>BSBM01000789.1:9087500-9792500 GCA_027924585.1 Larix kaempferi | reverse complement strand
CCAGGGAGTTCTACAAGTGTCTCTAGGAAGGTTCCAGCTGGGAACACAAGCCATAAGTGCCCAGTCGACGATTTTGCAAATTTGACCCCAATGTTAAGGCCATGTAGATCTTGCTCAAGGGGGGCATTTCTTGTCTGAAGGCTCCTGGGTGGGCGTGGCCACCGTGGACACGTCCGCAATGGCCATACGCACCTGTGGGAGCCAACAGAATCCAAGTCCACTAGCTGGTTTGGGTTCCGTGTCCTTGGAGAAAATCCTCAAAATGTCTCTGAATGGCCCCGACATGCCCGACTAGAATGCCTGAGCAACCAAACCGTGGCTCCGTTTGCAAATCCATCGATTCCAATGGGTCCGGGGCGCCTGGTTTCAGCTAGTCCCCCCCCCCCACACTGTGCCTCAAAGACACGGAAACGGTTCCAATGAGCAATCACTGGAGCTAGGGATTTTCTCATTGAAGGCCATTCCAAATTCGCTTAAGGGGGAGATTTCTCATTCGAAGGCTCCCGAGCATGGGTGGCCATTGTAGACACCTCTACCATGGCCATACGCACCTGTGGGAGCTGATAGAACCCGAGTCCGCTCACCGGTTTGGGTTCCGTGGCCCCAGAGCAAATCCTCAAAGTGTCTCTAAATGGCCCCGGGGTGCCCGAATAGAATCCCCGTAGCACCCAAACCATGGCTCCATTCGCGAATTTGTCGATTCTGGTGGGTTCGGGGCACCGGGTTTCAGCTATGGGACCCCCCACACCGTGCCTTGAAGACCCGAAAACGATGCCAATGAGCCATCTCTGGAGCTAGGGTTTTGCTCAGTGAGGGCCATTCCAAATTTGGTCAAGGGGGCCATTTCTCATCCAGAGGCCCCTAGGTGTGCATGGCCACCGTGGACAGGTCCACAATGGCCATGTGGACCTATGGGAGCCTATGGAATCCAAGTTTGCTTACTGGTTTGGGTTCCGTGGCCCTAGGGAAAATCCTCAAAGCTTTCCTGAATGGCCCCGGGTTGCCCGACTAGACTGACCGTAGCAGCCAAACCATGGCTTCGTTCACGAATCCGTCAATTCTGGTGGGTCCAAGATGCCAGGTTTTAGTTAGGAGACCCCGCACAGCGTACCTTGAAAACCCGAAAATGGTGCTAATGAGCCATCATCTCCAGAGCTAGGGTTTTGCTTAGTGAGGGCCATTCCAAATTCGCTCAAGGGGGCCATTTCTCATCTGGAGGTCCCCGAGCATGCATGGACACCGTGGAAATGTACGAAATGGCCATGTCCACCTATCCACGATGGCCATGCCTTCCCGGGGGCCTCCGGATGAGAAATGGCCCCCTTGAGTGAAATTGGAATGGCCCTCACTGAGTAAAAACCTAGCTCCAGAGATGGCTCATTGGCACCGTTTCCGGGGGTTGGCGACACGCTATGGGGGATCCCCTAGCTGAAACCTGACGTCCTAGATCGATCGAAATCAATGGATTAGTGACCAGAGCCACGGTTTGGGTGTTGCTGGCATCTTGGTTCATCACCTCGGGGCCATTCGGGGACACTTTGAGGATTTGCTCTAGGGGCACGGAACCCAAACCGAGGAGCAACCTTGGGTTTTGTCAGCTCCCACAGGTGCCTATGGCCATTGTGGAAGTGTCCATAGTGGTCACGCACATTCGGGAGCCTCTAGATGAGAAATCCCCCCCTTGAGAGAATTTGGAATGGCCCTCACTAAGTAAAATCCTAGCTCCGGAGATGGCTCATTGGCACCGTTTCTGGGTCTTTGAGGCACGGTGTGGGGGGTCCCCTAGCTAAAAGCCGGCGTCCCGGACCCATCGGAATCTACGGATTCACGAACGGAGCCACAGTTTGGGTGCTGCGGGAATTCTAGTCGGGAACCCCTGGGCCGTTCAGGGACACTTTGAGGATTTGATACAGGGCCATGGAATCCAAACCGGCGAGCGGACTTGGATTTCGTCGGCTCCCACAGTTGCGTATGGCCATTGTGGATGTTTCCACGGTGTCCACGCCCACCCAGGAGCCTTCAGACAAGAATTGGCCCCCTTGAGAAAGATTAGCATGAGCTTCACACTAGGGTCAAATTTGCAAAATCATCGACCTGACACTTATGGCTAGAGTTCCCAGCTGGAACCTTCCTAGAAACACTTGCAAGACTCCCCGGAACCCGATTTTGTTGCACGGTTGGAATTCTATGCCCCTGGTAGGTATCCAGCAGGTGTCCTTGAAGGCCTTTTGGATGCGAGACAGAATGATCCATAGAATGAAGATCGTGGCTCGGATCGACAAACCGTCGACTCTGTTGGATTAAGGACGTCATGATAGTACTAGGGGTGCCCCTCTCCTCCTGTCCCGTGGCCCAGGTGTCATCTTGTAGGTCCATTTTGGAAACTAGGGTTTTGCTCAGTAAGAGAGTGTGAAATTTTTGCACATTGGGGTCAAATTTGCAAAATCATCAACAGAGCACTTATGGCTATCGTTCCCAGCTGGAACCTTCCTAGACACACTTGCAGGACTCCCAAAACCCGGTTTTGTTACATGGTTGGAATTCTATGCCCCCGGTAGGTATCCAGCAGGTGTCCCTGAAGGCTTTTTTAATTCGAGATAGAATGAGCCATAGAATGACGACCGTGGCTCGGATGGACAAACCGTCGACTCCGTTGGATTCAGGACATCAGGATAGTGCTAGGGGTACCCCTCTGCTTCAGTCCCATAGCCCAGGTGTCACCTTGTAGGTCCATTTTGGAAACTAGGGTTTTGCTCAGTAAGGGAGTGTGCAATTTTTGCACACGAGGGTCAACTTTGCAAAATCGTCGACCGGGCACTTATGGCTATCGTTCCCAGCTGGAACCTTCCTAGACACACTTGCAGGACTCCCCGGATCTCGGTTTTGTTCCATGGTTGGAATTCTATTCCCTAAGTAGGTATACAGCAGGTGTCCCTGAAGGCCTTTTGGATGCGAGATGGAACAAGCCATAGAATGACGATCGTGGCTCGGATCGACCAACCGTCGAATCTGTTGGATTCAGGATGTTGGGATAGTGCTAGGGGTGCCCCTCTCCTTCGGTCCCGTGGCCCAGGTTTCATCTTATAGGTCCATTTTGGAAACTATGGTTTGCTCAGTACGGGAGTGTGCAATTTTTGGACATTGGGGTCAAATTTGCAAAATCATCGACCGGGCACTTATGGTGATGATGATGATGGAGAAGTTGATGATGATTGTCATGGTGATGGTGATGAAGATGATGATGATGATGATGATGATGAAGATGATGATGATGGAGATGTTGATGAGGATCCTAGAGATGACAATGATGATGAAGATGGTGATGATGATGAAGATGGTGATGACGATGAAGAGGTTGATGATGATGGTGATGGTGATGAAGATGATGATGATGATGATGACGAAGAAGATGATGATGATGGAGATGTTGATGAGGAACCTAGAGATGACAATGATGATGAAGATGTTGATGATGATGATGATGGTGATGATGATGAAGACGTTGATGATGATGGTGATGGTGATGGTGATGAAGATGATGATGATGAAGAAGATGATGATGATGGGGATGTTGATGAGGAACCTAGAGATGACAATGATGACGAAGATGGTGATGATGATGAAGACATTGATGATGATGGTGATGGTGATGAAGATGATGGTGATGATGATGACGAAGAAGATGATGATGATGGAGATATTGATGATGAACCTAGAGATGACAACATGATGAAGATGTTGATGATGATGATGTTGGTGATGATGATGAAGATGTTGATGATGATGATGTTGGTGATGATGATGAAGACGTTGATGATGATGGTGATAATGACAGTGATGAAGATAATGATGATGAAGAAGATGATGATGATGGGGATGTTGATGAGGAACCTAGAGATGACAAGGATGATGAAGATGGTGATGATGATGAAGACATTGATGATGATGGTGATGGTGATGAATATGATGATGAATAAGAAGATGATGATGATGGAGATGTTGATGAGGAACCTAGAGATGACAATGATGATGAAGATGCTGATGATGATGATGATGATCGTGATGATGATGAAGACATTGATGGTGATGGTGATGGTGATGGTGATGGTGATGGTGATGGTGATGGTGATGAAGATGATGATGATGAAGAAGAAGATGATGATGAGGAACCTAGAGATGACAATGATGATGAAGATGTTGATGATGGTGGTGATGATGATGAAGATGTTGATGATGATGATGATGGTGATGATGATGATGATGATGAAGATGATGATGATGGAGATGTTGATGAAGAACCTAGAGATGAAAATTATGATGAAGATGTTGATGATGATGATGTTGCTGGTGATGATGATGAAGACGTTGATGATGATGGTGATGGTGATGAAGATGGTGATGAAGATGATGATGATTATGACAGAGATGTTGATGTGGAACCTAGAGATGACAATGATGATGAAGATGGTGATGATGATGAAGATGTTGATTATGATGTTGATTATGATGATGATGGTGATGATGATGATGACAAGTCCCTCTAAGTGGTTATCTATAGGAATCAAGCATCAATCTTCAACCATAAATGAGCATGTTTTAAAATAAATTGTTAGGATACATATCTAAGAGTCTAGAAGATATCTATGCATTTGTCCATCAAATTTGGTCAAGGAGATTCTAGTATCTAGTTAGAATACATTAGTGTAAACCATAGGTTGATGACATGATGCTTGGATAAGGGAAAAAACACAAAATCTAGCTAGATTTGACTGAGCATTGAGCATGGGGAACCAAATATATGAATATATGTATTGTTAAATATAATTTTGTTGGGTGAAGCCAACAACCAACGTAATCAACATAATATAAGAGTATTTTGGTTTGGGGATATACCTCAAGGAACCCAAAGTGTGAAAAAAGTTTGGGTGGCCACAAAACCAAGAGAACAAAAAATGTTGAAGAGGAGATGTGGGGTGAGAGGTCAACCTCCAAAAACTCAAGCATTGACATGAGTGAGGTAGGTGTAAATCAAATTCTCTCAAACCAAATGAGAGAAGTGGTAGGGAGGTCTCTAGGTCTCTAAAGTAGCTTCTTTCATACCAAATGAGGTAGGTCTAAAGAAACTTATTTTGTGGAGTGGTGTTTCATTTTGAAGTTCCCTTGGTCATTATGTTCTAGTTGCATTGTTGGTTTTGGCTATTTGTTCCGAATGTTAGGAGTTTTTCTTTTTTTTTCTTTAACTTGTGTGTAGACCTCTAGGCATCAATGGTTGTTGATTGATTAACATATCTTGTTGTTGAAGCCAATGAGGGATTCCTAGATGTCCTAGAGATTATAGGTTTTTTGAGGAAACCCTAGGAGTTATATGGTAGGGATCATGAATATATAACCACTAATGAAGATAAGGGAAGAGACATGGCTAGAGTTTGCATGATTAGAGATTATTTCCTTTATTTAATAGAATGTGTAATTCTCATCATAAATGTGTCATAATGTCTAAGAGTAATATGCCATAAATGTGAAAACATATAACATAACCTTACACATAAAAGGAGAAGCTATTGATTGTCATTATTATAAGGAATCTATCATACTAGTATACCCACTTGGAGTCCAAATACCCCCTATTGAGGGTACGTGTGGTGGTTCACGGATTCTAGGGCTAGATTAGGTTTATAGGATTCTAGATCAATTTCCTAGGGTTAGATTAGTGTTTCTAGGGATGGTTTAGGTTTCTAGGACTAGATTAGGTTTATAGTATTCTAGCTTAGTTTTCTAGTGTTAAATTAGTGTTTCTAGGGTTAGTTTAGCTTTGTAGGATTTCTAGGGCTAGATAAGGTTTGTAGGGTTATATTAGTGCTTCTAGGGCTAGACTAAGTTTCTAGGGATAGATTATTTTTCTAAACATTAATGACAAAGGGTGAAATGATGACATGGCAGGTGGATGTATCTCTATGTATCTCTATGTATGTATGCATGTATTTATGGCAAATACATGTATGTATGTATCAACAAAAAATGCATGTACCAACAAAATAACATAAAACTACACATACCTTGATGTAGAACATAACATTCTTTGATGCAATTCTTTCTCTTATGTAAATTTGATTAGTCTCATTCAATAAATCCATCTGGATCCTCTTTGTTTCTAATTGTCTCCATCAATCTCTCGTGCTCTGAATGAGGCAGGTAGTAACGTACCTTGGTTGAGCTCTTGCTAGACATTGTCTGAAGATGGATGTTTGTGCCAACGATCAAGTTTGTGAAGTGATACACCACTGAACTGTTAAATTTTGACCATTAATTCACATTACTCTTGGATCTTTACTGAGAGAATAACATATACAGTATATCAACGCATAACAATCACAATAATCATGACAAGTATCACAAGAATCAAATGCATGAGAGACAAGAGACATAGAGTTTCCGTGGGGAAAACCCTAAGGTGAAAAACCCCATAACTTCCTTAGAGATAGAGAGAGCAATGGATCAACCAAAGTACAACCAAAATACACTTGAGATAGTCTCCTAGAGCATATGATCCTCCTGCTCACTAGTGCACCACTTTCTGAGTGAGAGAAGTGTGTCTTGCCGAATGATTCAAATAGATATCTCCCGATCTCTATTTATACTTAACTTGTTTTCCCAGTGACCTTATGGGGCCGACTTGTCTGTCTAGATACATCCACAATATAATATATATTTTAGGGCCGACCCCACACATGGTGGTCTAATAACCCATCGGCAAGTACACACACTTGCGACACTTGTCAATCCACATGACAACACTTCCTTATAGAGGAATAACACATCTCTTATAAGGGTACAATAAATATATATGAAATACATTCTGAAGTTACATATACATCAACACTCCCTCTTAACTAGGAAGGTATTTCTCGACACAATTATGCTAGACAAGTCTTCTTCTCGGGATCATCATCATCATCATCATCACTGCTGCTGCTATCTCAACCAATCTCTAACTCTAATCATCATAGGAAGTTCTACAGAGCCAATCCTTTTTCATACTGGATGTAGGCCCACCACCTACAGGTCTTCATCATCTGTGTGAACAGTTTGATAGAGGTGGCCTCTCAGGACTAATTTTATGTGTAGATGCAATACCAGAAAGAGTATCCTAGGAACATTTATGTGCCTAAGCACGACCGGCAAGATCTCCCAAGACTGATTACATGCATCTCCTCCACAATACCTTTAAAGAGCATCCCAGGAACATTTATGTTCCGCAGTACGACCGGCAAGATCTCTAAAGAGCATCCCAAGACTTATTACTAGCATACAACTCAACCTCTTGGATCTCCAAGACTGATTACATGTGGATAGACAAAACCTTTAAAGAGCATCCCAAGAATATTTATGTGCCGCAGCACAACCGGCAAGATCTATAAAGAGCATCCCAGGACTAATTACGATCACACAACTTAACCTCTCGGATCTCCAGGACTGATTACATGTCTCCATAGTAATACCTCATCCCAGGATTGATTACGAGCACATAACTCAACCTATTGGATATCTGAGGACTGATTACATACTACATAGCAATACCGGAAAGAGTACCCCAGGAACATTTATGTGCCGCAGCATGACTGGAAAGATCTCCCAGGACTTATTACATGCTATTTGCACAACCTGCCACATATCATCTCTGACCTCCAAGTATCAATCTGATACTCATGATCCAACGGATCATCATCACATGAGGCATCATCCTAATTCCCATGATCATACTGATCATCATCACTGTACCATCCTGGTACATATCATCTGGAGCAACATCCTGAAGCTCATCATCATGATCAACCTGATCATACAATGCATCCACCTGATGCATACCAGGTATCTACCCGATACATATCATCATACATGATCCATCTGATCATACAGTGTATCCACCTGATAGAAATACAAATACATGATACATATCAACATACATGATCTACCTGATCATACAATGTATCCACCTGATACATATACAAATACATGGTCCAAGCATCCAACATGATGCATATACAAATACATACAAATCATCCAACCGATCATATCCAACATCCAACATGATGCATATATACATATAAATGATCCAACTGATCATATCCAGCATCAACACTATGTGTACATACATACAAATATAAATGATCCAACTGATCATATCCAGCATCAACATGATGCATATACGGAGCAGTAATTGGAGCATCGTCCTGATGCTCATCATCCAGTGCTTACATCCACAGCCATGCGAAGGATCCTCCTTCCAACATGCTTGGAATGGCTTCAGAAAATGTGTCCATCACTTCTTCCTCGAAGTGTCGTCGATCTGAATAACACCAAGCCTCTCCCTGAATTACTTGAACTTCACCCTGGCTAGTGGCTTCGTCAGCACATCTGCAATCTGCTCATCCATCACAACATATAGGAGCTTCACGGCTCCTCTCTGCACCATATCCCTGATATAGTGATATTTGATCTCTATGTGTTTCGACCTGTCATGAAACACTGGGTTCTCAGACAGCTTCACACAACTCTGGTTATCATAGAATATACCAGTAGCATCCAATGGGAGATCAAATAACTCAGATAGTAGCTTCCATAGCCATACTGCCGCACAACTAGCTGAACAGGCTGCAACATAATCTGCCTTAGTTGTACTCAGTGCTACGTAGGACTACTTCCTACTGAACCAAGAGATCACACCTGATCCCATATTGAAGCAGCACCCAGATGTGCTATTCATATCTGCAGCACTACCAACCCAATCTGAATCAACATAACCCTGTAGGTTAAACTTTTAATTCGCTTCATACTTGAGCCCATAATCCACTGTACCCTTCAGGTACTTCAGAACATGCTTTACAGCAACCAGATGAACACTCCTCGGATCCGTCAGGAACTGGCTCAATGTGTTCACTGCAAAGCAAATATCTGGTCTCGTGTTTGTCAGGTACATCAAGGACCCAATCATCTGACGATACATAGAGACATCAACCGGCTCAGATGAAGCATCACATAGAAGCTTTAGATTCAATGCCATGCGTGTGGCCATGGCCTTGCAATCCATCATCCCAAATCTCTTCAGAATATCTACTGTGTACTTCCCTTGATCAAGGAAGATCCCACCTGAATTCTGCCACACCTCCATACCTAGGAAATAATGCATCATTCCCAAATCTTTCATATCGAACTCAGCAGCAAGCTTCCTCTTAGTATCTACAATCAATCTGTCATCTCCTGTTACAAATAAGTCATCCACATACAGGAGTAGAATCACAGGATTCCCTTCCTCAACCTTGTAGTAGAGGTTGGAATCCGCTTTACTCTTGGTAAATCCCAAGCTAGATAGGAAACTGTCCATCCTACCATACCAAGTTCTGGGAGCTTGGTTCAATCCATACAAGGCTTTCTTCAATATACACACATGTGACTCCTTGTCAGGTCTTGGGACTGCATCCCAAACATCTTCTTCATGACCGACGGATCATGGCATTCCATTTCTTCATCCCAGATCCTGGGAACTTCAATATCTTCAATATATGCAATAGATATCTTTGTTGCTGGAACAAATGTTGTAGTCCTTTTGTAAGTGAAGATATACGGTCTTTCCTACAAAACAAGTTAAATTGCATGATTAGAAACATATCATAATTTTCAGAACAAATTCTTTACACATAAATAAATATGTCATGCAGTCATGCAGTTATCTTAGCCAATGCTTTAATAGAACATTTATCCATGTTCCACAACTTTCTAGATGCCTTCCAGTCTGTACCAGAACATTGTTAAGAGTTTGCACTACTCCCAACATGTCAGCAAAGAGGTTTCATTCTAGATAAGTAGCATAGGAATGTTGTACAGTGCCATAGGCCACTTACCCATCATATGCATATTAGTAGTATACTGTTCATTAATGCAATCATTCCAATATGCATAATACATCTCCTACGTCTAGGAACATAAGCATAATATTATTTAAACAAACAAAATAGGAAAGAAATGATAATTGAAATACTTATGTTTGTTTGTTTGTTGGGTGGACTCCCTCTGAGTCTTTGCTTCCTGGTAGGAGCTGCTGAAGTAGCTTCTTCTACACCTTTCTATTGTGGAATGTAGGAAGATGGTCAACTCCCTCTGAAAATCTGCATCCTTGCAGGAGCTGCTGGAGTGTGCTCCCTCTTGATCTTTGCTTCCTGGATTACCTATCCTTGAACTTATATTCATACTTGCTGACATCAATCTTCTTGAACCCTGGAAAGTATATTCTGTAAGCCTTCGAGCTTTCACTGTAACCCACAAAGATACCCTTCTTTCCAGAAGGATCTAGTTTAGTCCTCTTTTCCTTTGGGACATGAGTGTATACTGGACAACCAAATATTCTGAGATGGCTGACTTCAGGAATCTTACTAGAAAAGATCTCTTCTGGTGTCTTGTTGTCCAATATCTTGTGGGGTGTTCTGTTCTACACATATACATCTGTTCTAGCTGCTTCTACCCATAGATGCATAGGTAGATCCTTGTCATGCAGCATTGCCCTTGCTGCTTCCATGATTGTTTTGTTCTTTCTTTCTGCAACTCCATTCTGCTGAGGATTATAAGGAGCAGTCAACTCCCTCTTAATCCCTGAATCACTGCAAAGCTTCTTGAAGTCACCTGAGGTGAATTCTCCACCATTGTCGGATCTGAATGTTTTGATCTTTTTGTCAGTTTGATTCTCCATTAAGGTTTTGAATTCCTTGAACTTATCAAACAACTCATCTTTGTTTTTCAAGAAGTATACCCAAGTCTTCCTGGAGAAGTCATCAATAAATGAGACATAGTAAACATACCCACTTAGAGAACTGGATGACATAGGACCACATACATCTGAGTGGATGATTTCCAGGATATCTTTTGCCTTGCTTTCACTGCTTGGGAAATCCTTCTTAATATTCTTACCTTTTGCACATCCTTTGCAAACACCTTCATGTTTTGTCTTGATTTCAGGAAGACCCTCTACAGCCTTGCTTGCAATTGGAAGTGCCCTATAGTGCATATGAGCAAGTCTTCTATGTCAAAGTTCACTTGGCTCCATGGATTCATGCACCATGGCATGTTCAGGTTGTCCTTTTAATTTATACAAAGCTCCCTCTTGCTCTCCAATCACAACTGCATCATCTATGGTCTTTCCCTTTGGCCACATTAGGACTTGGCCATCCACAAATGCAACCCTCATACCTTTTGTATCCAATGCAAAGATTGAGAGTAAGTTCTTCTTGAGCCCAGGTACATAAAGGACTTCTTTCATCTTCAAAGATTTTCCAGAATCTAGGTTGTAGGAGGCTTCACCACTTCCTTTGATGGGATATTGATAATATCCCCAAGTTTCACTTTATGGGGTGATTCATGTTCAGACAGATTTACAAAGGATTCTTTAAACCCAGTCATGTGTTTGGAAGCCCCACTGTCAATTAACCAATCATTACAACCATGAGAGATAGTACCAGCAGAGATTAGAACATACTCTTCTTCACTTGATGAGTCATCATTACTATCATCACTTTCTGCCCTAGCCTTCTTCTTTGGAGGTTCATCATCTTTCGTAGCATGAGCATGGTACCTTCTTTTGTTACCCTTGTTCTTCTTGCTGGAATTGTTGTTGTTGTGTTTGTCCCTTTTGTTCTTGGGACATTCTGAAGCAAAGTGACCATTCTCATTACAAGTGAAACACCTTAGATCTTTCTTGTCTTTGTGAAAATGATGAGAAGATTTCTTCTTGTGATGGGATGGCTCCCTCTTGAACTTGCCCTTCTTAGTGTGAGCTGTGAGAGCTTGATCTTCATTTCCCATCTTCTCTTCTCTTGCCACAAGCCTTGCTTCTTCTTGAGAACATTCCTCCCATAATTTGCTGAAGGAGATTAACTTCTTTCTGGCACAGATCCCCTGGATAAAAGAGTCCCATGACCTATTTAGGCCATTCAAAGTAGTCATAACAATTTCACCATTCTCCACCATTTCATCTACAGCTTCAAGTTGTTCCTTGATCTGAGAGACCTTGGAGAAATAGGATTGAATGGTTTCTCCATTCGACATCTTGACCCCTTTCAATTGATTCTGCAGGGTCATCTTCCGATTTATGTTCATTCCTTCAAATAGCTTGGTCAAAGAGTCAAACATATCCTTGGGTGTCTTTAGAGAAGACACATGGGGTATGAGATGGTCTTTGATATAATCAACAATGATTCTCTTTTCCTTGACCAAGTTCTTCTTATGCAATACCTTAGCCTCTTCATCCTCTGGGATAGGGATGTCTTCTTTTATATATGAGTCCAACTCATTCTCTTCCAGGATTAACGCAATCCTATACTTCCAAGCTCAGAAGTTATCAACCCCTTCAAGCTTATCCTCAAGCTTGGTGTGCTGAGACATCTTAAAGAGTACTTCAAATGAAATAGAAAAGATTTAGGTCTTACCACTTGAAATGCTAAAAACTGGATTTGGTCCTGGATTAGGGTTTGTTGAAAAAACCCTAAAGATTCAAAATGTGAATTTCAACTTTCTGAAAGGATAGAAAGATGCACCTTGATGAGCTGATCAGCCTGGCGTATTCAGAATTTGAAATCAGCAAAGCTTTACACTTCAGATTTGCCTTTTTGTCCTCTCGGGTTCACTAGGGAGAGCCTTGAATTAGGGTTTGAGTTTCCCAGATATCTACCTAGCCAAAAATCTAGATCCAAAGCTCTAAACTTCGATTTTTGCAAGGAGCTTCCATCTATGGCTTCAGATTTCAGAAATTCCTATTTTTGTGGAAACCCTAATTTTTAGGGCCAAATCTGAAAATGCTCAAAATTGAATTCTGATTGGACAGATAGATTCTACTTGATTAGTAGAGTCAATCTACTATAGTGCTTTTCCAAAAATTGTGGAGAGAAACCCAATAAACAAGAAACTCAAGTTTCTGTCACTGCAAAATGTCTTCTTCTCAGGTTAGCTCTGATACCATGTTAAATTTTGAGCATTAATTCACAATACTCTTGGATCTTTACTGAGAGAATAACATATACAGTATATCAATGCATAACAATCACAATAATCATGACAAGCATCATAAGAATCAAAAGCATGAGAGACAAGAGACACAGAGTTTCCGTGGGGAAAACCCTAAGGTGAAAAATCCCACAACTTCTTCAGAGATGGGGAGAGGAATGGCTCAACCAAAGTACAACCAAAATACACTTGAGATAGTCTCCTAGAGCATATGATCCTCCTCCTCACTAGTGTGCCACTTTTTGAGTGAGAGAAGTGTGTCTTTCTGAATGATCCAAATAGAGATCTCCCGATCTCTATTTATACTTAACCCATTTGCCCAGTGACCTTATGCGGCCGACTTGTCTATCTAGATACATCCACACAATAATATATATTTTAGGGCCGACCCCACACATGGTGGTCTAATAACCCATCGGCAAGTACACACACTTGTGACACTTGTCAATCCACATGACGACACTTCCTTATAGAGGAATAACACATCTCTTATAAGGGTACAATAAATATATATGAAATACATAGATGAAATACATTCCGAAGTTACATATACATCAACATGAATGTAGTCTGTAATCCATGAATACATGCCCACTAGTCTTTCTTGACTTCCCATATAGTGTAAGATTTTTCTCCTTAACAACCATCAAGCTAATAGGAAATTCAATGCCTTCATCTTCGATTAATGATGCGTAGAGGGTTTGTTTACCTTGGATGCACCGTGCCAACCAATAATCTGTGCCCCATTCCTTGTCTTTCGGGGAAACAACTACATATATGTGTCCTGGTTGTAAAAGATCTGAGATATGGTCGTAGTCTGTCGAAATCGCTGACTGACCCTCGTCTAACTGGGTTGTTTCAACAACTGCACGTGACACACGATCCCATTCATCAACTGAGTCCATGAATTTGCATTAATCCCATTCGCCACTGCTGCAAAAGCATGCAAGCTTTCACGTCCATATTTCAAATAAGGGGTTGTTTGAGCTCTAAACTGAATGAAATCCAGGTGTTCCTTGTACTGTGCCACAACTATAGGAACACGATCGATCTATGTCAACCACTTGCCAAAAATTTCTTACCACACATACTGCCATTGATGATGTTTATTGATCTCTTGCTCGGTCTGACATTGTTGCAGAGCACCATTGAACTATGGATTTTGCATCTCAGATATGAGGTTCCTTGTCAAACATCATCTCTTCCCTTCGTAGTGCAGTCTTTATGCATGCACCGGCCCCATCATGCTCTCCTTTGCCGTGCCCGGACTCAAAATAGTTCCAGATATGAAGCACATTATAAGTCTTATGCAAAATAATCATCCATTGGAATACTCGGGCATTTTTGAACTGGCCCACACAACCATCCGACCATATCCAATGATGATCCATCTGTATATCTCTCTCCTTCAATTGATCATAGAAAATTCGAAAACAATGTTGCACATAATGCAGATCATGGGTTCTATCATCGCTTATGTAAAAGTTTGTCTCCTTCAGTATTATCCTCTTTTCATTGCTGCTCTCTATCCCATGCCTATACATAATATGTACCATGATACTGACTTGGTCTGAATGGTAGTATTCACTCTGGATTTCATTTTTTGGCTGAAGGGTGTAATTTTCTGCAAAATCCACAATTGACATTATGGTTCCAATAGGAAATGTGTCCCCACATTTTCTGTACTGCTCATCTTGCCATCACGCTACATGCACATGTTGAACATACTGCTCTATTTTCTCATAGAACTCCATCAAGAAGTCACATACCGGTACCTGTTACCATGAAAACAAGGGAAATATTACAATGTGGCCTTTGGAAAAATGTATATGTCATAAATTGAATGTGTAATATGAAAAATATGCAATATTCATTTGTACTGGTGACTTCACTAATGCAATATTTTTACTTTCCATGGAATTGTCTAATTGATATGTTACGTACTTGAAGCTCTGCATCTCCATGCCCATCCTACCAAATTCGTGCTCCTTGCTTTCATGGATGCAACGGTTCAAAAGAGAAAACCCACTGCACCTAGAACATGTCCCATATTGACATGATTTTTCATAATATATTTGTCCTTCGGGCCTTCGACACATGATGTTGTGGATAAAGTCTCTTGATGCATTCGATGGTAGTATGGATTCATTGCATCCTGGACAATGCTAGTATGCAAATTACAAAATATATGTTTATATGTGTCATTATAATATTCATATTCTACGTGGTATCTACAAAAACAGGTGTTCCGATCAATGCATATACGAACGTACCATGGTTTGCATTTCTCAAAGGACCTTGGGCCCAGGTTCAATTGTGTGTGCTCATTCCTGAATATCTCATAGAGTTCAATTTGTGTGGTGTCAAGGAAGTGTTCAACATGGGGTTCACGTTCAGTAGAACCTTTTCTCATCTTTAGAACGTCTCTTTGGTTTGATGAAGGTCTAGTATGATCATGCCAAAAATTTTGTGCTAACTACTTAATAGCATCAATTAACTTGCTATCTGCATGAGGCAACCTACCAACAAAATCCCAACAATTGTTTCCACCCGGAGTGTCAAGATTTTCTCTTATAATAGAGTACTTTTTAATAGTTTTTCTATTTAATTTGAGTATGTGAGAAGTGTGTGATAGCAGGCGACATTGCCCTGTGGACTTGCTTACAATTGATTCCGCTAAAACACGACGATCTGCACAAATATATTTTGTACGAGACGTCTTCCCTATCGCATTAAATGCATATTGGAGATTTTTAACAATATGACTGCTAGCCTATGAAATTTTAACTATCTTTATGGCCAAAATTCTCCTAACAATAGCTAAACAATGTGACTTTAACAAACATAGCAATAATTGGCATTTACCTGCATCACCTTTGGATTCAAAATATTCCTTGACAATTTGTTGCATTGCCATTCAATAGTGCGTTTTGGAAACTTACCTTCAAGCCCCGACATAGAACTTTCATCCACATGAATACATCTAGGAGTTCTTCTTCTTGCACTGGATAGTCAAGGTAGGGAGGGTGGACATGAGACATGAATACCATAGGTGGTTTGTTGTGGTGCTTCGTTCACAGATTGAGCCATAATGGGAGTGTAGTCGACATGGTTGTGGTCTTCTTGGGGAGATTGCAAATTAAGCAAGGCTTGTATGTCCATCTCCACACATGCAACATCTCCCAAAATTCATGTGTCATGAGGAACTTCAGCATGACTCGTTGATGGATTGTTGGTTGGAGATTGTGTTGATGTTGGAATTTGAGTTGGGTCCGTTGGACGCGACCGCTTTACCTGTGGTTCTGAACAAGAGGTTCTCATGTCAAAAACTGTGTTAGGATCAGTGGCAGGATCCAGGGAAATGATAGGATCATGTCTCAATCTTTCCATTCCGAACCTGGTCTTTTCTCTTAAGTCATTGACATTTTCAATGGGCAGATTCTTTCTATATTTTTTTGTTCTGTTGCATGAGTTTCCCATCTCCAAAAGTCTCTTTAAAAAAAATATCATACCTACCCCCGCAAAATAAACAACAAATAAGATATTAGTTCCACTATACAATAAACTTGACACATTCCAACATAACTTACCACTTTACAAATTAACACATACAACTACAGACTATGTTGGTTTATTTGTGTTCAAATAAACATCATTATCCCTTACAATTCCAATCAATATAGATGATGGTTGGTCAAGTGTGGAGTGGAGAAATTAGTGTCTTTCCTAGCCATGAATTCATACAAATTATGGTAGTACACACCCTACAACAGAGATGGCTAGAGATGCCTTGGGAATAGTTTGATAGTTTTTCTACATCAAATAAGGTAAAGAGAATAATTTTACTAATTACTGTTGGTCGGATTAATTGTCTAATTAATTAAACAACTGATACTACCATAACTTAAATTATCAACCCGAGGAAGTCTTTTATTTCAAAGCTATCGTGCAAGATCTATGCAAGCACAATTTCTACCTGACACTGTTTATCTATTGGTATGAAATCGAAACTCTTTGTAAACTAGATCACACCTTTTTGAAAATAAAT
This sequence comes from Larix kaempferi, assembly GCA_027924585.1. Taxonomy (NCBI): domain Eukaryota; kingdom Viridiplantae; phylum Streptophyta; class Pinopsida; order Pinales; family Pinaceae; genus Larix; species Larix kaempferi. The sequence continues at coordinate 9,775,405 of BSBM01000789.1, read as the reverse complement.
CAAACATCAAACCTATTCATAAAATCACACTGTAAATCTAACTTAAAACAAAATCAACTCTTTATGAAGCAAGATCTAATTGCATAAATCTAAAAGAAGTGTTATGTTGGCCAACGATCTATCAAAATGAATTAACAAGAAAACAACTATGATAAATCTAATGAATGAAAGCATACAACTATGATAAATCTAATGAATGAAAGCATTAACTAAATAATAAGAAAATATACATAATAAAACACTTACAATCAACATTACCAACATCTGCTCAGGGCAGAGGGCCCTTCCTCCACTGAGCAGAGCTGGATCTCCACAATGAAAGTTTACAACTTTAGAATTAAGAAACTGCCAACATGTATTATCAGAATGGAAATATTACAACAGAGTCTGGATCACATCCTATAGCATAACATTGATTTCTCTCCTCCTCCCCTAATACATCAGAATGATTACATATTTATACATAAAATTCTCTCAGGAGAATGAGAAATTGAATCCCGAACTTGTGATCTATTTCAACCAATTGTTGATTTGTAAAACCGTCCGCAATAGTAAATCTGAGAATTACACGTTTATAGAACCAGCTGTACGTCTCAAACCATGGATATTTTTGGTGATTTCCTCATAACTCAAGTAATTGAGTCTGTTTCGCACAAAACCCATGTCCCATATTTTCGAGATTCATCTCCATCAGCCCCCAAATCGCGACTCAAATAAATGTGTTCTTATCTAGCATGTGTTTTTTGTTAAGGTCGTTTGATCATGAGCTGGAAGCTACCATGTTGGACTTGAGAACGAATTGAAATCACAAATCCACGTAATCAATCCTAGGAATGAAACCATATTGTGAATATTCATGTGGATGTGTGCTAGCATGCCAACTTTGGAGGCTTGAACCATGGCTACTACTGCTGCTAATATGAAAAATCACTCCATAAACCATCATTGATAAAATTATGCATAATAGTCTTCAATTCATAAAAAATAAATGGAAATAATCATGATTAACCACTAAAGCATCAATGGAAGTAATATGGTATTTTACGTGCAGTTACAACAAATGGATGGAAAATGGAATGATAAATGGATAATAATAGGAAGAAGAGGGATGGAATATATGTCGATAGGTGATGAAAATATGGACAAATTCGTGACCCAATATCTCCCCAAACTGAACTTGATGCATGTCTTCATGCAACCCAATACCTGTGTGGCATCCAAACTAGAAGGACTCATTTGGCTGTTGCTTTCATTTTGCCATGCATAATGACCAAAACCAATCTGCTTGCCCACTAATAATGCTAATGGAATATGATGCTTCTTTTCAAACAATACTTGAAACTCCTTCAAACAATGGTTGTTGCATTTCTCATCAAAGGATAATTTAAAAAAAAAAATAGCCTTCAAATGATCTCTAGCAATTCTAATGGAGTTTCAGCAAAAACTTTAGAAGAGAAGTTAGCGGAAAATTTGGCTATGTTGCAACCATTTAGCGGAGAATTTAGCGGTGTTGCAGCTGCTTAGCGGAGGATTTAGCAGAAAATTTGGCGGTATTGCAGCTGCTTAGCGGAGTATTTAGCGAATAATTTAGCGGTGTTGCAGCTGCTTTAGCGAAGGATTTGGCGGAGTCGCAGCTGTGAGAATAGGGAAATGGACAAAATTGGCAGAGTAACAACTGTTGTTGCAACAAACTTCCTAAACTAATATCTCCCAAAATACAAACTGGGTTTGGCTAAAAGTTTGCAAGTAGGTTTCTACAAGTCCAATGCATCTCCACACCGAAAATCAGAGATACCCACATCACGGATTTCGAGAAAAATGAAAATTGGCTATAGGTGATGATGGCCATTTTTTCTCAATCCGTGAACTATTTTTTTCTGAAAATTGGTGAGTAACTTCCTCTTAACATAATGCTTCTTCTCCCTAAAGCTCAAATTCATCTAATGCACAGATATCGAGATATAGGCAAAATGGTTGTAGGTGATGGTGGTCATTTTCTCAAAAACTGTGCATTGGATTGGGTTGAAACTTACTAGGTTTGTTCATCTTGATATTATGCACTTCCCTTCCAAAAATCATGAGAATCCAGTTCATGGTTTGTGAGATATGCTCAATTCAAGTTCTGCATTAAATATGGAAAAATAATGTGCATGAGTAATATGAATGGAAAACTTGCAAGCATGATAAATCTTCTTCTCCCCCAAACTGAAATTGTTTCCATGCCCTCATGGAAAAGATGAGTTTTCAGCTAAGTTAAAAATAACCATCTCCCCCAAACTGAGGATACATCATGTACTCATGCAATTAAAACCAACTTCAACCCAAGTGTGTAATCAGTTCTTCATATTGCCTCTTTGTGATTTTGAAAGAAAAACACTTATTATTGTTACCAATGATCTCCAACAATTGGCACACCAACTGAATCCTAAAAAATGATGAGCATGAGATGATATATGAATGTATGTAAAAGGGATGAATAGAGTAACTGAAAGCAACATTAAAATGATCAAATTTCTTTTCAGAGCATGGGAGGAGCAAATCACGTATCTTTATTTCATACCTTGTTATATGGCATCATGTGCTTGTTTCACAACAAAAATGCCCAAATCATTATGAAAACTTCCTTTAGGATTGCAAATAGAGGCAGCCATATTTTATTGATCATCAAAGCCATGCCAATGCTACAGGACTATTTGTTGAACAAGAGGCCAAGCATTCTTTTGCACATTCCACAACAATCAAACTCATTTCGGGAATTCTGTCAACCTTGACAAATGACTAATGATATCTATGTACAATATGCCATTAAGTCTCATTCTCACTACCATGGCTCTAAGTATCTCAAGCTTCGCATAACATACAAATGCTTGCAAAAATAATAAATTGAACCTTGAAGCTTGTTGTCCATATTATGATGTTGAAAGAAACCTGGAACAACAAGTTGAACTGTTGCAACTAACCCAACGTTTTTAAAAATTATTTCCCCATTGTCCTCATACCTGAGAGTTGCCTTCAAAATAAATGAATCCGAACTAAGTATATTCTTTTGGAGCTGATATGAATTGCAGATGACTTCATTGATGGTTACCCTACTACTGTAGACACTTTTTGCAACTTGATTATTAAATAATGAATACGTATGCAACTGTGTCATAATTATTATTGCTGTCATAAGATGGAAATGAGGACTGTTGTTTGATCTGGATTTAGTGACAACAAAAACAGAGATCTAGCAAACCCAAAATCGTGTTCCCAAGATGCTCAAATGCTGCTACAAGGTTTGAAAGGTTGATTGTGTTTTTCCATTTGTGGAAGCAAGTAACCATGATGTTTCATACAAGAGGGCCATGAAGCAAGAGACTGGAAAACATAATTGCAAACCATTTTTCATGAGATGAAATAATACATCATGGATATGGACCAAAGAAACCATAACTCTGTCTTTCACCTTGCTGATATGACAGTGCACAACATGATCTTCTCCCCTTTTTTTCTGTTGGTTCTTGGGTGGCAGCAACAACTCATTTTCTCATGCTTGGATGTAGGAAAGGTGTAGGGAAGGACTTGATTTGGATGTGCATGAATTGGAATGATGATGTGTTAGAATTAAGTGAGAAAGGATGGGAATAGATGGATAGAAAATGCTATATAGAAAATGGAAATGGATAATTCTTAGTGGTCTTTCATGACATATTCCTAAATCTTTAATAAATAAAACATTCATGCTATTTTACCTCAAGTGTTACCTCCATGGAAGCCTTGGTTAATTGCTGCTGAGTGATGTAGCTGGAAGATGAGAGTTATGAAGGATGAATCTGATCCATGATGAGGAACTGTGCAAGCTGACTGAAAACAAATGCTACCAACTGAATGAAAAGAATACTGTTGAACTGCTGGAAAAATAAAAATATATATTGTTCATCCAATATCCATGCTTATGTACAAGTTAATCCATGTGACCGAATGTTCTTGAAGTCGAACATGGAGAAACTTCGTTGGATTACCAATCAATAATGAACATTGTTAACCAAAGTGAGACAACTCACCAATGATGACAATGAGCTATCAAGGTACAATAGTACAACCTATAAGGTACGAATGTATGTGTTGAAGTCAAGTCACTTGCAGGATCTGACAAACAAGAGACATTGATGTATTTTCTTGATCATCAGCGAGGAAATTTACCATTGATGCATGTAAAATTCCAAGGTACTATACATAACTCAAGTCTTGTTACCCAGATAGTGTGTTGAGGTCGATGGGACAAGACCATTGGAAGGTGGACCTTAATGAATTCCACATCATCCAATATGAGTACAAAACAAATGATTGTGAAGAACTAGAGATGAAAGATTTTCTCCAACAAGTAGGCTGATAAAATGAAAAGGATAGGAGGTAACTCAACATGTAAGAGAGATGAGAGACATTATTCATGGGTTAGGTGTGAGTGGAGTGGATAGTATGGGAGTGATGAAATGGAGTAGAAGGTCATGGAAGTGATGGAATGGTGGAGGTAAGAAAGAAATGTATGGGCATAACATGGTGTTGGTGAATGAGCATGATGGACGAAAGGTATTTTGGGAGGCTTCTTTCGTAGAAATTCATGTAGCAATGGAACTTGACTTATGGAACATTGGTCTTCATATGGAAAACAAATTCCTCAATTATTGTTCTCAATCCAATTGCAAATTTGAGAAAAAGTCTTCAAGAGTCGCTCGTGCATGTATTGACCTTCTTCTTCTAAGGACCTGCAAAAACCTAGCACTTGCCTGCAATAAAACATGAGATGATGGAAGAAGAGAGTTGATTGGTCTCTATTCACCCAACACATATGGAAAAAACAACAAGAAATTACTTATAAAACAAATCCAAATAAAAATGAACGAAACAAAATCCACTTTATACTTGTGGGAGAGCGATGACCATCTAGACTCACCAACAATATTCCAATCATAACTTATTCGTTCCTTGTCCGATTTGAGTGATTCAAAATCCAAATGAAATTAAATTCATACGTCTATGTCCATTAGAAACAGGTTTTAAAAATTCTATGTGATGATATTCCACTTTGCTCAGTAACAACTTGCATGACAAGGTGTTTTTAGAATTTTGGACTAGACCAACAGTCACGATTTTAGGCATAACGTTTTCATTTGATAACGGATTGACATGATTCTGATTGGAGATGAAAGTAGATTCATGTATGGATCTCCAATAGAAACAGGTTTTGAATACAGTGAGGATACATGGGTTAAATAGGCCAATGAACAGTCTAGGAAACAGAGTTTTAAAAATGTTGATTTGTGATAGGCAGTTGGTATTTTCGTCATAAAATTTTCGTATGATATCGGAATTGAGTGATTCAAATTTATTTTTAAACTATATTCATAGGGGAATATACCAATGAAATAGTTTTTCAATATATATCCAATAAGGCATCCAAAAAGTGACTGTCCCATCTTTGTTCCTAAGTTTCCTGCTTGACACCCCCTTAGTATTTTGATCATAAATTTTTCGTTTGATGCCCAATATCAAAAATTCAAATTGGGTTGGAAAATAGATTCAAAGGGCTACTTGGGATGTAAATAGGTTTTAAAAATAAGTCCATTTGGTCTCCCAAAAACAAACTATACTGATTGTGTTTCAGTAAAAAACTCAAGCAAAAATGCCACAAAAATCCAATAAATGAAATTTGGCTCCCAAAAAGTGACCAGAATAGGTGTGAATGTTTTTAATGATATAAATTTAAATAGAACACACACCCATACCAAAAAAATTCAAGCATTGAGTACCTAGACTGACTTACACAATGTGTTCAGCAGCAGCTACAACTCTTAAAAATAATACAATGTTTGAAATAAAGTTTGTGTACCATGATGATCGCATAAGTCTCAAACTTGAGAGGTTCCATAATCATATGGATCATTTTCCCATGGAGTCTTCATTCACCAATTCTTCCTTCCTCTCACCAACTTCCTGAAAAAGAGAGATTAGTAATATGGATGGCTCTTACTGCACCATGTGTCCAAGAGTTCTTATTCAAAACAAAATGATATTATCTATGCATCCTAGATCTAAGTGAAAAATTGAATGGGATCTTACTAATTTTATTTATTTACAATGTCCTACACTACTTGGAAATAGAAAATTCTGTTCGAGTGTAGGAAAACTTCCAATGGAGGCACTTTTGAAGAAATGACTCAAGTATTCTCATACTCCGAACAGAAAAATATAACTTTATGAATGCTAGGATATGAGAGGTCAACATCCCTTGAAATGATGGTGCCAAGAATTGGTGAAGTATGGAATGATGTTGCAGACCAATGAAAGATTGAAACAAAGCTTCAATATAGTCCTTATTCCCTTGATTTCTCATGGTTGTTACACCATGAAGCTCCTTATTAAATTGATCTTCCTGAATGCGTAAGAGATTCGAATCTAATGATGTAAAGGATGCTTCAATTTTTGGTTCCAATGTCCATTATTCATCAAATTTATTGATCTTGTTGACTTGTTGATGTTGATAAGAAACTTGACTTCCAATTCTTGGATTTACAACATGTTCAGGCCTCGTATGGATTTGCTGCAACAGTGCACAGTATTTTTGCAGCGATGTAGAACAAGAGGGAAATGTAGGAAAATTTTGCAGTTCAGCACTGTAAGCATACTGTACTGCTTTATTATGGTTAGGGTGGAGGGTGGATTGGACAGAAAATTGTGTTGGATACCAAGGAGTTTGATGAGAAGATAGATGTGGATGATGTAGAGCATTGGTTTGTGAGGTCGATATTGAAGGACCAAGTTGTGTTGCATCATGAGGGAGAGTGGCCATGTGATCATAAGAGAGGCCATTCCAACCTTGTGGATAAGGTAGGTAAGAGTTAAATTGAGGCTGCAATAGTTACCATGGTGGAGGAGTATTCAATGATTGAGTATGAGAGTAAGGAAATAGAGGGATAGAGTTTTGAACCATACATGTAGGCCACGGTTGCCATGACTATTGCAATGAGTTGGCTGCAAATCCTAGATCTCTTTGATATGTTTCTTTCATCCTTGGTAAGGAGGGACAATGATATGTGGAATGATTCAAGTCACACATGCCACAAATTGTGAGACTATTCAAAGGACAATCTATTGCCAGATGTTTCTTCTAGCACCGAGGGAAAACTATTTCTTCAAATTCCTCATGTTTTTCCTTAACCTGCAAAACACCCAATTGTGAATTTAGTGACCTATTGATATCAGCATTAGAATTTTCAAATAAATTACGTATTTCAACTCCCATAACTCTTGTTCTTGTAGTATATTTCAAAGATTTAAAATAAGGATTACTAGAATTCTTATCAATCTTGAAGTTTCCTCTTGAATACCTTCTATATAACTCACAAATATCATCATATGCTAACTGAAATACATGACCTGTTCCCATCAGATTTAATATTTATGAAGATTCAGCCTGGATTCCTTTAAGTAGGAGTGTTTTCAAGGTCTCTTTCCCCAGTTTCCTTTGTTTGGATATTTGAATATTGTATTGAAAGCGTTCCATGTAATCCTCCAAACTCTCTTCTTCCGCATGTGTCATTTCGAAGATATCTTCATTGACCCTACAATAATCTTGGTACCTTTTCAAGAATACATGTTTCATGTCTTCCCAAGTTTGTATACAATTCCCACTGAGGCTCATGAACTAACGTAGGGATGTTCCTTTTAGAGTAAGGGGAAACACATTCAACTTTTGATCATTAGTACGATCATATCCTCCTCAAAGTACTTCAAATTCAAATAAAAATACATCAGGGTCTTCATTTTCCAAACCATGAAAATTTGGTAGAACATGTGGGGGAATTATTTTCGTTGATGCCACTCCTCCTGAATCTCTGATGGGAAATTCGAAGGTAACAACTTCTGCATCTTTCTTACCTTCCATCTCTTCATTAGATTCTTCATGTGCTATCTTGAGGATCCTCCTTCGAATGTTCATATCAACTTGTTAGTATCATGGGTGATGCTTACAACACCACTACGGGGAATGGTAAGATCTATGATCCAAAAATTGAAAATGAAATAAAACTAAATGCAAAGAAAGAAAAAGAAAAAAACACACTCAAATAAAATTCAATAAATTGAAAAGTAATCATGTAACCTACATGCTCTACTTTAACAATGCATCTACAAAACAATGTTAGATATACTTTTGCACCATTGATAACTTCCCTAGCAATGACGCCAAAATGTTGGTTGGATTAATTGTCTAATTAATTAAACAAATGATACTACCAGAACATTAATTATCAACCCGAGGAGGTCTTTTATTTCAAAGCTATCATGCAAGATTTATGCAAGCACAATTTCTACCTGACATTGTTTATCTATTAGTATGAAATCGAAACTCTTTGTAAACTAGATCACACCTTCTTGAAAATAAATCAAACCTCAAACCTTTTCATAAAATCACACTGTAAATCTAACTTAAAACAAAATCAACTCTTTATGAAGCAAGATCTAATTGCATAAATCTAAAAGAAGTGTTATGTTGGCCAACAATCTATCAAAATGAATTAACAAGAAAACAACTATGATAAATCTAATAAATGAAATTATACAACTATGATAAATCTAATGAATGACAGCATTAACTAAATAATAAGAAAATCTACATAATAAAACACTTACAATCAACACTACTAGCATCTGCTCAGGGAAGAGGGCCCTTCCTCCACTGAGTAGAGCTGGATCTCCACAATGAAAGCTTACAACTCCATAATTAAGAAACTACTAGCATGTATTATCAAAATGGAAGTATTACAATAGAGTCTAGATCAAATCCTATAGCATAACATTGCTTTCTCTCCTCCTCCCCTAATACATCAGAATGATTACATATTTATACATAAAATCCTCTTAGGAGAATGAGAAACCAAATCCTCAACTTGTGATTTGTTTCAACCAATTGCTAATTTGTAAAATCGACCGCAACAGTAAATATGAGAATTACATGTTTATAGAACCAGTTTTACATCTCAAACCGTAGCTTTGTTTAGTGATTTCCACATGAGTCAAGTAATTGAGGCTGTTATGCACAAAACCCATGTCCCATATTTTCGAGATTCATCTCCATCAGCCTGCAAATCATGATGCAAATAAATGTATTCTTATCTGGCATGCATTTTTAGTTAAGGTTGTTTGATCATGTGCTGGAGGTTTCCATGTTGGACTTGAGCACGAATTGAAATCACAAATCCACATAATCAATCATAGGAATGAAACCATGTTGTGAATATTCATGCGGACGTGTGCTAGCATGCCAACTTTGGAGGCTTGAACCATGGCTGCTACTGCTGGTAATATGAAAATCACTCCATAAACCATCATTAATAAAATTATGCATAATAGTCTTCAATTCATAAAAAATAAAGAAAAATAATCATGATTAACCACTAAAGCATCAATGGAAGTAATATGGTATTTTACGTGCAATTACAGCAAATGGATTAAAAATGGAATGATAGATGGATAATAATAGGAAGAAGAGGGATGGAATATATGTCGATAGGTGATGAAAATATGAACAAATTTGTGACCCAACAATTACACAATGAGGAGGTTGAAAATTCCCCCAAGGAAGGAGAGTTCAATGAGGTAGAGGCAAGTAGTCAAGCTCAAATGGACGATATTAAAGAAACATTATGATAAACATAGCATGAAGATGAGAGCATGGAAAAAATTTCATGAACTAATCAATACGGACCCTCTCCCATGATTGCTTCTTAGGATTTTATTCAAATTGAAGATGCTCAAGAGAGAACCTCATCATAGATGGGAATGTGTGGTGGAGCAATAGTTTGATAGTTTATGCTATAGGTTTTGCTATGGTGTACAATGTGTAAAAGATGGAGGTTTATTAAACCATTTATTTGTATTTTTTTCAAATGAAAAGATTTTATGCTAGAGATGCCTTGGGAATATTTTGATAGTTTTTCTACATCAAATAAACATAGCATGAAGATTAGAGCCCAGACAAAATTTCATGAACTAATCAATATGGACCCTCTCCCATGATTGCTTCTTAGGATTTTATTCAAATTGAAGAGGGTAAAGAGAGAACCTCATCCATACCATCCTTGTGTGAAATCAAAATATATTCATGGTAATAATTATTGGTTTACATTGCATACTTCATCTTGTCTAGTGTTCATATGAGTTTTTTAGATGTGAACTTGAGAATTCTTCTTGTCAAATTCATTGTTGTCTATGCATGGATATTGCTATAGGCATATGATAAAAACAAAAAGGCATGGGAGAATCTCAAATCTTGAGAATGAAAAGAATTATTTACAATTCACCATACCTATAGAAATGATCTCCACTTGCAATGGAAACTGGTAGCTTGAATGTATCCACTAGATTCCAAGACCACTGAAGATGTTTGTTAGATTCCAAGGGTGATTTTGTGTCCAATAGATCAATGAGTGTCCAAACTATCAATGAGTGTGAGCCAATGAGCAACCTGTAAGAGCTTGAAACCCGCGAAAGAAATGAAACCCGCGTGTTTGTAGCACGTACATGTCACTAGCGCGCACGCGCCCTTGCATAACGTTTACACCATTTATTACCCAACGTTTACACCATTTAATGCCAAAACTTCCCCCACTTCAAAAATATTTGCATAAATTAGACATGGTGATGAAATTTGAAGGGTGGGTCTTAAATTTTATTGGAAGGGCATTTGTTCTTGGAGTCCTTCAAAGATGAAGGGAAATTTAAATAATTGTACTTCAATTGACAAGTATAAATTAACTAAACCCTCCCCCCCCCAAAAAAATGCAAAAAACAAATATTGCCCATCGAAATTTTTACAATCTTAAATAATTGAGGACTCCTTAATATCTACATGATAAAATGGTATCTTTTCAATAAAACCGAATTTGAACACATTAATTTGACATATATGTAACATTAATTTTACAGTTCATTAAATTAACAATTGTTTTGTTGTATTTTTTTGGGTTAGACCACACTTCATTGTACAGAAAACTACTTAGACTACGCAATAACCATATTGCGTCATCTGGTGTTGAGATATTGTAACTTCTAAGAATATTATATTTGTACTTTATTATTCTGAAGATGTTTCATTCCTCCGATGAGACTTTGTCATGTATCTAGAGATGTTTATTCCTCCGTGGTAACTTGGGTTATTAGACTTCCCTAGTGGGGTCGGCCCTGTATGTGTTATGTGGGTCAAAGGGTTATTATACCACCCTAGTGGGGTCGGCCCTGTCACATTATGTAAAGTGGTTAAGTTAGGGCTGACCTATCTTGTGTAAAAGACAAGTCGGAGTTGTGTATAAATAGAGGAGGTGTGTTCCTCATTTAACACACATTCACTCACTTGTGATTAGCGCATAAGTGAGAGAGATATCTGCTATGGAGGAGAATGAGCTCATGGTTGTGGATTACATCTTTGTATTTGTTGGTCATCTCTATTGAGGAAGCTTTGCTAGGTTTTCTACCCCATGAGGGTTTCCCAGGATAAATCTGTGTCTCTTGTGTTTCTGCTGTGCTTGTTGTTCTTTCAGTGATCCTGTATATGCTATTGTTGTGAAATGGAATATAATGCTGATATTTTCTGTCTTATCATATTGAATCTTAACACGGTATCAGAGCCATCCTGAAGGAAGGCAATGTATGGCACTTACGACACTTGTGACAATTTGAAGGTTAGTGTTTTATATAGAAAAAACCAGTCATCGTGAAAATTTCACTATAAATCCGTTTTGGAGAAGGTCTAGGCTCTAAAACATTTATAGGTCGTAGATAATATCCCCATGTACCTTTTTTCCAAAGGAAAGCCTCTAATTCATTGTACTTTGTGATTTATGATCAGTACACGTTAGGGTTTCGGCCTCTTCCAGATCTGAGTCATAAACAGGTGATCTAGGAAAAAAGGTCACAACTTGGGCTAGGAAGCTCCAAATGAAATTTCGTAAAAAGTGACAGGTAGAGCATGGACTATAGTTTCTCAGGTAATTTTTTCAGAGGCTAAAGTTGAGCCAGTGACACGTGGCATGCTGTACAAGTTTGCTCTCCTGTTTTATCCCATAAACAAGTCACGTTGCAACACTTGGCATAACTCTCTCTCAGAAAATCCAATTGAGGTCAGACCTATGGGGATGGAAAGATGACAAGTCAGGATACCACAGGAAGAATTTTCAAACCCTGTGGACTCGTTAATTTAGAGATGCACCAAGAACAATCAGGTGCATATTTCTGTCAAAACAGGATTGTTTTCTGAGCACCTTCATTCTTGGCTTATCACTGCTGTGGGAATTTAGGGATTTGGAGAAAGTTGGAATTTCTGGTGTCGGATACCACAGCTGAATACTCCTCATCAAAATTGAAATTTAGAGACCAAGATCGAATTTTTTGGTTGGGAAGAAGGTCGGGCTTGATCAAACCCTAGTTCGGGATTTTGATCGGAAAGGTGGAAAATTAAAGCTTCTACAAAAATTGGAATTTTAGAAGTTTGTGACCACGGCTAGAAGCTCCTCAGAAAAAATGAATTTTAGAGCTTTGGATCGAACCTTTTGGCTGGGAAGAAGGGTGGGCTTTATCAAACTCTAGTTTGGGGTCCTGTCTAGTGAATCTAGAAGTTTCAAAGGCAATTTTGAGGGGTCAAATTTTGTAGTTTTCAAAATTGAAGTATACCAGCTTGATCAGCTCAGCAAGCCACATCTTTCCATCCATTCAGAAGTTGGAAATTCAAAGTTTGAATTTTTAGGGTTTCTATGACAAACCCTAATCCAGCTCCAGATCCAATTTCAGCAAATCAAACTGGATTGCGTTAATCCTAGAAGAAAATGAATTGGTCACCTGCATAAGTGAAGAAGTTCCAGTTCCAGAGGGAGATGAGGCTAAGGCCTTACATAAGAAGACTACAAGAAATCTCAACAGGTATGACTTGAGGAGATATAGGTATGTGTTGAAATCTGTTTAGGATATGTTTGTCTTCATATTATTGAGGTTAGTACAATCTTGATTAATCTTAGAATTATCTTATCACCCTAGTAAAAGTATGAATGCATGTGAATGATAGAAGACATTCATTGATTAGGGTTATATGATTCTACTAATGCACCTGTGGTGTTGTATGAGGATGATGTTGTCTGCTAACAAGATACAGGTACATCAAGAAAGAAAAATCACGTTCTATGACCATGATGACATGAAGACAAAGACTCATCCATAGTCTTTAACCACATAGAAGCTCTACTTATGAGGTATGTATGACTTTGTTCTACTATGATTAACCTATGAGATATTGTTTGGGTATGTTAAGACATAACCAAGCTTGATAATCCAGGTATGTTTTCCTATACCAAGTTAGAATCCTACATTGTTAGGATCTTAGGTAAGTATACTTGTGTATGAAATAATCATGAGCATACATACTTAAGATTATTTAGAATTATAATGTTTTGATAGTATTGAAATTATACTAATGAATGTATGTTTATGTATGAGATCATGAGGATGACACTAGTGCACACTTAAGCATGCATAGTGGTCCAGGATGGATAGAAGCTCAAAGACATATAATCATGAAGGTAAAATAGAGATCAAGCGGGAGGAAACCACACAAACATAAAAGATAAGTATTTAAGTTGTCATTTGAATTACTTCTTGAATCTCTGAATAGTCAATGATATTGCTCGTAATAGTTGTATGCATATTTGTATTCTTAAGAACATATACTGCTGAGTGTAAGCATTCATATAACATTGAACAGTATACTACTAATATGCATATGATTGGTAAGATTGGACAAACATTCCATTGTTGCTTATCTAGAATGAAACCTCTTTGCTAACATGCTGAGAGCTGTGCACACTCTTGATAGTATGTTCTAGTAGAGATGGCAGGCATCTAGATAGCCACTGTATGCATACAGGATATGGAAAAGTGTTTTGCCAAAGTATTGGTCAAGATAGTTGCATAACTATGTGAATCATATCTGTATGCATAATAGGTTATCATGTCAACATGATTTGATGATTATGAAGTATTACTAATCGTGTAATTAACTTTGATTTGTAGGAAAGATCATGAAGAATGATGATGAGCACCGAAAGAGTGATGGATGCTCATACAAAAAGACTTACAAATCAAACATACTATAGAAGTCTTGTGGCTAGAAGATTCTCTTATAAAGAGGAAGAGGATCATGACAATATGTTTCCTCCAAGTGGATAGATAAGACCATTCTCTTAATGGTGTAATTGAAGAAGAAGTATGAATCAGGCTCTGTAGGGGTACCCAAGATCGATAGTCATTTGATGAGCTTAATGATCACTATGGGTGATGTGGATCTCAACCTTTTCTACAAGGTTGAAGATGGTGTCTATATACATATGACATTCTTCTCTTAGATGGATGCAAGAAGGAACTCACCACAGATTTCGAATGATCTTGAGACTCATATCAGTAGACCCATCTGACGAGAGATGGCATGGATAGATATGTAGAAGATCACTCAATGCAAAGTGTTAATGATCTTCAGTCATAGAGGGAGAATTGATAGCTTATTGACAAACTTGGGCTTTACCAAAAGTAAAGATGATCCTAACCTTTACCTTAAGGTTATGGATGATGAACCTATCATACTATTATTGTAGGTGGATGATCTCTTTCTGACAGGGAATGAGAAACAGATCATGGAAAGCAAGAAGAAGATGGCTACAGAATTTGAGATGAAAGATCTCAGATTGATGCATTACTTCCTAGGTTTGGAAGTATCGCAAGTCCCAAAAGGAATCTTTCTCAACCAAGGAAAGTATGTTGTGGAAATATTGAGAAGATTTGATATGTTGGAATGTAAAACCATGGCCACCCTCATGGGTTCTGACTTGAAGTTGTTAGGTGATGAATCATCATATTTAGTGGATGTAACTCTGTATAGATAGATTATTGGGTCATTGATGTATATGACGGATAGTAGGTCAGATATATGCTTTGTTGTGAACACTTTGAGGCAGTATCTAGTGGAACCTAGACGTGTTCACTTAATAGCTGCAAAGCATATGATGAGGTACCTGAAGGGTACATAGACTTTGATATATGTTATCTTGGAGATCATGACTTCAGATTGTATGGCTACACAGATGTTGATTGGGCAGGAAGTGTATCAGATAGGAAGAGCACATCGAGAGGATGTTATTGTCTAGGATATGCCATGGTCTCGTGGTTTAGCAGGAAGCAGTCTAGTGTGGCTCTCAACACAGCTGAAGCGGAAAATATTGCTGCTTACTCTACTAAGTTGTGAAGTGATATGGCTTTAGAAGTTGTTATCAAGATTGTTTGACTTAGAGATGGACCCCACTGTGATCCTGTGTGGCAACCAGAGTTGTATCAAGATGATAGAGAATCTAGTGTTCCATGATAAGTCAAAGCACATAGATATATGATATTTCTATATACGAGATATGGTGCAGAAAGGAGCTATCTAGCTCGAGTATGTGAGCACTGACGAACAAGTTGCTGATGTATTGACCAAACCTCTATCTCGAGTAAAGGTTGAGTATTTCCTAGACAAGCTTGGTGTCGTTCAGAAAGACCCTCCTCGAAAGGGGGAGTGATATGGTCGATGATGATATTTGGATACCGGTATCGATGAGGATACATGTATTGATGATGGGGGTACTTGTATTGATGAGGATACTTATATTGATGATGTGGATACTTGTATCGATGATGAGGATATTTGTATTGATGATGTGGATGTTTATATCGATAATGAGGATACATGTGTCGATGATGAGGTTACCTGTTCCAACGATGAGGTTGATGATGAGGTTACCTGTTCCGATGATGAGGTCGATGAAGTGGTACATAGACTTTGTCTAAGAGGACAATTGGGATTGTATCATCCCTGGACTTATGTCCTAAAGTGATAGGGATTGATCATCCTGTAAGTGGATCAGGATTGCATCATCCTTGGACTCATGTCCTAAAGTGATAGGGATTGAACATCCCGTAAGTGGATCAAGATTGCATCGTCCTTGGACTCATGTCCTAAAGTGATAAGGATTAATCATCCTGTAAGTTGATTCGGGATTGCATCGTCCCTAGACATGGTGAGATGTCTTAAAGTGATAAGGATTAATCATCCTGTAAGTTGATTCGGGATTGCATCGTCCCTAGACATGGTGAGATGTCTTAAAGTGATAAGGATTAATCATCCTGTAAGTTGATTCGGGATTGCATCGTCCCTAGACATGGTGAGATGTCTTAAAGTGATAAGGATTAATCATCCTGTAAGTTGATTCGGGATTGCATCATACCTAGACATGGTGAGATGTCTTAAAGTGATAAGGACTAATCATCCTATAAGTTGATTCGGGATTGCATCGTCCCTAGACATGGTGAGGTGTCTTAAAGTGATAAGGACTAATCATCCTGTAAGATGATTCAGGATTGCATCATCCCTAGACATGGTGGGGTGTCTTAAAGAGATAAGGATTGATCATCCTATAAGTTGATCTGGATTGCATCGTCCATAGATATGAGAGATGTCTTAAATTGAGAGGGATTGATCATCCCGTAAGTAGATCAAGATTGTATCATCCTTGGACCTATGTCCTAAAGTGAGAGGGATTGATCATCCCGTAATAGGATCTTGTATATTGCAGCGTATGCTGCTATGTTGATGCTGTTGATCGAGAGGATCCAGATCGTGATGATCTAGATGACGATGATGTTAATCATGATGATCTAGATGATGATGATGTTGATCGTGATGATGTTGATCGTGATGATCTAGATGACGATGCTGCTGCTCGTGATGGTCTAGATGACGATGTTGTTGATCGTGATGATCTAGATGACGATGATGTTGATTGTGATGATCTAGATGATGATGTTGTTGATCGTGATGGTCTAGATGACGATGTTGTTGCTCGTGATGGTCTAGATGATGATGTTGTTGATCGTGATGATCTAGATGACGATGATGTTGATTGTGATGGTCTAGATGACGATGTTGCTGCTCGTGATGGTCTAGATGACAATGCTGCTGATCGTGATGATCTAGATGATGATGTTGCTGATCGTGATGGTCTAGATTATGATGCTGCTGATCATGAGGATCCAGATGATGATGTTGATCGATAGATCCAGATGATGAGGCTGTTGATCGTGAGGATCCAGATGAAGATGTTGATAGGTAGATTCAGATAATGAGGATGTTGATCGAGAGATCTAGATGATGATGTTGATCAGTTGATCCAGATGATGAGGCTATTGATCGAGTGATCCAGATGATGATGTTACCGTAGCTGTTCGAGTGCTGCAGAAGATGAAGACTCAATACCGAAGATGTTGATGTTCCAGTATTGAAGATCTTGAAGATGTTCCAGTAACTGTTTGAGTTACTAATGATGTATGAAGAAAGCTTCCAATGATTTATAGATGTATCATGTATCATGTAGTTGATGACTCCTTGCTCGTGCAGATGTTGTTATAATATCTGTCTCGTTAAGGGGGAGTGTTGAGATATTGTAACTTCTAAGAATATTATATTTGTACTTTATTATTCTGGAGATGTTTCATTCCTCCAATGAGACTTTGTCATGTATCTGGAGATGTTTATTCCTCCGTGGTAACTTGGGTTATTAGACTTCCCTAGTGGGGTTGGCCCTGTATGTGTTATGTGGGTCAAAGGGTTATTAGACCACCCTAGTGGGGTCAGCCTTGTCACATTATGTAAAGTGGTTAAGTTAGGGCCGACCTAGCTTGTGTAAAAGACAAGTCGGAGTTGTGTATAAATAGAGGAGGTGTGTTCCTCATTTAACACACATTCACTCACTTGTGATTAGTGCATAACTGAGAGAGAGATCTACTATGGAGGAGAAGGAGATCATGGTTATGGATTACATCTTTGTATTTGCTGGTCATCTATATTGAGGAAGCTTTGCTGGGTTTTCTACCCCATGAGTGTTTTCCAGGATAAATCTGTGTCTCTTGTGTTTCTGCTGTGCTTGTTGTTCTTTCAGTGATCCTGTATATGCTAGTGTTGTGAAATGGAATGTAATGCTGATATTTTCTGTCTTAGCATATTGAATCTTAACATCTGGATGATCTTATGCATAGTGCAAGACGTTGTAACTATATATAGTCTTAAAATAAAATTAGAGCCATGAGAAAATTACTTATTGTTAACTATGTACAAAAACAAGCCACTAAGCAAAACGATGCTATAATAAACCTACAACCAAAATATACATAGAAAACCAACCAAAACTTTAATTCAAACCAGAGAGAAGGAAATCATCCAAGCTTGAGATATGTAAGAATGATGGACATTAAGCGCCTAGCAAAAAATAATACATAGCTCCAAAAACCATTAAAAAAAAAACCTCCATACCAAGCAAGTTAGCAATGCTAGCATCATAGGGGCATCTTCATCAAATTTTGTTGTTCAAGACTTATCACGACAACATACATGTATGGGATGGAGGGAAATGGAATCAAGCCTAGGTCAACTGGGGCCTTGTGACTCACTACATGTTTGAGTCTCGACAATCTACCTTTTAAATTGAACCAGAATAACAAAAGAAGTTTGTTAATGGCTCGATTTGCAAAAATTCTGGATAGATGAGTAATTAAGAGCTCGAGGCTCTAAAATTCGATGTGCATTTTACCAATCCATGATTCGGTGAATTCATAGTCATTGGCATGAAATTTAAGTTATTTAATGAAAGAATTAATGTATCTACCTCTATGTCGAAACTGTTTTCGATGTTGGTGTTGGCCACTACCCTCCTTGTTGTCTTACCAAAAGGCATGAGAATGCGGAATAAGACTTAAAATTATGGACTTCACCATCAAAGAAGCCTTACAATCACATTGGTAAGGAGTGATAAGAATATCACAACAATCCAACATGTCAAATCTCAGATGATAGTGTCAATTAAAGATTTATATGGTAAATTTAATATAAGACTTAATTATAGTTGTCTCAGAGGCTTACTCTTTGCGTCTTGACACATTTGATAATTTATGGTTGTCTATGCGCCTTGAACCAATTGATATTGTAAGGTGAGGATGTGCATGCATAATAATCCTTATTTATGACTATGCGATGAGGATTTAAATGGAAGAGGATGTAAAGACATGTTACTTTTATATGTATTTTGGTGGCGATTGTCGAAGAGAAATGTGGTGATAAATGACATATGTTTGGAAGGACAGACGGAAGTTACATGATCATGATCATGCCACCCATCAAATTGACAACAATTCCTCAGCCAAAAATTGTTTTTTAAAATTTTATTAATAACCATTGTGGTACTTGGGTCCAAATGTTTTTTCTAACTCATTATTTCTCCATATTGTGTGCCTACTGCCACCTCTCTATATCCATGCATAAATCAACCTATGCTTGGTTTGTGGTTATAGTTGCATGCCATTATTTGTAGTTTCATGCCATTGAGTGTTGTTTAGAGTTTTCGTGAGTCTGTGACATTCATGCAAAAAATGAAGTCTTGTAGAGGAGGACTCATCAAAGAGGCAATTTGAATTTCATTTTGACAAAAAACATATTTTGTAAAGATCAAATGCAATGAATGCATCATCATACTACCATGAAAGACCATGGATATGTTACAAAGAATTGAACATCATCGAAGAATGAAAATAGGTTCCTCGAGATCTTATTGAAGCATATTGAGCTCAATTGAATTCCACTTGAGCCTTAATTGAAAATTCTAGACCTCAAGTGTCATCAATAGCACATAGAATCCATGACACTATCCCTCTACAAGGACTCTTTTGCATATTAATTGAATGTTGTTGCCATTATAATGTCTTGGGCATCAAGGATTTATCTTGGCTCCTTAACCATGGCTAGCGGAGGGAAACAAGATCCTCCAATACTAACTCTTGCTTCTTAGGCATAAACACCATGAATGAGTCCTTGTACCACCACATATGAAATCTATAGGGTATTAGTCAACTTCAAGTGTGTTATGTGTTCCATGACTAGGTCATTTGTGACAAAAATGGGTCTCGAGGTCTGACCAAGGTATATGGACAACAAGAAGCTCCTCATGCCTTAAATGAAGCTTCTCAAGCTCAAGCACCATGAACAACACCTACAACTCAAGAAGCTTCCTAGGATACGATGTTGAATGCATCTTCAAACCACCACACATAACCCTTGTGGGGTATCTCTAGCAAATGTAGAGGGATACATATACCATGATTAAGATACATTGCATGCCTTTAACAAGATGATGATGATGATCATGACTAATATCGTCGTCATCATCCTCATCATCATCGTCATCATCATCATCATCATCATCATCATCATCATCGTAATCATCGTCACCATCATCACTATCATCATCATC
The DNA here is from genome assembly GCA_027924585.1 of Larix kaempferi. Classification (NCBI taxonomy): domain Eukaryota; kingdom Viridiplantae; phylum Streptophyta; class Pinopsida; order Pinales; family Pinaceae; genus Larix; species Larix kaempferi. The sequence continues at coordinate 9,754,994 of BSBM01000789.1, read as the reverse complement.
ATCATCTTCTTTATCAACATCATATTTGTCATCATCATCATCATCATCATCATCATCATCATCATCATCCTCATCATCATCCTCATCATCATCCTCATCATCATCATCATCTTCTTCATCATCATCATAATCAACATCTTCGTCATAATATTCATCATCAACATCATCATCATCATCATCATCTTCGTCGTCATCGTCATCATCTTCATCATCATCATTCATCATCATCATTGATGATGATGATGATGACAAAGATGATGATGATGATGATGATGAAGATGGTGGATGATGATGAAGATGAGTACGTAGATGAAGATGATGATGATGACGATGAAAAATATGATCATCATCATCCTCCTCCTCTTCCTCATCATCATCATAATCATCTTCGTCATCACCATCATCATCATCATCATCCTCATCATCCTCATCATCCTCATCATCATCATCATCATTATCATGATCGTCATCACCCTCATCCTCCTCCTCCTCCTCCTCCTCCTCCTCATCTTGGTCATCATCTTCATCATCAACATCATCATCATCATCTTCATCATCATCATATTCATCATCATCGGCATGATTCATCATCATCATTGTCATCATCATCATAATCATCATCATCATAATCATCATCAACAACTTTGTCATCGTATTCATCATCTTCATTGTCATCGTCATCATCTTCATCATCATCTTCATTGTCATCGTCATCATCTTCATCATCATCATTCATCAACATCATTGATGATGATGATGATGATGAAGATGATGATGATGATGCTGATGATGAAGATGGTGGATGATGATGAAGATGAGTACATAGATGAAGATGATGATGATGATGATGACGACGAATATGACCATCATCATCCTCCTCCTCTTCCTCATCATCATCATAATCATCTTCGTCATCACCATCATCATCATCATCATCATCATCCTCATCATCCTCGTCATCATCATCATCATCATCATCATCATCATCATCGTCATCACCCTCTTCCTCATCATCTCCCTCCTCCTCCTCCTCCTCCTCATCATCATCTTGGTCATCATCTTCATCATCAACATCATCATCATCATCTTCATCATCATCATATTCATCATCATCATCATCATATTCATCATCATCAACATGATTCATCATCATCATCGTCATCATCATCATCATCATCATCATCAACAACAACATCTTTGTCATCATATTCATCATCAACATCATCATCTTCATCATCATCATCATCATCTTCACCATCATCATCCATCATTATCCATCATCATCATTGATGATGATGATGATGACGAAGATGATGATGATGATGAAGATGGTGGATGATGATGAAGATGAGTACGAAGATGAAGATGATGATGAATATGATTAGGAAGATGAAGATGGTGATGACGACGATGATGAATAATATGATCATCATCATCCTCGTCATCCTCCTCCTCCTTGTCATCATCATCATAATCATCTTCGTCATCACCACCATCATCATCATCGTCCTCATCATCCTTGTCATCATCATCATCATCATCATTGTCATCACCCTCTTCCTCATCATCATCCTCATCATCGTCATCATCATCATCATCATCACCTTGGTCATCATCTTCATCATCATCATCATCTTCATCATCATCATCATCAGCATGATTCATCATCATCATCGCCATCGTCATCATCATCATCATCATCAACATCTTCGTCATCATATTCATCATCAACATCACCATCATCATCATCATCATCTTTGTGATCGTCGTCATCATATTCATCATCATCATTCATCATCAATGATGATGATGAATGATGATGATGAATATGATGACGACGATGATGAAGATGATGATGATGATGATGGTGGATGATGATGAAGATGAATATGATGATGATGGTGATGACGAATATGATCATTATCATCATCCTCATCCTCATCCTCATCATCCTCGTCATTATCATCATCATCATCATAATCATCATCGTCATCACCCTCTTCCTCATCATCATCATCATCATCATCATCAACATCTTGGTCATCATCTTCATCATCAACATCATCATCATATTCATCTTCATCATCATCATCATCATCATATTCGTCATCATCAGCATGATTCATCATCATCATTATCATCATCGTAATCATCATCATCATCCTCATCATCGTCATCACCCTCTTCCTCATCATCATCATCATCATCGTCATTGTCATCATCATCATCATCCTCCTCCTCCTCCTCCTCCTCATCATTGCCATCGTCATCACCCTCTTACTCCTCATTATCCTCCTCCTCCTCATCCTCATCATCATCATCATCAACATCATCATCATCCTCATCATCATCGTCACCATCGTCATCATCATCATCATCATCATCATCATCGTCATCATCATTTTCATCATCATCATCATATTTATCATCATCATCATCAACATCGTCATCATCATCATCCTCATCATCAACCTGATCATCATTATCTTCTTCATCATCGTCATCGTCATCATCATCAGCATCATCATCATCATCCTCATCATCCTCATCATCACCATCATCCTCGTTATCATGATCATCTTCATCATCATCATCATTGTTATCACCCACTTCCTCATCATCATCCTCATCCTCATCCTCATCATCATCATCATCTTCATCATCATCTTCGTCATCAACATCATCATCGTCATCATCATGATCATCAAGAAGGGTGAATCAAGGTTTGACCTAGAGTGACCCCTTTTAATAATTCCTAGAGTTATGTTGTTGATGAACCAAAATTAAGCACTCCAACTAACTATGGGCCAAATCACAAGGTTGAATCCCAAGACAAAACCTAGTAAGTAGGAGGGTTCCCGAAAGGGTCTAGTAGAGTCAATCTAATGATTAAAGTTATAATATTGAAGAGGAGGCAATATCAAACCCTACTTAAGCACTAGACATCACAGGGCATTCATGCATATAGGGTAACGTAAAGTGACTCAATAGGTATTTATCTAGCACATAAACAATCTTTGTATGAAGAGAGAAAAATATCAATGTTAATCATCTTTGTATGACTAAATAATGTGCACGCACTAAATAGCGCGTATGCTCTGTTAGTGCGTACGCGGTATTTATGTGTGCGTGCATTTAAAATAATGTGCACGCAGCATTTAAATTTTTAAGTTTTGGTGGGCAATTCCTTTCCCACGACGTGGTGGATGACTTGGCCGCTATGGTTTTCGGTTTGGGTTGCCAAACCAAGTGGCTTGGACTGTGTTATAACAAAATACATCTTATTCTATAACTTCTTCTATTTCAAGCCTGATTCTACGTATGCTACACTTGTCCATTGCTAATGAAATTGCACACTTGTAGAACTATGTGTGCAAATTCCGAATATGTAATTTTTTATTAAATCTATTATTTGTTTCTATTTTTTAATTAATTTTAATTGCACTAATGTCAATCTTACACAAAAAGTAGGTTATTTATTTCGTCTATAACTTTTGATTGGCTCACCTATTTTGAAAACGGAAAAGAACCCGCAAAGTACACACAAAAATCTACATCCTAAAAAAAAAACAAAGTTCATTGATTATGTTAAGACCATGATGTTGGGGACTAATGCTTGACCTAGTTATTTTAGGGCCTGGCTGACTTAATTAATTTTTTTTTAAACCAACATAAATAAATATGGAAAAATAACGTTTCTCTAGAACGGCCTGTTATCTACGACTGTTAATAATTTTTTTCACAACATTCCACCATTTGCATACCAAACCAAGGGACTAACGCAAACATATTCATTATGTTTTCTTAAAAAAATAACATACCAACCTTAGGAGAACCCCATTTTTTGGGACTTATACTTAATTTCCATAAATAATATTTATATATTCCGGAAGGTAATCCGATTGTCTATGTTTCATCTTCTTGCGCCATATTCTAAAAAGTTGTGTAGGTAGCTCTAATATTGCTTTTGATGTTCAGATTTCTGTTTTTCCAGGAGCATTGCGACTAACGCATCATGAGTGGCCAGCATTAGCTTGCACCAGCCCACACCTACTATATAATGTTAGGGTATACATAGATTCCCACTAATTCTTATCAAACCCAAACACACATTCGTAGATTTTATTCACCCTACGCACTTGATTCACACTAATTTTGTAGCATACATAGTTCCTCCTCCAACTCCAAGTCCCTCAACAATGGTCTCCGTGACCAATCTACACAACTCCTTCCCACAGATCATTCTCCATTTTTGGCTAGTAGCTTCTCATGTTGTTCCACCTTCACACAAACCCTATGGATTGAGTCATTCATCCTCTGGTATGAGACCATTCTTACATTGGTAGGCCATCGTGGACTTTAACATTTCCTTTTTGGCATAGTCCTTAATGACATCAAGCAGATCAGTCTCATCTTTGACAACACACTTTAATACTCCTCTTCTATATTCTTAGTAGTACAACATTGTTCATCTCTTAGTATCATATGTATATTTCCACGGAATACTACACCAAGTTACCCTATATGATATGAGTCCATTTATAAACTAGGAGGAATTGGTGGATTTTAACCTTTTAGTTATGCAACACTCTCAAAAATCTCATCCACTTCAACAATTGTTACCCCACAACACTGAACAACATTCCTCCACATTCACCGAGGTACCACAACTTTGTATGTTAGCACTTGATTTCTTTGATCACTCAACCACGGCCTCCAACACCTTTCATTGTTGTAGTTTCACTTCATCTATCCTCTTCTAGTTCTCTCCAACTCCAAAGTATTTAGAAGATGCATCAAAACTACAAGATTCCACAGCTACACAATCTTTATTAAGAACAAATATATATATATATATACTTCCCAAACTAAATTGTAAAAAATGTTTCCAGATTTTTATTGAGAAAAAAATAATTTTGCATTCTCTTTTGTGATTGATAAGAATTCTTTGTTAGTTGTATCCAATATGAAATTAGTTAGCTAAAATTATTTAGGTCTACATAAGCATCATTATTTGGAAGGTGTATGTATGCATCAATGATATGACATGTTTGGACACTATGATGCACTCACTTTTAAAGATAATATTATTGCATACACACTCACAATGATATTGCAACATAGAACTGATTAATATTATGTTTGCTCAAGTAAAACATTATTTTCATACCGTTAATTTCAGCTTAGCATTTACATGTAAATGCTAAACCATAGAAAAAAAAAAATATTTAGTTTAAAGAACTCATATTTGTGATCTAGTATTATTGGATTATATTGACGTGTGGATGGAACTATCTGTTAAAGTGGAACCTTCCAATAATTGGTTAGTGTCTACATATTTAAATTGGAGTGACATTGTAAACTATGAAAACCTTATTAGTAGTCACCTTTACAAGATACAACGCATAAAACGTGCCATGTCAAAGTTAATTGGGTGATTTAAGAGAATAAAACATGTCAAAAGGAGTTTTCTGATTCGACCATTGAGTGTTTGAGGTATTTTAGGATGTTTTAAATCCCATAGGGTCCTTATAGAAGAAATTTGGAAAGCTATGGAGGTGTTTGGGAACAAGACAAAGAAAGACCCTAGTTTCCTAGTTTTACTAGTTGTGAAACTAGACAGAGTACTAAAGGAGGATGTATGCGAAGTGCTTGTGAAAAGTCCTCAAACACACAATCTTAAGTAGCCACATATATCATCTTGTCAATCCAATTAGAAGCTCCATATCACTTTCCTAGAGCTACCTCAGTTGTCTCATAACCATGGAATCAATGTGAAATTCATTATCAATGATGGTTTTGAGAAAGAATGCTTCCATTGTCTAAAGGTTTAAGCCTCTATTGAAATATATTGTGGTAGTGTGCCTAATTTTTCCAAAAAGGGACATTACAGTAAATTTCTTAATTTTTTTATTTTATTTATTTATCAAAATATAGATTATAGATTATAAATGATACTTAGTAAATTTTAAAGGATCACATCTTAACTATGGATCTATCATCCATCAAGATGAATCAAATCCCTCAAGATGCAAGTCTTTCCTCAAACTTTTCACTCTAAACATGCTTGCACCTCAAAGAATTTGGTTTCTATTGGAGCATGATAGATCCCGAGTTAAAATATATCCAATGAAAAATAAGTTACAACCAAAAAAACATTTACCATCACTAAATAATTTTTAGTATATTAACTATGAAAAGTATAAATATGATAATTATCCTTAAAAATGTGAATTGTAAATTTCATTAACCAAATTGTTTACATAACTTTTACTTTGAAGAACATGCAATTTACAACATTACAATAGTTCAACGCTAGTTATTAACCATCTACATTGAACCCCAAACCCCATTACATGAGAAGGATAAAATTAAATTATAATTAGAGAAAAAACTACACAATGCATCTAAGTCCCTGCGAGTGTTATAAGCACATAGATTGCAGAGGAAAAACAAAATAAACTGAATGAGCACTATATTATAACTCATGTTTGTGATCCACATACTTTTATTCTAGCACCATGCTACCTTGATTTGACATGTACTTTAAGCTTTATGCTTTTTCCTAGCACCATGTGTGAGCTATGTATTTTAATACCCCGCCATGTGACATAGCTATTGACATTTTAAAGCACTTCCATTTTTTATTAAACCACCACCAAATTAACAAAAGGGATTGGGATCATAAAGTTTAATCCTTCCAAATGAGGCAACATCCTAAATTTAAACCTCCAAATTGGTAGAACTTAAATTTTTAAAATCCTCCAAGAAAACTCTCAGCACTATGTTAACTTGTATGCCAATGATTGTGTCGGTGCTTAACCTTTTATGCAACGGTGCTTATCTTTTTGTGCAATGATGTGTCAACAACATAAAAATTATGCATACGCTCCTTTTCGCGTGGCCATAACTAAGATTGCCCATTTGCTTCTTGCCCATAATTGAGATGGTGGACGCCTCAAAACTCTATCAACTTCACTAGTGAACCAACATCCCATTGACATTGGTTATAAGAAGGTTAAGGTCCAATTGAAAAACATGTTATCAAATTTTAAATAAAATGACATTCAGAAAATGGGTGCTAAAAAGAACAAACCATCTCAAAAAATATGATCCTAAGGACCTAATCATGTCACCTGATTTCAAACCCCAAAAAGATGTCCCGAAAACATACAAGTATGTTTAGTAATATACAAAACAATATAAAGCTACATCGCCAGAAATCCAATTGAGGTGTTGGTTCACTCGTGAACAATGGAGATTGATGGATTGTTAAACCATGCACCGGGTCCTAGTTGAGTGGAGGCCCATGCACTGCACAGAGTGTCCTTCAACTTATGTGTTAGGTCTAAGGGATATCTATGAAAAAACAATTAAGGGGATTGCGCCCAACCTTATCTCTTCAAAATCATGCCATGCAAGTGGGACAAGCCAAAATAGCAGATGGATTAACACTTCATCAATATCAAAAGTGAATCTATGTCGCACTGGCCCAAATATAATTTTATGATCAAGGTTTGATTAAAAATTATTATTGAAGAAATCGTTCATTCCTTTTTTTACTTTTAACAATCTAACAAAACAAGAGCTAAAAAAACAAAGTCAGTTGAACACTATCATCCCAGTTCTTAGTTCTTTCATATGATTTGAGACCCTATGCAAGAAAAAGTTCAAAAATAATGCTTTTGTCCAGTAATGTATGAAAATAATAAAAATAAAATTGCAAAACTCAATGGGGTTTTTTATTTAGGAGGACTATGGCTTGTTATTCTATGCACTAGGTTTCAATCTATGGGAGGTCCCGTGCTCTTTGTAGCGTGGTTAGGCCAGGTGCATGTTTTGGGTAATTTTGGTAGAAAAGATGTTCTCACACCATGGAATATGGTTTTGTGCTCGAAGAATTCCAAGAAAGAAGTCCTAAAAGCATATTTCAATCTAGTAAAACATATGAAAAAAATAAAAATAAAATGACAAAATCGAATTCGAAAAAAAAAAATGACAAAACCCAATGGTGGTTTTGGTTCACGAGTGAGAGTATGGATTGCTATTCTATGTGGTGGGTTCCAATCCAGGGGAAGTCCCCCGATGTTGGTTGCACGGTTAGGCTAGATGCACATGTCTTACACAATTTTGGAAGGAAATGCTCACGTTCCTTGGCAGTTTAGTGTAGTGTAACAATGACCTAATCCAATCACGTCATTTTATTGAGAACTATAAGAAAAGAGTCTCAAAACCATTTTTGTGTCACAGAATAATAATAAAATGGAAAAATGTCCATGGATTTCCAGTTCACCACTGGTGAGAGGATGATGGCGTATTAAACCATCCACTAGGTTTCGATTTAGGAAAGTTTAACAACACTTTTGGGTTAGTTCTAGAGTTAGGCGCAATTTCTAGGAGATTTTGATCGAACATATATCCTTATCAAGTGGCTGAATTCATTTCATTTCGGATTATTAAAGATTTTGATCTTTGTTTGATGTATTTAAGTTTAAAATGAAATCAATATAATTTAATATTTTTTTGTTTAAGCTACATCATTTGTATTTTTTTACGGGAACTTCTTATAAGTATCTTAAAAAATCTAAATAAATTGAGAGATGCTTGATTTTATTTTTTCGTTTAAGCTACATCATTTGCATTTTTTTTATGGGAACGTCTTATAAGTATCTTAAAAAATCTAAATAAATTGAGAGATGCTTGATTTTTTAATTTTCTATTGCAAATCACGGACCAAAAATAACCCTCATTAACTTACACTCACAAACACACCTTAGTGGACATCTTTGAAATTATCTTCCCTTCCATCATCTTAGGCTCAGCTTGTACGTCATTGTCTTTACAGTCAGGAGGGTTCTCAAATAGAGAAAGTGACAACTGCTTATAAATGACTCCAACATCAAAATAGATCAATCCACTGCTCGGAATGTCCACATGGATACCCTTCGCTAGAAACCAGAGAAAGAGCTCTTGTGCAACTATCCCTGACAGCCCACCGATCTAACCATAACTGAGATTGCTCCTATGCTACTAATAATCTATCTTAATAATAAGAACCCACAACATTATAGAGAGTAGGTTGGCGACCGACAGGATTGCCGAGGAAACAATTTCCAGCGTGTTTGATAGCGATTTCTACCTTTGGTGAGAAAGCAAATAGTTACAGATTCGACCGGATCAAACCCTCTACGTACAAAATACGTATTTGTATACGAGCAGACATATAAAACCAATCCCTCGCAGGCGAGCGAGGCTCTCGCATTTTCATTTCCTGCTGTTGCTGCTTTTGCTTCGGATATACGAAGGTGGTCGAGAAGAAGAAGAAATGATAATAAAGGTTTTTCTACCCTAAAATCTAAAGGAGCTTTATTCAATTCATTGGAAAGATTTTGTGAAACTTTGCACACATATAAATTTTCTGGCAAAAACCCTTATTAAGGGCTTAATTTAAACTATTTTTTTCCTTTTGCCATTGGTGGAGGTATGTGGATCGAATCTCCAGCCAGTGTTGGAATTTGGTTTTCATTCTACCTGTCGGATTATTTTTTTTTAGGTTTGGGTTTTTATATTACCTGTCGCTAAACGTTTTGTATAAAAATTTACCCAACAATGAAGTTTTCCCAAAAAATATTACACTTCAATAATTTAATTTTGTTGATTTTTTTAGAAATATTGTTTTCATGACTTTTTTATATTAAAATTAAAATAATCATTATTAATTGTGCCAAAGAGGTTCATTCTAAAACCCAGTAGGGGGAGATGTGCAACTCCTTCTGTGCTCATCCTAAATTTAGAAACAAATATCACATAATTATTTTTGTTTGCAAAATTGTTATCATAAAATGGAGGTAAGAGTTACATTATATTTGAATTGAATCAATATGCCCACTGGAAAGCTATATATCTATACGTTAGTCATTATTGTTATAAAAGATGTTTGAGTCTTTGTAAATATATGGCACATGTAATCATAATCCATATTTTTAAATAGATGCAATCCTATGTAAATGGAATCGTTATAAATAATGAATGCAAGACTACAAAATATAGCTCTATATGCCTTTTTTTGTATGTATCGTTTATTCTACAAAGTGCATAGGCAATTTTCATTTGAAATCTTGCACACAGATTTCATCTCCCTCAACCCCTTATTGAGTACTTGCCTTTATTTAAATTATGCATCCCTCACTAAAATTGAACCATGAGAGAAATATAAGAGACATTCATTTCAATTTCAATGGGAGTTGGAAAATTAGCCAATACTCTTAGAGTCCAAATCTATGTAGATTATTTAAATTATGGGATAAATGACTAAATACACATGCAAAAAAATAGTGCAAAAATTACCTCTATAATGCAAATAACTCTTAACCTTTGTCTCCAAGGCCCTCCAACTCCCAACTTCCAACTCCCAAAGTTGTTGCACTAATAAAAAAATGAAAAAATATGAGTGTTCTTGTTTTTAGGAAAAATCAATGCAAGTTGCAACTGGAAAGACATGGAAATAATTATAATTTAATAGATGTTTCTATTTTTTTAATAAATATATTCTTTGGAAGTTGGAATTTAGAAAGTATAGATTAACAAATCAATCAACTTGCACATAGAAATAATTTTAATTTAATTGATGTTTCTATTTATTTAATGAATGCATGATTTCTAAGTTGGGATTTAGAAAGTGTAATTTATAAAACATAAATATATTAATACTACTATTAAATTAGTAATATAATAACATTTTAGGAATTTTGTTGTACTTCAAGTAATATAATGCCCGTTTACAAATTGTATTACCCTTCAAAAATAAGTTTTAGAAATTTTATCACCCTTCACAAAAGACAGTTAGCTAAAATTTTAAACCATATTTGATGTTCAAAATGGTCCATGACGGCCATTTTGCCCGTCAAATTCCATCACTGTCCCAGCTATTCACGACTAGGCCACAGTTGGTCAAGACACGCGTTTTGAACGCAGATAGTGAGAATTCTATCAGAGTTTTCTTGTTTTTCATTTTTGTTAACCTTATATGGAAACCTGGATAAACAATACAAATTCAAGCGAGAGATAGAGCGCACTGCTTTGTATGGATATTTTAATAGAAAACGCTAACAATGATCCTTTGGAAATTGAAATAAACTCGGAATAGGAAGCGCTAATTTACGGTATCAAGTAGTAAAGTCGGGAAACACTCCAAATCAGCAAAACCGGCGGGTGGTCAGATTCATGAAGATGAAATAAGGTGAAGCTTTGAATTGAAAGTTTCCCAGCATGAAAGAAAAGGAAAAGCCATTCAGTCAGTCAGGTGGCAAAGGCAAGGAAGAGATTGAGATCAAGCTGAGAAGGGATGTCAGTTACTGCATTTACTCAATATCATCCAAATATCCCTCTGCCACGATTTACGATTTTAGCTCGACCCGCTGTCACTCAAACACACAGACACGACTTGCACAATTGTCATTGTGCTTATGATTCATGATTCATGCCATCCCAGTGAAGTAGCTGGTGGCTGTTTCGTCTGACTGCTTTTTGTTCTTGGGAAGTTGCGAAGTCTCGCCTACTTTCTTTTCTTGGCGTTCAAGTTTTCTCTTTTTTTATTACTTTTTGGCTTTAAATTTTCTCTTCGGCTGCATTGCAACTCTAAATTTAATCACCTCACGTAAAGGTTCGATTGTAGTCTGTATTCCTGTGCATCCGTATACATAATCTCCATATATATTATATCAATGGAGAGCTACAGAAAAAATTATGTGTTGAATCATGGCGCTGGTTCATTGCAACTGTTGCATGATGAAACAAAGAAGTGGGCGAGATTGGAACAACAGGATGAGGATTTTCTTTTTATGATTCAGCAGACCCAGCAGCTCGAGAACAATTTCCTGTTAGTTTCTCCTCCTCCTATGTCTCAATTCGATGCAGGCTGTTTTGTATCTGCGTTTACAAGTGACAAATCAGGAGAAGACTTGGCCTCGAACGTCGAACCTCCTCTCGTTTCCCTCGGCCTGAGCATTGACCTGATCGCTCAGATGCAACATCAGGAAGACGAGATCAATACATTGATTAAATCTCAGGTACTGTTCATCAATTGTATAATCTCCTTTAAATTAGATTGCTATACCCAACTCCTTTAAATTAGACATTGCATCAACCTTTCTAAATCTAAAACTACAGCACCGTGAATATCCAGAAACCTTGATACAATACCTAATATAGTGAGTAAATATCTAGAAGCCGTGCTACAATTCCCAATATATTGCAATCACTAAATTACAACACAATTAATATCCAGAAGTCTTCATACAATAGCTAATATATTGCAATATATTATGCAGAATGAGAAAGTGTTAAGGCTAGTTTTAGAAAAGAGACAGAGACATTTACAGGATATAATTGTAATTGCTGAGAAAGGGATTGCGACGATGTTGAAGGAGAAAGAAGCGGATCTAGAAAGTTTAAGCCGCAGGAATATTGAACTGCAAGCCATTACGAAGCAGTTGAGCATGGAGGCCCTAATGTGGCAGAAAGTAGCGAAAGACAACGAGATTACTGTGGGTAACCTGAAGAGCAATTTAGAGAAGCTAGCGTCTCAAATTAGAGATCAGCGAATTAGCAGAGAAAGTCATTGTGACATCGGTGACGCTGTGTCATGCTGCTATCCACAGCAAGAACATTCAACATTATATGGATATCAACACATGGCGGCAATGCCAGATTAACTATGAAAGAACAAGAAAAATGGATGTGCAGGGTATGCAGAATGAAGAGTAGTTGCATAGTATTGCTGCCTTGCAGACATGTGTGCATTTGCACAGATTGCGAAAACCTAGTAATTGCATGCCCAGTGCCCACTTTGTAATTCATCTAAGAACGCAAGCATACATGTGTATATGTCATGACAGTGCCGTATCTGTAACTCTGATTATTTGAGTCCAAACTTTATATGGTATTCTGAATGATGGAGAGTTAAGAGTTGACGAAATTTAGAATTGATTCCAATTAAAGACCAGTGTATTGGTGTTGCTGTCTATGTATATTATCACATTTATCAACTTTGACATGTTTCTTCCATACAAGCACCTCTAATAAATAAAAGGAATTGATAAAAAAAACCGTGTATACTGTAACTATTGGCAATATTGTGACATGAAAATATAAAATATTTGGTAAAAAACTTGTATATAAAAAAGATAGAATATTAAGCTCAAATTGAAGTAAAAGCATGTCATTGGAGAAATATTGTGTGAATCGCTATGGACTATTATAAAAAAAAAGAAGCCTAAGCACCACTAGATTTTAAAATGTGTACATAAAAAGTATTAACATGTACTTTAACATATTTTTGTCATTTATTTTTATAATTTTTTTCATTCATTTTTATAAGTGCATTTAACATATTTTTGTCATTTATTTTTATAATTTTTGTCATTCATTTTTATAAGTGCATGCAGTAGGTTATATTGTGTATTGTAATCTTTTTAAAGTCAACTTAATTTTACTTCTATTACTTTATAAAATTAAAAAATTAATATTTCGTAGATTTATTTTTATAAATTAAATAATAATAATTTTTAAATTTGCTACCCCACAACTAGTGTTCACATAACTTATCATCAAAGGGGCTCAAGGGATGAATATCATCTGTGTGGCCATTCATGCAATGTGACACATGGTGTACAAGAGGGGAAGGGCATAAATCCTCACCGACTTACCATCAATTCGGAGCCTGCAACAAGGTATAGTAGCTGGGACACTGAAGGATCCCAAGTTCTGTGTTTTGTACTTGCTCTCGTGCGAGATTTCATGGCCACCCTTGCCAGCTCTTATGATGATTTTAGAAGGTTTTCCAAAAGCATCGAAAGCCCACAATGGTTATATCACCGACGCATGTTTCTTCTTGCCATGAGGATTGAGCAAAGTCTTCCTGCCATTGTGAGGCATTGCATAGGGAGGTCGCTAGTATACTGGATTACTCCGAGGATGTTCAAAGCTTTAAGTGGGGCTCTCCTTCTAGGAGTGAGCAAGATGGTTCGAACCAAGACAACCACCATGCCCACTGCGAATGGGACCAAGCGTTCGCATATGTTGCGGGCTCCCATGGATTTGGGTAGGGTGCAAGGGTTCTTTGAGAAGGAGCTCCCACTTCCGGTCAAGGCTAGACTAGAACACCTGGAGCGAGAGATGCAGAGAGGAACCAGGGCATCGAAGATGAGTTTGTTGGCTGAGACTTTCAGAGGGTTGGGTGAAGACTCCGGATCTACCTGCACTCGGGAGACTCACCACACCAAAAATATGATGGTGTTTTGGACAGTTAAATCCTTTCTAAGCATGGCGATGGAGAATTGCGTCCAAGGGGATCTGTTGTATGATCAGAATGGGGTCTCTTTGTTTGAGCGGATTGAGATTATGGAAGACAGAATTCGACTGTTGGCAAGGAAGAAGAGGCTATAAATGGCCCGTATAAACGCGAAGATGGACGCCCTCGCCCATGCTCTATCTGGGAATACTTTCAATCGACCCCCGCCAAGCATGCAGGATGATACTCAATTAGTGTTTCGACACTACCCGGACACTATCAAGCTCGAAAATTTAGGTGCCAGTAATTCGCATGTTTTGATTTCTGATGATAATTAACTATTGTAGGCATAGAGAAAATTTTGAAAATTAATGGTGCTGTATAGAAAATCTGAATGCTTTCATCAACCAAATATTTTTGGTCATAACCCCCGCCTTGTGGGGGATCCAAACTCAAACTCAAACACTGCTAGACTGATAAAATTTGGGATTAGTCTATTAGTACAGTGGTTTTCTTATAGCCCGATGTTTTTTTGTTTTTGTTTTTTATCTTAGCGGTATCTGGTCTGAAACTTCTTCATGAGGACATCGTTGATATGGTCATATAAATTTTTTAGTTTCTTTAATTAATAAAAAATTTCGAACTTTACAAAAATAATATTAAATTTATTAAATATTTATTATTTATCTGATTTATTCTTGACAAAGTTATATATATATATATATATATATATATATCCATATGATTTATAAATATTTATTTTGTAAATACTAATTTTATTTAAATAAATATTTATTAATTGGGACACGAAATTTGTACATCCATATAATATGCAAATATTGATTTTATTAATGAAGTTTAGAGTTCTAGCTAGGTGACTTAAGTATTTCATTTCCCTATGTCTCCTCGGGGACATCCCCTGCAATTAAGTTTTCCATGTATATGTTTTTTCTTAAAGATCTTTAATAAAATAAAATAAATTCCATAAGCTCAACCGAACATCATGATACTTAATGCTGAGTAATTAAAAAGGTGAATAGTAACATATATATTACATATATTATTAATTGATCTTAATAGCCACACACTTTCCCATCTTGTCATAAATATTTGGTTGAAATGAATGGCTATTTAAAACTTTAAATTGATATATTGTATTAAAGGTGAGAAGTAAGAACAAACCATAAAAATAACAAAACGAAAACAAGGAGGGTTTGGTGCTGGGGCAACTTAGGGGGAAATCTTCGGTGAGATTAGTCTATCTTTGTCTGCGGTAAGTCAGAATTGTTGAGCTTGTAGAAACTTGGAGTTCTAGGTGACCTTCGGGCTATCTACAGTACCAACCAAGGTAAAAAACAAGTGGGAATGTGATTTATGTTTACAAGTTCCAATTTTTGACTTATTTTCGGTTCTGTCTTTTTCCTTTTTGGATTTGTCTATGGTGGTGGCTGCCTTTTTTGTCAAATTGATAGGTTCTTTCTATCTTTTTTGGCACTTTGTTTGTTTTCCTTTGGTGGTAGGTATTTTCAGAATTAGGGTTTTTATCTTTGGCTGCTTCTGGCTAAGTTGATAGAAACATTCCTTATTTGGCAGATCGATATTTTCTGCCATCGCAGTACTTTCCCGACAAGTGGAGGCTTTTGGCAGTTTTTTTACTTTATTATTGGGTTAAATTTTTGGGGATTCTGATGGCTAGGGTTTGGCCTTTAGCATGGCAAAACATTCTTTGTCCTCTCCATTATGCCGTCCAGTTTCTTCTGCGACGATGCAGGGCCTCACAAAAAATGTGAATCGAAACCTCCTGGGCTCTCGGGCTCGGGTCCGCAGGCAGGCCAAGGTTATTAAGGCTAGAGAAGGTCATTTGTAGTTCTCCATGGATTGTGATTTTAATCTGGAAAGGATGAAGTTACTAGCCTCTCGTGGTGTCGTGGGCCATTTGGAATATACTAGTGGTAGCCGAGAAGAATTAGTTTCATGGGTGAACGAGAACTAGATGCCAATATGTGGTTTGGCTCCACGAGTGAACTTGCTGGTGAATAGATGGATACTTTTCACTTTCCCTGCGGGTGTCGATGTCGATGGAATCCTGAACCAGGTGTGGCTTTTCAAATATGGCTCTTTATGTCTTAAAAAATGGTATGTTGGTTTTGACCCACTTAAGGATTCTCAGCGTATCCACCATCTGTGGGTGATATTGCCCGGATTCCCCATTGAATTGTGGTCTGAGAACAATTTAATTGGGTTGGAAAACACAGTAGGCAAGTTTATCAGACTTGAAAAAAAGACTCTCTTCGGGTATGATCACAGAGCTGCAAGGGTGATGGTTGAATTAAATATGAGGCTAGGGTTACCGGCTGAAATCGATTTAAATTGGGGCTCTAGGGTTATAAGCCAATGATTGGATTATTTTAAGATTCCATTTCGCTGCTACAAATGTCAAGAGACTGGACATATTGTTGCAAAATGCCCTTTCACCTTTAAGGAGGCTATCTGTGAGCCATCGGCTAGTCCGGATTCTTTGCTTTCTCTTTCAGCAAATGGTTCTTCGGAGGTGAAGACAATTATGGGTAAGTCACTTGAAGAAACCCCTTATAAAGGTATTTCAAAGAATGAATTAAATTTTTATGAGGATATTGAAAACTCATTGAGTCAAAGGATTTCTAGAGGGGAGATTGCTTTAAACCTTTCTGCTGTGGGCGGGCCATTTTTTATTGGGGGAAACCAGGGTTCTATCCAATCCAGCCGGGGCATTTTTGAACATGAGTTAGAGCCTGTTTCAACGGAACCTATGTGTGCTCCTTCCTATAATGTTGCTATGGTTTTATCATTTGATGAGAAGGTGGTACTTGCCGAGAGTGGCTATAAACCTAGTAATGAGTCTCCCCTGTTGTCCCCTTTGGAGGCTTTTTCAAAAAATCCTCCCCCAAACTCAGATGTTTTACCAGCTGAGAGCCTCCAGTTCAAAAATGTTACTATTAGAAAGGTTAAGAAATCCCGTGTGGTGAAGATTGACGAGCCCATTGGTGACGTATTGTTCCACTATCGGTGAGAATTGATGATGCCTTTGATGTTATTGGTGATTCTTCAAACCCTTGGGCACTTAGAGCGGTGTTTCCCCCTAGCGAGGGTAAGTAATGTTGGTTGTATCCTTAAATATTCGAGGGTTAGGAAAGGCTACCCGGGGTAGGGCCTTGTTGAAACTGTTATCTGCTACTAGCCCGGATGTTCTTCTCATTTAGGAAACTATGTGTATTGATACAGAGGCTATCCTAAAATTGGTAAATGTCTGCCCTGGGTGGGGGTTTTCTGCTATTAGTGCATGTGGGAAGTCTAGAGGTTTGATTGTTGGTTGGAACCCCAACTGTTTCTGTTTCAAAACCTTTAAAAGAAAATGGGGGATTTTGATGTAGGGGTGGGGTTTATTTCAAAATTTTCATTTTAATATCCTAAACTGCTATGGACCTTACTCTAGCAGGGTTGAGTTTTGGGAACAGCTCAAGTTATCTGGGCTACTTAACTCACATAATCTTATTCTTGTAGGAGACCTTAATTTCTCCTTAAACTGGTCTGAAATATGGGGCTCCAAGGTGTTGATGTATATGTAACTTTGGAATGTATTTCACATATATGTATATTGTTTTCCTATAGCGATTTTATTATTCCTCTATACGGAAGTGTTGTCATTTATATTGTAAGTGTCGTAACTTATGCTTGATGGGTTATTAGACCACCTTGTTGGGGTCGGCCCTGTATAAGTCATGTGGGTCAAAGGGTTATTAGACCACCCTATTAGGGGTCGGCCATGTGGGTCAAAGGGTTATTAGACCACCCTAGTGGGGGTCGGCCCAGTCAGCATTATGTTAAGTGGTTAAGTTGAGGCCAACCTAATTGAGTAAAGGTCAAGTCAAGATAGTGTATAAATAGAGAATGTGTCTCTCTCATTTTACACATTCTATTCTCTCACTCACACTGTGGAGAGTGGTGCACTTATGGAGGAGAAGGCTCTACTGCTAGGAGAAGACTATCTCTTGTATTCTGGTTGTATCATTGCTCTATCTATCTCTGAGGAAGTTATTGGGGTTTTTCACCTTTATGGTTTTCCCTCAAGTAAACTCTGTGTCTCTTATGTGCTTGCATTATTGTGTCCATCATTGATATGCTGTAGATGTTGTTCTCTTAGTTAAGATCCTAGATCAGATTGAAGTAAATTCTGAAAATTTAACATGGTATCAGAGCTAGCCTGAAAGAAGGCATGATATGGCATGTATGACACTTGTTGCACTTACGATGCTAGGGCTCGATATAGCAAAAAAACAGGTCATCGTAGCACTTTCGCTATAAATCCATTTTGGAAAATTGTTCGGATTTGAAACTTTTACAGGTCGAAGATCAGACCCACATGTACCTTGTGTCCAAAGGACAACCTCTAATTTGTTGTACTTTGTGATTTATGATCTATACAATATAGGGTTTCTGCCTCTTCCAGATCTGAGTCAAAATCAGGTGACCTTGGGAAAAAGGTCATAACTTGGGCTAGGAAGCTCCCAATGAAATTTTGTAAAATGTGACAGATAGTACACAGACTGTACTATCTCAGGAAAATGTTTCAGAGGCCGATGTTGAGCCAATGACATGTGGCACGCCGTACAAGTTCACTCTCCTGTATTATCCCATAAACAGGTCAAGTTGCGAAACTTGGCATAACTCTCTCTTAGAGAATCCAATTGAGGTCAGACCTATCGGGATGGAAAGATAACAGGTCAGGATATCTCAGGAAAAATTTTTAGACCCTGTGGATCGAAAAGTATGGAGTTACACCAGAAACAATCAGGTACATATTTCTGTCAAAACATAATTATTTTTTAGCACCTTCATTCATGGCTTCCAGAATTTAGGGTTTCGGAGAAAGTTAGAATTTTTGTAATCTGAGACTACGGCTGAATGATACTCATCAAAATCGAAATTTAGGGACCAAGATTAGATTTTTTGGTTGGGCAGAAGGCCGGGCTTGATCAGACCCTAGTTCGGGACTTTGATCAGAAAAGTGGAAAATTAGGGCTTCTGTAAAAATGGGAATTTTTGAAATATGTGACCACGGATGGAAGCTCCTCAGAAAAATAGAAGCTTAGAGATTTGGATCAAACCTTTTGATTGGGTAGAAGAGTGGGCTTCATCAAACCCTAGTTCGAGGTCATGTCTAGTGAATCCAAAAGTTTCAAAGGCAAAATTGAGGAGTGAAACTTTGCAGTTTTCAAATTCTGAACATACCAGCTTGATCAGCTCATCAAGGTGCATATTTCTATCCTTTCGGAAGTTTGAAATTCAAAGTTTGAATTTTTGGGGTTTTTCCTGACAAACCCTAATCCAGCTCCAGGTCCAGTTCTTGCAAATCAAGTGGATTGGGTTAATCCTATAAGAAGATGGATTGGTCACCTACATAAGTGAAGAAGTTCCTGTCTCAGAGGGAGATGAGGCAAAGGCCTTCCATAAGAAGATTACAAGCAATCTTGACAGGTATGGCTTACAGGTATGTTTCGAATTCTGTTCATGGTTAAGTTTATGATATGTTTGTCTTCATATCATTATAGTACAATCTTGATTAATTACTAGACTTGTCATATCACCTTAATAGAAGATATTCATTGATTAAGATTTTGACACTTATGATTGTACTAATGCATTGTGATGTTATATGAGGTTTATGTTGTTCGCTAACATAAAAGGTACACCAAGAAAGACAAATCATGTTCTACTTCAAGAACATATGATCATGGTGACATGAAGACAAAGATTCATCCATTGTCATGGATCACATAGAAGATCTACTTACGAGGTATGTATAACTTGGTTCTACAATGGTTAACCTATGAGACATGCAGGTTACTAGCACAAGTCATTGAAGAGAACCAAAAGACATTATGCGGGTATGTTATACATAACTAGCTAGCATGCTAATCTAGGTATGTTTTTCCTATATCAAGCTAGAATCCTACCTTGTGTTAGGATCTTATCCTGTTTTGTTGTTGATAATGATTATTCATGAAGTCATAGGTTTGAATAGTCATGGTTGTATGCATATTATGTTTCTTACCATAATTGATGATATGACTAACCAAAAGAATCATGAAGGTATAGGTTTGAGTAATCACGGGTTTATGCATTGATGATTTAACTAATCAAAAGAGTCCTATGATCAAATAAGAATATGCATGAGTAAAAGAAGACTTCCCTGAAACCTTGAATACTAATGTTTATTATCTGTGAATGATCATGACTATACATGTTTAAGATTATTGTGTTTTGATAGTATTAAGATTATACTAATAAATGTGTGATTATGTATGAGACCTCAAGGATAACACAATGATGGTACTAATAAGCATGCATAGTGATTAAGGATCGATGTAAGTTCAAGGACAGGTAATCCAGGAAGCAAAGATCAAGAGGGAGCACACTCCAGTTGTTCCTGCAAGAAAGAAAAGGAGCACACTTCAGTAGTTTCTGCAAGGATGCAGATATTCAGAGGGAGTTGACCATCTTTCTACATTCCACAATAGAAAGGTGTAGAAGAAGCTACTTTAGCAGCTCCTGCAAGTAAGCAAAGACTCAGAGGGAGTCCACCCAACAACCAAACAAGATAAGTATTTTTAGTTATCATTTCTTGCATATTTGTTTGTTTAAATAAAATTGTTCAATGATGTATATGCTCATGTTCCTAGACTTAGGATATGTATTGTGCATATTAGAATGATTGCATTAATGAACAGTATACTACTAATATGCATGTGATGGGTAAGTGGTCTATGGCACTGTACAACATTCTAGTGCTACTTATCTAGAATGAAACCTCTTTGCTGACATATTGGGAGTAGTGCAAACTCTTAACAATGTTTTGGTAAAGACTGGAAGGCATCTAGAAAGTTGTGGAACATGGATAAATGTTGTATTGAAGCATTGGCTAAGATAATTGCATGACTATATGACATATTTCTTTATGTGTAAGAATTTGTCTGAAAATTATGAGATGTTTCTAATCATGCAATTTAACTTGTTTTGTAGAAAAGACCGTATACCTTCACCTACAAAAGAAGAACTACAACATTTGTTCAAGCAACAAAATTATCTATTGAAGATATTGAAGTTCCCAGGATACGAGAAAAATGCCATGATCCGTTGATCATGAAGAACGATGTTTGGGATGCGGTCCCAAGAGCTGAAGGGAAGTCTGTTGTGAATTCCAAATGGAACTATCAGATCAAGCATGTTGCAGATGGCAGCATAGAGAAATATAAAAGTGATGAAATAGAAGATACACCAGATGGATTTCAAGACAGCCTTCCTGAATGGTGTAGTCATATATGTGTGCAGAACTTGGTAGGATAGACAACTTTCTATCTAGTTTGGGCTTTACTAAGAGTAAAGTGGATTCCAACCTTTACTACAAGGTTGAGGAAGGCAATCCAGTGATACTACTTTTTATATGCGGATAACCTGTTTGTTAGAGGTGAAGATAGATTGAATGCCGACACGCAGCGGAAGCTTGCTGCTGAGTTCGAGATGAAGAACTTGGGGATGATGCACTATTTGTTTTTGGAATGGAGGTGTGGCAGAGTGCAGATGGAATCTTCCTTGGACAAGGGAAGTATGCAGTAGAGATCCTGAAGAGGTTCGGGATGATGGACTGCAAGGCTATGGCCACACCTATGGAATCGAACCTGAAGCTTCTATGTGATGCTCCATTTGATCCGGTTGATTATGGGCTCAAGTATGATGCGAATCAAAATTTTAACCTGCAGGGTTATGTTGATTCAGATTGGGCATGCAGTGCTACAGATAAGAAGAGCACTTCTGGGTGCTGCTTCAGTATGGGATCAGGTGTGATCTCTTGGTTTAGCAAGAATCAATCGTGCATAGCACTGAGTATAGCCGAAGCTCCTGTATATTGCGATGGACAAGCAGATTGTAGACGTGCTGACGAAGCCACTAGCCAGGGTGAAGTTCGAGTACTTCAGGGAGAGGCTTGGTGTTCTTCAGATTGATGACACTTCGAGGAAGATGTGATGGACACATTTGCAGAAGCCAATCCAAGCATGTTGGAAGGAGGATCCTTCACATGGCTGTGGATGTAAGCGCTAGATGATGAGCATCAAGACGATGCTCTAGTTACTGCTCTATGTATGCATCATGTTGGATGCTGGAGATGATCAGTTGGATCATTTATATGTATATGTATGTATGCATCATGTTGGATGCTGGATATGATCAGTTGGATCATTTATATGTATGTACGCATCATGTTGGATGCTGGATATGATGAGTTGGATCATTTGTATGTATTTTGTGTATGCATCATGTTGGATGCTTGGACCATGTATCTATATATGTATCAGGTGGATACATTGTATGATCAGGTAGATCATGTATGTTGATATGTATCATGTATGATCAGGTGGATCATGTATTTGTATTTGTATCAGGTGGATGCATTGTATGATTAGGTGGATCATGTATGATGATATGTATCAGGTAGATACTTGGTATGCATCAGGTAGATGCATTGTATGATCAGGATGATCATGGATGACGAGCTTCAGGATGTTGCTCCAGATGACATGCAGCAGGATGTTGTAGTGATGATGTTCAGGATGATCATGTGTACATCAGGATGATGTATGGTGAGTATCAGGTTGATACTCTGTGGCCATGGAATAGGTTGTGCAGATAAGCATGTAATTTGTGCCCTGGGAGATTTGCAGATAGTCTTTCGAGGTTTTGGCTATGGCATGTAATTTGTACCCTGGGACATGTGGCAAATGCTCTTTCGAGGTTTTTCTTGGGAGGACATATAATTCATGCCCTGGGAGATCTGCAAATAGTCTTTCGAGGTTTTTCCTATGGCATGTAATTTGTGCCCTAGGATATCTGGCAGATGCTCTTTCAAGGTTTTGCCCTATGGCATGTAATTTGTGCCCTGGGAGATCCGATAGGTTGAGTCGTGTGCTCGTAATCAGTCTTGGGATGCTCTTTCGAGGTTTTGCCATGACCACATGTAATTTGTGCTCTGGGACATCTGGCAAATGCTCTTTCGAGGTTTTTCTTGGGAGGACATATAATTTGTGCCCTGGGAGATCTGCAGATAGTCTTTTGAGGTTTTTCCTATGGCATGTAATTTGTGCCCTGGGATATCTGGCACATGCTCTTTCAAGGTTTTTTCCTATGGCATGTAATTTGTGCCCTGGGAGATCCGATAGGTTGAACCGTGTGCTCATAATCAGTCCTAGGATGCTCTTTCAAGGTTTTGCCATGACCACATGTAATTTGTGCCCTGGGAGATCTGATAGGTTGAGCCTTGTGCTCGTAATTAGTCCTGGGATGCTCTTTCGAGGTTTTGTGGTGACCACATGTAATTTGTGCCCTGGGAGATCCGATAGGTTGAGCCTTGTGCTCATAATCAGTCCTGGGATTCTCTTTTGAGGTTTTGTGGTGGGGTCACATGTAATAAGTCCTGGAGATCTGGATAGGATGAAAAAGGCCTCAGATGCTCTTTAGAGTTCTTTCTAGTCAAGAGACTCTTTTAAGGTTTTGTGATGCATGTAATAAGTCCTGAGATTTCCACAGTATGGCCAGTGATGACGAAGACCTGTAGGTGGTGGGCCTACATCCAGTATGAAAAAGGACTGGCTCTGTAGAACTTCTTATGACGAGTAGATTTAGAGATTGATTGAGATAGCAGCAACAGTGACGATGATGATGACTCGATGATGATTATCTAGTGACGATGATCTAGAGAAGATGACTTGTGCTAGAAGACCTGTGTCGAGAAATACCTTCCTAGTTAAGAGGGAGTGTTGATGTATATGTAACTTCGGAATGTATTTCACATATATGTATATTGTTTTCCTATAGATATGTTATTATTCCTCTATACGGAAGTGTCGTGGATTATATTGTAAGTGTCGTAACTTGTACTTAATGGGTTATTAGACCACCTTGTTGGGGTCGGCCCTATATAATTCATGTGGGTCAAAGGGTTATTAGACCACCCTATTAGGGGTCAGCCATGTGGGTCAAAGGGTTATTAGACCACCCTAGTGGGGGTCGGCCCAGTCAGCATTATGTTAAGTGGTTAAGTTGAGGCCGACCTAGTTGAGTAAAGGTCAGTTCAAGTTAGTGTATAAATAGAGAGTGTGTCTCTCTCATTTTACACATTCTATTCTCTCACTCACACTGTGGAGAGTGGCGCACTTGTGGAGGAGGAGGCTCTGCTGCTAGGAGAAGACTATCTCTTGTATTCTGGTTGTATCATTGCTCTATCTATCTCTGAGGAAGTTATTGGGGTTTTTCACCTTTATGTTTTTCCCCAAGTAAACTCTATGTCTCTTGTGTGCTTGCATTATTGTGTCCATCATTGATATGCTGTAGATTTGTTGTACATGCTGTTCTCTCAGTTAAGATCCTAGATCAAATTGAAGTAAATTCTGAAAATTTAACACAAGGCACATTTTGATGAATTAGCTGAATATTTTTTTGATTTATTGGTAAATTTTGACTTGGTGGATGTGGCTCCTGCACCTATTATGCCAACGTGGACAAATGTCAGAGTCGGGAAAGATGGCATCCTTAAAAGACTTGATCGCTTCCTAGTTGCACGGCCTCTGTTGCAACAATTTCAACGATATCGATCGTGGGTAGGGGAGAATATATTCTCAGACCATTGGCCCATTTTTCTTCAATGTGATGACACACAGGTTCCAAAGAATTTCCCATTTAAGTTCAATAACACCTGGCTTCATGATGAAAATTTTCATCAGACTATCAGATAGTTCTGGATTGATCCTCGTCAGGATTTGGGCGTAAATCCTATGGACAATTTTGTTTTAAAACTCAGAAATTTGAAGGTTGTGGTAAAGTCGTGGATCAAAAATAAAAAGAAATTGGATCTAGAAGAGTATGAGGATTTGCACATACAAATCAAGAATGTTTATCAAAAGAAATTTGACTTCATGGATGATGAAGAGGACTGAGAATTACTTAATTCACTGAATGCAAAAAAAGAGGCTATTTTGATGCAAGAGGAAGCATAGTGGCAGTTAAAAATTCGAGCACTTTGGCTAGAACTTGGGATAGGAACACGAAGTATTTTCATGCCTATGCCTCACATAGAAGCAATAAAAAATAAATATGGGAATTAAAGGATGATGATGGGGTTTCTATTAATGGACATAATCAAATTCAAATTGTTGCAGAAAGTTTCTTTGGCAATATTTTTAAAGATCTACGGGACAGTGATTTGCTAAAAAAAATAGAGATTGCCCACCTATTCCCAGTATTTTTCATCCCACAGGAAGCATTGGAACTGGAACAGGAGGTTACACTAAAAGAAGTTGAAGATACTTTAAAACTGTTTGCAAAAGATAAAAGTCCTGGGCCGGATGGCTGGATTGTGGAGTTGTTTCTTCACTTTTTTTATTTAATGGGCGAAGAAATCCTAGCGATGGTGGAATTCTCCAGAATCAATGGTTATATTTCAGGAGCTTTGAATTCAACATTTCTAACCTTAATTCTGAAATGCAACAAACCCTCATCTTTTGGAGAATATCAGCCTATTGCATTATGCAATTTGATCTACAAGCTTTTATCCAAGATAATAGCTGTGAGGATTAAACCTGGGCTGTCAAAGTTTGTATCATCAAATCAGTTTGGGTTTCTCCATGACAGACAGATCCTGGATACAGTTGGCATCACCCAGGAAATAATCCATACTATAAAGATTCGGAACTCAAAGGCTTTCCTTCTAAAAATGGATCTTAAAAAGGCCTATGATCGGGTGGATTGGTGCTATCTCAGAATTCTTCTTATTCAAATTGGTTTGTCTCCTATGATGCTGAAATGGATTATGTCTTGTGTTACTTCAACAAACATTGGTGTCCTTATCAATGGGATTCCATCAAACTTCTTTAAGTGTTCGCGGGGGATAAGACAGGGATGTCCACTGTCACCTATCCTATTTGTGCTGATTATTGATGGTTTAAGTAGAATTTTTCTTAAGGCAAAATCTGATGGTCTTATTAAGGGGATTAAAATTTCCAGAGAGATATCTATATCTCATCTACTTTTTGTCGATGATGTACTTCTAGCTGGTGCAAACTCAATTGGTGAATGGAGATGCTTCAGAAATTGTATATCACTCTTCTACTATGCATCTAGTATGAAGGTAAGTGATAAGAAATCCATCCTATTTTAGAATAATATGAATGATATGCAAATTATGGAATTACAGAATGTTCTTCCGTATAAAGTCCAGGATCTAGACGATGGTTTTACATATCTAGGATATTTCTTAAAGCCGAATAATTATAGAATCAAGGATTGGTCTTGGCTTGTTAAGAAGATGGAGTATAGGATTCAATGCTGGACAAATCGACTCTTATCGATTGGAGGCCGTCTTATACTGGTCAAAGTTGTTCTTACAAGCATCCCAGTTTACTGGTTATCCTTGTTTAAATTGCCCAGATCGATCATTCAACAATTAAATAGACTCTGCTCAAACTTTCTTTGGACAGGTGGTTTGGAACGCAAAGGTCTAATAATGGAAAAATAGGAATATATTACTACTCTTGAAAAATGTGGTGGTTCGGGGCTTAAAAATTTGGATATATTTGGGAAGGCCTTGCGGCTAAAGAGATTTTGGAGAGGAATGTTGGGTAACACTTTATGGTCTGAAGTATTAAAGGTGAAGTACATAAAATCAGATATATTGGATTGGATCAAAAATCCAGTTAAGAGAACAAGGAATACCTCTGTGATATGGAAAGGATTTGTGCAGGTTTTTCATTGGCTAGGTAATGATTTATTTTGGCAGGTAGGAAATGGTCAGCAAATTCAAGTTGGTGTTGATCGAATTTTGGGGCTTGACGAGCAGTATAATATTTCAGTTGAAATTCTAGAATTTCTCAGAGACAAGAATTTCACTACTTTAGATCGTATGAGAAATTATGTCTCATTGCATGGAACTTCTTATTGGTAAAAGGAGCAAACTTGGGTCTTTTGCGCTGCTATGAAAGAGAATGGGATTATTACTTTTCCCGTTTGGATTCAAGTGGATGTAGGATTATGACCCAGTGTGATGTTTTGAAATGGGCTGGAAACCCTATCTTTGGAGAAGTTTTAGCCAAAGCGGCTTATAATTATATTATAAATCACAGGAATTTCTGCCCTCAACATTGGTGGTTCAAGAAGCTATGGAGATGGAAGATACCTATTAAGCTAAAGTGCTTTGGATGGTTTGCTTTTAAAGGGAAATTGAAAACTTGGGATGCTCTGGTTAGAATGGGGTGGACTGGACCAAATAGGTGCTCCTTATGCAAATCTAATGCAGAATCCACTCAGCATATTCTGGTAAATTGCAGTTTTACTAGAGATATTTGGAAACAGGTTTGTGCTGGTTTAGATATAAATTTGGATTGGGGAAGGGATTCCTTTGATATTTCATTTTTAAAATGGTTTAAGGAATTTCGAACACACCCTGTGTTACCACCTTTTATATCATGGGTTGTATGGTATATCAGGAACAAAACAATTTTTGAAGACACGGTTCCTTTGGTACCAAATGGGGTTGAGCACATTCTCTCTCATTATAAATCCATTTTTAAAGGGAATAAACCAACTGTGGTAAGAAGGATTGGAGCATTTGATCATATCTTTAATTGCCCTGCGCTTTTCTTTGATGGTGCAGCACAAGATGGAATTTGTGCAGTTGGTGGAGCAATTTTTCTAAATGATTCTCATCATTTTTCACTCAAGATGAACTGTGGACTGGGTTCCAATATGAAAGATGAACTTATTTCTCTATGGTGTGTCCTAAATGTGGCAAAGATATTTGGTATTGATGACCTGAAAATCTTTGGCAACTCTAGAGTTACAATAAAATGGGCTCAGGGTGAATTTGACCTTAAAGTATTACCACTTATTCACTGGTGCCAAAGAATCAAATAAGATATCAAAGGTTTCAGGAATATAACTTTTCAGCATATCTACAGGCAACATAATTCCTTGGAGGATAAATTGTCAAAACAGGCCTTGATGGGTGATATTGGGATTCTGGTTTGGGAAGAAATTCAAAGCTCTCAGATTCTGAATCATGGAGCTTTGAACTTTTTTGAGTAAATTTTGTTGTGTATTTAAGAAATGACAAGACTTGAAAATAGTTTTGTTTTGTTTTTGGATGCTTCTGAGGTTTGGCTGACCTCCTGCGTGATGATCATCAAATCATTTTGTAAATGTTGATGGCTGGAAGTTTCTTTGGACAGATATTTCTAAAGAAGTCTTTCGAACTTAAGCACAACTTCATGTACCTTTTGATTTGACTGAATAACATTGGTATGCTTTTTTTCTTGCTGGAAAAAAAACAAAATGAAAACAAAATATTTATAAAGGATTAATCAACATGAATGCACATGTCATAATAGAAACCAATAAATAAGGAGAATCCCTTGAATGACTAACTTGTTTTGTTTGAACGCACGGTTTAGATGGGTGTGTATCCCTTGGGAAGGATAACCAAGTTGTTTTTTGCATTAATGTAGCTATACATGGCTATTATGAAAGGTTTCTACGTCTAAATATTCTACGTTTTCAACCTATTTCAAGCATATACTTATTTTGTTCAGAATTCAGTTGGAAATCTTTAAAATATCTTAGAATCACATATATTAGCTATGGAAATTGCATAATTTGGGTTTCATGGAGTATTCGAGGGTACTGAATCTATTTTTGAACTCAAAAACTCAATTGAAACACTTCCAAATTTGGATTTTTCCAAAAACAATTACAGGATTCCGACCAAAACTCATCGTAAATTCCAAAATGTGGAATAAATAGACTATTCCATTATGAAATGTGTGACCTCCTTTGGGAGGTTGTCTATGTTGTTATCTACATCAATTCCTCCTAGTTTAGCTTGAAAATGTCCTCAGTTTGACATGGTGTAGGACTAACAACGAATTGGAACAAGAGGCATACTGCATTGAGGAGCTAGTTGCTCTTAATAAATATTGTGCAACTGTGGAATATTGTAGTTTTGATGCATCTTCTAAATAGTTTGGAGTTAGAGAGAACTAGAAGAGGATAGATGATGTGAAACTACAACAATGAAAGGTGTTGGAGGCCATGGTTGAGTGATCAAAGAACTCAAGTGCTAACACACAAAGTTGTTGTACCTCGGTGAATTTGGAGGAATGTTGAAGTGTTGTGGGGTAACTATTGTTGAAGTGGATGAGATTTTTTAGAACTGTTGCATAATTGAAATGTTAAAATCCACCAATTCTTCCTAGTTTATGAATGGAATCATATCGTATAGGGTGACTTGGTGTAGTATTCCTTGGAAATATACATATGATACTAAGAGATGAACGATGTTGTACTACTAAGAATATAGAAGATGAGTATTAAAGTGTGTTGTCAAATATGAGACTAATCTACTTGATTTCATTAAGGACTATGCCAAAAAGGAAACATTAAATTCCGCCATGGCCTTCCAAAGTAAGAATGGTCTCATACCAAAGGATGAATGACTCAATCCATGGGGTTGGTGTGAAGGTGGAACAACCTGATAAGCTACTAGCCAAAAATGGAGAATGATTTGTGGGAAGGAGTTTTGTAGATTGGTCATGGAGACCATTGTTGAGGGACTTGGAGTTGGAGGAGGAACTATGTATGCTACACAATTAGTGTGAATCAAGTGCGTAGGGTGAATAAAATCTACGAATGTGTGTTTGGGTTTGATAAGAATTAGTGGGAATCTATGTCTACCCTAGAATTATATAGTAGGTGTCTATCTATGTACAACCTGATACTAGATGAAAAATGTATGCCCACGAAAATAATCCTCATGACATAGAGGATGTGGCAGCTATAAGAGAATTCAAGAAATGTTACCACAACATATGGTATCTAATGAAAGTTATCTAGGTGTCTCGATCATTGCTTAAAGATTTGGTGAATTCTTGCAAATACAAAGGGGAAGTCCAGACTATTGAGAGCAATATAGAAACTCTTGTGGTAGGTACCCTATAACCTGGACACCAAAGCTATATGTGACTGGAAGAATCTCTAGTGTATGATGCAATCAAAGATGACAAATAATAGTTGGAGATTGGGAGATACCTCCTAACAACTAGATCCCAAATAAGGTGTTTTGGTTGTGGAATGGCACTATTGGTACTAGGGGGTGATCTTCTACATATAAATATCTGTGAAAACTACAAAATATGCTAATGTGTTGTTTGAGCATGGTGTTGGGGTGTATTAGAAGATGTATTGGCATGGTGTTGAGTTCCTTTAAAACCAGTGGGATAAGGTCAAACATGGGTTGAAGAGAAGGGTAAATCAAGGATTGGGATGGTATCCTAGGGGTATGAAGAAACGTGGTAATAAGTTGTGTATTTGGAGAGGACTAAGGAAAAGGAGGACATGTTTTTTGTGTTTGGGGGAATGGAGGTGCATGGTAGACACTAAGAGAGAGAGAGAGAGAGAGAGAGAGAGAGAGAGAGAGAGAGAGAGAGAGAGAGAGAGATACTTTTTTATGATGAGTTGTTGTAGTTAGCAAAATTGTGGATGAGGGATATTAAAAACAATGAGTTTATAAGTTCCTTTGTATTTGACTTGAGGGTATTTATTTTGGTGAGAATGTCACCTACCCAATTTTTGAGAATAAATATTTTCTACTATTATCCTTTTAAAAAAAAAATACTTTGTGTTAAATTATAATTTCAAGTTTGTAATTATGACCAAGTAGGTCAAAAATGAATGTAATGACTCATTATTATTATTTATTAAATGAAAATGGGAGACAGATAGTCAAGAAAGCTGTTACAAGAGTATCCACTGGCCCACTAGGAGGAATGGAAGCTGCTGGAAGGATTGGGACAAATGGAAGCATTTGCACTCTACCATTAGCTGTTGGTATGGGACAACTCCCCCTAATTTTTTGGTACTTCCCTCTCCAGGTGGAGAGAGGTGAGTAAGCAGCTCACTAATGACCAATTAATTTCAAAAGACCTAGGCAACCTATAAAGGGCAATTCGAATTGAGCATGTAGCTCTTACAATGTTTTCTGGAGAAACATTCCTCATGCTCATCAGGTGATGGCTGAGAGATTCGAATAAGGGAGGCTGTGGGGAGTGGAAGTATAAGTCTGCAAATGTTATGAGAAGGATAGACTAGAGGTGCTGGTGCTGATCCCATTGATTTCTAAGCCTGTAAGGTTGTATATATAAATTTTCTTGCTGCTGCAAGTTGAAGTCCTAAGCTACAGAACCTTCTTCCTCCTGGTGGATCAGTGGATAGGCTCGGGGGTCCAAAGGCAGACATCTTGGCTGTTTGGGAGCAGGTTGGGTGGAACAGGTTTCTTGAGTGGTTTGTTCCTCCCATTACACTCAGGTTCTATTCTGCTATGTTTTCTTTTCAAATCATATGAATGCTCTCAGAAAATGGCTTAGTATTGTAATTATTAATCAATAGTAGAAAATGTCAGATCCTAATTAATTTAGATTTACTGAATTGATAAAATGACTCCTCTGCATTTTTCCCCATGCGTGGAGCTGCATCATACTCCAGTACAGAGAGGTAGCATTAAATCTGCCTAGCTAAAAAATGAAACCTAGCATGTATCTAAATATCTAAACTAAAAGACCACCCATGCACAAACTGTGTTATCATGCATCTTATATTTTAGAAGTTGTAGATTAGATCCATGCATGTATTGCTTTACTGTTAAATTTTGTATGCTAAAACAACTTAACAGAAACTAATTATAGGAGTAGGTCCTTTTCTGATTTCTGGAGGTCAACATTATGTTAACAACTAGGGCACTGATCTATACTAATTACTTCAAAGAAAAACAATACCATGCGTTCTGTTTAACCATATTCCTTTTTTTTCTATCTCCTCATTGTTTTTAGAATCTAATTGATCTTATATAAATATTGTCGTCACTGTATTATATTGTACAGAAAGAAAGAAAGCTACTGTGTTATTTTTTTCATCAGAGGTCCAAAATGGACAAATACAGGAATATATAGTTAGAATAGAAAAACTATATATTCATAAGAAATCAAATTATCTGATGATTCCACTGTTATTTTCTTTGTTCTTTGTTTTCTTGAATTATCAAGTGCATGTGGTAGAACTTACATCGCAGAATACCAAGTTATTAACAGCTAGGAAAAACATAGCTTTATTAAATTGACAGATTGAGTTACAGTATCTCTACACCCAACTAGGGTTGACCTGTCTCATCACACCATTATTTATAAACATTTAAACAGTTTCCAATCCAAGGCTTCATTACCATAGGCCTTTTAACTATAGAATCAAGAGTTGTTATTCTTCTTCTTTAAAAAAAAAACATCAATATAGACAGGTAGATTTCATTCACATCGACAGCTAGGGTTTAATATTATCACTTATGCTTTCAAACAAAACCATTTCCTTTCTATTCTCGGCTTATAGCCACTTTTTAATTAAACAAACATGCCTTTCGTTCCTTGAATTAGAGTTCAAGAATGAGTAGATCGAAAACACCATACACCGACATGAAACCTAAAATATCTTAACAGGCTTCTTAGACTTAGATAAAAAAACGAGAAGTTTAATTCACCAAATGAAACATTAAACCCTAAATAATAATTGTTCCATTTAAATTAATAGTGGTTGCACCCTACGGTCGCCACTTTCTTTTGCCGAAGGTTTCTCTCGAAACCCCATGCCATTTATACACACAGCAATGCCGAAGCAAAAATTACAGTCGATGTATCTTTTTTTTATCAACCCAGAAGTACCAAAACGATAAGACATAAAACGTAAAGATGTAAGACTAGTTGCAAACATGAGGGTTCAACCCTGCTAAACTCACCGAGCCCTGGAATGGCCGGCCACATATTTTAAACATTCACATCACCTACTCTATCAACAAAACTTAAAAATGAAGGTTGCCCAAATGCTGCAGACGAGACAAAGCCACTGCCGCGAAGGCATGCTACCAGCACTTGCTGATCAAGTCCAATTCCAGGAGAACCACTAAGGAGGGATACCACCAAATCTTACCTGTGGGTTCGCTTAGCTCTTTTCCCCTTCAACTGTTTCGACACCCTATCATTCGCCAAGGGTTACCTGCCAACAACCATACATTAAATTAAGCATCGGATCATGAGGTAGAAACGCATGCATTAAAGAATAGTATGAAAACCTTTGCAACATTACATTACCTGAGTTGTGACAGAGATTTCGACATAGCCAGCATCCATCCACTGCGAAGGATATGCACCCAACTCAAAGACGACCCGGTGTGATAACTCCCAAAGACTTACAACCCGACGGAGAAACCCATACTTGCAAGCTACTACAATGCCCAACTGACGCACTCATCCAACCTGTGGATGGCCACACCATTTAACTCCTAACTCGGCCTCCATTGACGGCTCTCACATACAATTGGAGGATTGATACCAGTCTCAGGATCGATCCTGGGAAGGCTATAAAAACAACAAACCCTAAGTGCCTCTCGGCCGGTTGGCCTCACCTCCCAAACCCTAACATCGAACAATGACCAAGAAACATTACAAAACCCATAAGTTATGCTAGGGTTCAGCTCATCCCAATACAAAACGATCAATGGTGGAGATCCATCCTCATCAAGCCACGCTGGAAGGTGGCAGGAGTAGCATTAAATTGCTCATCTACCACCCAAGCCACGAAGTTGCCATTTCTGTTGACACAGGGCAGGAGGCCTTCACAACTCAGCAATTTCCAAACCTTATCACACGCTGAAACATCCACATAGATGTGCACGTAACACTATTCCTAACACGGCGTCCAGGCACAATAATTACAAACCTAATCATTTAATACACCCTCAATTCGTACGTAGGCTTTGGCAGGGCCATCATTCCACCTGCCAATCCATACGAATCAACGTTAAAAGCTTTAACATATATATATTATCAATGTATAACGATCACCGATAGCATATAACCAAAGGTCTCATATGATCCCATATAATCAATTGCGAAACATATTCATAGCTTAAGAATATCCACTAAGGTCGCGAGCAACCATAGGGCATGGTTTGACTCCGCCCATCACTTTAAGTCAACTATAAAGTTCATCTTTGGATCATCATAAAGCTCCTAAAGCTTTGTTCACATTACAAGTTATTGAAAGACACCCTTAGGGTATGGTGCCACCCTAGGACCCATCACATACATTGCATGGTAGGGTATTAATGTTTAATGCACCACCATTTTAACTACCTAGACAATGGAGATTTAAAACCAACTTATCACTCCTTCCATAGCATGACTTAAGACCTTGAGCCTTGTCCTGAACCTATCACCATCATTATTTTTAAAGAGAATTACTTAACAGCCGCAAGAAATTTTTGGAATGATCATACGTAAAGTCATAAACACTTAATAGAAACTTTTGTAACAAACACACCCTGAAATAGACATTATCTGCAGTCTTGAGATAGTTAGGTTAATTTTATAGAATTGGAAGGAGACCATACCTGTAGCATCGAAATTCATAAGCAGTTTTGATTTACATCGCGGTTATTAAACACTCTGAATTTTATCGCTATCTCTTACCTGCGAATCTGCGCATGAAGGACGAGTGCAATGCTTTAGTGGAATAGCTAAGTAAGCCTCGGGGCACCTCGTGGGACCCCTTTCATCATCATCCAGAAAAGTTAAATTGTCAGCACTTGTCAAAAGAATTCTGTTTTCCAATGCATCATAATTTTCAATCATTCCAGCATACGAAATTCATTAATTGATTTTCATGACGTCATTAAAAGACAAAACACACAACGATTAAATTGTTCCTACCGAGCAACACTTTTATTAATTACTCAATATAGATTATTATTATTTCTGCATTTTACAATATTATATTTTTATGGCAATTTTTTTTTTTTAAATTTTATGAAATTATCGGGATGTTACATGTGGTATCAGAGCTCATGTTCGAACTCTAGGCCTAAAAATTGTCCAAGAAACACGCAAACAGAAAATTTATGACTGTGAAAATTTTCACTAACTGAAGTTTAAATTGTTTGTCCTATACAGAAAATTTTTCTTTGATTTACAAATATGGAAGGAACAACTGAACACA
Organism: Larix kaempferi; assembly: GCA_027924585.1. Classification (NCBI taxonomy): domain Eukaryota; kingdom Viridiplantae; phylum Streptophyta; class Pinopsida; order Pinales; family Pinaceae; genus Larix; species Larix kaempferi. The sequence continues at coordinate 9,719,533 of BSBM01000789.1, read as the reverse complement.
TAAGGGGCAGATTTCCACCAAATAGTCCAGTATGGAACAACAATTGCAGGGAAATCGGGGTAATGATTCATCAGAATTATTGCATGCTTTTCATGAATTAAAAGTAGAGATCCAGTCAGTAAAATAGGACAATGAAAGAATCCTGTAGACACAGGAAGAATTGAAGCAAGAACTGTTTGACCAATATCCAAAATATGAACAGAACTTGGAACATACTTCTGAAACTAAAGAGCTATCCTAGGAAGGCAAGAACAAACAAACAGAAACAACTGAAGAAAACAGCAACTCAACATCATCAAGAGCTGCCAAAAAAACATGTAAAAAGAAGCATAACTACTCTAGTGACAGTAGTGAAGGAGACTGTAAGCCAAAAAGAAAAAGGAATCGACAGTACGAACAGATATCTAGTGAATTCAAGAAAATCAAACCCCCAATTTTCAATGGCGAGATAGAAAAAGGAGAGACAGTAGAAGCATGGCTATCTGACATGAAAAAGTATTTTTAGATCTACGACTACTCGGAGCCCTTGAAGGCGAAGATGGCAATTTATAATCTGACCGGGAAGGCAGATATTTGGTGGCAAGACCTTAAAAGGGTAAAAGGTGTAAAAGACCGAGATGTGAGATGGAGTACTTTTAAAAGACACTTCAAGAAGAAATTCTAATCTGAGCAGTATTATGAAGAAAAATCCAAAGAATTTTATGATCTGAAACTGGGAACGATGAATATGAAAGAACTAAACAGCAAGATTTTAGGTCTGGTAAGGTATGTGCCATACATGGTGGAAGAAAAATCGAAGGTCTAGAGGTACCTAAGTTGTCTACGTTTCCACATCAAGGATAGGATAGAGTACGATAACCCTAAGACCCTAGAGGAAGCCATGAGGAAAGCCACTTTTTGCTTTGACCATAATAAGAGAAGAGAATGGGTACCTAGCTGGAAAAACTCAAAACCCAATAACTTTGAACAAAAAAAGAAGAATTTTAGACATGGCGTCAATTCTAGTTTTCAGAAGAAAAATTTTCAGAATCAAAGATTTCAGCAGAACAAAAATAATCAGCAGTAGAACTTTACAGCACCTAGAAATGTCCCCAATGTTGTCAGGACCAATAAACAGAAGCCACCTATAAAATGCTTTGAGTGCCAAGGGACCCATTATGCCTCAGACCGTCCCCTTAGGAAACGGGCGGCTAATCATATTCACTCCATACAATCTGAAGCTAATGTAGGAGATATGGCAAGAGAAGTACCCAGAATTAGTGCAGCATTAGACAACCAGCAAGCAAAACAACAAGTCTCAATGGTGGAGGTCGAAGGTATGCTACAAAATCACCCCGTTTCTATTTTAATTGACCCCGGTGCTAGTCTAAGTTATATATCACTAGTTGTGGTAGAAAGACTTGATTTGAAAACCGAGAAATTCAATAAATTCTGGTTGGTTAGATTAGTGACAGGAACAAAAAGGAAGGTTTCTGACTTTGTGGAAAATTGTGCTTTATCTATGAATCAACTAACAATGCAGGTTAAGCTAAATATTCTGCCATTAGGGTCATATGACATCCTAATCGGTATGGATTGGTTAGAAACCCATCGGGTCATTCTGAATTGTTATGAAAAAAGCTTCAATTGCCTGGATGATGAAGGAAAAACAGCAGAGGTAAAGGCATCCCCAGAAAAACATCCTTTCGGCAGATTTCAGCCATGCAAGTAAAAAGGGCAGTTATAAAAGGGTGTCAGATGTTTTCTATGAATGCGATGCATGATGAGATAAGTACCAAGCAGGACAAACTGAAAATAGAAGACATACCTATTTTGCAGGATTTCCAAGACATTTTTCCTGAAGAGATCCCAGATTTACCTCCCAAAAGGGACCTGGATTTTATTATTGAATTAATATTTGGCGCTATACCAAGTTCTAAAGCTCCATATCGAATGAATATACTGGAGCCGAATGAGTTAAAATCTCAACTGAAGGAGCTGATCAATAAAAAAATATAAGGCCCAGCATGTCCCCTTGGGGAGCACCGGTCATTTTTGTCAAGAAGAGGATGGTACCCTAAGACTTTGCATAGATTATCATCAACTGAATAAAATGACGATCAAGAATAGGTACCCGCTGCCCCGCATTGATGATCTCTTTGACCAGCTACGCGGAGCAACAGTGTTCTTGAAGATCGATTTACGATCAGCATATCATTAGGTCCGTGTGAAGGATGAAAACATTTTCAAAACAGCCTTTAGAACTCGTTATGGACACTATGAGTTCGTTGTCATGCCGTTTGGACTAACTAATGCACCTGCTGTATTTATGTGCTTAATGAACAAAATTCTGCACAAGTACTTAGATAAGTTTGCAGTGGTGTTTATCTATGACATTTTGGTATATTCTAAGAACAAGGAAGAACATGATGAACATCTACGTATCATTTTGCAAGTTCTGAGGGAGCCCCATTTGTATGCAAAATTCAGCAAATGTGATTTTTACAAAGACAAGATTCAGTACTTGGGACACATAATCTTTGAGGAAGGGATTGCGGTTGACCCCGCCAAGATAAAGGCCATTAATGAATGGCCGGTTCCTAAAGATGTGACAGATGTGCGATCGTTTATGGGTATCACTAGTTATTATAGAAAATTCATTGAAGGGTTTTCCAGGATCGCAAACCCCATAACGTCACTGCAAAAAAAGGGAAAGAAGTTTGTCTGGGACCAAAAGTGTGGGGACAATTTTGCAAAGTTAAAAGAATTACTAACTTCAGCGCCTATTTTGAGGATTGCAGATCATAATAAAGATTTTGTAGTATGCACAAAGGCATGCAATGATGTACTGGGAGGAGTCCTAACATAGGAGGAACATGATGTAGCATATGAATCAAGGAAACTAAAGATTCATGAGAAGAACTATTCCACCTACGACCTTGAATTGTTAGCAGTAATTCATTCTCTAAAAATGTGGCGACACCACCTTATCGGCAGAAAATTTACCTTGATGACGGATAATATGGGGTTGAAATAGTTGTTAGATCAAACAAATTTGAATGCCAGGCAAGCCAGATGGCTAAATTTTCTGAGTGATTACTATTTTGAAATACAACACATTAAAAAGAAGGAGAATAAAGTGGCTGATGCATTAAGTCGTAATGCAAGTGTACATTTTGTTTCAGCCATCAGCACATACACAACAGATTTGGAGGAACAGATTTTCGAAGGAATCAAGGAGGATGAGGAATATAGAAAATTACAGGAAAGGATAGCAGAAAACAACTCTGAAAATTCTGTAACAGATTTGAGTTTGAAGGAAAATGGCTTACTGCTGTACAAAAATAGATTGTACATACCAACCATACCAGCAGTAAAAATTCTGATTTTGGATGAGATGCACAAAAGCCCCTATTCTTGCCACCCAGGTTACCAGAAAACCATCACAATGTTAAGGAAGGAGTACTAGTGGACCAGGATGAAGGATGAAGTAGAAGAGTATATAGCTAAGTGTTTTGACTGTCAAAAAGTGAAGGTGGAACATCAACATCCTGCTGGATTGCTGCAGCCCTTCCCTATTCCCAGCTTGAAATGGGAAGTCATAAGTATAGATTTCATCACTGGGTTACCAAAGAATAAAAAACAGCACGACTCCATCATGGTGGTAGTAGACAAACTTACCAAGGAAACCCATTTTATCCCTGTCAAAACTACCCATAAAGCCCCTGATATCGCAGAAATTTTTATGAAACAGGTTTTTCGACTACATGGCATACCCAAGGTAATAGTTTTAGAGTGAGATTCGAAGTTCATAGGTAATTTTTGGAGGTCTTTGTTCAAGGGGTTAAACACCACCTTAAATTTCAGCACTGCGTCCCATCCGCAAACAGACGGACAGACTGAAAGGGCGAACCAAATATTGGAAGATATTCTCAGAATGTATATTAAGGATCAGCCTGGTAAGTGGGAATACAACTTGCATTTAGCAGAGTTTGCATATAATAATCACAACCATGCTTCAGCCAAACTTAGCCCATTTGAGATCCTTTACAGAAGAAAGTGTAACACACCAGTGTCATGGAGTGACCTAGTTAGCAGGGTCACCTTAGGGCCCGAATTGTTGTAGGAATTAGAATTAATTGTGAAGCAAGTACAAGGGAATCTTAAAGCTGCCCAGGATAGACAGAAAAGTCAAACAGACCTTAAAAGAACTCATAGAGAGTTCCAGGTTGGTGAACATGTTTTTCTTAAGGTAAGGCCGGAAAAGAGTTCCTTAAAATTGGGAAGCTATGCCAAACTGGCACCCAGGTATTGTGGTCCTTTCAAAATCTTGTCCAGAGTTGGACCTATGGCATATCAATTAGCCCTACCTTCAAACCTCAAAGTCCTTAATGTTTTCACATTTCATTTTTAAAAAAATATGTGCATGATCCTACTCATGTTATAAATTGGAATAATGTTCAGGTGGAGCAAGGCGACAATTTCCCAGTGGAACCAGACTATATTCTCACAAGGAAAGAAAATCTACTCCGGAACTGCACGGTTGGCCAAGTAAAAGTGCAATGTAAGCACTATAGCCCAGCAGAGGCTACCTGGGAGTTGGAGAGTAGTATGCGAGATGCATACCCAACTCTGTTCCAGGAACACTCAATGAGTGAATAAAGCAACATCGAGGACGATGTTGAGGCTTAAGGGGGGGTGTATGTCACCTACCCAATTTTTTAGAATAATTATTTTCTACTATTATCCTTTTTAAAAAAAAATACTTTGTGTTAAATTATAATTTCAAGTTTGTAATTATGACCAAGTAGGTCAAAAATGAATGTAATGACTCATTATTATTATTTAATAAATGAAAATGGGAGACAGACACTCAAGAAAGCTGTTACAAGAGTATCCACTGGCCCACTAGGAGGAATGGAAGCTGCTGGAAGGATTGGGACAGATGGAATCATTTGCACTCTACCATTAGTTGTTGGTATGGGACAACTCCCCCTAATTTTGTGGCATTTCCCTCTCTAGGTGTAGAGAGGTGAGCAGGTAGCTCACTAATGACCAGTTAATTTCAAAAGATCTAGGCAGCCTATAAAGTGCGATTCGAATTAAGTAGGCAGCTCTTACAATGTTTTCTGCAGAAACATTCCTCATGCTCATCAGGTGATGGCTGAGAGATTTGAATAGGGGAGGCTGTGGAGAGTGCAAGTATAAGTCTGCAAATGTTATGAGAAGGATAGACCAGAGGAGCTGGTGCTGATCCCATTGATTTCTAAGCCTGTAAGGCTATATATATAAATTTTCTTGCTGCTGCAAGTTGAATTCCTAAGCTGCAGAACCTTCTTCCTCCTGGTGGATCAGTGGATAGGCTCAGGGATCCTAAGGCATACATCTTGGTTGTTTGGGAGCAGGTTGGGTGGAACAGGTTTCTTGAGTGATTTGTTCCTCCCATTACACTCAGGTTCTATTCTGTTGTGTTTTCTTTTCAAATCATATGAATGCTCTAAGAAAATGGATTAGTATTGTAATTATTAATCAATAGTAGAAAATGTCAGATCCTAATTAATTTAGATTTACTAAACTGATAAAATGACTCCTGTGCATTTTTCCCCATGCGTGGAGTTGCATCGTACTCTAGTACAGAGAGGTAGCATTAAATCTACCCAGCTAAAAAATGAAACCTAGCATGTATCTAAATATCTAAACCAAAAGACCACCCATGCGCAGACTGTGTTATCATGCATCTTGTATTCTAGCAGTTGTAGATTAGATCCATGCATGTATTGTTTTACTGTTCAATTTTGTATGCTCAAACAACTTAACATAAACAAATTATAGCAGTAGGTCCTTTTCTAATTTCTGGAGGTCAACATTATGTTAACAACTAGGGCACTGATCTTTACTAATTACTTCAAATAAAAACAATACCATGCATTCTGTTTAACCATATTCCTTTTTTTTTCTATCTCCTTATTGTTTTTAGAATCTGATTGATCTTATATAAATATTTTCGTCACTATATTATATTGTACAGAAAGAAAGAAAGCTACTGTGTTATTTTTTTCATCAGAGGTCCAAAATGGACGAATACAGGAATATATAGTTAGAATAGAAAAAATCTATATTCATAAGCAATCAAATTATCGAACAATTGCACTGTTATTTTCTTTGTTCTTTTTCTTCCTGAATTATCAAGTGCATGTGATAGAATTTACATCGCAGAATACCAAGTTATTAACAGCTAGGACAAACATAGCTTTATTAAATTGACAGATTGAGTTACAGTATCACTACACCCAGCTAGGGTTGACCTGTCTCATCACACTATTATTTATAAACATTTAAATAGTTGACAATCGAAGGTTTCATTACCATAGACTTTTTAACTACATAATCAAGAGTTATTATTCTTGTTCTTTAAAAAAAAAAACATCAATATAGACAAGTAGATTTCATTCACATCGACAGCTAGGGTTTAATATTATCACTTATGCTTTCAAACAAAACCATTTACTTTCTATTCTCGGCTTATAGCCACTTTTTAATTAAACAAACATGCCTTTCATTAGTTGAATCAGAGTTCAAGAATGAGTAGATCGAAAACACCATACACCGACATGAAACCTAAAATATGAAATTATCGGGATGTTTCAGAGAATTATAGATAGATTGATGATGTTGTTGTTAGGAAAGGCCAAGGATTTTGTCTAAGTAATGAAGGGGTGATACATTGCAATGTACCATAGATTTGAAGGGGGGAATTGGAAAAGTGATGACATAGTGTTTATGGATAAGTAAGAGGGGTCCATTATATTATACCCATCCTAGATGGTAGGTGGAGATGTGAGGGGTGTTAGGGATCTTAAGATGATGAACAAGGGTTTGGGAAACAACATTTTGTTTACTATTGTTATCAAGGATCATTGTGGCTATTTGATCCTTAATTTGTGTAAGAAGAGGGAGATGGGAGATGTGATAGTGCGGTATTGATTGAGAAAAATGAGGGATGGATCTGGTGTGATATGGTTGATTAATGATACCACATTTGGAGCTAGAGGAAAGGAATTTTCAAGTAGGGATTCTTCAATTTTAGGGTATGACTTCTCGATAAATAGGTATTTGGAAGGGGTAGGGTCATTAATGATCATGCAATATATGATAGAGTGAATATGAGTATGATGAAGAGGACACTAATAATATATGGGAGACCGACTTAATGGGAAGAAAATTATAATTTGTGGGGCCGAGTGAAGAGGAACTAGGGCTAGTAGGAGCACCATGAGTTTGAGTGTTGGAAATAAAATTAGGGTTTCATGGTGAAGGAAAATTAGGGAATTACTAAAATTTTAATTTGGTGGTGAGGGAAAGTTGGAATGCCTAGTCTAGGGTACTGTAACATCCCGATAATTCCCTAAAATTTAAAATTTTTTAAAGTAGCATAAATGTTGTAATTACTAATGTGGAAAATAAATTAATGACTACAACTTGTAACTAATAACAATTAATGATAATGACACTTCGTAATTTAAAACAATTTACGATGATAGATAAATTATAATGTCGACAAAATAAAACATACTTCTTAGCACAAAAAAAATACGACATTAGTTTTGCTTGCGTTAAATTGAAAACTATAAGCTGTATTTAAAATTCTCTTACGATACAATCTTCTTGATATAAATACTGACAGTTTGCTTTTGAATGATGATGAAGGGTTCCTACGGGGTACCTTGAGGTTTACTTCACTATTATCAGCTAAAGCATTTGAACCTGTTCCCTTGCGCTGATACACAGGTAAGAGTATTATGTCGATTCAAGTTTTACAAGTAATTCTAATTATGTTTTTTAGCTAGCCATTAATGCTTAATGTAACTCTAAGTACTTCCAAGCATGAGTACTAATAAGGGTATGGATCTCTGTCCTATCTCTATAAGCGTTACTTTGTCCATGCTTATAAGTCGCAAAAGTCGTAACTAGTTATTTACACTAGGCTCTTTAGGGAAACCTCAATAAAAGATACTTATACTTATGAATTAAGTGCTAGAATACAATGTATACGTGCTATTATGATCCTGTCATCATTTCTCCATTTTGCAAGGAGTGATAATTTATTACATAACATTTCAATTTATGTGTTGTTCTACACTATAGCAAAACATGAACCAAATATTATTTCAATACGTGGATTTAACTAGAAATTATCAAAATAACTGTAGTAGTTCCTATATTTCTCCATTTATAAATACATGTAGCATTATACTAATATAGCAATGTCTATTATGATATTACCATCATATTTCTATTGTGAATTTGTCACACTTTAGCATTAGACCTTCTAATTTAATATTTAAACAATGTAATATGATAATGAATACTTGTAAATAAAGTTGGAGAAATAAACAAACGTCACGATATACATATTATGGGATTTTGAACTATACACTAAAATCCAATGTCTTCTATATAACAGTACCTATGCTATTTCGGGGAAAAAAAAAACAGTACCTATGCTATTAAGAAAAATGTGCAACATATATCAACCATGCATTATACGACCCATACATTAGAAATCCATTACCAATAATACGATGTGGTCTACAAAATTTGGGAAATTAAATGAAATATGTAATGTAACCTTAAATATTGTATTGAATGTGATAATGACAGGGCATTTAAAGTCTTGGTGCTAGCATGCTAGTAGGCTATCGTAACTGGCTTGGGCATTTAAGTCACTTGCGTTCTGCGTTGAGTGGAATTCTGGGTGGATGCCTTCGTGGCTATAGATCACGTGAAGGAGTTTACAAACTTGTATCAAAACGTCGAGCTGTATAATGCTTTGTCCCTTGATCTACTGAGCTAGCATCGTGGTGGATGTGATAATAAATATAGTACTAAAGGTGTATGCTGCCCGATTCTCGACGTGCCTGGCTGGCATCATCTCCATCGTTGATCTCATATGTTTTTGGGCTTTGGACTGAAACCATAATCTTTCATTGTGTTTATCGTTGAAGTGTTTTCTTTGGCTTTCATTTCACTTGGTAGTGGTAAGGTGGAGAGGCCGACCACCTGCTATAATGTAGGGTTTGGTAGATGCAGTTCGAAGGACTCCTTCCTCGGAATCGACCCCTTGACCTATTGGGCAACTTTAAAAGTTGCAGGTGTTTGTTTTTCTTGAAGATCCGAGCCATCAATCAACCCTCTAAGATGTTTTTAGGAAGTAATAACTAGGGTTTTTCTATTAGTTTTGAAAGATGACTTCATCGTGCTCATTTGCTTACGGTGTCTCTTGCTCCGAAACTGCATTATACAGGTAATGTCTCAAGATTAAAGTATTAATACTGTCTATTGTATTAGTAAATCTCTGTAATTCTCGTTTAACCACTTGTGGGTTTTTTTGGTAGGTTTCTACTTCGTCGAAGGTTCACTTACCTGGAGCTTGGTGGGAGTATGCAGCTCTACCACTTGGTAAGCCTCGGTGGTTGTTACCCTGGTAGGTTATCCTATTCCGGTTGTGGATGATGCTTGATGTTAGACGAGAGTTTTGGTGTTTGTACCCTGGAAAGGTTTCGGGCCAGTGTTGAAATTTTTAAGATTTAAAGATAAGCGTTGGAATCCTCAGCTCGTCTTGAATTTCGGCTCTACAGCGTTTCGCTGTAAGTCTTGTTGTAAAAGCAAACTTGTTGATGATGTAATGAATCCTCGTTCGATTTTAATGGAATATACAGTGTATTAAACAAAATTCTTGATTTCAGAGATAATCCTTTCTGCAAAATAAAAGTTTTGTGCTACAATGTTAAGTCTTTTGTTTAAAATGATGATAAGAAACTGAGTTTGCATTGATCATAACTTAAAATGGTTTATGTGTGGTTTCTTTGTTTATATAAATCGATGTTTTTTGTATTGAAAACTATGTGTTTAAAATGGCTATGTGCCAAAGGTTTCTACCTTACTCTTTCCAATTAAAACCCTACTCTGTAGGTTTCGATGGTAGACTTGTTTTTAGCTAAAAACTGTACTGTCATTTTGATAAAGGTCGAGAGCCATAGGTTAACTTGTTTCTCGAAAATGAAAACCCTGAGTTTGTGTTGTTTAAGTTAGAGTTTAGAATGGTGATGATACTTGGTTTCTAGTATTTGAAACACCACTTAAATAAATAATATGGTTTATAATAATAATATAACTCTTGTCTGAATTTGTAGATAGTTATCATTAAGTGAAAGTTGAATAATAGTAATCAATTTATTTCTACGTATTATGGGGCATAGTAGGTTTAGCATTTTAGATAAAGAAAAAGTTAGGTCTAATTTGCAACTGTTTAAAAAAAATCATGAATATCGATGAAGGAACAAAATAAACATATGATACTTTTACTATTTTTGAATGAAAAGATAGTATAATGCACTGCATGTGAAATCTAGAAAGAAGTAAATAACCTAAGTGTAAACTCTAGGTTTTTATACAGAAAAGTAATATTTATTTCTTACAGTATATGAAGGATAACATTAAAATGCCTATACTATGAAATGTTATTTCGATCCTAAAGCTAAACATATACTCTATATCACAAAATAAGATTAATAAGACAATCTAGTGAAATTCAATAGCATTTGTCTTTTCATTCATTTGGAAATCAGCCTATCAAATCATCTATCTTAATTTTCTCCTTCTCTGTACTAGAGTACGGTGCAGAAAACAACATGGGGAAAAATACCGATAAGAGATTTAATCAATCATCTCATTTACTTAACCATCATTATACAAAATCATACTTAGATTAGAAAATGAAACAATTACTTCTGTATGCCATTAACTATAATTACTAAATCCATAAACGCAGGAATCATTTATCTAAAAATAAACAAACAGAACAGTAGAACTTGATGAATGTAAGAGAAACAAACAACCCAAGGAGCCTGTTCCACCCAACCTACTCCTGAAGACAGCCAAATTACTTTCCTTAGGACCCCCGAGCCTATTCACTGAACCACTAGGAAGAAGAATCTGTAGAAGATTTAGGTCATCAACTTGCAACAACAAAGTAGATCATTCAGTCTTATGAACTTCGCAGTCAAAGAGACCTGCACCAGCATCTTTGGTTTCCTTCTCAGAATAATTTTAGTAGACTCACAATGCACTTCCACTTAGCCTCCCTATTCAAATCTCTCAGTGATCACCTAATACACTTGAGGAATTATTTCTGCAAAAAATAATGATGGAGCTCCCTGCTCAATTCGAATTGCCTTATCTAGGTTGCCTAGGCCTTTTTAGTGGTTAACCTAGTCATTAATTGGCTAACAGATCTGCTCCACCCACCTGGGGGATAATGCCATAATTTTAGGGGTTGTTGTCCCATAACCAACAGCTAGTGGTGGAGTGCAAATGTCGACACTTGTCCCATGCCTTCTAACAGCTTCCATTCCTCCTAGTGGGTCAGTGAACACTCATTTAACAGTTCCCTTAGGTGTTTGTCTCCTGTTTTTAATTTATTAAATAATAATAATATGTTATTACAATCATCCTTGACCAGATTTGTTCATAATTACAAAACTTTGTAATTATAATTGAACATAATGTTGTTTCAAATAAAATAAATAGTCTCAAAATTTGGGTAGGTGACATACCACCCCCCTTAAGTCTCAACATCGTCCTTGATGTTATTCATTCATTTTCTGAGTGTTCCTGAAACAGATCTAGGTATGCTACCTGCATACTACTCTCCAACTCCCAGGTTGCCTCTTCTGGGCTAAGGTGCTTCCATTGCACCTTTACCTTCCCAATGGTGCGATTCCGGAGTAGAGTTTCCCTCCTTTCGAGGATACAGTCTGGTTACACCTGAAAATCGCCTTCTTGTTCCACCTGTACACCATTCCAATTTATAACACAAGTAGCATCATGTACATATTTCTTTAAAACTGAAATATGAAAAACATTGTGTATTTTTAGATTTGGTGGCAAAGCTAGTTGATATGCCATGGGTCCTACCCTTGACAAAATTTCAAAAGGACCACAATACCTGGGTGCCAGTTTGGCACAACTTTCCAATTTTAATGAGCTCTTCTTTGGTCTTACCTTAATGAAAACATGCCCACCAACCTGGAACTCTTTATGAGTTCTTTTAAGATCTGTTTGACTGTTTTGCATATCTTGGGAAGCTTTAAGATTTCTTTGTACCTGTTGCACAGTTAGTTCTATTTCCTTCAACAATTCAGGTCCTAATATAACTCTATTAACTGGGTCATTCCAAGAAACTGGTGTATTAAATTTCCTACCATAAATAATTTCAAAAGGGATAAGCCTGGCTGATGCATGGTAATGGTTGTTATATGCAAATTTTTCTAGATGAAAGTAATCCTCCCACTTACCACGCTGGTCCTTAACATACATTCTTAGCATGTCTTCCAATATCCGATTTACTCTTTCCTCCTGTCCATCCGTTTGTGGATGAAATGCTGTGCTGAATTTTAAGGTTGTATTCAACCCTTTAAACAAAGATCTCCAAAAGTTCTCAGTAAATTTAGAATCACGGTCTGAAACTATCACCTTTGGTATTCCATGTAATCGAAAAATCTGTTTCATGAAAATTTCTACAATATCTAGAGCCTTATAAGTAGTTTTTACTAGTATAAAATGTGCTTCCTTGTTGAGTTTATCCACTACCACCATGATGGAATCATTTTGTTTCTGATTCTTGGGTAGTCCGGTGAAAAAATCTATGCTTATGATCTCTCATTTCCAACTGGGTATAGGTAATGGCTGTAACAGTCCAGCCGGATGCTAATGTTCAACCTTTACTGTTTGACAGTCAATGCATTTAGCTATATATTCTGCATCTTCATCCTTCATCCTGAGACAATAATATTCTTTCCATAACATAGTTATGGTTTTCTGATAACCTGGATGACTAGCATAATGACGTTTGTGCATCTCATCTAAAATCAGAATTTTCATCTTTGGTACATTGGGCACATATAATCTGTTTTTGTATAGCAGCAGCCCATTTTCTTTTAACCTGAAATCTGCCATAGAATTTTCAGAATTACTTTCTGTTGTCTTTTCATGTAAATTTCTGTATTCTTCATTAGTTTTAATCCCTTTGAAAATCTGATTTTCTAAATCTATTGTGTATGTACCGATGTCTAAAATAAAATTTAACTTTGCTTTACAACTTAAAGCATCAGCAACCTTGTTCTCTTTACCCTTTATTGTTGATGTATATGTAACTTCGGAATGGATTTCATCTATGTATTTCATATATATTTATTGTACCCTTATAAGAGATGTGTTATTCCTCTATAAGGAAGTGTCATCATGTGGATTGACAAGTGTCGCAAGTGTGTGTACTTGCCGACGGGTTATTAGACCACCATGTGTGGGGTCGGCCCTAAAATATATATTATATTGTGGATGTATCTAGATAGACAAGTCGGCCCCATAAGGTCACTGGGAAAACAGGTCAAGTATAAATAGAGATCGGGACATCTCTATTTGGATCATTCGGAAAGACACACTTCTCTCACTTAGAAAGTGGCGCACTAGTGAGGAGGAGGATCATCTTCTCTAGGAGACTATCTCAAGTGTATTTTGGTTGTACTTTGGTTGAGCCATTGCTCTCTCTATCTCTCTGGAAGTTGTGGGGTTTTTCACCTTAGGGTTTTCCCCACGGAAACTCTATGTTTCTTGTCTCTCATGCTTTTGATTCTTGTGATGCTTGTCATGCTTATTGTGATTGTTATGCATTGATATACTATATATGTTATTCTCTCAGTAAATATCCAAGAGTATTGTGAATTAATGCTCAAATTTTAACATGGGGTCAGAGCTAACCTGAGAAGAAGACATTTTGCAGTGACAGAAACTTGAGTTTCTTGTTTATTGGGTTTCTCTCCACAGTTTTTGGAAAAGCAGTATAGTAGATTGACTCTACTCATCAAGGAGAATCTATCTGTTCAATCAGAATTCAATTCTAAGCATTTTCATATTTGGCACTAAAAATTAGGGTTTCCACAAAAATAGGAATTTTTGAAATCGAAAGCCATGGCTGGAAGCTCCTTGCAAAAATCGAAGTTTAGAGCTTTGGATCGAGATTTTTGGCTAGGTAGATCTTAGGGAAACTCAAACCCTAATTCAGGGCTCTCCCTAGTGAACCCGGGAGGACAAAAAGGCAAATCTGAAGGGTAAAGCTTTGCTGATCTCAAATTCTGAATACACCAGGCTGATCAGCTCATCAAGGTGCATCTTTCTATCCTTTCAGAAAGTTGAAATTCACATTTTGAATTTTTAGGGTTTTTCCGACAAACCCTAATCCGGGACCAGATCCAGTTTTCAGCATTTCAAGTGGTAAGACCTAAATCTTTTCTATTTCATTTGAAGTACTCTTTAAGATGTCTCACCACACCAAGCTTGAGGATAAGCTTGAAGGGGATGATAACTTCCGAGCTTGGAAGTATAGGATTGGGTTAATCCTAGAAGAGAATGAGTTGGACTCATATATAAAAGAAGACATCCCTATCCCAGAGGATGAAGAGGCTAAGGTATTGCATAAGAAGAACTTGGTCAAGGAAAAGAGAATCATTGTTGATTCTATCAAAGACCATCTCATACCCCATGTGTCTTCTCTAAAGACACCCAAGGCTATGTTTGACTCTTTGACCAAGCTATTTGAAGGAAAGAACATAAATCGGAAGATGACCCTGTGGAATCAATTGAAAGGGGTCAAGATGTCGAATGGAGAAACCATTCAATCCTATTTCTCCAAGGTCTCTTAGATCAAGGAACAACTTGAAGCTGTAGATGAAATGGTGGAGAATGGTGAAATTGTTATGACTACTTTGAATGGCCTACCTAGGTCATGGGACTCTTTTATCCAGGGGATTTGTGCCAAAAAGAAGTTAATCTCCTTTAGCAAATTATGGGAGGAATGTTCTCAAGAAAAAGCAAGGCTTATGGCAAGAGAAGAGAAGATGGGAAATGAAGATCAAGCTCTCATAGCTCACAGTAAGAAGGGCAAGTTCAAGAGGGAGCCATCCCATCCCAAGAAGAAATCTTCTCATCATTTTCACAAAGACAAGAAATATCTAAGGTGTTTCACTTGTAATGAGAAGGGTCACTTTGCTTCAGAATGTCCCAAGAACAAAAGGGACAAACACAACAACAACAAATCCATCAAGAAGAAGAAGGGTAACAAAAGAAGGTACCATGCTCATGCTGCCGAAGATGATGAACCTCCAAAGAAGAAGGCTAGGGCAGAAAGTGATGATAGTAATGATGACTCATCAAGTGAAGAAGAGTATGTTCTAATCTCTGCTCTCACAGGTACTATCTCCCATGGTTGTAATGATTGGTTAATTGACAATGGGGCTTCCAAACATATGACTGGGTTTAAAGAATCCTTTGTAAATCTGTCTGAACATGAATCACCCCATAAAGTGAAACTTGGGGATGATTATCAATATCCCATCAAAGGAAGTGGTGAAGCCTCCTACAACCTAGATTCTGGAAAATCTTTGAAGATGAAAGAACTCCTTTATGTACCTGGGCTCAAGAAGAACTTACTCTCCATCTCTGCATTGGATACAAAAGGTATGAGGGTTGCATTTGTGGATGGCCAAGTCCTAATGTGGCCAAAGGGAAAGACCATAGATGATGCAGTTGTGATTGGAGAGCAAGAGGGAGGTTTGTATAAATTAAAAGGACAACCTAAACATGCCATGGTGCATGAATCCATGGAGCCAAGTGAACTTTGGCATAGAATACTTGCTCATATGCACTATAGGGCACTTTCAATTGCAAGCAAGGCTGTAGAGGGTCTTCCTGAAATCAAGACCAAACATGAAGGTGTTTGCAAAGGATGTGCAAAAGGTAAGAATATTAAGAAGGCTTTCCCAAGTAGTGAAATCTAGGCAAAAGATATCCCAGAAATCATCCACTCAGATGTATGTGGTCCTATGTCATCCAGTTCTCTAAGTGGGTATGTTTACTATGTCTCATTTATTGATGACTTCTCCAGGAATGCTTGGGTATACTTCTTGAAAAACAAAGATGAGGTGTTTGATAAGTTCAAGGAATTCAAAACCTTGATGGAGAATCAAACTGACAAAAAGATCAAAACATTCAGATCCGACAATGGTGGAGAACTCACCTCAGGTGACTTCAAGAATCTTTGCAGTGATCCAGGGATTAAGAGGGAGTTGACTGCTCCTTATAATCCTCAACATAATGGAGTTGCAGAAAGGAAGAATAGAACAATCATGGAAGCAACAAGGGAAATGCTACATGACCAGGATCTACCTATGCATCTATGGGAAGAAGCAGCTAGAACAGCTGTATATGTGCAGAACAGAATACCCCACAAGATATTGGATAACAAGACACTAGAAGAGGTCTTTTCTGGTAAGAAACTTGAATTCCGCCATCTCAGAATATTTGGTTGTACAGTATACACTCATGTCCCAAAGGAAAAGAGGACCAAACTAGATCCTTCAAGAAAGAAGGGTATCTTTATGGGTTACAGTGAAAGCTCGAAGGCTTACAGAATATAATTTCCAGGGTTCAAGAAGATTGATGTCAGTAGGGATGTAACATTTGATGAAAACTCAGCGTTCATCAAATCAAGGAAGGAACCTATCGAAGTTTATGAAGAACTTAAGGAAACTAGATTTCAAGACACTCCCATGACTGAAGCAATTCTAGAAGTTGTTCATGAGTTTGAAGATCTGCAAGAACCTATAGATCCACCCCGTGTGGATAACTCTCACAAGAGGAAACCTGCATGGGCTAGAGAGCTCATTCAAGATGCAGAAAGATTTGGCATTCCAGAAGAAGAACACAAAGCAAAGAAAGAACCAGATCACATACCAGCTATGTTGCTTTACTCTGTGACATTATGAACAAAGAACCTTCAAGTTATGAAGAAGCAATGGAAAAGAAAGAATGGAAGGATGCCATGGTTGAGGAATATCAATCAATAATGAAGAATGATGTTTGGGATGTTGTCCCAAGACCTAAAGAGAATTTTGTTGTGACTTCCAAATGGATCTACAAAATCAAGCATGCTGCAGATGGCAGTGTAGAGAAATACAAAGCAAGATTCGTAACTCGTGGCTTCTCTCAGAAAGAGGGAATAGATTATGAAGAAACTTTTACACCTGTAGCTAGGTATACATCCATCAGAACAGTACTTTCCCTGGCTGCAGCAATGAAATGGAAAATACACCAGATGGATGTCAAGACTGCTTTCTTGAATGGTGTAGTTGAAGAGGAAGTATATGTGGAGTAGCCACTCGGTTTTGAAATACACGACAGGGAGTCATATGTGTGCAGATTGAAGAAAGCCTTGTATGGCTTGAAGCAAGCTCCCAGAACTTGGTATGGTAGGATGGACAGTTTCCTATCTAACTTGGGCTTTACCAAGAGTAAAGCGGATTCCAACCTCTACTACAAGGTTGAGGAAGGGAATCCTATGATTCTACTTCTGTATGTGGATGACTTATTTGTAACAAGAGATGACAGATTGATTGCAGATACTAAGAGGAAGCTTGTTGCTGAGTTCAATATGAAATATTTGGGAATGATGCATTATTTCCTAGGTATGGAGGTGTGGCAGAATTCAGGTGGGATCTTCCTTGGTCAAGGGAAGTACACAGTAGATATTTTTAAGAGTTTTGGGATGATGGATTACAAGGCCATGGCCACACCCATGGCATCGAATCTAAAGCTTCTATGTGATGCTTCATCTGAGCCAGTTGATGTCTCTATGTATCGTCAGATGATTGGGTCCTTAATGTACCTGACGAACACGAGACCAAATATTTACTTTGTAGTGAACACATTGAGCCAGTTCCTGACGGATCCGAGGAGTGTTCATCTGGTTGCTGTAAAGCATGTTCTGAGGTACCTGAAGGGTACAGTGGATTATAGGTGCAAGTATGAAGCGAATCAAAAGTTTAACCTGCAGGGTTATGTTGATTCAGATTGGGCTGGCAGTGCTGCAGATAGGAAGAGCACATCTGGGTGCTGCTTTAGTATGGGATTAGGTGTGATCTCTTGGTTCAGCAGGAAGCAGTCCTGCGTAGCACTGAGTATAGCTAAGGCAGAGTATGTTGTAGCTTTTTCAGCTAGCTGTGAGGCAGTATGGCTATGGAATCTATTGTCTGAGTTATTTGATCTCCTAATGGATGCTACTAGTATATTCTGCGATAACCAGAGTTGTGTGAAGCTGTCTGAGAACCCAATGTTTCACGATAGGTCAAAACACATAGACATCAAATATCACTATATCAGGGATATCGTGCAGAGAGGAGCTGTGAAGCTCCTGTATGTTGCAATGGACGAGCAGATTGCGAATGTGCTGACGAAGCCACTAGCCAGGGTGAAGTTCGAGTACTTCAGGGAGAGGCTTGGTGTTCTTCAGATCGACAACACTTCGAGGAAGAAGTGATGGACACATTGGCTAAAGCCATCCCAAGCATGTTGGAAGGAGGATCCTTCACATGGCTGTGGATGTAAGCATTGGATGATGAGTATCAGGATGATGCTCTAGTTACTGCTCTGTATATGCATCATGTTGGATGCTGTATATGATCAGTTGGATCATTTATATTTGTATGTATGTACGCATCGTGTTGATGTTGGATATGATCAGTTGGATCATTTATATTTGTATGTATGTACGCATCGTGTTGATGCTGGATATGATCAGTTGGATCATTTATATTTGTATGTATGCACGCATCGTGTTGATGCTGGATATGATCAGTTGGATCATTTATATGTATGTACGCATCATGTTGGATGCTGGATATGATCGGTTGGATCATTTGTATGTATTTGTATATGCATCATGTTGGATGCTTGGACCATGTATCTGTATCAGGTGGATACATTGTATGATCAGGTAGATCATGTATGTTGATATGTATCATGTACTTGTATTTGTATTTCATGTCCCAAAATTGGAATTGGGTCACAATGGCCTAATCACATTGGCCATATTCATTAGAGTTTGTAAAATTGATGTTAAAGGTCAAATAATTGCCAAGGAGGAAAATTACTAGTTTCCTAGGTTTGGGGTGGAAGCTTTGGGATTTGGAATAATGGGGATAATAAATGATGTTTGAACATTAGAGTGGCATAAATATTTAATAAAGGATCTAAATAAATATATACAAGTGAAAATCAAAGTGGCATTTGATCATGAAGACACATGGAGAAAGTGGGACCCACATATGGCTAGATTTCCCCACTACACTTGGCACATTCTCTCACCAATTCGAATTCAAGGTGAATGGTAACATACTTGGGGGAGTCCAAAAGGTATTATTCATGGCATGACTCATCCAAGGTCTAAATATAGAGGAAGAGTAACTCCCATGGAAGAGGAAGAGGCAATTTGGAGCTAGTGAGACACTTGGGCTAGATTCCCTAGCTCTATGACAACAATGATGAAGATGCTATGACACCTATGACACAAATCAGACCTGAAGGCTGACATATGACATATATGACATGTCAGGGCTAAAAATAGACTCCAAGAGGGCGCTCAAGGGTGTTAGGGCAGCTAAGATGCTTCCACATGTGATTTGGTGGAAGTGGGAGACTAGGAATTGTTGTACAAGTGGCATTCTTTGGAATCTCTTCCCAACTTGAGTTGGCATGAGTCTCTTGGAAGAAATTCGACCCATGGAGGACATTAGAACTTTATAAATGTCAATAACAAAGAATGAAACCAGCTTTTGATGATTTGTAGAATTTGCAATTGCATTTGTGAAGAGGGAGAGCTAGTGGATGACTAGTTTCTTGCCTTAGCCAATTTCGAGGGTGAAAGATTCCCATCCAAGTTGGTAATTGGAAAGGCCATTCAGACCTTTCATTTGGAGATTTAATGGAGTCTTTATTTGCAGGTGTAAGCTACAGGGCAGCTCATGGTTTATTCTATTGCAGCTCACTCCTTCAACCATTTCCATTTTTGATGGCATATTCTTGATCCTTGAGGGAGGGCGTTTTTGGGTGAGCTA
The DNA here is from genome assembly GCA_027924585.1 of Larix kaempferi. Lineage (NCBI taxonomy): Eukaryota > Viridiplantae > Streptophyta > Pinopsida > Pinales > Pinaceae > Larix > Larix kaempferi. The sequence continues at coordinate 9,699,548 of BSBM01000789.1, read as the reverse complement.
TTGTACTCTTTGGGGAAGCTTTTAATGCCCCATTTATTTTGTAATATGAAGTAAATACTCTGTTCTTCATCTCCAAAAAGTTTCAGGTCGAAATTCCAAGTAGAAATGTATAAATCTCATTTTTAATGGAAGAACAATGCCATTTCCCCACTACCTTGTTGTGAGCCAATGTGTTGATGATGATTTCGAATGAATGGATGATTCTCTGATATATTTGTGATAAATATACTGCCATGGATGTCTTCTACAAGTTTCATGTACTGTACTTGAGCATTTGAATCATTTTTACTCAATTTAGTTGCATTGGGAGGTGAAATAGTGCCATTTCCCCAAGGGTCGAATTGGGGATTTTTGCAGTTGAATGGGAGAGAGTGAGAACAGTTGTAATAATCCATTAATGGTGCATATGAGACTTTAATAACATACTTAACACATTACATACCTCTGTTCATAAATTTGAGTGGGTTTGGAGGCATTTGGGAAGCCATTTTCATTGTTTACCCCAGGGGGATTTGAACCCCAAATTACTAGTAAAATTGCATAATTGGTCCAGAATATTAAGAGAGTTTGCAGAGGTCTTTTGGTGGCCATATGTCATCCATAAACATCATATTCAAGTTCTAATATCATTCATACACCTTCCTTGAATATTTGAAGGCATTTGGAGTCAATTTGAGACCTAGAGACCAATACTAGTCAAAGGAAAATCACTAGTAAAGTTACCTACATTGATCAGAATTGAAAGAAGATTTGCAGAAGTATTTTAAAGGTCCAAAGGCATCCCTGAAACACATATTTATGTTCTAATATCATTCATACACCTTCTCAGAAGATTTGGGATCATTTGGGGCAAATTTGGGACCTAGAGATCAAAACTAGTCAAAGGTCGAACAAGGGAAAAAAAGTGGAAAATTGCCATTTTAATAAAATTCCAAATAAGGGACATTACAGTGGTATCAGAGCATGATCTTGGCACCTGATGTGGTATAATATTCATGAGGACAATAATTCAGGTACCACCATTAGATATTGAAACCGAAAGTGCTTTTGTTGAAGAAAAAAAAAGTAGGAGAAGAAGAGCAAATTTTTTGAGGAAACTATGACTAGGGATGAAAAGGGAGCCTCATATGATGGTGAGGAGCATATAAAAATTATGAAAACAATATTTGAAGATATGACCAAGCAACTTAAGGAAGGATTCGAATTGTTTTCTATCGAACTTGTGGAAAAAATTATTGATTTTAAGGAAACCAAGGGGAAAAATGCATCAGCTTGCTTGAAGGAGCAAAAGGAAGAGACATCACAAGATCATGAAGAAGATTCTATTGAAAATATGGAAGATCATTTCGAGACACCTTCTAGCTTAGACATGAACCAAAGAGCATCTACTGATGGATGCTTAAACTATGAAGGAGTACCTACTGATGGGTGCTCACACCTCTATGTTGGTGACATAGAGATCACTTTTGAAAGTGTTTCTACAAGTACAAGTTTCATTAAGCATGATAATGAAGACCTTGTAGCAATTGAAGAAGAACCAAGATCAACTTCCCCATCACCACTTGAGCTTCATGAAGTTGGTCCAAGCAAAATTGAAGAAGATGAGGAGGTTCATTTGCAAGAGCCTCATTTTCTTGAAGGGTCCTTAAAGATGGATGAAAATAAGATCCAAGAGTCCCTCAGCATTCTCCATGACACTCAAGCATTGGTGTCAAATTCTTGTTGGAGAGCTACGTCATCGGAGGAAACATCCTTCCTTGAAGACATGGAGAAGATTCAAAGAGCAATGTGCCACATCAAAGGTAATTTCATGTCTTTGCTTTTTGATAGAAACCATTTGTTTGAGCTTAATGAATTGTTACATGATGCATACTTGAAGAATAATGAGGATATTCATAAGCTCACCATTCAAAATGAGCAACTTCTTGAAAAGTTGCAAGATACTTGTTTTTCCTCCTATGTTTCAGATTGTCAAATGGTAGATTGTTTGGAGGATTCTCATGACATGGTGGATCATGAGAAATGTGAAAATTTGAATGTTCTTGATGTGTTTGAAGATGAAGTTGAAGATATCCAAACACTTGATGTGGTGGAAGAGGAATTTGAATTGCCTCTTGATGAAGGTTATGCAATTTTTAAAGAAGAGCATGATTCCTCTACATTGGAACCAAAATATGACAAAGAGTTCACACTTTTGAAGGAGCTTCATGATACTACCCATATGGATCCTTCCCATGATGAAAATTCTGTACTTTTTGATCATTTGGGTGATTTGGTTCATTCTCCTACATCCTACAATTCCATGTTTTGCAACATTAGTCTCAATGAAGTATGGGTGAAAGGGTTCTTTTTGATGGTGCCACATGAGGAGTATGGAACTCCTATATTTAACTTTTATGATGACATGGTTGGAGCACATTCTTATTCACATTTGCAGCAGCATAATTTGTCACTTTATGATGATTCACATCTACATGGATGCACCTATGATATGGATTTGAGTCACTTGAATACTCATGGTTTTTCTTGCTCAACACTGGGTTCATTTGATGTTAGAGGAACTTCATCCAACACTTGGATGAATAGATTTATGATGGGAGAACATTTTTGTTGGAAGCCACATACTTTGTTACATTTTTATGATTCTCACATTCATCGATGTATGGGTGAGACTTCTTTGAGTCATTTGAAGTCTCCTTGTTTTTTCTGCTCATTATTTGGTTCAGATTCTAGTGAAGATTCTTCATTCACTTCTTGGATGAAAGAATACATTGCTGAATATTTTGATGCATATCACATCCTTTTGGAGCAGCATTATAGGACATGGGATCCTCACCTATGTCATTGGAGCAGATTTGATTGGTCACTTGAAGCTTGTATGCACTTGGAAAATGGTGGTCTACTTGCTTGGAGGTATAAGCACTTTCATGATTCTTTGATGAAGCATATCCTTGATGTACATTTTCATTATGTTGTTATGTACTTTGATGATATATATTTGGTACTCATGATGTTTGGAAGGATGCATACAAGAAAATGGGATCCAGGAATCCTCTTAACTAATGGTGTGGGTTGGAGAGCACTCTTAATTGTTGGGGTGCAATACAAGCAATGGGACCCTGGAATAATTTTTATCTCATTGGTTTCAAATTTTTTGGGGAAAAAAGCAGTATGGGAGATGGATTTCCCACTTAATAAAGTGATTTTTATTAGAGTAGTGCAGCAGCAAGCATGGTGGTTCCTCTCTAAAATCTTCATGGAAACTCAAAGACTCAAGGTTGGGCAATTCAATGGCAACTTCAAAGAATTATACAAGAAGCAGGTTCTTCAACACCCATGTTTGAAATTGCTTGAGGACAAGCAATATTGGGAAGGGAGGATTTTTCATGTCCCAAAATTGGAATTGGGTCACAATGGCCTAATCACATTGGCCATATTCATTAGAGTTTGTAAAATTGATGTTAAAGGTCAAATAATTGCCAAGGAGGAAAATTACTAGTTTCCTAGGTTTGGGGTGGAAGCTTTGGGATTTGGAATAATGGGGATAATAAATGATGTTTGAACATTAGAGTGGCATAAATATTTAATAAAGGATCTAAATAAATATATACAAGTGAAAATCAAAGTGGCATTTGATCATGAAGACACATGGAGAAAGTGGGACCCACATATGGCTAGATTTCCCCACTACACTTGGCACATTCTCTCACCAATTCGAATTCAAGGTGAATGGTAACATACTTGGGGGAGTCCAAAAGGTATTATTCATGGCATGACTCATCCAAGGTCGAAATATAGAGGAAGAGTAACTCCCATGGAAGAGGAAGAGGCAATTTGGAGCTAGTGAGACACTTGGGCTAGATTCCCTAGCTCTATGACAACAATGATGAAGATGCTATGACACCTATGACACAAATCAGACCTGAAGGCTGACATATGACATATATGACATGTCAGGGCTAAAAATAGACTCCAAGAGGGCGCTCAAGGGTGTTAGGGCAGCTAAGATGCTTCCACATGTGATTTGGTGGAAGTGGGAGACTAGGAATTGTTGTACAAGTGGCATTCTTTGGAATCTCTTCCCAACTTGAGTTGGCATGAGTCTCTTGGAAGAAATTCGACCCATGGAGGACATTAGAACTTTATAAATGTCAATAACAAAGAATGAAACCAGCTTTTGATCATTTGTAGAATTTGCAATTGCATTTGTGAAGAGGGAGAGCTAGTGGATGACTAGTTTCTTGCCTTAGCCAATTTCGAGGGTGAAAGATTCCCATCCAAGTTGGTAATTGGAAAGGCCATTCAGACCTTTCATTTGGAGCTTTAATGGAGTCTTTATTTGCAGGTGTAAGCTACAGGGCAGCTCATGGTTTATTCTATTGCAGCTCACTCCTTCAACCATTTCCATTTTTGATGGCATATTCTTGATCCTTGAGGGAGGGCGTTTTTGGGTGAGCTATTGTACTCTTTGGGGAAGCTTTTAATGCCCCATTTATTTTGTAATATGAAGTAAATACTCTGTTCTTCATCTCCAAAAAGTTTCAAGTCGAAATTCCAAGTAGAAATGTATAAATCGCATTTTTAATGGAAGAACAATGCCATTTCCCCACTACCTTGTTGTGAGCCAATGTGTTGATGATGATTTCGAATGAATGGATGATTCTCTGATATATTTGTGATCAATATACTGCCATGGATGTCTTCTACAAGTTTCATGTACTGTACTTGAGCATTTGAAGCATTTTTACTCAATTTAGTTGCATTGGGAGGTGAAATAGTGCCATTTCCCCAAGGGTCGAATTGGGGATTTTTGCAGTTGAATGGGAGAGGGTGAGAACAGTTGTAATAATCCATTAATGGTGCATATGAGACTTTAATAACATACTTAACACATTACATACCTCTGTTCATAAATTTGAGTGGGTTTGGAGGCATTTGGGAAGCCATTTTCATTGTTTACCCCAGGGGGATTTGAACCCCAAATTACTAGTAAAATTGCATAATTGGTCCAGAATATTAAGAGAGTTTTCAGAGGTCTTTTGGTGGCCATATGTCATCCATAAACATCATATTCAAGTTCTAATATCATTCATACACCTTCCTTGAAGATTTGAAGGCATTTGGAGTCAATTTGAGACCTAGAGACCAATACTAGTCAAAGGAAAATCACTAGTAAAGTTACCTACATTGATCAGAATTGAAAGAAGATTTGCAGAAGTATTTTAAAGGTCCAAAGGCATCCCTGAAACACATATTTATGTTCTAATATCATTCATACACCTTCTCAGAAGATTTGGGATCATTTGGGGCAAATTTGGGACCTAGAGATCAAAACTAGTCAAAGGTCGAACAAGGGAAAAAAAGGGGAAAATTGCCATTTTAATAAAATTTCAAATAAGGGACATTGCATTGTATCAGGTGGATACACTGTATGATCAGGTGGATCATGTGTGATGATATGTATCAGGTAGATACTTGGTGTGCATTAGGTGGATGCATTGTATGATCAGGTTGATCATGATGATGAGCTTCAGGATGTTGCTCCAGATGATATGTACCAGGATGGTACAAGTGATGATGATCAGTATGATCATGGGCATCAGAATGATGCCTCGTGCGATGATGATCCGTTGGATCATGAGTATCAGGTTGATACTTGGAGGTCAGAGATGATATGTGGCAGGTTGTACAAATAGCATGTAATTAGTCCTGGGAGATCTTGCCAGTCGTGCTGCGGCACATAAATGTTCCTGGGGTACTCTTTCTAGTATTGCTATGTAGTATGTAATCAATCCTCAGATATCCGATAGGTTGAGCTGTGTGCTCGTAATTAGTCCTGGGATGAGGTATTACTACGGAGACATTTAATCAGTCCTGGAGATCCGAGAGGTTGAGCTGTGTGCTCGTAATTAGTCCTAGGATGCTCTTTAGAGATCTTGCCGGTTATGCTGCGGCACATAAATGTTCCAGGGATGCTCTTTAAAGGTTTTGTCTATCCACATGTAGTCAGTCCTGGAGATCCAAGAGGTTGAGCTGTATGCTCGTAATAAGTCCTAGGATGCTCTTTAGAGATCTTGTCGGTCGTGTTGCGGCACATAAATGTTCCTGGGATGCTCTTTAAAGGTACTGTGGAGGAGATGCATGTAATCAGTCCTGGGAGATCTTGCCGGTCGTGCTTATACACATAAATGTTCCTGGGATACTCTTTCTGGTATTGCATCTGCACATAAAATTAGTCCTGAGAGGCCACCTCTATCAAACCGTTCTCACCGATAATGAAGACCTATAGGTGGTGGGCCTACATCCAATATGAAAAAGGACTGGCTCTGTAGAACTTCCTATGACGAGTAGAGTCAGAGATTGGTTGAGATAGCAGCAATAGTGACGATGATGATGACGATGATCCTGAAAAGAAGACTTGTCTAGCAGAACTGTGTCGAGAAATACCTTCCTAGTTAAGAGGGAGTGTTGATGCATATGTAACTTCGGAATGTATTTCATCTATGTATTTCATATATATTTATTGTACCCTTATAAGAGATGTGTTATTCCTCTATAAGGAAGTGTCGTCATGTGGATTGACAAGTGTCGCAAGTGTGTGTACTTGCCGATGGTTTATTAGACCACCATGTGTGGGGTCGGCCCTAAAATATATATTATATTGTGGATGTATCTAGATAGACAAGTCGGCCCCATAAGGTTAAGTATACATAGAGATCGGGAGATCTCTATTTGGATCATTCGGAAAGACACACTTCTCTCACTCAGAAAGTGGCGCACTAGTGAGGAGGAGGATCATCTGCTCTAGGAGACTATCTCAAGTGTATTTTGGTTGTACTTTGGTTGAGCCATTGCTCTCTCTATCTCTGAGGAAGTTGTGAGGTTTTTCACCTTAGGGTTTTCCCCACGGAAACTCTGTGTCTCTTGTCTCTCATGCTTTTGATTCTTGTGATGCTTGTCATGCTTATTGTGATTGTTATGCATTGATATACTGTATATGTTATTCTCTCAGTGAAGATCCAAGAGTATTGTGAATTAATGCTCATATTTTAACATTTATATGTTGAATTTCAAAATACTGAATCTTATCCTTGTGAAAGTCACACTTACTAAACTTAGCATATAACTGATGATCTCTTAGAACTTGTAAAATAATATGCAGATGTTCGTCATGTTCTTCCTTACTTTTAGAATATACTAAAATATCATCTATGAATATAATGACAAACTTATCCAAATACTTGTGCAGAATATTATTCATTAAACACATAAATACTACCGAGGCATTAGTCAACCCAAATGGCATGACTATGAACTCATAATGTCCATAACAAGTTCTAAATGTTGTTTTAAAAATATCCTCATCCTTTACACGAACTTGATGATATCCTGACCTTAAATCAATCTTCGAAAATATCATGGCTCCGCGTAGCTAATCAAATAGATCGTCGATGCGGGGAAACGAATATCAATTTTTGATTGTCATTTTATTCAGTTGGCGATAATCTATGCAAATCCTTAAAGTGCCATCCTTCTTCTTAACAAAAATAACAGGTGCTACCCAAGGAGACACGCTGGGTCTTATATAGTTTTTATCAATCAGTTCCTTCAACTGTGATTTTAACTCTTTTAATTCCAATATGTTCATCCTATATGGAGATTTGGAGTTTAGCACTGTACCCGGTATTAGCGCAATGGTAAAATCTAGATCTCTCTTTGGGTGTAATCCTGGAAGCTCTTCTGGAAAAACATCCAGAAATGTTTTTAGGATAGGTATATCTTCTAGTTTCATTTTGTCCTCTTTTGTAATTGACTCTTCATGTACTACATTCACTGCAAACATCTTACATCCTTTTCTAACTATTATTTTTACTTGCATAGCTGAAATCTATCTAAGAGATGTCTTTCTAGGAATACCCTTCACTTCTATTGTTTCTCCTTCATCATTTAGACAGATAAAACTTTTCTCATAACAATTCAAAATAACATGATGTGCTTCTAACCAGTCCATTCCAATTAAGATGTCATAGGATCCTAAAGGTAAAACATTTAACTTGGTTCATGTCTTTAACTGATTCATAGACAAAACACAACTTTCAACAAAATCAAACACTTTTCTTTTTGTTCCTGTTGCTAGTCTAACTAACCAGGATTTATTAATTTTTTTTGTTTTCAGATTAAAATTTTCTACAATATCTAGAGATATATAACTCAGGCTAGCACCTGGATCAATCAAAATATAAACAGGGTGGTTTTGTAGCATACCTTCAATCTCTACCATATAGACTTGATGCTCTACCTGCTTGTTGTCTAGAGCTGCATTAATTCTGGGCATCTCTCTTGCCAAGTCTCCCACAATAGGTTCAGCTTATATGGAGTGAATATTATTGGTTGTCCGTTTTTTATTGGGACAGTTTGAAGCATAATGAGGACCTTAACACTCAAAACATTTTATAGGTGTCCTATGGTAATTAGTTCTAGTAACATTGGGTGTATTTCTAGGGGCTATAAAGTTCTGCTATTTATTATTTCTGGGACTGTTTCCTTGGAAATTTCGATTTGGAAATTTTTCTTTTGAATACCAGAATTTCCACTGAACCTGAAATTCTTCTTCTTCAGCTCAAAGTTGTTGGGTTTATGATTTTTCCAGTTAGATATCCCTTCTCTTTTCTGGTTCATATCATAGAAGAAAGTTGCTTTCCTCATGGCTTCTTCTAAGGTCTTTGGATTTCCATACTCTATTTTGTCCTTGATGTTGAAAGGTAGACAACTTAGATACCTATGAATCTTTGGTTTCTCCTCCACAACGTATGGCACATACCTTAGCAAATTCAGAAATTTGTTGTTCAACTCTTTCATGTTCATCGTTCCTAGTCTTAGATCATAAAATTCCTTGGACTTTTCTTCGTAATATTGTTCAGATAGGAACTTATTCTTGAAGTACCGTTTAAAAGTGCTCGATTTCACATCCTTGTCCTTGATTCCCTTCACTCTTTTGATGTCCTGCCACCAAATTTCTGCCTTCTCGATCAGGCTGTATATGGCCATCTTTTCTTTCAATGATTCTGAATAATCATAAATTTGGAAGTATTTATTCATGCCAGACATCCATGCTTCAACTGTTTCTCCTTTCTCAGTTTCACCATTGAAGGTTGGGGGCTTGATCTTCTTGAACTCCCCATAAATCTGCTCATACTGTTTATGGCTTTTTCTTTTTGGTTTATAATCCCCTTCGCTCCTATCACTTGAATAATTATGTTTCTTTTCACGTATCTCCATCGCAGCTCCTGATGATGTTGAACTGTTATTATCATCATCAGTTTTCACGTTCTTATCCTTGTTCCCATGAGGTAAGTCTTCAATCTTGGAGGTGTTATAAACCCTTTCATTAGTTGGGAATTGATCGAACAGTACTTGGTTCAGTTCTTCTTGTGCCTTTAGAATTCTCTCATTATCCTGCTTAACAGATCTTATTTATGCTTTCAATTCCTGAAATTCACATAACAATTCCGATGAATTGTCATTCAATTCACCATGGATTTCTTCTTCATAATGATGTCCCGTACTATTGTTGGTATGACTGTTTGGTCGAAATCTGTCCTCCATCTGTTCAGCTGATCCTTCCATACCTGTAATTTAGAAAACAATTTTCTGTATACAAAATAATTTAATTAGTATAGATTTTTACTGTCATAAAAATTTTCTGTTGCATGTTCTTTGGACCTTTTCAGACCGACAGTTCGAACATGAGCTCTGATACCACATGTAACATCCTGATAATTCACTAAAATTTTAAAAAAATTAAAGTAGCATAAATGTTGTAACTACTAATGTGGAAAATAAGTTAATGACTAAAACTTGTAACTAATAACAATGAATGATAATGACACTTCGTAATTTAAAACAATTTATGTTGATAGATAAATTATAATGTCGACAAAATAAAACATACTTCTTAGCACAAAAAAAATATGACATTAGTTTTGCTTGCGTTAATTTGAAAACTATAAGTTGTATTTAAAATTCTCTTACGATACAATCTTCTTGATATAAATACTGACAGTTTTCTTTTGAATGATGATGAAGGGTTCCTACGGGGTACCTTGAGGTTTACTTCACTATTATCAGCTAAATCATTTGAACCTGTTTCCTTGCGCAAATACACAGGTAAGAGTATTACGTCGGTTCAAGTTTTACAAGTAATTCTAATTATCTTTTTCAGCTAGCCATTAATGATTAAAGTAACTCTAAGTACTTCCAAGCATGAGTACAAATAAGGGTATGGATCTCTGTCTTATCTCTGTAAGTGTTACTTTGGCCTTGCTTATAAATCGCAGAAGTCGTAACTAGTTATTTACACTAGGCTCTTTAGGGAAACGTCAAGAAAAGATACTTATACTTATGAATTAAGTGCTAGAATACAATGTATACGTGTTATTATGATCCTGTCATCATTTCTCCATTTTGCAAGGAGTGATAATTTATTACCTGAACGTTTCAATTTATGTGTTGTTCTACACTATAGAAAAACATGAACCAAATATTATTTCAATACGTGGATTTAACTAGAAATTATCAAAATAACTGTAGTAGTTCCTATATTTCTCCATTTATAAATACATGTAGCATTATACTAATATAGCAATGTCTATTATGATATTACCATCATATTTCTATTGTTAATTTGTCACACTTTAGGATTAGACCTTCTAATTTAATATTTAAACAATGTAATATGATAATGAATACTTGTAAATAAAGTTGGAGAAATAAACAAATGTCACGATATACATATTATGGGATTTTAAACTATACACTAAAATCCAATGTCTTTTATATAACATTACCTATGCTATTGAGAAAAATGTGCAACATATATCCACCATGCATTATACGACCCATACATTAGAAATGTATTACTAATAATACGATGTTGTCTAGAAACTTTAGGAAATGAAATGAAATATGTAATGTAACCTTAAATATTGTATTGAATGTGATAATGACAGGGCATTTAAAGTCTTGGTACTAGCATGCTGGCAAGCTATCATAATTAGCTTGGGCATTTAAGTCACCTGCCTTCTGCGTTGAGTGGAAGTCTGGGTGGATGCCTTCATGGTTATAGATCACGTGAAGGAGTTTACAAGCTTGTATCAAAACCTCGAGCTGTAAATGCTTTGTCCCTTGGTATACTGAGCTGGCATCGTGGTGGATGTGATAATAAATATAGTACTAAAGGTGGATGCTTCCCGATCCTCGACATGCCTGGCCGGCATCATCTCCATCCTTGATCTCACATGTTTTTGGGCTTTGGACTGAAACCCTAATCTTTCGTTGTGTTTATCATTGAAGTGTTTTCTTTGGCTTTCATTTCACTTGGTAGTGGTAAGGTGGAGAGGCCGACCACCTGCTACAATGTAGGGTTTGGTAGTTGCGGTTCGGAGGACTCCTTCCTCGGATTCGACCCCTTAACCTGTTGGGCAACTTTAAAATTTGCAGGTGTTTGTTTTTCTTGAAGAGACGAGCCATCAATCAACCCTCTAAGATTTTTTTAGGAAGTAATAACCAGGGTTTTTCTATTAGTTTTGAAAGATGAATTCGTTGTGCTCGTTTGCTTATAGTGTCTCTTGCTCCGAAACTGCATTATACAAGTAATGTCTCAAGCTTAAAGTATTAATACTGTCTATTATATCGATAAATCTTTGTAATTCTTGTTTAACCACTTGTGGGTTTTTGTGGCAGTTTTTTACTTCGTCGAAGGTTCACTTACCTGGAGCTTGGTGGGAGTATGCAGCTCTGCCACCTAGTAAGCCTCAGTGGTTCTTACCCTCATAGGTTATCCTAGTCCGATTGTGGTCGATGCTCGATGTTAGATGAGAGTTTTATTGTTTGTACCCTTGCAATGTTTCGGGCTAGTGTTGAAATTTTTAAGAGTTAAAGATAAGCGTTGGAATCCTCAGCTCATCTTGAAATTTGGCTCTGTAGCATTTCGCTGTAAATCTTGTTGCAAAAGCAAACTTATTGATGATACAATGAACCCTCGGTCGATTTTAATGGAATATACAGTGTATTAAACAAAATCTTGAGTTCAGAGATAATCGTTTCTGCAAAATAAAAGTCCTGTGCTACAATGTTAAGTCTTTTGTTTGAAATGATGATAAGAGACTGAGTTTGCAGTGATCATAACTTAAAATTATTTCTGTGCGGTTTCTTTGTTTATATAAATCGATTTTTGTTGTATTGAAAACTGTGTGTTTAAAATTGCTACGTGCCAAAGGTTTCTACCTTACTCTTTGCAATTGATGCAGCAGCATTGGGGCCTAGGAAGATTAGTCGAGGTTGATCGACATAGGGTTTCCAACTAGCAGGAGTGTCGACGACCACTGGTGCGGGAAGCAGGTTAACTTTTCAAAGTCAAAAAGTCGAGCAGGAGCAGTCGGGATGCGACCGAACAGAGCAACACAATAGATGTTGTGTTGAGTCGAGAATCGACAGATGATGGTCAATAGACAACAAGTGGAGTAAGACGTTGAGTAGTCGACAAGTGGTCAAGCTACGGCGCAACAGGTTTGGTGGAGCCAAGTGCGGAAGAAGGGGAGGACTGGTGAACCGCAGAAGATAAGAAGTAAACTGACAAGAAGGTCGAGATGTGACTGACTACTGTAGCAGGGTCGAAAGACTCGAAAGTCAAGGGGACTGTACCTAATAGTCGTTTGGGGTTGTTGAGGAAGTTAATACAGTTATTGCGAGTGGGTGAAGGACATGACAGGTGTCGTCATGGACAGAGGCTATGCAGCACGGTTGGGAGCTGACAGTTGCAGGTTTGTAGGATTTGGAAGGATTGGCGGACAGGAGGATCCATGTCTCGGGGATTGTAGTAATCTAGGGAACAACAACAGCAGGGTAGAAGACGGTGGAGAGGAGTCAGTTGAGGATCTTTGATCTTTGATCAGCAGCATCAAAGAGCAGAGCCGGGGAGAGTTGTGAATAGTCACACAGGACGAAGAGCAGATATTTGAGATCGGGCCATAGCTCAAAGTTCCTCAGTGAACCAGGAGAGGGTGAGGTCGACACATAGAGAGAACACACCACAGTTACTTCTAAGTTGTAACGGCTGAGGCCGAATGTAGTTAGTTATTTGTTTTCAGTTATTCTGCATTGTAACTAAATTCTGAGAAGTAATATAAGCCACTTCTGCCATCTTATTTTACACCTTGTTTGTGTAAGCATTGTGGTTTGTGTCATGTACCTTGTTAAGCAAGAACCTTATCTCAGTAAGGCGCCTTGCATCAGTTGGTATCAAATCCGGGAAGTGAGTCCGGTTGGGAAGATGACTATACCAACCTGACTTGCATCAGCAATTAAAACCCTACTCTGTAGGTTTTGATGGTATACTTGTTTTTAGCTAAAAACTGTACTTTCATTTTGATAAAGGCCGAGAGCCGTAGGTTAACTTGTTTCTCGAAAATGAAAATCCTAACTTTGCGTTGTTTAAGTTAGAGTTTAGAATGGTGATGATACTTGGTTTCTGGTATTTGAAACACCACTTAAATAAATAATATGGTTTATAATAATAATATAACTCTTGTCTGAATTTGTAGATAGTTATCGTTAAGTGAAAGTTGAATAATAGTAATCAATTTATTTCTACGAATTATGAGGCATAGCAGGTTTAGCCTTTTAGATAAAGAAAAATTTAGGTTTAATTCGTAGCTATTTAAAAAAAATCATGAATATCTATGAAGGAACGAAATAAACTTATGATACTTTTACTATTTTTGAATGAAAAGATAATATAATGCACTGCATGTGAAATCTGGAAAGAAGTAAATAACCTAAGTGTAAACTCTAGGTTTTTATACAGAAAATAATATTTATTTCTAACAGTATATGAAGGATAACATTAAAATGCATGTACTATGAAATGTTATTTCGATCCTAAATCTAAACATATACTATATATCATAGAATAAGATTAATAAGACAAACTAGTGAAAGTCAATAGCATTTGTCTTTTCATTCATTTGGCAATCAGCCTATCAAATCATCTATCTTAATTTTCTCCTTCTCTGTACTAGAGTACGATACAGAAAACAACATGGGGAAAAATACCGATAAGACATTTAATTAATCATCTCATTTACTTAACCATCGTTATACAAAATCATACTTAGATTAGAAAATGAAACAATTACTTCTGTATGCCATTAACAATAATTACTAAATCCATAAACGCAGAAATCATTTATCTGAAAATAAACAAACAGAACAGTAGAACCTGATGAATGTGGGAGAAACAAACAACCCAAGGAACCTATTCCACCCAACCTACTCCTGAAGGCAGCCAAATTACTTTCCTTAGGACCCCCGAGCCTGTTCACTGAACCATTAGGAAGAAGAATCTATAGAAGCTTTAGGTCATCAACTTGCAGCAACAAAGTAGATCATTTAGTCTTATAAACTTCACAGTCAAAGAGACCTGCACCATCATCTCTGGTTTCCTTCTCAGAATAATTTCAGTAGACTCACAATGCACTTCCACTTAGCCTCCCTATTCGAATCTCTTGAAGTGATCACCTGATACACTTGAGGAATTATTTCTGCAGAAAATAATGATGGAGCTCCTTGCTCAATTTGAATTGCCTTATCTAGGCTGCCTAGGCATTTTTAGTGGTTAACCTCATCATTAATGAGCTAACAGCTCTGCTCCACCCACCTGGGGTATAATGCCACAATTTTAGGGGTTGTTGTCCCATAACCAATAGCTAGTGGTGGATTGCGAATTCTGACACTTGTCCCATGCCTTCTAACAGCTTCCATTCTTCCTGGTGGGTCAGTGAACACTCATTTAACAATTCCCTTGTGTGTTTGTCTCCTGTTTTTAATTTATTAAATAATAATAATATGTTATTACAATCATCCTTGACCATATTTGGTCATAATTACAAAACTTTGTAATTATAATTTAACATAATATTTTTTCAAATAAAATAAATATTCTCAAAATTTGGGTAGGTGATAGGTACTTCTTTCAAACATAGAAACTTCATTTTAAACATAGAAACTTATTTTCAAATAAAAGGCAATAAACATAAATTTTATTTAATAATGAGTACCATGTTTGGATTTGGAATTTGGGTTGAATGTGAAGGTAGGTGAAAAATTTGATAAAATGTTGCATGGTATTTCATGGTTATTATTTGAGCTAAAACCAATGAGATATTAGATTTTTGGGGTGTCCAAGTTGGTAGAAAGGATTCTTAATTACTTTAGAAAGCCCTCCCAAGATGTGATGCATTTATAGGTAGTGGAGGATATGGCCTCATCATTCAATTTAATATAAACTACGTGTGCATGTTGTTGAGACAACCAACAGTTATGAACTATGACCTCTAAGTGATTTCTATATAGAATAAATTCTTGATATTGGCTAAGGTTATGGGTTTGTGTAAAAATAATCTCTAGGAATCTACAACCTCACAATCTTCCTTCTCATCATATTTGGGTAGATTGATCCTTTTATCCAATTGAAATAAATTAGGTTAAGGTTTATTGATAAAAACTTCTTTGAGGAACTTGATGTTGTCTGGCTATAGAGGAGGATAATAATAATATATATCTTCAATGGATGTATCTTTGGGAGGGTCCATGAGGTATCATGGGAGAGAAAAATGAAAAAAATGAACTTCGAAAAACCTACCATGGAGGTTGTGAGGGTGCGAATATGAAAAATGAGACCACAAGAAACCCTAGTAGCTAGGGTATGGAAGGAAATGCATGTGAAAAAGGGTGATTGGATAATCCAACCTAAGCATTGAGACTAAAATATTAGAACATTGAATCACCCTTTAAAAGTATGAAATGCACATCTGAAAAACTAACCTAAGAAATTGAGATCTGCAAGGGAGGGTTGTGTTTCCATGGAATATATATATATATGAATACCATTATTCTTCTTGGGAAATAATACTACTTCAATGAGGAACCAAATTAGGGGAGAGCTTCAGAGTATGCATTGACACGGATTTGGTTGGGAGGGCACACTACAATGAACTATATATGGAATTTTTTTGTTGTGAGTTGAGCAATCTTACTGAGCCATTGATCCTAAGTAACATTGATGAATAGTAGGTCATAGATCGATTCTCTAATACCAAGTTAGGTACTTTTACCTATCAACTACAAAAACCCTAGGTCAAAGGGAAGTGCATCAACTAAATAATATAAGATCCTAGACTTTTCCAAATTTAAGAACAAATAAGAGAGATAAAAAATATTTCATCAATTTTTTTTTCCTTTATTATGAAGCCAACTTGTCTTTATATAACATTACAAAAGAGTCCACACAAAGGATGAAAATAATAAAAAACACCTTCACTAATCCGAAGAGATGGAAATATGCATCTACATGAATGCACATAGAACACAAGTCACATTCTAGGAAGAAAGAAATAAGGAGAAACCCCTCAACATATAACTTCTTGAGCTAGAAAGCACTGTCTAAAAGGGTGCATCCTCCTTGGGAAGGACGGCTAAGATATTTTTTGGGTTGGTGGAGTTGTACATGGATATTATGAAGGGTGAGACATTCTTGGGGAGGTCACTTATGTTGTTATCTACATCTAGGTGAGGCCTTGTTTCTCTTTGTTTCAAATATTAATAATTGTGTTTTTCTAATTTCACTCCTCATGACTTATGGATTGTTAATCCCCAATCAAATATCAATGGAATTTATCTAGCTTTAACTCTTTCAATAAGTATAATATATATAGAAACATTGCAAATACTCTTGTTCCATTTTGGTAGTGATAAATTCCTCCAAATGTGTACTCCATGCTAAAGAAACAAATCTCATTGCCTTAAAATTATGTTTCATTTCCTATTTCCACAATACAAACTACAAATTTGAGTTGATGTTAAAAAGAAACATGCAAAAAATGGTCCTAAGAATCTGTATGTTTTGCATTGGAAAATCAACAAATCAATTTTTTTTTCCCTACTTTGTTTCTAACATTGATGCATTGGATAATTTTTCATTGTATCTTTGTTGAAATCAATGGATCAAATTATTTTATACTATATCATTTCTATAATCAACAAATTGGAACATTTTGCATTTTATTCTTGCTAAAATCAGTGCAGCAAACCATTTTTCATTATATCATTATATATTGAAATCAATGCACCAAATACTTTTGTTGTGTAGCATTGTTGAAATCAATTCACCAAATCATTTTTCAATATAAGAATGTTGAAATCAATGCATCAAATGAATTTACAACATATGCAAATCATTGTTAAGATCCAAAATAACTTATGCCATCAATCAAAATACTAGTTTAACAATGTTAAAAGCAATAGAAACTAGTGATGGATTCAATGTAATTGCAATACCAAATTGAATGCAAAACAATGTATATTATTGTTGAAATAAATTCATGCCAAAATGCATGACATTTCTGAAATCAATCCATGCCAAATCACATGCGCTATGGATTTTTAGGCCACTTCTTTGGTAGAACATGATTCCTTGCCGTATGTAGGATTAGAATAATCTTGGATAATTATTGAAAAAAAAACTTTTTTAACATAATATTTGTTCTTCTAATTTATTTTCAATATAATATTTATTCTTCTAATTTGTTTTCAATATTAAACTATTTTCAACATAATATTTATTCTTCTAATTTGTTTTCAATATTTAATACATTTAATGTGAAAAATGCTTAGAATGATATTACAAATATAACTTATATTTTATTAATGTGCATGTGTTATTATCGATTACTATGTCATTAAAAATGATATTCTTTACTTTATTTCTATATTAAAGATAATAATTACACAATTAAAAAAAAACATAAAAAGTATAATCAATGTAAATATCCCATTGTTTGTACATAGAAAATATTGTTCTTATCAACCTACTCTACTATAAAGAACACTTCTTTAACAGGGAAAAAATTGGTGAAAAAATGGATAGAATTATTTTCAATGATTTTGGAAATGAATTTAATAAATGAGGTGATTTGTTAGTTTTTGTAAATGGATAAAAATTACTTTTCAAAATATATTTGTAGTTTCATCTTAGTTGTGAAGCTATATTCATGTGCTAAGAGGGATCAAATCCCTTAAGGTTAAAACCTTTTTTTGAGTGAAAATATTTGAGGAAATGTTTGCACGTCCAAGGATTTGATCCCTCTTGGTGTATGATAGATCTATGTTAATGGTATTATGCAAATCACAAATACTCTTCAACAACAAATAACGTGTAACATTTGAAGCATTTTTGATATATCTTAAATAACTAAAAATATATATTCAATGTTCATAATTATTTTATTAAAAAAAAAAAAATTTGCATTCTCTTTTGTGATTGATAAGCATTCTTTGTATCCAATATAAAATTAGTTAGCTAAAATGATTTAGGTCTGCATAAGCATCATTATTTGAAAGGTGTATGTATGCATCAATGATATGACATTTACGATGCACTCACTTCTAAAGATAATATTATTGCATACACACTCACAATGATATTGTAACATAGAACTGATTAATATTATGTTTGCTCGAGTAAAACATTATTTTCATATCGTTAATTTGAGCTTAGCATTTACATGTAAATGTTAAACCATAGAAAAAAATATTTAATTTAAACAACTCATATTTGTGACCTAATATTGTTTGGATTATATTGACGTATGGATGGAACTATCTCTTAGAGTGGAACCTTCCCATAATTGGTTAGTGTCTACAATTTAAATTGGAGTGACATTGTAAACTATGAAAACCTTATCAGTAGTCACCTTTACAAGATACTAAACATAAAAAAGGTACCATGTCAAAGTTAATTGGGTAATTTAAGAGAATACAAAATGGTGAATACAAATAGTTACTACAAATTGTATTATATGTTATATGTATAGATGATATTTTCTAAATCATTTAGTTTGGTTGGTGCATATTATATTATATAAATGATGAATTCTCTTGAAACAATATATTATATAAATGATGAATTCTCTTGAAACAATAGGATTACAATAGAATTGCACATGTGTAGGGTTATTTAATTCTTAATCTTCAAAACAAAATTAAGTATATATAGATTTATAATGTAAGAGATCGGATATTATAATGTAAAATTGATAAACACAAACATAATTGAAATGAAATGTTATAGAATAAATCGTTGTATTATGGTCTCTAATAGAAATAAATGTTCATTTGTATAACAATACTTGAAAACAAATGCATAGCCTCCTAGTTCTTTAAATAGGATTCCAATAGCCAAAACCCTAAGTATTTATGATTCCATAATTGATGAGTGCCAACTACCTAGTGGGCCTTAATTAATAGAGAGACCATTTTTTAATTTAATTAATTATCCACTACTAATATTTAATCGACCTTATTCAAGTATATAGCCACAAACATTAATTGATTAACTCTTTTGTAGCCTAAAGTAGGGAGGTTAGGGTAGGACCCTTACATGTCATCACCCTTCAAGGGAAGTGTTTTCGTCAAGGTTAAAGGTAAGGAAATTGCTACGTATCTTTCCACTAGATTGAGACTTCTTTGACTATTTTTTTTGCAATTAATGCTCTTTGGTACCCAATACTATTTTTGGATAGAGACAGATGGATCCTTGTTTATCAAGTTGTGATAAATTTTTATGCACTGTACAATTTGATCCCACAACCATTTTGAGGCAAGACACATGAAAGACCGAATGGATCTTGGATTTATTTGGCATAAGTATCTTGTAGGCCACCTATCCAATTCTTTGTATGATTGTATAGGGTTCATATGAATTTGATCCTAATTTTTGGTGGAGGTTATATTTGAGTGATGCTTGTTTATAAGGTTGAATTTAAAGGAACCTTGATCCAGTTCTACAAATGAATGATCTAAGTGATGTTGATCCATCTATTTTTTTATTTTATTTTGAGCCATAACAAAATTATCCTTAACTGTGTGGATAATATTTTCTTTGGTACGAAGCGTGCTATCCATTGCTTGAATCTTGAAATGTTTGCTAAATAGAAAACTACAAAAAGGGGATTTTGGCCATATAAAACTTCATATGGTGTCATTTTGGTAACTCCATGATAAGTCATATTATACCACCATTATCCAAATTGAATCATCTAAAATAGGTTTCTAAGCACTTAGTGAATTATTTTGGTTGAGCATATGTTTTGGGGTGATAGGTCATGTTGAGCTTCAACTAGGTACCTTAAAGTTTAAAAACTCCTACAAAAAATTTATTGTGATTGTTGGGTCTAAATTGGATACAATGGAAGTTGGCATGCCATGTAACTTAAAAATCTAATCCATGAAGACTTGGGAAACTAGTGATAGTGTAAAAGGGTGGGACAAGGCACACGAGTGATTATATTTGGAAAGGCAATAAAAAATCAACATAATGAATTTTTTATTACCCTCTTTAGGAAGTTACACTATAAAATCCATTGAGATGTCAATCCACATATTGGAAGGGGTTGGAATTGGTTGCAGGGACCCTATCTATTTCACCATCTCGCCCTTGTGTCATTGGAAATTGTCACAGGCTGCGATAAATTTTTGGATGTCTTTTTTCATTCCTTCACTAAAGAATGAGTTTTTAATCCTATCATAGGTTTTATGAAAGGTTGAGTGACCTACTATGGGTGATAAATGTAACTCCTCTAAGGTTCATAATTTTAAGGAATAATTGTATGCTAGAAAAATGTGCTCTTTATATGCCAATGTAGTTTTTTTCTATGTACACCTAATAGGAGGTTTTGGGTCTTCTTTCACCCTTTGGATTAGTTTCACAATGGTGTCATTCTCCATCCATTCTTGACACACTTCCTAGAGTCAACCTAGAACCAGTAAGGATAATGCAAATAGGGATCCCTCCTCTTCAAATTGCCTAAACAACACATCAACCACCACATTTTCTCTACCCTTATTATATATAAACTCATAATCATACCACAACATATTAGTCACCAAATTATGTTTCTCTAATTATGAAATCCTTTCTTCAAAGAAATATTTTAAACTATGATGGTTAATATTGATCTAGAAACACTTCCCTATTAGATATGGGAACCATGTCTCAACAACATGAAGGACTCATGCCATCATCATTTTTTCATATGTAGATTTTACCAGATTTCAATCATGTAACTAGTTACTAGTGAAATCCATAGGGTGTCCTTCTTGCACCAATACTACTCAAATATACTTCCATAGGAATCACAGTCTAAGAAAAAGGCCTTAGTGGAATCAGGCATTAGTAATACTAGAGAAGTGGACATGGCATCCTTTAAGGCCAAGCATACTTGTTTATCTTGTTCAGTCCAAACATAGGCATTCCTTTTGAGCAAGGAAGTTAAGAGACCTGCAATTTTTCCATATTTTTTCACAAACTTTATGTAGTATCCCACAAGTCCTAAAAACCCATGCAATATTTTTAGGGTCTTGAGGTGTGCATAGTCTTGCATGACTTCCACTTTATTTGGGTCCACTTGTACTCCTTCCTGACTCGCAATGTGATCCATGTATTCAAACTAGAAAACCACAAAAGCACATTTGGAATGGTTCATAAAAAACTAGGGTGTGCGCAAGCTAATGAGGGTCTATTTTGACATGTTAGATGCAATAGAAAACTGAAAAAACAGTCATCCATCAACTTACATGGATACTTTGAGACACATACACAATGAATCTTGCGATGAGTAAAAAAATATGAAATGTACGGAATTGAATGACATTTTTTATTATATAACTTTTTTCTATTGAAAATGTTATTAACTATCTAAAGTTTGATCTTTTTTAACAGACACTTTTTATTTTTTGGACAAATTATAAGGTATATATTTTTGTGGGTGCAACCTTTGAGTGTCTAAATGACGGAATCAAGTTACAAAAACTGGTAGACATATAGAAAACATCTAGTACTAGTGCACCACAATTTAATTTTTTTTTTTGCGACGAGAGGCGCTCTACATCCCAGTATGGGGGAGATCTTGTGAGTGGAGTGTTTTTCGAGTAACAAAATAACACAAAGTAAGCAAAAAAATAATAATACAAAGTAAAAAGTAATAAATATTATGCCGGCCATAAACAAAAAAGAATAATACAAAGTAAAAAGTAAATATGAGACTTAAACTAGAGACTTTAGAGATTAGGATTAGGTGGTAAATATTATGTCGGCCATAAATTAAAAAGAATAAAACAAAGTAAAAAGTAAATATGAGACTTAAACTAGAGACTTTACTTTTTACTTTTAATACAAAGTAAAAAGTAAATGTGAGACTTTAGAGTGTTTGTTGAGGCCATAAACAAAAAAGAATAATACAAAGTAAAAAGTAAATATGAGACTTAAACTAGAGACTTTAGAGCTTAGGATTAGTTGGCTCACGTATTGCAGTCGAGTTATTCAAGGAGAGATTTGCACCTCAAGAGATTTGATCCCTCTCAGCGCTTGATAGAGCCTAGGATTTGGATCTAGGCTAGTTTATCTAAGTGATCGAACCTCGAAAATAGTTTTCCAACTGTGGGAGCAGCCTTTGAAGGTCTTAATGTAATTATTTTGAAACGGTTTTTTTATAGCATGTAGAGGTCAGTGTCCTTTAGTGCACCATACAATTGTTTTTCAAAATGGTTGAGAAACAAAAGAGTTATGGACAAGACACTAACATTGTGTTTTTTTAGTTGAGTCATGACACAAGAAAAATAACAAAAAAAAAAGAAAAATATATATATTCTTTTTAAAAATTACATATTTGGAATCTGCAAAAAAAAATCTTTTTGTGTCTAAAATTTTATAAAAAAAGATGGTGTGCAGCATACTATAACAAGCAGCTAAACACATGCATATTAAGAAAAATGGTGAGATGTCTAATTATCTATGGTTTACCATATTCCATACCGCAAGTTTCGTTAACCTGAAGATAAGTCCAAAGAAGACACATAGGAAGAGTGATGACACCGAAACAAGTGACAAAGCTTGGTCCTAGTGCTAAGAAATGCAAGCACGTTTCTTTTAAATTCAAATTTTCCTTTCCCGCATATCTGGGTGCAATGAAAACCAAAGCGTGTGCGAGTTTTAGCTCTACAAAATGCGTACACATTTTGAAGAACTAAAATGTGCACGCGTTTTGGTAAAAATAAAATTTACCCATTGGGGGATTTTTGAGGTCTAAAATGGGCCTCCTAAGGGAAATAATAAAAAAAAGTTATAACAATAAATAAGAGTTCTAAATTTTAGAGGGAAAAAAGAAAAACTACTTTTTCTTATCCTATTTTTGACATATCTGCTTATTTATTTACCCAAATTTCAAGTTTGAGAACTCGTTGGATGTAGAACTTAATTCCACATCCAACCCATACTCACACTACATACTTTTGAGGCACCCACGACATGAAAAAATAAAATTTCAATATAAAATACGTTTTTTATTGAAATTTTATTTTTTCATGTCGTGGGTGCCTCAAAAGCATACAGTGTGGGTATGGGTTGGATGCATAATTAAATTCTGCATACAGCAAGTGCCGAAACTTGAAATTTGGGTAAATCCTTAACGAGATATGTCAAAAATACGATAGGAAAAAAGGTTGTTTTTTATTTTTCCCTCCAATATTTGTTTTACAAATGTTACCCTTATGTTTGACATCATCATCTTGAATCCTATTCGTTATTATAAAGTGAATTTTGATGGTACTTTTTTTGTTTTGAGGCCCATTTTTTACCTCAAAACCCCCCCAGTGCTTAGGGGTAAGGGGGAGGAGGGGGTTTTCAGGGTATGCAGCTAGCGAGGATTAGGGTAGTTAGAGGGAAGAAGGTGTATGGGTTTTGGGTAGAGAGAGAGATGGGAGGTGGTAAGTGGTAGGGTGGGGCGATTGGGAGAGATAAAGAGTGAGAGGGGTAGGGGTAGGGGGAGTATGATAGATATAGAGAGAAATGGGTAGGGTTAGGGGAAGTAGGAGAGAGAAAGAGAGGGGAAAAGGATGTGGTTATGGGTAGGGAGAGTAGGAGGGGGTTAGGGAGAGAGAGGGTTGGTTAGGGGTAATGAGAGAGAGAGAGAGAGTAGAGGGTGTTAAGGTGTTGGGGGAAAGAGAGAGGGGTGGGGTTAAGGTGTAGGTGGATGAGTATGGGAGAGAAAAAGTGAGATATGGGGTTAGTAATCCTTAGGGGGAAGAGGGGGGAGGGAGATAGAGATGAAGATGGGGTTTAAAGGAAGGGGGAGGAGTAGGGGGTGAGGGAGTTAGAGAGGGAGTTAGTAAGGGTTATGGAGATGAGAGAAAGAGGGGATAGGGGTTAGTTGTATGACAGAGAGAGAGAGAGAGAGAGGGATGGTGTTAGGAGGTTGGGGGTGAGAGATATGGGTAGGGGATACAAGTAGGTGGAGGATTAGAGAGAGAGAGAGACTAGGAGCAAAGGGTGTGGATGATTAGGGGTTTGGGGAGAGAAAGAGATAGAGATCATGGTGGGGGGAGGTGTAGAGGGGAGGAGGGGTTTGGGGAGAGAAAGAGATAGAGATCGTGGTGGGGGGAGGTGTAGCAGGGAGAAGTGGGGTTGGGGGATAGAAAGAGATAGGGATCGGGGTTGGGAGAGGGATAGGGATTTAGGAAGGTTAGAGAGAAGGTAGGTATATATATATATATATATATATAGAGAGAGAGAGAGAGAGACAAGGTGTGGTAAGTGGTATGGGGAAAGGGTTAGGAGAGACAAAGAGAGAGGGGTTTAGGGGTAGGGGGAGTACGCGCGTGCACGCACGCGAGAGAGAGAGAGAGAGTGAGAGAGAGAGAGAGAGAGAGAGAGAGAGAGAGAGAGAGAGAGAGAGAGAGAGAGGAGGGCGTGTTTATGGGTAGGGAGAGTAGGAAGGGGGTTAGGGGTTGTGAGAATGAGAAATAGAGAGGTGAGTAGGTTGTTAGGGGTTTGAGGGAGAAGAGAGAGAGGTGGGGGTTAGGTGTAGGTGGAGGAGTAGTGAAGAAAGACAACGAAAGAGGGGACTAGTGAGGGTTAGGGGGGAGAGAGAGAGAGAGCAGGGGAGGGGGGGTGGAATTAGAGGTAAGAGGATTAGGGGTGAAAAAGAATGAGAGAGGGTTTTAGTAAGGGTGAGAGAGAGAGAGAGAGAGGGAAGAGGGGTTTAGTGGTAGGGGGAGGAGTAGGGGTGTGTGTGTGTGTGTGTGTGTGTGTGTGTGTGTGTGTGAGAGAGAGAGAGAGAGAGAGAGAGAGGGAGTGTTAGGATGTTGGGGGTGAGAGAGAGGGGTGGGGGTTAGGTGTAGGTGAAGGGGTAGGGAAAATAGAGAGAAAGATAGTAGGTTAGTAAGGGTTAAGGGGTACATTGGAGAGAGAGAGAGAGAGAGAGAGGAGGAGGGGGCGAGAGAGTGAGGGAGGGGGTTATTAAGGGTTAGGGAGAGGAGGGGAGAGAGAGGGGTGGGAGGGGGGTTAGTGATATGGGGAGTAGTAGGTTTGTGTGTGTGTGTGTGAGAGAGAGAGAGAGAGAGAGAGAGATGTGGGGGTTAGGGGTATGTATAGGAGTAGAGGTGTGTGTGTGTGTGTGTGTGTGTGTGTGTGTGTGTGTGAGAGAGAGAGAGAGAGACGGGAAGTGATAAGTGGCAGCGGGAGGGGGGTTAGGGGAGAGAGAGACATAGAGAGACAGAGAGAGAGAGACAGAGGGGGGGGTGTTTTGGTAGGAGTAGAGGGATTAGAGAGAAAGGGGGGAATAGGTGAGAAGTGTGGGTGTTGGGGTTAGAGAGAGAGAGAGAGAGGGTTAGGTGTTTTGGTAGGAGTAGAGATATTAGATAAGGGCGGTATAGGTGAGGAGTGTGGGTATTTGGGTTAGAGAGAGAGAGCGGTAAATGGAGATACATTGGAGGGTGGTAAGGGGCTATAGGTAAAGGGAGAGGGGGGTGTTAATGAGTTAGAGGTAGCAACAGATGTGGGTGTTAGGATATTGGGGTTAAGTGGAGTAGGAAAGAGAGTGAGAAAAGTGGTTAGTAAGGGTTAGGGAGAAGAGGCAAGAGAGAGAGAAAGAGAGAGAGAGAGAGAGAGAGAGAGAGAGAGAGGAGGATTGGGGTTAGTAGTAGGGGGAGGCAAAGGGATGTGTGTGTGTGTCTGAGAGAGAGAACCAATAGGGTGGTGGTGTGTTAGGGGGTTGGGGGAGAGAGATAGGGGTGGGTGTTAATTTGAGGTGGAGGAGTAGGGGAGTGAGAGAGAGACAAAGGGGGTTACTAAGAGTTTTTGGGGGAGAGACAAAATGAGAGAGAGAAAGAGGTTTCGGGAGAAGTAGGGTGATTAGAGAAAAATGGGGGCATAGGTAAGGATTGTGGGTGTTGGGGTTAGAGAGAGAGATAGAGATAAATTGTATGGTTGTAAGGGTTAGAGGTAGAGAGAGAGGGGTGTATTTAAGGGTTTAGAGTTAGATACATATGTGGGTGTTATGATAATGGGGGTAAGTGGAGAAGGGAAGAAAGAGTGTGAGAGAAGGGTTTAGTAAGGGTTAGGGAGAGGACAAAATGGGGGAGAGAGAGAGAGAGAGAGAGAGAGAGAGAGAGGTGTTATGGTATTGGGGGAGAGACACGGATAGGTGTAGGGTATGGGTGATTAGGGGTAGGGGGTGTTAGTGAGTTAGAGAGGGGATGTTAGTGGTTGGGGGGCATGTTACAAGGTTCAGGGGTGTTAGTGAGTTGGAGAGTGCCATGTGGGTGATTAGAGGTAGGAGGTGTTAGGTATTTTGAGAGGGGGGGTTAAGGGGTTAGGGAGGGGGTTTTAGGGAGTTGGAGAGGGGGTGGGTTAGGGAGAGGTGTTAGGGGACGAATTTATGGAATAAAATATTATTTACAAAACTCGTATGCGTTTTGGTTCTCTAAAACGAATTGGAATTTTGGTTCTCCTAGCCTTCATGGAATCCCAATTGGTTTCCTCGAGCCTTCCCATTCCTATGTTTAATAAATTCATACAAGTTGTTGATTTCTAAAACAAGAACATGTTTTTAAAAACATCATTTACATCTAAAATCCCCCCCATCTTTGTGCAAGGACCCACTAGTGTTCCCTCAATAATTTCAAGGCATGATCAAAATGCTCTAGGTGGCCTTCTCGTGCTATGTTGTAGATCAAGAGGTCATCAAAGAAGACCAACATAAAATTATAGAGGAAATGCTATAATATATTGTTCATGAGGCTTTGAAAGGTGGATGGATTATTGGAGAGGCCAAAAAAACTTTACTAAAAATTCATAATGACATTCATGGTTGTTGAAAGTTATATTAAGAATGTTGGCATGGTTCATCCTTATTTGATGGTATCCTAAACGAAGTTCTAGTTTTAGTGAAAATCTTGGCTCCATGAAGTTCATGCAAGATATAGTCAATTACCATGATAGGAAATTCATCCTTAATAC
This sequence comes from Larix kaempferi, assembly GCA_027924585.1. Taxonomy (NCBI): domain Eukaryota; kingdom Viridiplantae; phylum Streptophyta; class Pinopsida; order Pinales; family Pinaceae; genus Larix; species Larix kaempferi. The sequence goes on along the minus strand of BSBM01000789.1, from coordinate 9,672,139 downwards.
TCAACTTATTGAGAGACCTAAAATTATTACACATGCACCAAGTTCCTTCCTATTTCAATATCATAACCACCGAGGAGGAATAAGGGCTTGTGATAGAATGAATGATGCCAACCTCCAACAACTAATGAATGCAATTTTCTATTTCATTATTTTGTGCCACTGCATACCAATAACATAATACATTTGGGGGGGGTTGAATCCATAGAATTAGTGTAATAACATGGTCATGCTCCCCACAGGATGATGGTAAACCCTTGGGTGTATTGAAAACCTATCGGTGTTCAGATAAAATTACTTGCAATTCAATGTGAATGTCCCATGAGGGTGTGCCCACTACCTATATGGCATTGAATTGTGAAATATTACCCAAGTGGTCTTTCTTTAATAACTTCTCTATACAATGGGAAATGATAAGTTTAGAAGTACCTACGTTGACCCCCTTGAGATTATGCTTGTACCCTTCCTTAGTGAAGTTGATGTATAGGTCCTTGAAATATATGGTGATAGGACCCAAAGTTTGTATCCATCCCAAATACCCATTTCAATATAAAACATTTTTGTTTGCAGATGGAAGCCATCCATTTGGAGTTTCACATTTTCCCATCATACCCCACATTTCATCAAACCACCATTAGCTATCATAATTTGTAAATTTGGTATAGGATGAGGATAACAATGGATTTTTTTTGTTACTCTTCTATACATAAAATTGAGGGTACTACCATTTCCAATTAGTGCAATTACTTTGTGGTTCATGATGTGTCTTATTAAATCCACTGTTTGGGGTTTGGGAAATCTAATAAGGCATGGAGAGAAATTTAGGGTTCCTCACTAAGATTTTTCAATGTGGCATTATTTTCCATAGGAAAAGCAATATCCCCCACTTTTAATTCTTGAGTGCTTTCAATTGTTGCGTATTCTAGGTGATCTTGTGTGGATACATCTATTTGTAATAACTTCTATCCTGCATTTATGCATCTTGAAATAATTTTAATAATAGTTATAGAAACTTTTGAGGAAATGGCATTCTTCCATCTCTTGTAGACACAACTTTTAGATTTTCAATGGCATAGGGTTGGAGGTGATAGGAGTAGGTTCTATGAGGGGCATAGTGCGAGTAGGAAATGCAGGTCTTTTGGTTTGTTCATTGATCACCATTTTAGATTATCTATCCCAATTACAATATTATAACCATGTTTTGGGGTGCTACATTATGACGTGTGCTCTAATTGCCTCTTTGAGGCCACCAATGAGACATTCTTTAAAAGAAGAATCAGAGAGGCCCTCTATGAAAAATTCAATTGATCAATGTAAAATAATCCATAATTATGCTACTCTAGCATAATCTTGTCAATCATCCTACGAAGTGAGTGTCATATTCAAAATTAGCATGAAGCATATTCACAAATTGGGTCCAAGAGACGTAGCTACAATAATATTTTTGATAGCATTGCCAATGTTGAGTCTAAATATAAGACCTCAAATTTTAATTTTTGTAGATCATCAATAATGCTACAGAGAGAAAAATCGTGTTCCATTTGGGTAACCCAACTAGATGGATCTCTAAATGGTGCATTTTATCTATGAAAGTAGTTGATCCAAAGACAGAGAAGATAAATCTACCATTATAAGAAACTTATGCACAAGACTATGAACTTCTTTTTGTTAGGAAAATATATAAAGTTACAATTAAATTTTCCATTTATAAATTTTTTTATAAGTAAAACATAGTAAAGATAATACAAATCTAGGATGAATGAAACTATTAAAAATTAAAAACATTAACATGTATGTAAACAATTTTTTAAATAGTGGTTCATTTTTTTTCATGGGTAAAGATATAGGTTATGATTTATTTTAAGGTGGAAAAAAATATCATAATTCAGTTGTCAACTAGAAATGATGACATCCATTGTTCACTACCATCCAAGAATGGGCTGACTCATTATCATTATTCAAGGAAACTATTGATCCATAAAGGGGTAGATCTCCACTCCTACTATCATTTGGCATCAAATATCCACCAAGATTTAGCTCCATACATGAAGTGAGGATACCATATCCAATTGTAGTTTTACCTCTTTCCCAAAATCTCTCTCTATATATGTATATAATTTTACAAAAATCCATATGTATAAACGATTAACCCCCAAACTCAATGCCATCCAAAGTAAAAACATTTTCTTTCAATTAATTGTATTATTTTCATTAACTTTTTGAGTTTTTTTTTTTTTGAAATTTCTTAAAATTCAAATTTAATTTTTTTTTAAATCTTATAGGTTTCATATTTCCATAATGTCTATTTTTCTTGTTTTTAATGTTTTGTAATTATTAATTTTGATTGATATTTTAAATTTTAAAATGAAATTTATCTAGAAACTTATATATATATATATATATATATATATATATATATATATATATATATAATTGAAAATTATTTAAAGATATAACATAAGTTTTTATTTTTAATTTTTAAAAACAAAATTTTTAATCATATTTGAAAAAATATATATCCCCCCACCCCCACCCCAATTCCCACCACACACACACACACACACATATATATTATAGATTATACTTTATTATTATTTTTTGAAGTTGACCCATTAATATTTGAATCACATTTCATACACCTTTTTGCTCCCATTAACCATTTTCCAACTATTTACATAAATTGAAAAACCAAAATACCCTTTGAAGAGGAAATATCCATGGGGATCCCACATATTGTTTATAATTTTTTGGTTGTGTATTTTTTATTCTATTGATTTTTCTTTAAGCACCTTTAAAAATGCAGGAAATGTTTTTTAGTATAAGTTTTAATATGAATTATAAAGTGTGAAAATGATATGACATTCGATAGAGGATTCATCAAGGAATCCAATGGACTTAACTCTTCCACCTAAGATGAAAGACATGAATGTGTTTCACTCTCTGGAAGCTGCAACTGCAAAAAATACTACAACAAAAGGGTTGAAATTCTACAAATTAAGCAATTGATTGGCCTATAAATCTCGATTTAGCCCTTTAAAAAGATGGATTGAGAATTTGGTATTATTTTTGAATTAGCTTGACCAATGGTTAAGTCAACCTTCCATCGAGGGTTTTATTTATCTAATAAATTGCTCGATTGAGCAACTTATCTCAATCAAGCTATGGAGCTTGATCTAGATATTGAGCTTGATTGAGTGTTGGGATTGACCAAGCTAATGATCTTGATTGAGCTCCTATAAACACACCACAACCCATAGTTTAGTTTGTTAAGGAGCTTGATCGAGCTCTTGGAAGCACACCGAAAAAAATATGTGTTGTATGTTGAAGAGTAGTAGGAAGAGGAGCTTGATTGAGCTATGGGGATCGATCAAGCTCTTGAAAACCTTAGAAATTTTTTAGCTATTACAAAAATATGACAACTTGTTGATAAAATAATACATAAAATATAACTGAACCAATCAACTGTAAAATATAAGCACAATAGATCTATGAAACAAAGACAACAGTTACTAGAGATGCATGCGGAAAATAATATGTCAAAACACTGATGCAAAAGGTTTGCAACAGTTCATGCATTATCATAATCTCAGAAGATGATTACAATGTGTAACAATGGCTACAATAATCCAAACAAATTGAATTCCAGAGAGGTCATTCGAATTGAATGCACGAGAGTGGCTTACTTGGAAGTTAACACCACTCGGCACATCAGTTAACCACTTAACTACAATGTAGCTGACTCTAACAGACTATCAAACTGTCTAAGTGAGTTTAACTGAATCCAGAACTCGACTGAATTCCCATATGAAGTCAACCAGTGTAGTAGGGCACCTTTCTATATTCAATTAACTTAATATTAGGTGAAAATAACACCAGATGAAGTCAACCAGTGTATTAGGGTGCCTTTCTGTCTCAAGTTATAATAATACATGATGTCAGCTAGATTGAGTAGGGCGATTTAGTCATGCAAATCACCTCAGTTGGCCCCCTGAATGATGGAGGATGCCCATTTAACTGATATTAATGGCCCAGTTGAATCCTCGAATGAAGGAGAAGGCCTAGTTCACTGAAAATGATGATCTACTGATGATGTAAGCACATAATTGAGTCAAAATACTTAGGATAAGTGGAAAATTAAGTTGTGAAGCTCAAATAAATGATGTGTGGTTGGAAAATGATCCAACACCCCCCCTTAAGCTAATCTCATGTGGGAGGGTAAATAAAAATAATAAAAGGGCCCTAACAACAAAGTCCAAAGGTCACCTAGTACAGAAATAATCATAAAAATATAAGTGAGTTAAGAGGGAAAAACCCAGTGGGAAATAAACCCCCACCTCAAACTGAACACTGAAGGATCTAATATGTCCTCACCATAGTATAACTCACCCCCAACAGTGAATATATGTAATATAAATTATTCTTAGTGAAGCTCTTGGTGAAGATGTATGCAATTTTCTCTTATGTAGGCCAATATTGCAGTACAATGGTTCTGTCATGCACAAGCTCTCATATGTAGTGCATGTGGATATATATATGCTTGTTCCTATGTCTCTGAACCAGATCTGTTTAGATCCTGATAGAACTCTGATTGTCACAAAAAATGACAGTAGAAGTGGTTCTACCAATATCAAACTTTGCTAGAATCCCCTGCAACTAAACTACCTAAATGCAAGAATTGACTACTCCTCAATACTCTGCCTCTGCTGAAGATAAGGCAATGGTGGCCTAATTTTTTCTTGAATAGAAACTAGGCCCTATTCCAATCATGAAAACATATCCGGAAGTGGACTTCTAATCAATGCTATCACCCGCCCAATCTGAATCAATGAATCCAACCAAGTCAAGATCAGAATCCACAACATAGTGCATGCCAAAATGTCTCGTACCCTGCACATAGTGCAAGATACTTTTGGATAGCTTCTAGTCAATATCATGGGGCTACTGCATGTACCTTGCTATATCACTCATAGCATAATAAATATCATTCCTAGAGTGTGTCAGATACAACAAACTACCAATCAATTGTCTGTATAGTGTAGAATCCACAATTGGTGATCCTCAAGACTGATTCCTGAGAGGAATGGGAATGGGAATGGTGCCGATTTACATTCTTCCATATTGAAATTATTTAGCAGGTCCAAAGAATATTTTTACTGATAAATCATAATCCCATCAAAATTTTGAGTGATCTCGAGACCAAGAAACTGCCTCGGTAGGCCTAAATCACTCATATCAAATGCTTGGTGTAAAGTGGTTTTTATAGTGCCGATCGAAGCAAGACTGCTTCATGTAATCAATAGGTCATCAACATAAATGAAAATTATCATCAAATTACCTTCATGCTGCTGCAGATGCACATTTGTATCTGATTTTCATCTCACAAAATTTTGCGACGGAAGAAAGGAATCCATCTTTGGATACCAAGATCTTGGGGCATGTTTTAAACCATACAAGGATTTCCTTAACCTGCAAACAAGTGTCGGATCTGATATGTAACATTTATGCTACTTCATTTAAATCTCTTGCTGAATATCCCCATGAAGAAATGCACACTTCACATCCATGTGGTGCACCTCCCAGTGCTTGGATGCGGAAATTTGCAAAAGTAGCCGGATTGAGTCCATTTTTGCAAGCGGTGCAATATTTTCTGTGTAGTCCACACCATGAACTTGTGAGAAAAAATTTTCCACCAAACTAGCTTTTTATTTGCAGGTTTAACCATCAGGAGAAACCTTGGTTCAATATAACCATTTTCATTGAACTAATTTCCTCCCAGGTGGAAGAGAAACTAGCTCCCATGTTGCATTTTTCTGAAGAGAATTGTACTCTTCATCCATGGCGGTTTTCCATATCGGATCTTGGTGGGCATGGTAGTATGGTTTAGGATCTGAACCAATCATCAAAAAAAAAAATTCGTACAACAATGGATCATCATATGAAAGAGCCATAGCTTCTCTTTGAAAGTATGCTTGGGTTCTTCTTGGATCGGCATGATTTCCAATGTTAGAACCAACATATGTGAGAGTCTTTTCTTCCCACTTTGGAAACTGAGGGGGCTCATCTAGATTCGAATCCGAACCTGATATTTCATGCTAATTAATATCAAAAATATCATATCATAAAATTTCAGTATCTTCTTCTGAATCTTCTTCTGGAAGAGGAAGCAATTTTGAAGTTTCTTCCTCCACTAGTTGTAGATCATGAAGCGGTTCTTCAAATTGGAAAATTCGCTCGATGAATATTCTTTTGGATCTGATATCCATGAGTTTGTATCCTTTGGATTATTTATAATATCCAATGAGTATGCACTCAATACTTTGTGGTTCCAAATATCTTCTCTTCTCAAATGGAATTCTATCCCATGTAGTGGAGCCAAAAACCCTGAGATGTGACACATCATGCTTATGACAAGTGTATGCTTCGAAAGGAGTTGTACCTTGTTGAGATATTGTAACTTCAAAGAATATTATAATTGTTCTTTATTATTCCGGAGATGTTTCATTCCTCCGTAAAGATCTTATTGTATATCCGGAGATGTTTATTCCTCCATCGGAATGTGGTAACTCGGGTTATTAGACTTCCCTAGTGGAGGTTGTCCCTGTATTTGTTATGTGGGTCAAAGGGTTATTAGACCACCCTAGAGGGGTTGGCCCAGTCAGTTGTAGTGGGGTATTTAACCCATTTGTTAAATACGAGCCTACATGTACTTGTGTAAAAGATATGTCAAAGTAGTGTATAAATAGAGGAGGTGTATTCCTCATTTGACACACTCACACACTTGAGAGAGGCGCACTTGTGGAGGAGAGGTCTGCTATGGTGGAAGAGGAGATCATGTCTTTGGTTTGCATCTTTGTATATTTCTGGTCATCTATATTGAGGAAGCTTTATTGGGTTTTCTACCCCATGAGGGTTTCCCAGGATAAATCTGTGTCTCTTGTGTTTATGCTATGCTTGTTGTTTCTTCAGTGATCCTGTATATGCTATTATTGTGAAATGGAATGTAATGATGCTATTTTCTGTCTTAGCATATTAAATCTTAACATGGTATCGGAGCTAAACTGAAGGAAGGCAAGGTATGGCACTTACGACACTTGATTTACTTACGACAATTTGAAGGTTAGGGTTTTACATAGAAAAAACCAGTCATCGTGGAACTTTCTCTATAAATCCATTTCTGAGAAGGTTCAGGGTCTGAAACATTTACAGGTCAAAGATGACATCCCCAGGTACCTTGTGTCCAAAGGGCACCCTTAGATTCGTTTTACTTTATGAGTTATGATCAATACAAGTTAGGGATTCTGCCTCTTCCAGATCTCAGTCAAAATCCGGTGACCTTGGAAAAAAGGTAATAACTTAGGCTAGGAAGCTCCAAATAAAATTTCATAAAAAGTGACAGGTAGTACACATACTGTACTATGTCAGGAAACATTTTCAGAGGCCGAAGGTGAACCAGTGACACGTGGCACACCGTACAAGTTCGCTCTCCTGTTTTATCCCATAAACAGGTCACGTTGCGACACTTGGCATAACTCTCTCTCAGAGCGTCCAATTGAGGTCATACCTATCAAGATGGAAATATAACAAGGCGAGATATCTCAGGAAAATTTTTCAGAGGCTGAAGTTCAAACAATGACACGTGGCACACCGTACAAGTTCGCTCTCCTGTTTTATCCCATAAACAGGTCACGTTGCGACACTTGGCATAACTCTCTCTCAGAGAATCCAATTGAGGTCAGACCTATCGGGATGGAAAGATGATAGGTCAGGATACTACAAAAAAAAATTTCAGACCCTGTGGAGCAAAAATTTCAGAGTTATAGTAGAAACAAGCAGGTGCATATTTCTGTCAAAACAGAATTATTTTTGGAGCACCTTTATTCATGGCTTCCGGAATTTAGGGTTTCGGAGAAAGTTAGAATTTTTGGAATTGGAGTCCACGGCTGAATGCTACTCAGGAAAATCGAAATTTAGAGACCAAGATCAAATTTTTTGGTTGGGTAGAAGACCGGGCTTCATCAAACCCTAGTTCGGGTTCCTGTCCAGAAGATCCAGAAGTTTCGAAGGCAATTTTGAGGGGTCAAATTTTGGAGATTTCAAAATTGAAGAATGCTAGGTTGATCAGCTCAGCAAGACACATTCTTCCATCCATTCAGAAGTGTGAAAGTCAAAGATTGAATTTTTAGGGTTTCTCTAGCAAACCTTAATCAAGCTCTAGATCAAGTTTTAGGGGGAGTTGAGGCTAAGGCCTTACATAAGAAGACTACAAGAAGTCTCGACAGGTATGACTTAAGAAGGTTCAGGTATGTCTTGAAATCTGATTCTTGATTAAGTTCATAATGTGTTTGTCTTCATATTATTTAGTACAATCTTGATCAATGTTAGAATTGTCTTATCACTCTAGTAGCAGTATGAATGCATGTGAATAATTGAAGACATTCATTGATTAGGGCTATATGATTGTACTAATGAATTATGGTGTTGTGTGAGGTTGATGTTGTCTGCTAACAAGATACAGGTACATCACAAAAGACAAATCAAGTTCCATGACCATGACATCATGAAGACAAAGACTCATCCATAATCTTTGTTTTACTTATGAGGTATGTATGACTTTGTTATATTATACTTAACCTATGAGACATGCAGGTTCTAGCTCAGGATCTCTAAATCATTGAAGAGATTGTTTAGGTATGTTGTACATAACTAAGCAGGTATACCAATCCAGGTATGTTTTCGTATGTCATGTTAGAATCTTACCTTGTGTTAGGATCCCTTATATAAGTATGCTTGGTATGATTGATTATGCTTATTCATAAAGTTAGTAATCAAGGGTTTATGCATATTATGTCTTTTATCTTGGTTGATGATTTAACTAACTATGATCAAACAAGAATATGCATGAGTAAAAGAAGACTTCCTTGAAACCCTGAATACTAATGATCATGACTATACATATTCAAGATCATTTAGAATTCGAATATTTTGATAATATTGAGAATATACTAATGAATGTATGTTTGTGTATGAGATCATGAGGATAACACTAGTGCACACTTGAGCATGCACATTGGTACAGAATGAATAGAAGTTCAAAAGACATATAGAAGATCAAGCGGGAGGCAACCACACAAACATAAAAGATAAGTATTTGAGTTGTTATTTGAAACAGTAAATGATATTGTCTGTAATAGGTTGAATGCATATTTGTATTCCTATAATATATCATGCTGAGTGTAAACATTCATAGAGCATTGAACAGTATACTACTAATATGCATATGATTGGTAAGTTGGACAAACATTCCATTGTTGCTTGTCTAGAATGAAACCTCTTTGCTGACATGCTGAGAGCTGTGCACACTCTCGATAGTATGTTCTGGTAGAGATGGAAGGCATCTAGATAGCCACTGTATGCATACAAGATATGGAAAAGTGTTGTGCCAAAGTATTGGTCAAAATAGTTGCATAACTATGTAAATGATATTTTTATGCATAATAGGTTATCATGTCAATATGATTTGATGATTATGAAGTATTACTAATCATGTACTTAATTTTGATTTGTAGGAAAGATCAGGATGAATGATGAACTCTGAAAAAGCGATGGATGTTCAACAAAAGATTTACAAATCAAACACACTATAGAAAGCTTGTGGTTAAGAGATTCTCTTAGAAAGAGGAAGAGAATCATGATGAGATGTTTTGCTCCAAGGGACTAGATAAGACCATTCTCTTAATGATGTAATTAAAGAAGAAGTGTGAATCAGGTTCTGTATGGGTACCCATGATCGGTAGTCAATTGATGAGCTTAATGATCATCATGGGTGATGTGGATCTCAACCTTTGCTACAAGGTTGAATATGGCTTCTATACACATATGACATGGATGCAAGAAGGAACTCACCACAGAGTTCGAATGATTTTGAGGCTCATATTAGTAGACCCATCTGACAAGAGATGGCACAGATAGATATGCAGAATATCACTCAATGCAGAGTATGAATAATGGACAATTGACAGCTTCATGACAAAGCTTGGGATTTACCAGAAGTAAAGCTAATCCTAACCTTTACCTTAAGGTTGTGGATGATGAACCTATCATACCATTATTGTATGGCGATGATCTCTTTCTGACAAGGAATGAGAAACAGATCATGAAAATGGCTGCAGAAATGAAAATGAAAGATCTTGGATTAATGCACTACTTCTTAAGTCTAGAAGTATGGCAAGATCCAAAAGGAATATTTTAAATCAAGGTAAGTATGCTGTGAAGTCTCTAAAAAGATTTGATATGTTGGAGTGTAAAGCCATGGCCACTCCCATGGACTCCAATTTGAAGTTATTAGTTAATGACTCATCGGATTTAGTGGACCTAACCCTATATATAGACAAATCATTGGGTCATTGATGTATTTAACAAATACTAGGCCAGATATATGCTTTGCTGTAAATACCCTAAGTCAGTATCTAGTAGAACCTATAAAGGTTCACTTAATAGCTACAAAGCATGTAGTGAGATACCTAAAAGGTACATTAGATTTTGGTCTATATTATCCTAGAGGTCATGAACTCCGGTTACATGGTTACTCAGATTCTGATTGGGCAGGAAGTGTCTCAGACAGAAAGAGTACATCAGGTGGATGTTATAGTCTTGAATCTGCCATGATCTCATGGTTCAGCAAGAAACAATCTAGTGTGGCTCTCAGTACTACTGAAGCAGAATATATAGCTGTCTTCTCTACCAGCTGTGAAGCAGTGTGGCTTCAGAAGCTATTATATGGAGTGTTTGACTTAGAAATGGATTCCACTGTGATTATGTGTGACAATCAAAGCTGCATCAAGATGATAGAAAATCTTGTATTCCACGATAAGTCAAAACACATAGAGATCCGATACTTTTATATACGAGATATGGTGCAGAGAGGAGCTATCAAGTTTGAGTATATAATCACTGAGGATCAAATTGCTGATATCTTGACCAAACCTCTGTCTCGAGTAAAGTTTGAACACTTCCGAGACAAGCTTGGTGTAGTTCAAAGGACCCTCCTCGAAAGGGGGAGTAGCACAGTATCTGATAACAAGTCCGTCTCATCAATGATGAGGTTACCTATTTACTGCATTTAATTACCTAGAATTATTTAGATTTAGGACTCTTATATTTTGCTTTTGATACTAGATATACATGCTTTTGATGTTAGATATACATGCTTTATATATGTTTTGATGATGATGATACATGTTTTGGTTATACATGTTTTGATGATGATACATGTTTTGGTTATACATGTTTTGATGATGATGATACATGTTTTGGTGATGATGATACATGTTTTGGTTATACATGTTTTGATGATGATGATACATGTTTTGGTTATACATGTTTTGATGATGAGGATACATGTTTTGTTATACATGTTGTGAGGGGATTGGATCATCCCTGGACTTCAGTCCTAAAGAAGAGCCGTAGACGTATGTCTTCGAGAATGAAGTTCTTGGTGAACATGTGAGGGGATTGGATCATCCCTGGACTTCAGTCCGAAAGAAGAGTCGTAGACGTATGTCTTCGAGAATGAAGTTCTTGGTGAACATGTGAGGGGATTGGATCAGCCCTGGACTTCAGTCCAAAAGAAGAGCCGTAGACGTATGTCTTCAAGAATGAAGTTCTTGGTGAACATGTGAGGGGATTGGATCATCCCTGGACTTCAGTCCGAAAGAAGAGCCATAGACGTATGTCTTCGAGAATGAATTTCTTGGTGAACATGTGAGGGGATTGGATCATCCCTGGACTTCAGTCCGAAAGAAGAGCCATAGACGTATGTCTTCGAGAATGAAGTCCTTGGTGGACAGTTGAGGATTAAGTCATCCTTGGACGTAGTCCTAAATGTACGGTTGAGGATTAAGTCATCCTTGGACGTGGTCCTAAATGTACGGTTGAGGATTAAGTCATCCTTGGACGTGGTCCTAAATGTACGGTTGAGGAATAAGTCATCCTTGGACATGGCCCTAAATGTACGGTGGAGGATTAAGTCATCCTTGGACATAGTCCTAAATGTACGGTGGAGGATTAAGTCATCCTTGGACGTGGTCCTAAATGTACGGTTGAGGATTAAGTCATCCTTGGACGTAGTCCTAAATGTACGATGGAGGATTAAGTCATCCTTGGACGCAGTCCTAAATGTACGGTGGAGGATTAAGTCATCCTTGGACGTGGTCCTAAATGTACGGTGGAGGATTAAGTCATCCTTGGACGTAGTCCTAAATGTACGGTGGAGGATTAAGTCATCCTTGGACGTGGTCCTAAATGTACGGTGGAGGATTAAGTCATCCTTGGACGTAGTCCTAAATGTATGGTTGAGGATTAAGTCATCCTTGGACGTGGTCCTAAATGTACGGTAAGGATTGGATCATCCTTGGACTTTGGTCCTGTGAACTGAGCCGTAGACATGAGGTCTACGAGAATTGATAGGACTGGATCGTCCCTGGACTTCGGTTCAAAAGGTACATGACAGGACTGGATCGTCCCTGGACTTCGGTTCAAAAGGTACATGACAGGACTGGATCGTCCCTGGACTTCAGTTCAAAAGGTACATGACAGGACTGGATCGTCCCTGGACTTCGGTTCAAAAGGTACATGACAGGACTGGATCGTCCCTAGACTTCGGTTCAAAAGGTACATGAGTGGATTGTGTAATCCATGGACGTATGTCTTAAAGAGAGCAGGATTAATCACCCTGGAAAATGTTGATTGTATGATGACGATGCTATTGATCGTATGATGACGATGCTGATGTTCATGACGATGCTGATGATCGTATGATGACGATGCTGATGATCGTATGATGACGATGCTGTAGATCGTGATGAACCAGATGTTGTAGATCAAGATGATGTGACGACACTGATGATCGTGTGATGACGATGCTGATGATCGTGTGATAATGATGCTGACGATCGTGAGGATTCAAATATTGATGTTGCTGTAGTTGTTTGAGTACTACAGAAGATAAAGAATCAGTACTGAAGATGTTGATGTTCCAATATTGAAGATGTTCCAGTAACTGGTTGAGTTACTGATGATGTTGAGAAAGCTTCCAATGATTTATAGATGTATCATGTATGATGTTGATGACTCCTTGCTCGTGCAGATGATGTTATAATATCCTTCTCGTTAAGGGGGAGTGTTGAGATATTGTAACTTCAAAGAATATTATAATTGTACTTTATTATTCCGGAGATGTTTCATTCCTCCGTAAAGATCTTATTGTATATCCGGAGATTTTTATTCCTCCGTCGGAATGTGGTAACTCAGGTTATTAGACTTCCCTAGTGGAGGTCGACCCTGTATTTGTTATGTGGGTCAAAGGGTTATTAGACCACCCTAGAGGGGTCGGCCCAGTCAGTTGTAGTGGGGTATTTAACCCATTGGTTAAATACGAGCCTACATGTACTTGTGTAAAATATATGTCAGAGTAGTGTATAAATAGAGGAGGTGTATTCCTCATTTAACACACTCACACACTTGAGAGAGGCGCACTTGCGGAGGAGAGGTCTGCTATGGTGGAGGAGGAGATCATGTCTTTGGTTTGCATCTTTGTATATTGCTAGTCATCTATATTGAGGAAGCTTTACTTGCTTTTCTACCCCATGAGGGTTTCCCAGGATAAATCTGTGTCTCTTGTGTTTATGCTATGCTTGTTGTTTCTTCAGTGATCCTGTATATGCTATTATTGTGAAATGGAATGTAATGCTGCTATTTTCTGTCTTAGCATATTAAATCTTAACATACCTTTGACGGTTGAGTTTGGAACTATGTTCTGAATGCATGTAGAAACATTCATGGCCTCAGCCCAAATATTTGAAGCCAAACCTTTTGACTAAAGCATACAAGTAGCCATCTCTTTCAATGCTCGGTTTTTCCTCTCCGCTACACCATTTTGCTGAGGTGTGTGGGGGACTGTGTGCTGGATTTGGATTCCATTTTCTACAAAAAGTTGCAGAAGATATGATTTGATATATTCTCCACCATTATCATATCTAATAGCTCTCACCTTTCTCCCAGTGGCAGTCTCAACAGAAGCCATGAAATTCTTGAACCTTTCAAGTACTTCTGATTTGTTCTTGAGAAAGTAGACCCATGTGAATCTGGAGAAGTCATCAATGAATGTCAGAACATAACTTGATCCATTCATGGAGGGATTTTGTAAAGGAACATTGATATCACTGTGAATCAACCCCAAAATACAAGAAGCTCTGCTAGCTTTGCGTCGATCGAACTTGTGCTCAGGATGCTTGCCAATGATACAACCCTTCCATATACCTTTTGAGGGTTTCATGTTCGGAAGGCCTTCAACCATGGAATTATTTTGTAGAAGCTGCAAATATTTATAATTTAGGTTTTCAAACCACTCATTCGATATACAAATAACCTATTTTCCATGAGTTAGAAGTGCACTTGGCTTTGAATATGGAGAAAAGTTAGAAAAATCATAGGTTTTGGAAACATGATTTTCCTTGCCTATTGCAATGAGTTTTTTGGTGGAAATATAATAAATTTCAACATCATTAGGCCTAAATACAACCTTCTTGGGAAAACCAATTTGTGTCATCTAATAAACAGAAAGCAGGTTCGAATCTAGAGAAGGAACATAAAGAACATTTTGAAAACTTCCATGTTCTAAATGAATAGTACCTTTGCCTTTCGAAGAAATTTGTGAATAATCACCCATGTGGATGGAGATGCAGCTATCAGAGTCTAATGATGAGAATGATTATTTTCTTGAAACCATGTGATTCGAAGCTCCTGAATCTATGAGAAGAGCTGTAGAATTCAAAACACTTTCCATGAGTGCATGACCTCTTTCTGCATGATCATTATTGTCCTTCTTCCTTGCGCCATTTGGAAGAGTAATGTTTTTTTTTCTCCAAGAGAAGGGCCATCTGATCAATATTTTTCTTCATGCATGAGCTTTTTGGATGAGATCCCCTGCCACATTAAGAACAATTTGTCTTCTCCTTTCCCTTTTGCTTGTATTTTCTTGAACCCGAGGTCTCATCTGACTGCTTGGTCTTCTCCTTTTGCTTGGAATGATCCAACTTGGTCTTCTCTTTCTTTTGCTTTCCTTTACCATTCATAGCTTTGGGTCCTCCAACAAATAGGGATTGATCTTTGGAGGTTTTTATGGACCCCATCTGGACAAGCTTGTCATGCTCTTTTGTTAAGGACTCAATGAATGCATTCAAGGTATGCATTTTCCAAATCGGAATGGTGATTTTTCTCGAATGGAAAGTAGAGACAAAGACTAAATAATCTGCTCCTAGCATCATAAGGATTGAAAGAATCAACTGCTCATCTTTCTTCTCAACACCACATTACTTCAACTAAAGCACCAAATTCTTGAA
This sequence comes from Larix kaempferi, assembly GCA_027924585.1. NCBI lineage: Eukaryota > Viridiplantae > Streptophyta > Pinopsida > Pinales > Pinaceae > Larix > Larix kaempferi. The sequence goes on along the minus strand of BSBM01000789.1, from coordinate 9,656,744 downwards.
ATTGGTGAAGAACTTATTGATGGTCTCGAAATTCTTAGGATATAGGGAAATTAGTTCACTCTCCAACTGATAAGCCCTCATCTAATCTTGCTTGCCAAAGAGTTTGGAAAGTTGTTCCCATGCTTATTTTGGAGTCTTCAATCCGTTGAGATGGAAAAGACGATATTTCGAAATATTGAGACATAAGAAACCATAACCTTCATCAAGCTTATTGAATAATTTGGACTTCTCTATGACAACATTAGGCTATGGTTTTGTGCCCATAGTAACTTTGAAGAGTCCCTTGGATCACAATACAATATCTATGTCATCCTTCCGCTAATGATAGTTGAAAGGAGTAAGGATATATTTAGAAGAAGAGTCCATCTTTGCTATAGTGAATGCAATAGGAGGTTGTGAGAAACCTGCAGTCACAAAAAAAAAAAAAAATTAGGTCGATAACCTTCACTTTTCAAGTTGCATCACACCCGGCATACCCTATCAAGCAAGCTTGATAAGTCAGATGCGTAGTATCCATGATTTATGTCGAAAACTTTCAGCTTCTGGTGCAGTGTTGGAATATTTTTTATCAAACTTGCTCAATATTCATATGAAGATTAACTCTGTAGAAGAGTTTCCTTGTCCTTCCATGGCTTTGATACCATGTAAAATATAATAACAACATATCTATGAAACAAAGACAACAATTACTAGAGTTGCATGTGGAAAATAATATGTCAAAACACTGATGCAAAAGGTTTGCAGCAGCTCATGCGTTATCATAAACTCAGAATATGATTACAATGTGTAACAATGGCTACAATAATCCAAGCAATTTGAATTCCAGATAGGTCATTCGAATTGAATGCATGAGAGTGGCATACTTGGAAGTTAACACCACTCGGCATATCAGTTAACCACTTAACTACCATGTAACTGACTCTAACAGACTCTGAAACTATCTAACTGAATCTAACTGAATCTAACTGAATCCATAACTCAACTGAATGCAAAGATGAAGTCAACCAGTCTAGTAGGGCGCCTTTCTGTCTTCAGTTAACTGAATATTAGGTGAAAATAACAACAGATGAAGTCAACCAGTGTAGTAGGGCGCCTTTCTGTCTCCTGTTGGCTGAATATAATAATAAATGCAATAAGTTAGACTTAGTAGGGTGCTTTAGTCATGCAAATCACCTCATTTGGCTCTGTGAATGATGGATGAAGCCTAGTTAATTGATATTAATGGCCTAGTTGAATCACTGAATGAAGGAGGAGGCCCATTTCACTGAAACTGATGATCTACTGATGATGTAAGCACATAATTGAGTCAAAATACTTAGGATAAGTGGAAAATTAAGATGTGAATCTCAAATAAATTATGTGTGGTTGGAAAATGATCTAACATCAATAATCAACATCCAACATTGAAAGAAATCCCTTGAAAGAATAAATTAATCAACAATCAATATGGGAAATATTAAAAATCACAATAGGAAATATGATCACCAACGGTTTGATGAAAATGAAGTACAAAAGAAGTCTAGAGAAAATATGATACAAAGCGAAGTAGAATTGAGAGAACGATAAAATGTTGTAGGTCAACCTATTTCTCAAATTTCATTGCATCTAATAAGAGAGTCTTCGAGGCGTCAAAATCAAGGAAATATAAATGATTCTTTAGGTGTCTATTTAACCTTTAAAATGCACATATATTTTATAATTCTTTTGTTTATATTTATCCATTAAAATGCATATCTATTTTATAATTATTAATGTGGATTCCTTTAAATCTTTACTAAAAAACCATTGAGGAATCCAATAAATCAAAGTGAAACCTTAATTCAAGCAACATAACTAACCAATTTAATTCCGCTTTGTTGAGGTCACAATTTTTTTTAGTCTAAGTTATGATTATTGGTCTAGGTATCCAAATAATGACCCTCAATCATTTCTCATTCGAAACATAGTTGTTTTTCTAGGGAGCTTAAAATTCTTCTATAACAAGTGAGAAAAAACCAAGATAAGAATGATGTAGTGCCCCATGATACTAAATCCAAGTCTTGGTGTTTTTATAAGGTTTCTTGAGCCATCCAAATCTTGTTTACTTGTGACCCATGACCATTTGAGGGAAAATATCTTATCCTCACTTGAGGAAGGTATATTAGTGGACAAAACCAATAATTATTGCTAAGGTTACCTTTGTGGGTTGTGATTGTACTTAAGGTAGGTATTTGTTGGATAATGGGATATGCCCTTAATGCCTGCTGAAGCCTCGGGTATAGTAATGCTAGAATGTTTTCCAAGGCAAACAACAAAGGGTGACATCCCAATCTGAAAGGCTTCAAACAACTCTGCGCAAGAGCATTTCTATCCCCAAATTGTTTGGTGTGACTGAATCCCACAGATATTAGGCCTCCACTGGAACTTATGTGAATAGATCTGAATGGATATGTCTTCCTTTTAGGGAATATTGAAAGTATTTAGAGTCTAAGGGGTAAATAATGTTAGCTTAGGAAGTATCTAAGTAAGTTAGATATGGATTAGGAAATATGATTTAAGCTTGCAAAAACAATTAGATATTGAATTTAGTAAGTGTTTCACCAATTAATAAACATATGAATTGGATCTGACCTTATCAACTTAATACAAAACCAAATAATGACAATTGAATGATTTCAACTGAAGAGTTAAAGCATATATTAGGCTGTCTTGTTAAGATATGCTAATTGAAAAATTGGCATCAATGTGATTATATTTGTTTTTCATTTGTAGAAATAGATAAATGAGTTAAATAAATAAATCCACTTAACACATAACAACATCCGAATCATATGTTAAGATAAATCTAACCTACAGATCGATGCATTCGTTAAAATTGCAAAATAAAACAGATTTCATTCATAAACAGAAGCAAGACATTAGAATCTATCAAAGAAATTTGATAAATCATACAAAAGAGATGGCAAAGAGAGACTAATTGAATTTCATTTAAGTCTGCAAAAAATTACAATGCCTCAAAGAAACAGAGTATCTCCAATTCTCCTTCGGTGATTTTCTCCCCCCCTCTCTTCTATGAGATTCTATCCCTTTGAATAATAATTACATCAAATTTCAAGGACAAATTTCCCATAAAACAGGGATTACAAAATATTCTAATCTAGGACTTGCCAAGGGAAATTCGCCACTTGGCCCACACATCTAACAATTATTCTACATCCAGATATTTGGCCAGTTCAAGTGAAATATATCCATGATGTAAGATGAGTAAAAGAAAGTGGGATTTCTAGAGGCTCGGGTCTTCTGGTATTTCTCAATTGCTGCGCTAATTTCCAGTGATTCCAGTTGAAGGACTCTCCTGTAGTGAGTACATGGTGAGCCGGGGGTGCCCACTCGGCCTTAAAAACTGAGCAGTCCGGTAATCCGTATAGCCTACAGAGCATGGCCTGCAATAGAGCGAATGACTCTTTGAACCAGGAAATGGGGTAGCATTTTTCTGCCTTGGGCGTGAAACTTGCAGCAGTTCTCATCCAAGATTTTAGCATTTCATCAAAGTTGAATTGGGTCTTGACGGAGTCCAAGAATTTGGCATTCAGCAATTGGTCGGGTGGTATGCTCTAGCAAAGGCTTCGGGCCGGAAAGAGGTTAACTATTCTCCAGACTTATCATTGAAGGAATGATCTTGAGGTTGGACGTAGTCAATTATCCAATTGATGGCATCGGTATAGGGAATAAGGGCCGGTCTAGAAGTAATGGCATGTAACTGCAACTTACTGATGTTCCTATAAAAGGATTGTTTTTCTTGGATTGTGGAAAGGTCATCATTGTCGAACATAGAGTAAATGTGGGCCCAATCCAGGTGAAGAGTTTCAGAGACCCTATCGTTTGTATCAGAGAGGATTCCACTGTTTGGGTCTTTATTTTTGAGTTCCCTTAGGGCCGTTTTGGAGCGGGTTATTTTCGACATGGTTGGGTAGCTTAGAACTGTGATAAAACAACAACAATCAATCAGTTAAAACTATTTTTAATTTTGAATTATGACCAAAACGTGTATAAAGTGCTAAAAACCAACCTGTGTCGAAGACAGGAGTAAAAATGGCAATCCTAGTTAAAATCCGCAGTAAAAATCCTTTGTCCAAATGAAATTCGTAATTCGAAAAACAGTGAAAAAATCGTAAAAATCGACAATACTTAAGCAACAGCAGGGTTAATCCAGACCGTAATATCAAAAAGAATCAATGACTTAGATTTAATCGTGAAGAGCACAAAAGAAATTGTGGAATCAACGTTTTGCGAAATTTTGATTGGGGCTTCTGCAATCCGCAATCCGCAATATGGGTTGCGGGTTGCAGAAGTGTAAGTTTGGACATAATCGATTTTAATGTTTCTGCAATCTGCAATCCTCATTTGGATAATGAAGTGGTGTAAAAATAACAAGAAAAGTCAATCTTTCCGCAATCCACAATTGCGGGTTATGGGTTGCGGAAGTGCAACTTCAAATGGTTTATTATGCTTTCCGCAATCCATAATCCACAAAATGCGGGTTGTGGGTTGCAGAGCATGGATGTTTATTTTGAATGACTAAGTACTCTCTGCATGCCACAATCCAAAATTTGCAGGTTGCAAATTATGGATATGCAAACGCAATCCTTATTTTCTAAGTGGTTTTCGCTTTCCGTAATCTGCAATTTTGCGGATTGCGGATTGTGGAAGTAAAATCCGATTTTATTAAAAAAATTCCTGACATCTGGAATCCGCAATTGTGGGTTGCGGAAAGGGAAGATTTAGAAGGCGTAAATTTCAAACATCCACAGTCCACATTGCGTATTGCAGGTTGACGTGGAACGGGGGTTGTGGAAACGATATAATTTGAAGAAAAAGCAAATTTTCCACAATTTTCAAAACAGATAAAAGAAAGGTTTTTTGAGAAAATTTTATTAAATACAATGCATGGGAATAAGAAAATATCAAGACAACAATAAAAAAATCCCAAAAATAAGTAAAGGAAAATAAAGTTACCTTCAAAATCGTAGTGGGGCTCCCATGTTTTATCAATAAAAAATGGGATTGGTAGTACCTACAACAAATGGCAACTAGCTGGGAAAAGAAATTATATCTGTGGACGTAATCTTCAGCTTTAAGGAAAAGACATGTCAGAATAAAAATGTTTCATCCTGCAACTTACAAAATGTTTTCACAAAAACACAACCAAACGGAAAATTTTATTTCACATAATTGATATGTCCCCATCTGAAAGCAATTAATGATGATGTTCATTTGGAAAAGGCAGCCTAGCAGTTAGAAGGTAATCCTTAACCCATTATGCAAACATAGGAGGGAAGTTTGTGATAAGCCTTAGAGAAACTTACAGCCATTCCAGATCACCAAATCATGAGTCACCTTGAATTATTAACCATTTATTTATTGTATCTACTGATGCATTACTCAAAATATATACACAATTTTTTTTTTGAATAAAAATGTGCAAATAAGACTTTGTTGAAACAAGGCCATTGCCCTAACTTGGTGATCAAATTTTGACAATGCCACTCATAAACCTCATATGGAAACTGAACAAACTAGCTCTGTAAGGAGACTCCCTGTCTTTTAGCTTCTAAAACTAAAAGCAATTATCATGGCTTGGTAACCATATGGCAATAATTCCAGTCCAAAATAAAGTTCATGATCATGGTCGAGATGGCTTGTAATAAGACCCCCCTATCCTTGAATGCAACAAGTTGTCTGATGAAAGAGAAAAAAAATTGATTGAAGTGTAAATTACAAGACACTACCATGGATTGGTGACCATATTCTAGTAATGTTACTCACTGATGTTTGTGGATAATGAATGGACCGACCTGTAATAGGATCTTCCACCTTCCAGCAGCAGCTAGAAGTCACCTCCCTAACTTGGTGACCAAATGTAGAGATGTCATTCCACTGATCATATATGAACATAATGGGTTGGCTTGTGATAAGACCCCCCATATTGTAATTCATAGTTATTAAAATGCATCAAATTTCAAAATTGTCACGATGGGATCTAGAACAACTAAAAGTTGACTAGGCTTAAAGATTTGCTGCCAATCACTAATGGAACATAAGGTAGGAATACCTAGTCACCTCTATAACTTCAATTAACAAAATGAGACATCTGTGAAGATGGTGATTGAGGTGGGAAAGTATCAATTAAAGCTCTGCAAAATATTGGCTGTTACATTTCATGAAAATAATGTTAGTTTTTAAGAATTTAATTCATTCTGATCTAGGATCTTAACTGAAAGAACAACATGTACAGCATATCAAACATAAGAGACAAGAGACAAGAGACACAAAACATTTCAGCGGGGAAAACCAAGAAGTTGAAAAACCTCGCAACTTCCTCAGAGATAGAATAGGCATCAATACAAGGATCACCATGATCAAACCCAATAGATAGATATCTTCAGAAGCATACTCCTCCTCCACTTGTGCGCACCATCCTCTTCTCTCACTAATGCGAAGTGAGTGAATAATAGAATGTGTAAAATGAGAGAGACACACTCTCTATATATACACTAACTTGACTTGCCCTTTACTCAAGTAGGTCGGCCCCAACTTAACCACTTAACATAATGTTGACTGGGCAGACCCTTCTAGGGTGGTCTAATAACCCTTTGACCCACATGACTCATACAGGTCCAACCCCATCAAGGTGGTCTAATAACCCATCAAGTATAAGTTACGATACTTACAATATAACTTGTGACACTTGCAAGTACACATGATGACACTTCCAATCAGAGGAATAATACATCTGTGTGGGATATACAATAAAGTACAAATGTAATACATAGAAGAATATCTTCCGAAGTTACAAATACATCAACACTCCCTCTTAAATAGGAAGGTATTTTGAACACTGGTCATCAATACATATTAGCGCAACTCTTCAATTCTGGAGTTGGATCATCATCAATTGATCACAGAGCATCATCATCATCACTGTTTCTATACTCGACATCTCGATCATTGAGCTATCTCTAAATTCTGATCATCATAGGAAGTTCTACAAAGCCAACCCTTTTTCATGCTGGATGTAGGCCCACCACCTGTAGGTCTTCATCATCACTAGCCATACTGTGGAATCCTCGGGACTTATCATGTGCATCAACAAAACCTTGAAAGAGTATCCCAGGATCCTTTATGTGCCTAAGCATGACTAGCAAGATCTCCTAGGGCGCTATTACATGTTGACTGTCACAAAACCTTAAAAGTGTGTCTTGACTAGCAAGAACTCTAAAGAGCATCCGAGGCCTTTTATGTGACTAGCACAACCTGTCCGGATCTCCAAGACATATTACATGTGACTCCCACCACAAAACCTTAAAGGAGTGTCTTGAATAGCAAGAACTCTAAAGAGCATCCGAGGCCTTTTACGTGACTAGCACAACTTGTCCAGATATCCAGTTCGTATTATATGTGGTCATGGGAAAACCTCAAAAGAGCATCCCAGAACTGATTACACGCGTACTGCTCAACCTATCGGATCTCCCAAGGCGCTATTATATGCCATAGGACAAAACCTTGAAAGAGAATTTGCCAAATATCCCAAGGAACTATTATATTCCATAGGCAAAACCTCAAAAGAGTATCTACAAACATCCTAGGGCACTATTATATGTCCTCCCAAGAAAAACCTCGAAAGAGCATTTCCCAGATATCCCAGGGCAGTATTATATGCCATAGGAAAAATCTCGAAAGAGTATCTGCAAACCTCACAGGAGGCTATTATATGCTTATCTGCACAACCTGTCTGCGGCCACATAGTATCAACCTGATACTCACCATAAATCATCCTAATGTACATGATCATCTTGATCATCACCACTGCATCATCCTGATGCATGTCATCATCACATGATCATCCTGATCATCATCACTGCATCGTCCTGATGCGTATACATATACATGATCCAACTGATCATACAAAGCATCCACGTGATGCATATACATATACATGATCCAACTTTTCATACAAAGCATCCACCTGATGCATATACATATACATGATCCAAAGCAGTATCTGGAGCATTGTCCTGATGCTCATCATACAACACCTACATACACAGTTATGGGAAGGATCCTCCTCTCACCATGCTTGGAATGGCTTCTGCAAATGTGTCCCATCACTTCTTCCTCGAAGTATCCTCAATCTGAAGAACACCAAGCGCCTCTCTGAAGTACTCGAACTTCACTCTGGTTAGTGGTTTCGTCAACACATCTGCAACCTTCTCATCCGTCACAACATATCGGAGCTTCACTACTCCTCTCTTCACCATATCCCTGATATAGTGATATTTGATCTGTCATGGAACACCGGGTTCTCTGACAACTTCACACAACTCTGGTTGTCACAATAGACACAGGTAGCATCCAACTAGAGATCAAATAACTCAAACAATAGCTTGCTCAGCCATACTGCCTCACAACTAGCCGAACAAGCTACGACATACTCTGCTTTGGTTATACTCAATGCTACGTAGGACTGCTTCCTGCTAAACCAAGAGATCACACCTGATCCCATACTGAAGCAGCACCTCGAAGTGCTCTTCCTATCTGCAGCACTGCCTTCCAAATCTGAATCAACATAATCCCCCAGGTTAAACTTTTGATTCGCATCATACTTGATCCCATAATCAACCGTACCCTTCAGGTACCTCAGAATATGCTTCACAACAACCAGGTGAACACCTCTCGGATCTGTCAGGAACTGGATCAATGTGTTCACCACAAAGCAAATATTTGGTCTCATGTTCATCAGGTACATCAAGGACCCAATCATTTGACGATACACAATGACATTAACCGGATCATATGAATCATCACACAGAAGCTTCATGTTCGATGCCATATGTGTGGCCATGGCCTTGCAGTCCATCATCCCGAACCACTTCAGGATCTCTACTGCATACTTCCCTTGTCCAAGGAAGATTCCATCTGCACTCTGCCACACCTCCATGCCTAGAAAGTAATGCATCATTCGCAAGTTCTAGGAGCTTGCTTCAAGCCATACAAGGCTTTCTTCAACCTGCACACATATGACCCCCTGTCATGTGTCTCAAAACCAAGTGGCTTCTCCACATAAATTTCCTCTTTGATGACACCATATCCATCTGGTCTATCTTCCACTTCATCACTACATCTAGGGAAAGTACTGATCTGATGGAAGTGTATTTGGCTACCGGTGCAAAATTCTCTTCATAATCTATTCCCTCATTCTTGGAAAAGCCACAAGCTACAAACCTCGCCTTGTATTTCTCTATGCTACCATCTGCAGCATGCTTGATCTTATATATCCACTTGGAAGTCACAACAGACTTCCCCTCAGGTCTTGGGACTACATCCCAAACATCATTCTTCATGATCGAGGATCATGGCATTCTTCCATTACTGCATCCTAGATCCTAGGAACTTCAGATTCTTCAATATCTTCAATGGATAGTTTTCTTTGAACATCGTTGCTGGAACAAATGTTATAGTCCTTCTTTTGTAGGTGATGGTACACAATCTTTCCTACAAGACAATTTCAATTGCATGATTAGAAACATCTTATATATTTCAGAACAAATTCTTACTCATTAAGACATATGTCATACATTCATGCAATTATCTTAGCCAATGCTTCAATACAACATTTATCCATATCCCGCAACTTTCTAGATGCCTTTCATATCTACCAGAACATTGTTAAGAGTGTGCACAACTACCAACATGTCAGCAAAGAGGTTTCATTCTAGATAAGTAGCAATGGAATGTTGTACAGTACCATAGGCCATTTACCCATTACTTACATATTAGTAGTATCTTGTTCATTAATGCAACTTTTCTAAAATGCAAAATATACATCCTAAATCTAGGAACATGTACATGATTGAACAACATCATTTAAGTAATAAGAAATGACAATTCAAATACTTATCTTTGTTTGCTTGTTGGGTGGACTCCCTCTCAATCTTTGCTTCCTTGCATGAACTACTAGAGTGTGGTCCCTCTTGATCTTTGCTTCCCGGATTATCTGTCCTTGAACTTATAGCCATCCTGGACCACTATGCATGCTTAAGTGTGCACTAGTGTCACCATTGTGTTATCCTCAAGATCTCATACACAACCATACATACATTAGTATAATCTCAATACTATCAAAACATTATGATTCTAAATAATCTTATGTATGGTCATGATCATTTCATACATAGGTAATAAGCGTTAGTATTCAAGGTTTCAGGGAAGTCTTCTTTTACTCATGCATATTCTTATTTGACCATAGGACTCTTCTGGTTAGTCATATCATCAATCAAAGTAAGAAACATAATATGCATAAACCCTTGATTACTTAAAATTCTAACTTCAAGAATAATCATTATCATTCGTACAAAAGTATAAGATCCTAACACAAGGTAGGATTCCAACTGGATATACGAAAAACATACCTGGTAATCATGTTTGCTAGTTATGTCTAACATACCCAAACAATGTCTTCTTGTTCTCTTCAATGACTTGTGCTTGGTAACCATGGTCATATGTTCTTGATCTAGAACTTGATTTGTCTTTCTTGATGTACCTTTCATGTTAGCGGACAACATCAACCTCATACAACACCACAGTGCATTAGTACAATAATTAGTGTCATAACCCTAATCAGTGAATGTCTTCTATCATTCACATGCATTCATACTTTTACTAGGGTGATAAGACAAGTCTAAAATTAATCAAGATTGTTACTAACCTCAATAATATGAAGACAAACATATCATAAACTTAATCATGAACATATTTCGAAAACATACCTGTATCTCTTCAAGTCATACCTATCGTGATTGCTTCTAGCCTTCTCATGTAAAGCCATAGCCTCATCTCCCTCTAGAACTAGAACTTCTTCACTTATGCAGGTGTCCAATTCATTCTTTTCTAGGATTAACCCAATCCACTTTGATTTGACGAAACTAGATCTAGAGCTAGATTAGGGTTTGTTAGAGAAACCCTAAAAATTTCAAACTTATGAATGGATGGAAAGATGTGGCTTGCTGAGCTGATCAAGCTAGTATACTTCAATTTTGAAAACTGCAAAATTTGACCCCTCAAAATTGCCTTTGAAACTTCCGGATTCACTAGAAAGGACCCCAAACTAGGGTTTGATAAAGCCCACCCTTCTGCCCAACCAAAAAGTTCCATCCAAAGCTCTAAACTTTGATTTTTCTTAGGAGCTTCCAGCCATGGTCGCAGACTTAAAAAATTCCAATTTTTGCAGAAGCCCTAATTTTCCATCTTTCTGATCAAAATCCCAAACTAGGGTTTGATCAAGCCCGGCCTTCTACCGAACCAAAAAATTCAATCTTGGTCTCTAAATTTCGATTTTGATGAGGATCATTCATCCGTGGTCTTTGATTCCAAAAATTTCAACTTTCTATGAAGCCCTAAATTCCCGTAGCAGTGACAAGCCAAGAATGAAGGTGCTCGGAATCCAAATCTGTTTTGACAGACATATGCACCTGATTATTTCTAGTGCATATCTGAAATTACGAATCCACAGGGTCTGAAAATTTGGCTTGTGGTATCTTGACTTGTCATATTTCCAACCCCACAGGTTTGACCTCAATTGGATTATCCAAGAGAGAGTTATGCCAAGTGTCTCAACGTGACCTATTTATGCGATAAAATAAAAGAGCGAACTTGTACGGAATCCCACGTGTCACTGGTTCAATTTCAGCCTCTAAAAATATTACCTGAGAAATTACAGTCCGTTCCCTACCCTTCACTTTTTACGAAATTTCATTTGGAGCTTCCTATCCCGAGTTGTGACCTTTTTTCCTAGGTCACCTGTTTATGACTGAGATCTGGAAGAGGCAGAAACGATAACTTGTACGGATCATAAATCACAAAGTACAAGGAATCAGATGCTATGCTTCGGAAACAAGGTACATGGGGATGTTATCTATGATCTTTAGAAGTTTCAGATCCTGAACCTTCGCCAAAATGTATTTATAGCGAATGTGCTACGATGGTTGGTTTTTTCTATATCAAGCCCTAGCTTCCAATTTGTCGCAAGTGCAACATGTCTCATAAATTCCATACCATACCTTCCTTCAGGCTAGCTCTGATACCATGTTATTTTTTCATAATTTAATTCATTATGATCTAGGATATTAACTTAAAGAACAACATGTACAACATATCAAGCATAAGAGACAAGAGACAAGAGACACAAAACATTTCACTAGGGAAAACCAAGAAGGTGAAAAACCCTGCAACTTCCTCAGAGATAGAATAAGCATCAATACAAGGATCACCATTATCAAACCCAAGAGATAGATATTTTCAGCAGCATACTCCTCCTCCACGTGTGTGCACCATCCTCTTCTCTCACTAATGCGAAGTGAGTGAATAATAGAATGTGTAAAATGAGAGAGACACGCTCTCTATTTATACACTAACTTGACTTGCCCTTTACTCAAGTAGGTCAGCCCCAACTTAACCACTTAACATAATGCTGACTAGGCCGACCCTTCTAGGGTGGTCTAATAACCCTTTGACCCACATGACTCATACAGGGCCAACCCCATCAAGGTGTTCTAATAACCCATCAAGTATAAGTTATGATACTTACAATATAACTTGCGACACTTGCAAGTACACATCACAACACTTCCAATCAGAGGAATAATACATCTATGTGGGATATGCAATAAAGTACAAATGTAATACATAGAATAATATCTTCCGAAGTTAAAAATACATCAACAAATAAATCTTCACATATAGACTGATTAAATTGAATCTGGCATTTCCACCCCAAAAATTCAGACTGTATTGATCTGGGATGCACTGATCTGCAACCTATGCCAAATGTGTTGACATCATTATGATTCAAAAGAAAACAAAATTTAAAAGAAAAAAAAAACAAAGCAAAGAAAGAAAAGAAAAACAAACCACACCTATGTAAAGATAATCCAAATGCTCCTCTAAACGAAATAATTCTTGAGCAGCTGAACATTAACTGGATAGGTTTCAGAGACACCTTCTAGTGTTTGTAACCGAGCACTACTAGGATCAATATCTTCTTTAATAATGAATGGTCCTACCCATAAGCATTGAATTTTGGTATAGTCATTCTGATCTTTATGTTGTTTATCCCATTTTAAAACCAAATCTCCCACTGTGAAATCCCTATCAGTTGAGTACTTCTTATCAAACCATATCTTTACTAATTGTTGGTGTTGATATAGCTTATTCTTGGATTTTTCCCTATCTTCTTCCAACTTAAGTAAAGTGTCAATCCTTTGCAGAAGGGGGGAAGAATCATCCTCTTGTATTGAATGAGCTAATTGTAATGAAGGGATCATAAGATTAGATGGACATATGGCCTCTTTACCGCAAACCAAACAGTAAGGGGAGTTTCCAATGGCAGCTTTTGGGGTGACACGGTCTTCCCAAAGAGCATTATACAGTTGGGTGTGCCAATTCTTATGATGGGTGGCTACAGTCTTCTTTAATATGTTAATCAAGTTTTTATTGGAAGACTCACCTAGTCTATTTCCTTATGGATAATATTTGGCATAATATTTAATTTTGATCCCTTTTTCAAGGGCATACTGGGTAAGGTCAATAAAGGAGAAATAAAATGCATTGTCAACAACCAAAAACTTGGGTGCCCCAAACCTAGTGACTATATGACTCTCGAGAAAGGATATCATTGAGTTTATGTTGGCTACCTTGAGAGGAACTACCTCTACCCACCTGGTGAAGTATTCTATGCTTGTCAGGATGTATCTATATTGCAGGGAGGAGGCAGGGGTAATAGGACCAACGAAATCCAGGCCCCATTATTGAAATGGAAACTGGACAGTGACTAGCTGAAGGGGAAATGCATGCTTCTTGAATTTTCCAACACATTTTTGACATGCTTCACATTTCCTTGGAAAATCATATGCATATTAGAATAAATTTGTCCAGTAATAGCCTTCTCTCAAGATCTTGTGGGTAGTAGTTTCCCCTGAGAAGTGTCCTCCTGAAGGTCCTGCATGATATTCCAACAAAATGTTATCAGTTTCAATTTTTTCCAAACATCTAAGAAACACACCATCATAGTTTTTCCTAAAAAGCACACCATCAATAAAATGATATGGTGCAACCTTTAGTATTAAATTCCTATGCTTTTTTAAACCTAGGGTTTCAGGATCAAACCCATGTGTTAGAAAAAACCTGATGTCATCATACCATTCAAATGTTGGTGTTGTAATAAACCACTTATACTATGAAACGAGAACTATATACTATGAACGAGAACTCTACCCATAAAAACGATGATTTTTGCAAAAAAAACACCAAAAACACCCCCCAAATAGAAAAGTATTGATACCAGTATACACGTATTTTTTTTTAGGGTAAAAAATAGAGCCATGGCCTAAACATCCCATATTGTCGTTTAACAAAACTTTAAAATCAACCTTAAATTGGAAAAAAAAAATCTTGAAGAGATAAATTACAACTTTCTGGAAAATTGCATATTAAACAAAAAACAAATTTCTCTAATAATTTCACCATTCTAACCATATAAAAACAAAGAAATTATGATGCGATTCATATTGAGATAATATATTAGACCATACAAAAACAAATGATTCATATAAATATTCAAAAAATCCTCTAGAGTGTCAATTACAAAAGTCATACTAGTAAAAAGCATCTAAACTACTTCTTCAAATTCATCCATGGATTCTGACACCCCATCATCAAAAACTCCTCTAGAGTTTCAATTACAAAAATCATACTAATAAAAAGCATCTACATTGCTTCTTCAAATTCATCCATGGATTCTGACACCCCATCAGAATCTATATTTTCTGCAGATGAAGGACTCGATGAAGATGTAGATGACCCATACTCTTCTCTATTATCAATGGGCACACCATCTGAGTCTACATCTATGCCCATCATTTTAGATGTCATATTCCTTCAGGATCTACCGCTTGGTTTAACAGACTCCCATCTTGCAACTTCTGGCTGTGGTAGAAACCTCTTGATAATATCTATAGCCTTGGAGCGGAGAGTGTCTTTCTTTGTCAACTTGAAATCATAAACAAGTATATCAACTTCCTCTAATTTCAAGATGTCAATGCGGCAGCGATTTATTTTTTTACCCTTTCTTTTTCTCTTTCTGCAAACCTTTTTCTCAACCACCATCTCTGCCTTGTACACACCATCAAATGGGTGCGTATCTGTTGCATACCAATGTACTTCTACTGATACTACTTCTTCATTTTCTTTATTGACCTTCATAGCTTTTGCAATCCAGAATGGATAATGACGTGGATCATCTGTAGCCAAAACTGCAATCATTCAAACCTCCTTGATATCTTGTACCGAGCCCCTGTAAAGGTCTTCCATCTCTCGATGCTTTGAGGATGATCTTCTAGAGACAATATACATTTCTCTTTCCTCTACTTGAGAAAACTCAACAGCTCGAGGTTCAACATTTGTTACCTCGTTTTCATTTGATAAACTTTGTGGCCAAGCAAATGGAGTCTTCAAAAATATATCTCCATTTGTAGAGTTTGAAATTATGTCACCCTGCTCCATGAAAAAAGACTCCCACCAAACGGAATCAACAACATCAAAGTACTCATATGTATCTTCCATAGAATTTTTGATTTCTTCCAAGCATTGAGAACAATCAACATCTATACTATGTCGCCTTGCATAATGAATCTCTGTAGATGATTGCAATAACAATAAATTTGAAGCATACATTTGATGACTTGCGATGAATTTCAAAAATGCCAAACCTGATGAAGGCCCCCATTCTGTGCTAGTTGAGTACTTCTTGCCCCACAATAGTGTTTTTCCATCAATATTTTTTATACGAAATTGATGCTGAAAGCTAATGTCATTAAGTTCTTCAATGCACCTTTCTTCACCATGCGATCCAAACAGAAATCTTCGCATGTCAACAGTTTCTTCCAATTTCTGTACAGTAGGCTCTGGATGGTATGCTTTCCCTATAATTTCAATCAACGATGGTAGGCTCCTGACTTTCTTCCTCCTCAATGTCCTTGCAAAATGGCTGAACATTTGATCAATATGATCATGTGTATGCCCAACAAGAAGGAACCCAAATTTTACCTTCTTAAAAATTCCCAATTCCACAAGCATGCTTAGATAACCAAACACAACCTGATTTTTGTTTTCCTGGCTTGTGTTGTCCAATTGTAGATATAGAACTTCTGGAAGATCACCAGGCCAATGAGTAATGACATGGTGAATTATGCTGATGGTCAAATTTGCATCATTGTGAATATTTGGAGCTGTAAAGTAAATCCTTGGAATCATTTCACCATTAAAAACCATACACCCAACCAAGTGAAACTGAATAAAATTCTCCTCCTTTAAACTCTTTGGCACACAGAAAAAATGTGGCAAGAGTGTTTTTTTCTGATCCATGCCATCAATTATCAAACCCATATACTTATGTGGAGCATCATAACACTTCTTGCGATGTTTGTACAATTTTTTCCGTTCACTTGATTGTTGATTGCGATGTTCTTACAGTGCATTGATTATGGAATCTACAAACAACATAACAAAAAAATATTGTTAACTAGCTTCAATAATTGACATTTATCTATTTGTTTTTTTTGTTTTGTAAACATACCTCTTTCTATCCCTTATGATCTATCCCTTCTTTCTTTAAGAGAAGCACATGTACTACAGACCCCCATCCTTAACCACTTTGGAATGCGGACGTTGTTGGACTTCTTTTTCCATACTCTTGTGAAATATGCATATCTGATGAAGTTGTCATTTCCTTGACCACCTTGAACATAATCCTTGTATAAGCTGTAGATTTCCTACCTTGTGAAATTATCTGGAATGTGTATTGTTTCTCTATTTGGCATACTCTCTCCATGCTTGGAAAAGAAATAATGCATCCATGATATTGCAATGTGTGTTGATGGCCCAGTTATTCGTCCCTGATAATCGTCAGTGTAAAATGTAGGATCCTTTTCTAGTCTTGTTTGGATTCTTGATAATCGAAGATTACCAATTGAGTGAATCCGTTTGAATGCCTTTCTACAAAGCATAATTCTTCCAACGCGATAATCATAGCCTGTCCTAATAGAAATCATGCACCCCACTAAATATGAATTTTGCATGATTTTGTTCTTTGAAAGATACATCTTCCTTCTCTCCAAGACATAATTGTAGCCTAAACTTTTCAAACAACTTTTGTGGTAACACTCACTCGAAATCAAATGAGTAATGGAACTTGGACTTGTAAGCAATTCTTTCCTAGACCTTGTATAACTAGAATGCTTTGGATTGATAAAAAGGTCTAGTCCTACACTTAATCCTGCTCTGCATTGGATTTTGTCGCTGGATCTCCTAGACCATTATGTCTGCAACAAAATTCTCAGCAGGATGAATGTTTTCATTGTGATGCATATGACCCCCCTCATTGAAAATTTCATCACCAAATTCATTATGAAAATTATTTTCATGATCACTTGCTTCCAGATCAATGTGACCATCAACATTATTTGTGCCACTAAATTCTTCACTGAAAGGGAACTCTAGAGATTCAACATTCTCATCATTGTTTCCTGTAAAATCCTTACTTGGAGGAGAATCACTGTCTTCATCATTGGTTCCTATAACATCCTTACTCAAAGGAGAATCATTGTCTTCATCATTGGTGGCTTCACCATCAACAGAATGATCATTGGTGCCATTGAAATCCTCGCTTGGAGAGAAATCATCATCGGTGCCATTGAAATCTTCACTTGGAGGAAAATCATCATCAGTGCCATTGAAATCCTCACTTGGATGATAGTCACCATCGTTCCCATTGAAATCCTCACTTGGAGGTAACTCATCATTGGTTCCATTGAAATCCTCGCTTGGAGGAAACTCATCATCAGTTCCATTGAAATCCTCACTTGGTGGAAACTCATCATCGGCGCCATTGAAATTTTCACTTGGAGGAAACTCATCACCAGTTCCATTGAAATCCTCGCTTGGAGGAAACTCATCATCTGTGCCATTGAAATCCTCGCTTGGAGGAAACTCATCCTCTATGCCATTGAAATCCTCGCTTGGAGGAAATTCATCATCTGTTCCATTGAAATCCTCGCTTTGAGGAACATCATTTTCACCATTATTAATATCTTCTTCCTCACCAAGATCATCATCTGTCCCATTAAAATCCTCACTGGGACGAAAATCATCATCAATCCCACAAAAATCCTCCCTGGGAGGAAAATCTTTTCTTGAAGGAAAATCATCATTAGTGCCTTGAAAATCCCCGCTTCTAGGAAAATCATCATTGGTGCCTTGAAAATCCTCGCTGGGAGGAAAATTATAATCATATTGTTTGTTGTCTTTAAGATCCCCACTTGGAGCAACCTCTTCATCATCATCACATTCTTTCTCTTCATTACTAGTGTCTTCAAAATATTCATAACTAGGAAGTTCTTGAATAACATGCTTGATTACATTGCTTGCACTGTCGGTATATTGGCTAGATGAACAATACATTTCTTCATTGACATTGGAATTTACTTCAGATGAGTCCATGACTTCTCACTAAAAGATAGAATTATAGAAAAATCTTTATCGCTCAACTGCAAAGAAATTTTACCATAGTCCTCACCAAAAAGTAGAATGGTGCAACTGTCGACCGACAATCTTATAGCTATGAGAACAAAAATATCTCTCCAAAATATTCCCTCCAAAACTTCCCTCCAAAATTTTCGTTCAAAATTTTCCCTCCAAAATTTCCCTACAAAATTAAAGTGCACATTCATATGATATTAAAAGAATTGAAATAATATAATAACTAATTACATATTTCTATACCATACATTTAAAACTAATAAAATTTCTCGTAACATTTTTTATTCACAATTTGTAACAAAACAATGACTATTTACATTTTTTTTACCCAACATTCATAACATTAGTAATTATTTAATTTTAAGCTATCTTATATAAATTTAATAATAATGCAGTAACTACTTTCATTTTTTTATTCCACATTAGTAAAAAAGTAATGTTAAACCTAATCTAGGCTATATAAACATTTTAGATTTCCTACTATTCATCATTTATTTTGGAGCAATTTAGTAACACTTGCAAGGTTAGTTTTTTTTCTGTTGTTAATAAATTAATTAATTTTTTTTGTTAATTTTGCAATAATTATTTTATGTTTTTATTAATTTAGTAATGATTGTTTTATGGCTTTATTAATTTAGTAATGTTTTTTTATTGCTTTATTGATTTATTATTTTACATTTTTGTTTTTTTAACATTCTTAAGAATGGTAAACTTAAACCTAATCTATCTTATTAATACAGGATTGTTTAGTCTTTCGAGCAATTCACGGAGGTTTTCAAGAAGAATGGGAAGATTGCAGAGAGGAACTTCTAGCACTTTCAGTAGAGGAGGCTCTACCACTTTTTGGGTTAGTTTTATATTTTTTTAAACATTTTTTTTTAATTCGTGTATTATTAATCAAGGCAAGGCTTGCCCCTTATCCCACAAGGCTTGCCCCTTATTCAAAGAATATTTGCTTTGGGTTTAAAACAGAAACTAAATTTTTTTTACCAAACCTACCCATGCCCCCTTCCTTAATTTTTTTTACCCTCCGCGCACGTTCTACATTTTTTTTACTGTCAACCCCGGTGCCCCACCCCCTAAAAAATATTAGAAATTAATTTAAAAAAACCCTCCCCTTCTCGCCCCTCACGGCCGTCGTCGATGCCCGACATCGAGCAATCATGAGGGCTGCCCTTTGGCGCCCAAGCGAGCGGACCTCCACTCGCTTGGGCGCCAAAGGGCGGCCCTCAGGGCCGCTCGATGCCCAACATCAAGCGGCCATGAGGGTCGCCCTTTCGCACCCAAGCGAGCGGAGGCTCCGCTCGCTTGGGTGCCAAAGGGTGGCCCTAAGGGTTGCTCAATGCTGGGCATCGACGACGGTCGTGAGGGATACCCTTTGCCGCCCAAGACAGCAGAGGCTCCACCCCATCAACGACGGCCGTGAGGGACGCCCTTTGGCACCCAAGCGAGCAGAGGCTCTTCCCCATCGATGACTGCCATGAGGGATGCCCTTTGGTTCCCAAGCGAGCAGAGGCTCCGCCCCATCGACGGCGGCTATGAGGGACGCCCTTTGGCGCCTGTGAGGGACGCCCTTTGGCGCCCAAGCGAGCAGAGGCTCCGCTCGCTTGGGTGCCAAAGGGAGGCCCTTAAGGCCGCTCGATGCCAGGCATCGATGGTGGCCGTGAGGGACGCCCTTTGGTGCCCAAGCGAGCAGAGGCTCCACCTGCTTGGGCGCCAAAGGGCGGCCCTCACGGCCCCTATCGATGCCCAGCATCGAGGGGGCCGTGAGGGCCACCCTTTGGCCCTGAGGGCCAAAGGGTGGCCCTCATGGCCAGGGGCCAAAGGATGCCCAGCATCGAGGGGGCCGTGGGGGCCGCCCTTTGGCGCCCAAGCGAGCGAAGCCTCCGCTCGCTTGGGCGCCAAAGGGTGGCCCTCACGACCGCTCGATGTCGGGCATTGACGGTGGTCGTGAGGGCCACTTGATGCCGAGCATCGATGGGGGCTGTGAGGGTTGCCCTTTGGCACCCAAGCAGGCGGAGCCTCCGCTCGCTTGGGCGACAAAAGGGTGGCCCTCACAGCCGCTCAATGCCTGGCATCAAGGGGGCCATGAGGGCCTCCCTTTGGCGCCCAAGCGAGCGGACTTCCACTCGCTTGGGCACGAAAGGGAGACCCTCACGGCCACTCGATGCCAGGCATCAACGACGGCCGTGAGGGCCTCCCTTTCATGCCCAAGCGAGCGGAGGCTCCGCCCGCTTGGGCGCCAAAGGGTGGCCCTCATGGCCCTCATTGATGCCCGACATCGAGGGGGCCGTTAGGGCCTCCCTTTGGCGCCCAAGCGAGCGGAGGCTCCACTCGCTTGGGCGCCAAAGGGAAGCCCTCACGGCCTCTGTCGATGCTCGGCATCAAGGGGGCTGCCCTTTCGCGCCCAAGCGAGCGGAGCCTCTACTCGCTTGGGCGCCAAAGGGCGGCCCCCATCGATGCCCGACATCGAGGGGGCCATGAGGGCCGCCCTTTAGCGCCCAAGCGGGCAGCCCGGGAGGAGGGGGAAGGGGACAGTTTTTTTTTAATTTTTTTAATTAATTTTAAATATTTTTTAGGGGTAGGTTTGTTTAAATATTTTTGGGTAGTTTAAATATTTGGTTTTTTAATTTTTATTGTATAGTTTTTTTAATTTTTATTAGTGGGGTTAGTTTTAATTTTTTTTTAAACTTTTGTATTATATTGCTAGGTGGGAGGGTTATTTTTAATTTGTTTTTAAATATTTTATTATATTGTTAAGGGGTTAGGGGGTAGGGGGTTAGTTTTAAATTTCTTTTTTAAAATTTTTATTATATATTTATGTGGTAGGGGTAGGTGTAATTTTTATTTTAAAATTAATTATTATGCACTTTAGGGGGGTAGGGTGTAGGTTTACATTTTTTCTTTTTAAATTCAAAATGTAAAAAACAACAATTATGAAGGAAAAAATATTTGTAAATTTTTTAAAACGTTTTTCAAATAGAATTTATAATGAATATTGATGTTGATTTTGTTTAGATTATAAATGTTTGTTGATTTATTTTAAAATTCTACATTTTGGATATAGGTACAATGGCATCAAGGCGGATATCTGTAAACATTTCTGGATCAAGAGTAGCAATCATTGCATCGAAAAAAATAGTTGAGGCATCTGAGAACGTTGAGACTCAAGAGAGAGTTCTTAGCTTTGAAGAATTAAGAATGAAGAATGTTAGAGAATGGAAACATGCAGCAGAAGAAGACAGAACAGAGTATCATTGGCATCTGAAGGAAAAAAATCAAGGAAAACCAGAAAGCATTCTCTTATATTGTTCTGCAGATCCATATATTCAAGCAGATTACAATCTATTGGGATTGCTAAGAAATATATGTGTAGTGTCGGGTACAGATATTGTTTATGCATAGGTGAAACAAGCCAAGACCTTTGCGAAAATCTAATATGCTTTGAAGATTGCAAAATATAATGTTCAAGAAAATTTCACAGATTTTTGTCAAGGGGTCATGGATGAAATTGAAAGTGGGAGAGTAAGTTTGAATATTGATATTATTCTTAAACTGGTTTTGTTATAACTTGGATATCACAATGTAATAGATTTAATACGATAATGTTTTTATTTTGCAGGATTTTTCCATTTCGATTTCAAAAAATTTGAATGGAATTTATTATAGAGAGGTTGATCCTATGGATGTCATTACTGTTGCTATTCAAAAGGGACCAGAAGCAAGGAAGAAAAAACAAGTGTTAAATGTTCAAACTGAAGAAGTACAAGCAGAAAGAGGAAAGAGCATCCGACAATCAAATCATGTACCTAGAAGGGTTATATTTAAATCTTCATCTCGCCGAACTGAACATGATGAAATTGTTGCAAATGAGCTTGTTACTCATGCTAGTAAGAGTAACAAACAATATCGTAAAAGAAATATGGTTGAGAGTGCCTCGATTCCTGTTGAAGGCATTACTGATTTAGAAGGAACCCCTTCAAATCAAAAAAAGAGGAGATCTGTTGTTGCTGAAACCAAAGTTATTACTAAATCTGAGAGTGAAAATTCTAGTGGTAGTAGGGAAATCATTACTCTAGGTGCTGATTTAGAGGATGGCATTGTCAAGACAACACAAAATGAAATTCGAGATCCATTGCGGAGGGATAATTTGGTTAACAATGGACATACATTTGAGTTGAACGTGAATCAAATTTATAAACCCACAAAAGGGAAAGATCAATTTAGAATTAGAAAACCACATCACTTGCATATTCACAACTTGAAAGCATTGATGAGGCACAATCCCTATGCACATGTGGTTGACTACCTAGTCCTTGTTGACCCAGAAGTTGTTCCTACTAGAGATGAATTTGATGAAACAAGATGTTTTCATTACAAATATTATGTTCTTGGAGGGAATCATTCTCCAGAGGCAAGAAGAGAGTTGATGCAAGAATATCTCAATAACCCTATTTTTGAAATAATTAAATGCATCATTTATGCTAGTTTAACAGATGTTGAAGCAAAGTTGTTGACATGGGATCATAACACAGATAGTGAATATAGGTTGACAATGACATTTGTTTAAAGGGTGAGATTTATACACAGTGAATTTGTGCAAATATGTGGTGCGGAAAAATCTAGAGTTGATGCAAGTTTTCGGAGACAATGTTGTATGGAAATAGGTCTCCCTATTAAAGATGGTATTATGCTACAAAAAATTTCCAGAGGAAGTGATGCATTCAGACCTGTAGATGCCTATTTCTAGTTGGCATTTAGATTTGGGAAAACATGGGATTTGATTGATGACATATTTAGCTTGTGGGAGAATATTGGCATAAAAAACCAAAAAGTGAAAAAAGGTAGAGTTGTTCCATGGAGCGGTGGTAAGGCAGGTCCTGACGTCAAGAATCTGCCAGAAGACATGACTATTACACCTTGGAGAACAATGCAAGGTGTGAAGGATGAAACATTAATAGCCACAATACTATCACGGGTAAAGTCAGGTGAATTATCCATGGAGGAAATGTGCAGCGAACTTGAGAAGTAAGTTGAGCATTTTTTTGAGTTTAACATTTTTGTTATGTTCTAGGTATTATGTTATATTATTATATATGATTGTAAACATCATTTATTGTTTCATTGTCTAGTCACAAGGTCTACATGAAAATACAAGAGGATATGGTTATAATGTTGACTGAGAAGAGTTGGGATGATGTCAAATGCAACTATCCAGACTCAAGCTCGATAGAAACTTTACAACAATTTTTTGTTGCATTCAAGAAGGTATGTTGATCTATGATACATCCTATTTTATTTATTTTCTAATTCAATTCATTTCTATTTTATTACTTATAGAGATCATTTTCATTTGAAGATGCCAAAGAGGGGTAACGATGGAGTACCAGAGTCCTTCAAAATTCATATCCAAAGAGCCAAAATAGAACGACAAAGGAGACAACGTCTTCCAAACGTTGAACTTGATGATACACTTGATCATTATATTTTGAATGGGCTTGACACTATGCAATATAAAGTCATTTTAGGTGACTATGCAGACATTGCAAATCTTGTTCCTAAAAAGGAGTATGCCCTAGTGATTGCAGATATCCCTCATGGATACAATATTCGAAACACTACTTATGATTGTGAGCCTGATACTTACCAATCATTCAGTAAAGTGGTTTCGGGATTTGTAGATGTCACAACATCACCACTATGGATATTTGTTGTTTTCCATTCAGACACACAATTAGGGGGCTTGTTGACAGTCTTCAGGGGTAAAGGAAATAAAAAGGAAGCAACTTCATTGGTAATATATTTGCACTATATTATCAAAATTTTGAATTTATAAATCAATTATATTTATTTATAAGTTAATTAATTGTTTTATATTTTTGTTACAGGAAAAAGCCTAATGTTCATAGCTCAGGAAACAATCCATTCCTGAGTGATGTTGAAAGCATACATGTTGCAACTTGGACACAGGAGGATACTTATGAATCATTATGATTGTGAGCCTGATACTTACCAATCATTCAGTAGAGTGGTTTCGGGATTTGTAGATGTCACAACATCACCACTATGAAGATTTGTTGTTTTCCATTCAGACACACAATTAGGGGGCTTGTTGACATTCTTCAGGGGTAAAGGAAAAAAAAGGAAGCAACTTCATTGGTAATATATTTGCACTATATTATCAAAATTTTGAATTTATAAATCAATTATATTTATTTATAAGTTAATTAATTGTTTTATATTTTTGTTACAAGCAAAAGCCTAATGTCCGTAGCTCAGGCAGCGATCCATTCCTGAGTGATGCTGAAAGCATACATGTTGCAACTTGGACACAGGAGGATACTTATGAATCTCTTTTAATCAATGAAAAGAGTGGAGGAAAACATAGTCAGATATTGAGTTATAATGTCGTGGTAAAAAAATTAACATATGAAGAAATGGATTTGAAAGGAGTGACTATAAACATCTATCAAAAGCCACAAGCATTGATTAATTATCTCATAGATACATTTCCAAGAGAAGGAGATTAGGTCTTAGATTTGTTCTCGGGTTCAGGTAAACTTTCTCATATTACATATGAAATAATATATCAAGTTTTATTGTATGTTTTATCCTTCATTATTTTATTGTTTTAAAGTATGCTTCTTTATGCTATTTGACTTAACTTTAATTTTGTTTTCTATGATTAGGTACAACAATAGCATGCTCCTTACAGAAAGGAAGAAATTGCATATCGATTGATAATGATCCACTCCAATGCAATTACATAAAGCAAAGAATTAAGGCTATTCAAGTTCTTCCAGATGAATTGCAAGAAGTTGGTTTGAAGAAAGGAGAGTTTAGTGAAACACTTGTGGCAAAGATGTCAAAAGATCCCCAACCCCCATTAGGAGGGGTGTTTGGAAAGGAGCACTTTGGGGATCTTGCAGACATAGAAGACCCAATGGAAGAGGACATTGATGTCCCTGAGGAAATTCAAGCTCCAAAAAATTCCAATGTCGATGAAGAATTTGGCATGCATGATATTGTTGAATAGTTTCATGTTTTGAAGAAAATGTTAATTTTGATCATTTTTGACAGTTTTTTGATAAGATATATTATTAATGTTTTGACTTTCAGACTTTATTTTAGAAATAAAATTTCTAAATATAATGCTTTTAATATGTTTTTTACAAATAATTTGTATATTTTTTCTTGAATTTATGTGAATCGTCACTTTTCGATAACTAATATGAAATATGATCATTTTTATAGAAAAATTCTCTGAAAATTCATTGAAAATGGTTTTAAATGTCTTTATTTTCTGGAATTGTTTACAATTTTGTCAATAAAAATGCCTTATTTTGTCCATAAAAATGTCTTATTTTATAGAAAAAATCATAAAATGTATATTTTTCATTATAAATTGCTTAAAAATGTATGTTATTTTGCAAAAAACACACTTGAAAATAGAAATTAAAAATATTTTACAACAAAGATAATTCAAAGGCCCCAAAAAATGCGTCAAAATGAAAATGTGTGATACTGGCATCAACTATTTTTGAAACGGGGGTGAAAATAGCTACTAAAATTAGGAGAGAGAAAAATGAAAACTGTGTCGAGTTCTCATTTCATAGTATAAGTGGTTAATAACATTTACAGAACCTTCAGATGTACTTTCTTCCCGATTCCACTCGAGTTGTTGTTGTACAAGGTCGTTGGACTAAGCAGTAAGTAAGCACAAACCTTGGTATTTTACAAGTTTAGCAGGTCTGATCTCAAGCTCGTACTCCTGAAGATCTGTCATCCAGTGAGCGCATTTTTTACCCAAGTCCTTTTGGATCAGAACATTCCTGATGGCTACATAAGGGACAATAAACCTAGTCTGAGATTTCAAAATATACGTTCCGAAGTGTTTTACCTATTTATAAACCGCATAGGCATGTTTATCAATCTAGAAATAATTTAGTTTGGCCCCTTTAAATGTGCAGCTCATGGAGGAGATAGGAATCTCAACATCAACAGGATGTTTCTGCGTGATTACAACAACATACGAGAAATTAGTAGTGAATGTATATAAAATAAAATCTTTAGTGAAATCGGGAGACATTAGAGCAGGAGCTTCCGCGATGGCTTTCTGAATTTCATCAAAGGCATATATCTAGTCATCGGACCATTTGAATTGTGCATCTTTTTTAATCAGTTGTTTTAAGGGTTTGACAATCTGTGCAAAATTAGGAGCAAATATTCTAACAAAATTAATCTTACCTAAGAACTATTGCATGGCTTTTCTAGAACTGGGAAGTACGATCTTGGCAATGGCGTCTGTTCTCTCTAGGTCAATAATCATGTTGTTTTTTGAAACGATGAATCCCAACAACTTACCTTCAGTAACCGCAAAGATGCATTTATTCGGATTCAATGAAATCCCATATGTTATGCACCACTCGAATACTTTTTTAAGAGCACATAGATGTCCATGCCTCTTTTTAGAATACATTGTAATTTCATCAAGATTAACAACAACAAAATTATGCATTAACCCCTTGAAAGCTATGTCCATATCTCTCTGGAAAGTGGCACCTGCATTTATCAATCCAAAAGGTATTCGTCTGTAAGAAAATTTTCCCCAATAGGTTCTGAAAGCTATTTTCAATTGGTCAGCGGGGGCAACTAAAAATTGACTGTATCCTGAGAAACCATCTAACAGAGAGAAAATATCAGCACCTGCAACCTTTTGTAAAATCTACTCCATGGGGGGAACAGGATAGTGGTCTTTCTCACATGCTTTATTAATTGGGTTCCTGAAATCTACACACAATCTAATTTCCCCATTCTTCTCCCGAATAGGGACTAAATTTTCAATTCATTGTGTGTGTCTGACCGAGAATACAATTCTGGATGCTAACAGTTTCTCGAGATCTTTTTTAACAGATGGCTCTAAGCTAGGATGCATCTTTCTCAATTTCTGCTGGTAAGGTTTGACATCATGTTTCATGGGTATGTTGTCATGCATGATATGGGTATCAAAGGTCTTGAGCTCATCATATGTCCAAGTGAACACATCTTTGAAGTCTCTGCATAATTTAATGAAATCTTTCCTCTCCTCATGAGAGAAGTCAATCCCTAAATTGATTAACCGAGGGTTTAGATCGGTTCCCAGGTTGACAAGTTCATAGTTCAAAGATGAGCTTTGATTTTTGCAGTTTGTCTTATGTTTGAATTTGTCTTACAGATCATAGTACTTTTCCAAATTGATGACTGACTTGGGAATGAGATTGGAAGTGAAGTTAGGATCAGATAAGGATTTTTCATGATCATCTTCATCTATAGCTACATCCTGGAAAGTATCTTGGGCTGTGAGGAAATCTAAGATCTGTTGATCATCATCAAAAAATTTACAACTAGTTACATTGTCAGGGATAAAAGGTCTGTACACTAACTCAATAGAGAAAGTATCGGGAGACAAACCTTCTGGAGGAATCAATCTGCAGGCAGTATTGGCCAACAAGTCTGTGTCAAAGTTTTGGGATCTAGGGACTGACTTAATATTGAATGCACTAAAAGAATTGGTTAGATCCCTTACAATATTCTAATAATTAACCAAACGGGGAGAGATATAATGAATCTTATTCCTTACCTGTTTCACAATAATTTCAGAAGCCCCGTAGCATTCTATTACCTAAGCGCCTAGATCGATTGCCTTCCTGAGTCCTTGAACCAGAGCCTCATATTCAACAATATTGTTAGTGCACTCAAATTCTAGTCTACAGGCCACTATCATTTTGGTCCCCCTTGGGTCTATTAAGACACATCCTGCACTAGCTCCATCTTTAGATCTTGACCCATCAAAGAACAAAGTCCATGCATTTGACTATATGCTAAAATTAGCATTCACATTATAGAAATTATGTACAATGGAACCAGAGAATGGGACATAAGTAAAATTAATAATTTGGGATTGATTCTGAACATTCTCAGTAGGTGATGAATCTGCAGGTAAATCCCCGAAAAATGTGTCAAAAGTGTAGTGTTATATGTGTGAGATAAAATAAGCAGCAAGCTCATTGGAATCATTCAAAATCAGTGACAGTTTGTTTCATGTATGACTCTCTACTGATTTTGATTCTATTAGGTATTCCATTATAAGGAAGCCACAAATGGGACCAGTCAATAGTAAAATAACCTTTAATATTTTTTGACCAATCCCTACTTAGCCAAATTCCATGTGCCTCGGGGATATCAACCAAAACTATGTCAATGGTTTGGTGGATTCTTGGATCGGTGGACAGTGTCAGAAGAACATTTTTCAACTCTCCCACTACCCTAACCCTTGATCAGTCAAGTTGAACTATTTGGGTAGGGAAGGGTTCCCATGATGCATTCAGATTCTTGGAAACATACAGAGGCATCACATTAGATGAATCACCTGAGTCTGTCATGCAGTTATGAACATTCCTATTGAAAATTTTGAAAGTGAGCAAGAAAGGAAGCATCTTCTTTCCACCAGGATTTTGGCCACCGGGTTTAGAATATGTCTCTAAGTTGTTGTTTTGAAATTCTATAGGTTTTTTCACAATCATGTTTTTAGGTAGACTGTATCCCATGGCAGGGATTTTAAAAATTTCAAAAAGAGATATGTTAGCCTTTACCCTTTTCAAGTTATTAATTAAACTATATTCAATCTTGGGAATGGTTGTATCTTTCTGTGTTACTTCCTTGCCTCTATTTGGGGTAGGTGTAGAAGGGGAAGCTTCTTGTGTAGACTGTCCTTTGATTCTTGTATTATAAGGATGTTGGACATTAAAAACAGTCTCAGGCTCATCTTCCTCTTCGGCCATAGGGAGTTCTAAAAAGTAGCTGATGGTGTTGACCTGCTGGTCCTCTTATTCATTCGGTGGTTCAGGATCCTGATTGTATTTTTGATTTTCATTAGGGTGATCAGGAGGATTCTGGGATTTAGAACCCAGATATTTGAAAATGGAATAGATTTCTTCAGAATTTAACCCCTCATTGAGATTAGGTGGAATCTGGTTCTGAGGGGGTTGGTAAGGCCTCCTAAAAGGTGCTCTTATCAATCCTTTGTTATTGGTTTGATTTTCAGTGTTGGTCTTCTTTAAGTGCACCATATCATTAGAGATATTCTATAGAAATTTTTTCATAGCATTCATTTCAAAGGGATCCTTGTTTTGCATAGTGAGCTTAGGAGGGTTCTCTTGTTTCTTGCGGGAGGTAGAAGGTTGTTCAGATTGATGTCAGGATTATCTTTTAAACAAAACATGTCATTTTCTACCTGGATGGCTTCAGCGAAATATTCTTGCAAGTTATCTTTGTGTGCTCTTTTGACCCACATGGATATGGGGATAGGAAGACCTTTAATGTAATGTGCAACCAATAATTATTTTGTAGGAAGAACAATGGTGGGGATTCTATTTTTTAAGTAGGATAATATCTGGTTGTAATACTTAACCCTTTATTTTCCATTTATTTTCAATGAGGACAGATCAATGACCAGATCCTTAGGGCTTTTATCGTGTCCGAATTTCTGGATAAAGTGGGTGTCAAAATCATTCCAGGAAGAGATGGATCTGGATTCCAAGGAAAAGTACCAGGTAGATGCTTTCCCTTCAAAGGTATAAGGGAACAACCTACAGACTGCATCTTCATGTATGACACTTCTCAGCCTAATAGCTTTCATGAAGGTCTTAATATGGTCTAGTGCAGGAGATTTATCATCTGGATTAAATTTAGGAAGCCACTTTTTTGGGGTTTTGGGAAGTCTATGTTGTTCCCCAACAATGAATACAACATCTTGGTCTAGCCAAGGTCTATTTTGGCCTTCAGCCATTGGTATATCTTCTGAATAAGAACTTGAGGATGACTCACCATCTGATGATTCCTCAGATGAGGATGATGATGAAGAAGGAGGTGTTGGTGGAGTTCCACCTGTTGCGACATTGGGCTGTGGGATATGTTGATCTTGATTTGTTTCTTGAAATAATGAATCAATATAGAAGTCAAGAAACAATTCTTTTCGAGTTGTGTTTAGATTATCTGTGTTCTGATTATCAAAATTTTGATTATCGGTGTCAATCCAAGAATTGTTGGTTTGATGTTTTTAGGATAATATTTGTCTCAAGTTCCAATTTTCTTCAATTCTCTAATCAACCCGATCAATGCTATCATGTGTACTTTTTATTAACTTCTTAAGGGTGAGAGGCCCTCTAGTAGGAAATACAAAAATAATTCGAGGCCTTGGTGTTTCTTGTCCTGTTACAGGAGTAGCAGGTATTACAGTTGGATCTTGAACTGGTTGTTCCGTGGATGTGGATGCTTGAGTCTAGATCCTGGTAACAACCGGTACTCTTCCTGGAGAAGGTTTACTAGTGGTGTTTTTTCTAGGCATGATTGGTCATAGCCCTCCTTCTAGCGCCATTTGTTGAAGCCCTAGGTATAGTAATGCTGGAATGATTTCCAAGGAAAACAACAGAGGGTGACAGCCCAATCTGAAAGGATTCAAACAACTGTACGCAAGAGCAGTTCTATCCCCAAATTGTTTGGTGTGACTGACTCCCACGGATATTAAGCCTCCGCTGGCACTTATGTGAATAGATCCGAATGGATCTGTATTCTTGTTAGGGAATATTGAAAGTATTCTCAGTCTAAGGGGCAAATATTGTTAGATTAGGAAGTATCTAATTAAGTTAGATATGGATTAGGAAATATGATTTAAGCTTGCAAAACAATCAAATCTTGAATTTAATCAGTGTTTTACCAATTAATAAACATATGAATTGGATTTGAACTTATCAGCTTAAGACAAAACCAAATAATGACAATTGAATGATTTCAACTTAAGAGTTAAAGCATATATTAGGCTATCCTGTTAAGATATGCTAATTGAAAAATTGGCATCAATGTGATTATATCTATTTATCATTTACAGAAATAGATAAATGAGTTAAATAAATGAATCCACTTAACACATAACAACATCTGAATCATATGTTAAGATAAATCTAACCTACAGATCGATGCATTCGTTAAAATTGCAAAATAAAATAGAGTTCATTCATAAACATAAGCAAGCAATCAAAATCTATCAAAGAAATTTGATAAATCATACAAAAGAGATGGAAAAGAGAGACTAACTGAATTTCATTTAAGTCTGCAAAAAATTACAATGCCTCAGAGAAAAAAATTATCTCTAGTTATCCTTCAGTGATTTTCTCCCCCCCCCCCTCTCTTCTATGAGATTCTATCCCTTTAAATATTAATTACATCAAATTACAAGGACATATTTCCCATAAAACAAGGATTACAAAATATTTCTAATCTAGGACTTGCCAAGGGAAATTAACCACTTGTCCCACACATATAATAATTCTTCTACATCTGGATATTTGGCCAATTCAAATGGAAGATATCCATGATGTAAGCTGAGTAAAAGAAAGTGGGATTTATGGAGGTTGGGGTCTTCTGGTATTTCTCAATTTCCACCTTAATTTCCAGTGATAGAATTTGAGCCCAGTTGAAGGACTCTCCTATAGTGAGTACATGGTGAACCAGGGGTGCCCACTCGACCTTAAAAACTAAGCAGTCTGGTAATCCATATAGCCTGCAGAGAATGGCCACCAACAGAGCGAATGAATCTTTGAACCAGGAAATGGGGTAGCATTTGTCGGCCTTGGGCGTGAAGCTTGCAGGGGTACTCATCCAATATTTTAGCATTTCATCAAAGTTGAATTGGGTCTTGACGGAGTCCAGGAATTTGGCATTTAGCAATTGGTAGGGTGGTCTTAGGGCATAAGCTTTGGCGAAGGCTTCGGGCCGGAAAGAGGTTAACTGTGCCCCATAATTATCATTGAAGGAATGTTCTTGAGTTTGGGCGTAGTCAATTATTCACTTCATGGCATTGGTATAGGGAATAATGGTCAATCTAGCAGCAATGGCATGTAACTGCGACTTAATGATGTTCCTATAAAAGGATTGGTTTTTATGGATTGCACAAAGGTCATTATTGTCGAACATAGAGTAAATGCAGGTCCAATCCAGGTGAAGAGTTTCAGAGACCCTGTAGTTTGTATCAGAGAGGATTCCACTGTTTGGGTCTTTTTTTTTTAATTCCCTTAGAGCCGTTTCAGAGAGACTGTTTTTCAACATGGTTGGGTAGCTTAGACCTGTGATAAAAAAGAAAAAATCAATCAGTTAAAACTAATTTTAACTTTGATCTATCACCAAAATGTGGATAAAGTGCTAAAAACCAACTTGTGTCGAAGACGACAGTAAAAAATTGCAATCCTGGTAAAAATCCACAGTAAAAATCCTTTGTCCAAATGAAATTCGTAATTCGAAAAACAGTGAGAAAATCGTAAAAATCGACAATACTTAAGAGGCAGTGGGGTTAATCCAAACCGTATGATCAAAAGGAATCAATGGCTTAGATTAAATTGTGAAGAGAGGAAAAGAAATTGCGGAATCAACTTTTTTCAAAATTTTGATTGAGGCTTCCACAATCCGCAATTCGCAATGTGGGTTGCGGGTTGCTGAAGTATAAGTTTGGACATAATCGATTTTAATGTTTCTGCAATTGGATAATGAAGCGGTGTAAAAATAACAAGAAAATTCAATCTTTCTGCAATCTACAATTGCGGGTTGCAGGTTGCGGAAGTGCAACTTCCATTGGTTTATTATGGTTTCCGCAATCCGCAAAATGTGGGTTGCGGGTTACAGAGCATGAATGTTTATTTTGAACGACTAAGTACTCTCCGCATTCCGCAATCCGCAATTTTTGGGTTGCATATTGCGGATGTGCAAATGCAATACTTATTTTCTAAGTGGTTTCCGCTTTCTGCAATCCGCAATTTTGCGGATTGCGGATTGCAGAAGTAAAATCCGATTTTACTAAAAAGTTTCCCGACATCTACAATCCGCAATTGTGGGTAGTGGGTTGTGGAAAGGGAAGATTTAGAAGGTGAAAATTTCAAACATCCGCAGTCCGCATTCGGATTGTGGGTTGCGGAACGGGGGTTGCGGAAACGATATAATTTGAAGAAAAAGCAAATTTTTTGCAATTTTCAAAACACATAAAATAAAGGTTTTTTCAGCACATTTTATTAAATACAAAGCATGGGAATAAGAAAATATCATGACAACAATCAAAACACTCCAAAAAATACGTAAAGGAAAATCAAGTTACCTTCACAATCGTAGTGGGGTTCCCATTTTTAATCAATAAAAAAAGGGATCTGTTGTACCTACAACAATGCCCTTCATTATAACTGACTCTATAATACCTTCACTAATAAGATTTAGGGGACTTCATCCCTTACCATTTTGAAAGGTTTAGATAAATTATTAAGGAGATATAATTACTAGTCATAGGAAGATTGCTTAACTTACACACTATGAGCTCTATTCAACCATGAAATTAAACATTATCTTGTCCACCCTTTACATCAGTCATCCAACCATCACCTACCGATTTGTGTCATCTATTAGGCATCATCCCCCCCTCTCCCCAAGGAGGGGATTCCATTACACATATCCCATTTTTATTTCCCACACTAAGTGTAACTAATACTTCATTATTTGGTTTTGAAGAGACCCTAATTTTATAATTTAAAAGTTTAAGTACTTGTTTTAGGTGTTAATTATTATTTATGTGAGGGATCCGAGAGGTTAAGTTATACAATGTGCAAATTGTTGGATTAATTATTGTGAATTGGGAAATAATGTACCTCAGACCATGATGGGTGGGGATTGGGTGTGTGGGGTGTGTAATTATGTGATGGGTTCAATGTGGTTATGGGATAATGTGTGTTCACGGTCATAGTGATCAGGGGTTAAGGTATTTTAGTAGTCTACTTCCAATTTTAGGGTCTTATGGGTTAGCAATGTAGTTTATGAGGGGCAAGAACAATTATTGTACAATGGGGCATATCATGTTAACAAGCCATGATGTGTCAAGGCTAAGTGTGTGGATGTGGGTAAGTGTTCTAGATGGTCATTGAGATAATAGGACGAAGTATACTTGAGGTCATATTGGTAAATGTTTTTATGGGTCTATTGCTATGTTTGAGATCCCAAGGGTTATGTAGGTACTATGTCAGGGGTGGGAGGGGTTAGTGTGCATTGGAGAATAATGTGATGGGTTGGGGGCCCACACATGGTCGTTGATCCTTGAGACTATGAATTTATTCACAAGAACCATCCCAAGTGCACCTAACCTTGAAATAGACGACATTGAACTCATGGGACATAGATTCCCTATTAAATGCCTATCGTAAGGATAGGGAGTCTATACAGGGTGCACGATCCCTTGAGAGAATTTTTTGTGTTATAATACTACAAATTGTGAACTTGAATGATTACATGATCCCCAAGGACCATCCTCGATGTAGTAATCCACAAAATGGTGACCACACCTCACCTCTAGAGTACATATTTCCTATATAGGGATTGTGTGTTTCTTTGGGTTACTATGCATGAATCATGATCCCTAGAAACCGATTATATGGACTTAGACCTTGTATTTTGATATTGGGACATGAATCCTCTCTAAGAACCATCCTTAAGAATTTGTTGACCTTGTGAAACATTATCATGGTGGTGATTGAAGGTTTGGAATAATGAAATGGGAGGTCTTTGAGTGTAATCTTTCGTAATCATGAGGCCATAGTGCCAATAGGACTTGTTGTTACATTGATTCGCTCCATCGCTTGCCACTTGTCCTCTCTATATTGTCTATTCATGTTGACATTTAACATTCCATGGGAATAGTGGACAACCTAAGTGGACTTAATTGTTAAGAACATATATTTCCTCCTTGGAGGTAACATGTTTGAAACCAGAGGGCGCATGTTATGTACACCTCCATAGATTAGTACATGCCCTTGTATATTCCTTATATATTTGATTAATGATCATTTGGATTTATTTTGTCACTAGGATAGTAATGTTTATATATTCAAAACTAATACAGTATAATTTAGTTGCATTGTAGCTAAATTGAGGAGTCATGGTATTTACAATTTTATAACATGACATTGATAAAATGATTGGAATATGTAAAGATAGAATCTAATCATCTACCACAACATCCTTGTAATATCCCTCTTTTTGCCCGATTATTTTGTAAATGGAATTAATATTGTATTGGTTCCTCATGAGGAACTCAAGGCCAAGGCCCCACCAGTAAGCCTCGTAACTTCTATGGTGAATGTTCCTAAGTTATAAATCGTAAATTTATAATGACGCAACTCAACGAAAGAATAACCAATCCCCTAAAGGGAGAAATACCAAAGGGAATACCAATTACAATATCTAGGGGAGATCTTATGACTACGAAGATCATGGGGACCTAGCTATTCTGGTACCTCAAGCATGGGAGACTATGAGCAAAAAATATGGTAAGGTTCAACCTAAGTAGGAATAACATCTGCTCGTTGTGATTAATATAATCCTAGACAAGACCTAGGTATATGTTGTGCTGAAGCGGAGGGACGACCCCGCAATGGGAGCACGGACCCCATGATTTAAATCCTTGATTTTTGTTATAATGCTTACAAGCTGCACTGAAGGGGAATGACGACACGAAATGGGAGTATTGATCCCATGAATTAAACCTCTGTTGAATGCGTGGCTGCATTCTAACGCTTCACCGGTGTGATTTCAGGATTTTGCATGGTTGAGTTTAAAATCTCCTTCCAGAACTCGATGTCCTCTGTAGTTATAGAGTCTTAGTTTTAAAATGACTCCAGATCCCTGTGGATCACAATGTATGGATCCACCATTTGAAGATGTGTTGATCCCCGTGATCTGAGGGTATGTATTCACTACCTTGAGAACTTGTAGATCCCTGATGCGGATCACAACATATTTAACCCTTGGAAGCGCGAATTCTCATTGATCCCTGGGCTGTCCCATTATGTATGTTCTATGATATAGCTGTAACCTTCGCATTTAAGTGCGCTGGGTTGTCACAACGGTTCTGCCTGTTGGAGATAATTCCTCCTGCCAACCGTTTGAATTCACCTAACATTGTACCAGAAGTTAATGCATTAGGTGTAGGAGTTAATACGCCTTGTATGAAGAGGCATCGACATATGTAAAATGTGTATTCGTATTCATTTTAGGTTTTAATGGATAATGCAGAGCCTCAGAGCTCCATTGAGAGATTCATCCCCTGTTTTGTTTAAGCCTCCGCATACTTTGTTTCCCCTGCTGCTCTGCCTCTCAATTTGTCATGGTATCAGAGCCTAGAGTCACGAATCCTCCTTCACTAGCCATTCACCAGCCATGTGAAGGATCCAAGCGTTGTCAGGGTTACAACCAGTGTTGGTCAGCCAAGCCAACCTACTGCAGAGAAAGAAGTAGGAGCAGCCGACTCCATTGATGTGAGAGAAACCCCAGCCACAATTGTTGGAAGAGAAACCCCATTTGATTGTGGAGGAGCGCGCCTGTACAGAGGGGAGGCACTCCAATGGATTTACTGTTGGTGCGAGAGAGAAAATGGCTCAAGAAAATGTAGCGGCTGTGGCAGAGAATGGCAAGGGAAATGGCGCTGCAGCTGAGCTGCCCAAGTTCTTGGTTCTGAAACCCCATCTGATTGTGGAGGCACCGCACACTGCCAACGCTATAAGCTTCTACAAGCGCGTGTTCGAGGCTAAAGAAATTGCAAAGTCTCACAATTTGTGGGATTGAACGGCATAAGCGTCGGAGGCGAGAGGCTCTCGATTTCGCCTGGTGTTATTGGACAAGGAGGCACGATTGTGGACTCTGGAACCGTCATAACTCGGCTTGTCCTGCAGGCATACTCTACCTTGAAAGCCTCGTTCCGGAGCAAGACCCGGGATATTCCGAGCGCGAAGCCTTTATCGATCTTGGACACCTACTACGACCTATCTCGCTACAGTGGCCAGGTGAGGATTCCATCTATAACTTTCCACTTCCAGAACAACGTGGATGTGGCGGTGAGTGCAGTCGGTATTTTGTTTCCCGTTCAGAGTGGTGGATCTCAGGTATGCCTGGCATTCGCATCAGCATCCCAATCGCCTACGTTTAACATTATCGGGAACTTCCAGCAACAATGAATGCAAGTTTCTTTTGACACGGGAGCTGGAAGAATCGGCTTTGCTTCTGGATCCTGCGCCACTTAACACTGCTCCCAACAATGCTAATAAATGCACATCATGGCCATGGTCTCGGCCTCCATGTCTTGATGCAATGGTACTAGTAAATTTGTAATTCACAACCATAAGCGAAATGCTGATCAAGAGCTCCCTCTCATCCTTCACGCCCATTTGAAGTTCGGTTCTGCGGAGATTATGGTCTCCTAGAGGAGGCCGAAAGGGAGGATCCAAGAAAGAGCCTGCTAAGAAGGTGGCACCGGCTAAGAAGGCAATTCTCGCCAAAAAAAAAAAATCCTGCTAAGAAGGCTGCAGCTCCTAAGTCCAAGACGTGCGCGGAAAGATAAAAGTGGGGCCGAGTGGTTTGGTGTATTAGCTCGAGGTTTGGTGTACGAGACCCAAGGGCTGAAAGGGCAAACATTATTAAGAAGTAACCCGACCTTTGTCTGGGAAGAGTGCAGCGAGACACCGTGAGTTTTGTGAAGAGGCTTGAAGTCGCGAACAGAATTATGTCCAGTCTGAAGCTACGAGGAGAAGGCGCCTGTGTAAGTTTTATTTAAATGCCTAGCTTAACTCTGCATTTGAACATTACAGTTTGGTTGAAGGCTATAGATATGTATGTTTTCCGAAGAATGGGTTGGTAGCATATTTTCAAATAAAATTGAGAAAAGCGGACAGAGGAAAGTCGGCAGAACAACATTCAATCCATAGTCATACCAACGAACATTCAAGGGTTAAGCATAAAACAGAGAGGAAAGAAACCATGGATGAACTTATGAGCATAAATTTTCTGCCACCACCTCCCATGTCTTATGGCACCAATTATGCATTTTGGGCCAGTGAAATGAAAATAGGTTTTTGCAAAGACAACCTATGGGAACTAGTTGAGAAAGGATATGAAGAACCCCCGAATGAAGAAGCCTATGAGGCCTTATCATAAGCCCAGAAGGAAGGGTTGAGAATTCTCAGGAAAAATGATGCAGGAGCATTATATCGTATCCAAAATGCTTTGGATGACAACATTCTAATGATGATTGCTGATATAGAAAAGTCCAAGGAAGCATGGGAATTTTTACAAAGAGAATTCGGTGAAAGGGGGAGCTGTAGCAATGAAAGCAATGATGAAGCAGCCATAGCTGCAGATGAAGGAGCAGTTGAATGTGTGTATGAAATGGTCGAGGGCTCTGTCAGCCTAGCAGAGCCTGGTAAGTTTGAGAACAATGAAGCCCACTGTGCAAAGCCACAAGTGGATGAAGATAACAAAGATGGTGTTGAAGATGAAGAAGCTACCAACCCAGCAATTCTTGAAGATGAAGCTGCCATAGCAGTAGCAGAAAATGATGAATCAACAACTCAAGCAGTTGCAGGACAACTAGTAAAAGCTGAATGTGAAGAAGAAGATGAGCTCATGAAGAGCATGCCCATGAGGGCAGAAATTTTTCCTAACAGTTTAGATGTTTGTGCATGTGCAGGTGCATATAGAAATGAGCGTGCAATTGAGGAAAATGTAAATGATGATGAAATTATTCAAGAATTTTTGGACAATGTGATGTCCCTGTTTGAAGCAAAGAATGGTGAAGATTGCAAAGAAGGCAGCATTGAAGCTACAAAGATGAATGAAGAAGAAGTCAGCCATGTAGCTGCAAAAGATGAAGCATTTGAATTCAATGATGATGGGCATTGTGACATGCCAAGAGTGCTTAGCAACACCATCGCCGAAGAAATCTACATTGAAGATGCAGAGGATGAAGATGAACCAGTGGAAGACATTCTTATGAAATGGAGTCCTGAAGAGATCAAGCACTATTATTAGTTGATGTCATGGCAACATGCCAATGAAGAGGATGAAAACATAATGAAGGATGTGAACAACATGTGGGATCTTGAAATTCCCACAACATACGAACTAAGCATGCTAAAATCAGAATTTGTGGATGAACATACATGGCAGCAGTTCATTGAAGAATTTGCAGACTTTGATGGAAGAGTTAGGCCGAAAAAGCCTGAAGAGAGTTGGAAGAAGAAGACTAGGACGAAGAGGAAAAAGAAGAAGAATAAGAAAATCAGGTTCATGAAGAACAGAGCAAAGAAAAAGAAGACGAGAAGAATGTTGAGTTCAAGGTGTGGAGCAGAAAGAAGAAAAAGGTAAACATGTTCCATATCCTGTAGTGAAGTAAATCAATTTTTGGGTCTATGAATGTAAGCCTAGCTGAGACTTAGACTAGCATGCATTAATGTTTTTTGTTGAAAGCCCATGAAGGCGTTGCATGTATGCTTCAGATGTTAGTAGTTGGTTTATGGTCAAAATTATGGGGGAGTGTTGGAGATAATTCCTCCCGCCAACCGTTTGAGTTCACGTACCGCCAACCGTTTGAGTTCATGTACGGCTGTACCAGAAGTTAATGCATTAGGTGTAGGAGTCAATACGCCTCGTATGAAGAGGCATCAATATATGTAAAATGCATCAATATATGTAAAATGTGTATTCGTGTTCATTTTAGGTTTTAATGGATAATGCAGAGCCTCAGAGGTCCATTGAGGGATTCATTCCCTGTTTTGTTTAAGCCTCCGCATACTCTGTTTCCCCTGCTGCTCTGCCTCTTAATTTGTCACTGCCAACGCAGGTCACGTCCTCCGTTAAATTTATAAAATCCTTTTATATATGTTTTTAACCTCGCCGTTGCATAGGGTGTCAGGAAAGATGAGTGCGAAGCCTTGATCTCTATAATAATTCAGGTTGTCGAAATTACTTCAAAGATATTTCCTAAGCTGCAGGTAGCTCTACGATTTTTTCAAGAGGGTTATTTCAGTATTAACTTGCTGTGAAATCTCCGTAAAAGATACGGCAGCGCCTGTAGTAACAGCGTGGTCATTTTTGTTCTCCCTTTTTCTTCTGCCTGATCCGAGTATCCCTGTCGATCTCCACTCTGACGTAGATCAGACTTGATTTATGTGTATGTCCTACTTCTTTGTCAGAGATCTGCGTAAGGTATCTTTCCAGTTCTGTTTTATATATTTTATATGACTGCTATACATACCCGTCAAGAGTACACCGGCGCAAGATTGCATCTGTTTAAAATGTGTAGATCGGTTATGATTGAATATCATTACGGTTGCATCTAGAGTTCGTAGGCTGTTTAAAATATGTAGATCGGTTATGACTGAATGCCATTTACGTTTGTAGATAGAGTTCGTAGGCCGGTTAGTTTCCGTGCCCTAGAAACCTGAGGAAGTTTCTACTTATTGTACTACCTCGAAATTATATTTTATTATCCTGGTTTCATTTATTTTTCCCTTCTGGTATGTTATTCCATGTAGTATAGATGATACACATACTGTATATACCATGCAAAAGGATTTGGCGATTTTAATTCCTGTAGGTTACTACTATTTTATATAGAAGTTGTTATTAATACGTTTTATGTGGTCGTGACTAACGTTCATACTGCCACGTTGATGAGGCATGGATGTTGAAGCCAAATGGAAACCTATGGAACTTGGGATATTATCAATCAAATATACTTCTAGATATTATGTTTTTGCACTTGGTTTCATGTTATGAAAATCCTTGTCTTATATTTTGGGTTAGGGTTGACAGCGTATCCCTCCAGTCCTAATTAGTTTCTCCTTTTTGTTTTATATATATTATATATTGGCTTAGAATGCATTGGAGAAACTATGTTAAGAAATTAGACATTGAGTAAGTAGAAAGTGCATATTGCATCACTTGAAAGTGAACATGGAAACTCTCTTATGTTGCAGATTGTAACCTTCCATTTTGAACAAAGGTACATGATATGAATTTTGGTGGACGTAGTCCATAGAGGTGAACCACGTGTATATTGTCTCTCTCTATGTGTATTTATTTGTTTTATTCTTTGAGAATTGTAGCAAGCGAATTCATGTTTGTAATATTGAACATGAGATTTTTTTTAGAGCAAGTATTTAAATTATACATTGATGAGTTTGTCTCAAGCAATTGTTGGTTAGACTTGGGTTACAATGAAAGGTTTCCATATATATATATATATCTATATCAGTAAACAAAGGAAAAATAAAATAAGTTGTTGGATGTTATTATAACTTGTTGGGTTATTGTTGTGGATAAATTGTTGATTAAAATGCTTGAGTAGGTAAGCACGTTATAAGGAGTATTAATTATTGAAATAAATACTTATAGAATGTTGGGTAGACCCTCAGTAAGGAGTTTTATTTTTAAACAGATTTTTCCGTATAGTAGTTGCACTTTCATGATGGCAGTGCATCTTTCCTTCCTCGTCATATAAATGCTAGGTGGAAAAGCTATAAGCAGGATGTATTCGATGAGTTAACAAAGTGCACATGGAATTAGCGTATCTCATAATGTCTTATGATTATAGCTCATTTTTATGTGGTCATTGTGAAAAAATTTCATAATTTCACTAAAATACTGACTCGAATTTTGGGTATGTTACAATCCTATCATGTCTTCGATTTCAAGAATATATGGGATTTGTAATGGTTTTGAAAGGGATGGGATCAAACCTTTTAGAAATTTTTGATGCAAATCTAAGAGAAGAATTAGGGAACCTAAGTTCTGATAAAAAAATCAAAGGGTGTGTTAGTTGTTACACCAAAATATTTTCATCATGAGATGTGTACCCTTGGTTTGTTCTAATTCATGAATAATTGATGCCAAATTTCCTGAAAATAAGGATTTCCATTCATGTTTCCTCACATTGCGACATTGACGCACTCTGCACATTCACAAGTAGCGTCATACCTATGGTGATGCCCTGTTCCCATTGGAAAAGTGCGTTGTTGACCTTCCTTCCCTTTAGTCAACATGTGTCACCCCATCCCTGATGTAGTTTGCTAGTTAGCAAGGTGCATCAGTGTCTTTTTGAGGAGAAAAATAGAATCTTTGAGCACCTTCTAGAACGAATCCCTTCATGGAGGCCTATCGCAACAAATCAATGTAGGTGGTAGTCAATCCCCTAACTCCTTGGGATGACCCCTTAGTCTTCTCCATCAAATACTCAACTCCTTCTATTCTCTTTGGCCTATATATATAAACATCCTCTCCATGATTACTATCTAGAGTATGAACTAGAGCACCCAAATGCTCGAGATATTATGCTAGATTTGAAATACCTCCATCCATTAGAGAAAAGGTTGGATCTTTGAGGCAAGGATTATTTGGAATAAATTGCAATGTCAAGGCTTGGGTTATGATCTCTCCCTTTTTATTTTTATCTTATTCAGTAATATACATGCTCTTTCCATACATATTTGTTCATGTTAGATATTTAGAACTTGTTTCCTTGACCACTTGTTTAGATTATTTTATAGCACATATTGCTTTCACTCTTGTTTCCATTTGTTTTTCTTGTGTTTTTTTGCAACTGAGAGATCAAGATTTACATCAAACAAAGATACAAAACTAAATATACAAGGTAAGCAATCCTTTGTATTCTTCTATTCCCAAAATGACCTCCTATGAACCAAGACAACCATCTTTTCCACCTATTTCACATTTGGTCAGTTCTAGACCTATTTTGACCTTTTGGGGGAAACCATCAACCACTGTTAACTTCATGACTGGAACACAACCTTCACAACAAAGTATGCTCGAAATTCACCCCCTAGTTAGTGGTAAAAATATGACCTCAGGGGAACCTATGGTCAGTGGAAAAAACATAATACGGGGAAAACCTCGGTTGGTGGACAAAATTTAATTGGGGGACAACCCTTAGTTAGTGGACACAATCTAAGTGGCGGGAGACCTTTAGTTAGTGTACAAAATCTAAGTGGAGGAACACCTTCATTTATGACTTATATGACTGGGGTTTTACTCCCAGCCATGGGACAACCCTCGTGGGAACATCACGTGGGAGGACCATCTATATGGGCCCAACCCCCACAGGGTTATACATATCTGGGTAATCACAATGTAGAAATATGTCAACTCTATCAAAATACTCCAAGAAACCTTTATCCCGAAGTACCTTATCCCAAAAACTAAAACACCCCATGGCGACATCATAATTTTCCACCAACTGGACCCCTAGCTGATGGCCCACCCCCTACCCCCCCACCACTACCACCACCTCCACCCCATGTCCCACCTCCACTCCCTGTCCCACCTCCACCCCCACCATCTAGAAAACCCCCTCATTCGGGAGAACCCCCTCACAATGGAGGAGGACCTCCATCTGTCCCACCTCATAATGCAGGAGGACCCCCATCATATAGCCAACCCTCTATGGGAGGACATTATGATTTGTAGCTCCCTTTATCATTACTGCATCTTCCACTATTGTCTTCAACTATCCTCAAGCCCAATTTGACTATGCAACAATATTTTCCTAAATTTTGGTTTCAGGGATAATTTTAAGGACCCATACTTATTTAAAAGTGTATAAACCTTGGCGAATCTTACCAATTCTTAAAATGTCAACTATAAAAAATTTGGCGATATTTTTCTAAAATTATTTCCATTTCTAAGGATTTTATATAGTTTATATAATAATTTGGTGATTTTTAGAGTGAAAAAAGTTTACCCCATCAAAATTGGGCGAAATGGGGCTTTAAGAAATGCAAATTGGCGAATATTTTTTTGGAAAAAAACATGGAAAAATAGCCCATGGGCTAAATTTCGCCCCTAAAATTATCCTTGTTTGGTTTCATGTGCACACATATTGCTCACATATTCTTGTTGCTCCACTTACCTTGAGAAATTCTATCCAATCCCAAATTGGTCATTCCTAATTCCAATTCATAGTAATAATACCATCTTTCTCTTA
This sequence comes from Larix kaempferi, assembly GCA_027924585.1. NCBI lineage: Eukaryota > Viridiplantae > Streptophyta > Pinopsida > Pinales > Pinaceae > Larix > Larix kaempferi. The sequence continues at coordinate 9,612,223 of BSBM01000789.1, read as the reverse complement.
TTGTTTCCTTCCCTTAGTTAGTCTTGCCCCAAAGTAACTTTACATGGACTTCCTAGAACTCATAGTGTTGCAATGAAATCCATTCCAACTCCACTTGGGGTCATGTTTCAAATTTTATTCTCTTTTGCAAGCCATTCCATGCCATTTGAAGTCAAATACACTTTTCACTTGTGTGATCTCTTCATAGTTCTATTCTAGAGATCACTATAATATCTTATATCCTTTGATTCGTTGTCCACATGTACATATACATATATTTCAAAAATTTATCATGCAATGTATTCAGAACATAAAATGTAAATAGGTCTATATGACCTAGCGTCCTTCCACTCAAATTATAATTGGTCCTTCCAAAGGAACTCGTGTTGATTGTTGTGCACCCATTGAAGAAAGACAATGAAGGTAACAAATGCTCAGTTATAATGATGGGCATTGGGAGTGGTATCAATAGCTAACAAACTCCGATCCAGGTACCATCGACATCCCATGACAGTAACCTATAGGGTAGCTATCCAATGTTTTGGACACTAAGAAAATTTTTCAAGTCGGGGGAAAGAAGTTATCGCTAGAACGGTATTTTGTCACATGTTTTAAACAAGTAGTTGCTATCCCCTCTAAGAGAACAAAAACACATTACCTTAGATTTAACCTCCTCTAGCATGACTCCTCTTTCTCAATTCATTTCCACTTGATGATGAAGGGTTTTTAAAGGTTCCTTATAGACAAGAACTATGCTTCAGATGATAAATGATTGATGGGAATTACTTGAATGCCTAGACAACCAATCCTAACTTATATTAACAAATTATTTTGTGCCCTCCTGTGGAGAAATTATGTGGGTTGGATAAGTTGTTGCAGTTTATTTTTTAAGGCCTTTCTTCGCTTAGTGGAATGAGAAGGGGATATCATTATTAAAAAATAGTACATTTAATTTAAATTATAGCTATTCTATGTGTACATGTTGAATAATAACTAAATATGATACAAACTTTTTAAAAACATTTTAAAAGAGTGACTAATCATATTTATACTAGTGTGATAGAAAACATGGCATTTACAATGTTCAAATTAAAAAAAGAAAAATCATATCCAAGCATCACTCATGAATCTATTGTACCAAGCATTATAAAAATATACAATCTCACTTGTTTAACTATCTTAACATAATTGAAGGTTAATTGATTTATAATACATGTGCACTTTCAATTTAAGATTATGCAAATAACATATGGGGACTTTTAATCTAATTATTTATGAACATTTGAGAATACAAATTCTTACTTTTTACATTTAAAATAATAAAATTTAGTTACCTACATCAGATTCTTCTTATGTAACTAAGTTTTAAATTTTAATATAAATTATATATTTTAAGTAAATTAAATTCATTATATTAACTATGTTTGATTTTAATGTAAATTATATATTTTAAAGTTTAGCATTTATTTAAAGTGGTGCAGAGTATTTATTAGTACCCACATGTATCCTTCTTCTTGAAATTATGTTTTACTAAATTTAATTATCTTATATTTATACATGTTTTATTTTTATTTAATCTAAATTATATCTTCTTGATTATATATGTTAACTATTTGATTTTAAATTAATTAAGATTCATTTTAATGCTATATATATATATTCTGAAAGGAAAATATCCATCACCCTAAATAAAGAGTGATCATAAACTGCCCAAAACTAGCTATTCTTTCATATTCAGAGATTACATCCGTTCACAAAATTAATGTCCAACTCGGATCAGAAAGCTTCAAAAAAGACTCTTCATATTCAGGAATGATCCCCTGAGGCAAATCCCAAGAGGATATCCTTATTACACACAAACCCTCCCATTTAACGGCATGTCTCCTTCTTACACGAGATTAAGCTGGAATTCCACCCTTATCTCTCCTGGTGGAACTAGCAATGCATTTTTTGAAAGAAGATTAGCCTCAACATTAATCTCTGTAAACATGTCTGAAGGTGATGGAGTTGAAGCATGATATATATATATATATATATATTAAAATTTATTTGATATAGTAAAAAAAAACAATACTCCATACTCCATATAGTTTATAGTTTAGTTGGAAGAATATTGTATATATATTTAACTTCTTTTAGAATTGGAAAATATCACATTTAATTGATATAAAAATTAAAAAAATTAATAATTGAAAGAAATATCAAATTTAATTATTCTAAAACTTACAAAATTAAATGACAAAAATCATTCCAAATCTAATATATATAAAAGCTACATATTTTTTCTATTCTTTAATCTAATATATATAAAAACTAAACATTTTATTTATTCTTTATTAAATTAAATAGAGATTAAGATTAAGATTTTAATTGAAATTGAAATTACCAAATTTATTACATGGTTTTCTTATCTTAAGAGGTCATGATTTACTATTTATAGTACATTTTAAAAGGAAATGGGTGTCACAATATATTTAAATATTTTACAATATCTAGTGTATATGGAGTATTCCACATCTAAAAATCAAGTGAACTTTGTGAAGCTTCTATTAAATGGAAATTGGGGATATTTTCAAGGTTTACAAATGGGCCCACAAACCTAAATTTGTTGATTGGTTTTAATTAAATAATTATTAACTAGTTTTGGAATCATTTAGTTTTAAATTTATTAACTATTTTTTTAATCTAATATTTAAGTATATTCTCACATTTTGTTCCAACAACCGTCCCAAAGAAGTAATTTACAACATATGTCTCATGATCTATCATTTTATGTTTGAAATTGCACGCACATTACCTCTAGTTTAAGGATGAATCATGGATATAAATAAACATTTGCAAGGTAATTCTAACTAATTTTTGTTCACACACATATATGAAACAAGTTATTTTAGAGTGCTCATTGATATGAATATTTGACTATCAATTCTACTATGATATTTGAAGTCCTATCAAAACCAACGTTGAAGAATAAAGTTTAACACTACATGGAAATTTTGAGAACACAAAAACTTTTGCTATATAGATTGATACTAGTTACAATAACATGCACTAAAATTCTTCAATAACACATGCATGCATGGGCATTTCACTACACTATTTAGTAGATAAAAGTTGCATCTGACCAATAGTGAATTAAGTAAATTAAATGTATACTTCATGTGTAGTGTGTGTGTGTGTGTGTGTTTTGAAAATCCAATGACTAGTAATTGGTCAACGGGATAATTTTTACTAATTTCAACATGATAATTGTAATAATGGGGTAATAAGTAAGAATTAAAAAAATTGTAAAATAATTAGCATATGAAGAATGAAGTAAGAAAATTTGTGATATCACCTTCAGTTGGATTTAAATCCACCAAGGGTTGACCTACATATTTTTCATGTTTCTCTCTCAATGTTGTTTGTCATCGCCTCATCCTTTCTTTGGTCCTTTCTCATATTTCATCTTCATTTATTTGACAACGATCATGTTTCCTGCTTCGACGTTTCTTGTTTCCCATGTTGATTGGTGAATAACAAATGAAAATGTTCAATTTCCTTTGAAACAATATTACCTCTATGTGGAAAATATTTTTAAAAAATGGACACTGTGGGGCTCTCAATAGGCTTATAGTGATATAACAATTGATAAAGTTTAGTCTTTTTTGTGTTTTATAGAATTGTTTTTCTATTTGGTTTATTAAATGCAAAAGTGTGGTGGGTAATTCATGTTTTTTGTTAGAGGGAATGAAATGAAGAAAATTTAATGCAAAAAGGTGATAAACAAAAGTTCGATCGAGCTAATAGATTGATTGTGATATTATCTTGATTAATATTTTAAGAAGCTTGATCAAGGTTTGTAAAATATCGATCAAGATTTTGGGTTAACCATACATAAACCCTCGATCAAGGTATTTAAAAATGCGCTCAAAACCTCGATCGATGGTTGTTTAAACCTCGATTGAGCTAATAGCTCGATCGAGGGCTTAAAAATTAGTATTTTAGTCCACATTTTTGCAAATTTAATTTTATTGGCCTCTTTGTGAGGACTAAACCATTTCCTAGGATGCACCTTAGGTGGAAAACTTTATATTTATGGATTCATCAACTAATTGTCTATTCATTGACATATAATTTACAGTTTTTTGAGTTCATATGATATATTTTTTCTTTTATTTTCAAAATTACACTTAAAATCCATGTTCACAACTTCAAAGAAACACAAAGAAAAATCAACAACATGAAAAGTACACAACCAAAAAATTTCAAAACATATATATGCTCCACATCAACACTTCCTCTTTAGAAGTGTATTTTTGTTTTTCGATTTTTGTAACTAGTAAAAAAGAATTTTACGTGCACACACATGTGTAGAAAATGCAATTAAAATTTTCAATCGTCAATTTCAAAATTAATAAAAAATATAATCCCCCCCCAAAAAAAAAAATTGCGCCTTAGTGCATTATGTGTTGATTATGTTCATATATATATATATATATATATATATATATATATATATATATAAATTATGCATTTATCACTAAATTATTTTATGTGCTCACAAGCCACTTGTTAACTTTTCCTAATATTTACAACAACAAACCTATTATTAAATGCAATTTTGACATGTTAAATGATATTATTATTTATTTTTTTAAATATAAGTGAAAAGACAACATAATTCCCTACAATTTGTTTTTTTGTTGCATGTTGAAATTCACATTGTTTTTTTGTTGCATGTTGAAATTCACAAGGCATATATTAGTTTTGAGGGCTTCGATTTAATAAATGAGTAAGCCAAAAAGTGTTACCCTTCTTCATGGATTCACCGTAAGGTAAGTTGGGTCTATTGCTTCAATTGTTGGATATGCTTATGGTGTTGCTAGAACTTCAGCTTTTTATGCTTCTAGATTTGTACCTATAATATTACTTTCTCTCCACAACCTGCACATCGTTGCACTACAATTCCATTGACATGGTGAATATGAGTACACTACTCTAGTCTATAGAAATAGGTAGAAAAATCCACTAGCACTGCAAATCTTGAGTCAGTTGATCTCGCCCTTGAGATTTACATATTTTCTTATGTATTTAACAAGCATTCGAATCTCAATCAATCTGACAATTTTAGGCCAACCTATAATGCATATTTGATAGAACATACACCTTGTATAAATACATATAATATATGAATAAGCTACAACAGACAACTCTAGTCTTTTCCAACCAGTAGAAATATTCACAAACCATACATTTTCATATACCATGCATATATTTAGAGAAAATATAGGAGACATGTTCCTGAAATCACGAGTATATATATCATCGTGTTTTCTAAATCTTAAATGAGAAAGGACCTTCAAGAAAATATGTGTGCCCTTGATTTGTAATAGCCTACAAGCTGATAATGTTGTTTTCAAAGAGAATGATCTAGGGTTCAAGTCAGCAAGAAATTAGCGCCCCATCGTACTAATAGATGCCCACCTAATTGCTAATGGAACTACTATCTTACCTAATTTAACTAATAGTTTCCCACCTAATTGACATGGAATAGAATGACCCAATCTCAAACTAGTAGTATATATAAACAAGAACAAGTCTTGAATTATGTTTTTTTTAACACCATCGGCATAGGAAATGGAACTAAAAGAAAACTAGAGTAAATACGATCTAAAATTACAAAGGCAATCACTCATCTAGGTGAGTAGATTTGATCCAATTCAAATTAGAAGAAAATACAATATGCTTAATCTCATTTAAAGTTGTGACTCGCGTATTTCTGATGATCAAAATTCATTATTTCTACTATTATTTCTCAAAATATTATTAATCTCAAATTAGAAGAAAATATAACACGCATAACCTCATTTTCTCTTGTGTAGTATCTTTGTTTTCATGTACTTTTTCAATATTTCCTTTATAAACACATGCCTTCCCATCTTTCTAGTTATTTTGTTGTGTTGTCCATTTTTTCAATACACTATGTTGGAAATAATATACGTCTTCACATAATTCTATAAAATTTGAAAGCTTATTATGATTGTGCCATTTTGTGCATATTTTGGCATTGTGATCAATCTCTTCTTTTTTTTTAAGCAAAAAAAAAGAGCATCATTCTATTAAACGTTGGTTGAAAGTTACAATATACACCTTAACAGTAGTCTTGGTGCTTAAGTAGACACCATTGGGATCAAAACTCATATGAGCACCATAAGCCCATCCACACAACCATAAATCAAGTATTACATAACAGAACAAAGTTATAAGGGCTAAACCATCTACTATCCGTGTACAAGAAGCTACTCTCAACCATAAACCAGAGTAAGCCGAGAGAGCAGACATTACAAAAACCCAATACACATAAGTATGCCAAGTGAACAGGAAATCCCAAGATGTAATACCACATCCAAAAGCCAAAAAGACTACAATCAGAAACCCAAACAAACTAACAAGGAAAGTGCCGAAGCAAAATCCAGCCACAAGTTTGCGTACCATAACCATACGGAGGTCTATACCCCACCAAAACATCAAGAGCCACCATAAGCACATACATGAACCACATACCCCAAGAACTGAGCAATATTGAGTCGAACCAGCACGTCGGCACAACTAGATAATCATCCAGCAGGTCCCTGATCATCTTCAATGTTGATGACCGGCCCCGGAGGTCAATAACCTTCGGATTATCAACTTTCTTAGGACGGGTTAAGAAAGAGATACCAAATTCCCCCACAGTGGCGTCCAGCTTCATATGTATTCAATGGGTCTCATCAACATGCTCCTTATAGTTCTCCTCCATTTGTTTCAGTCGTTGTGAATCCGCCAGAATGTCAACCCGAGCTGCCTGGGTCTAAGCAATGAGAGTTTTCGTGACCCAGAGCGTGATCACTGCTCTATTATAAAGATCCATACATCCTATGGTGTTACCTGGATCATGTATCCAGTTCGCCATATCCACTGCTTTAGGCGGAGGTTCCTACTCTCCCACCATTCTTCATAAATTGCCTTCCATCTCCTCTAAATCCCTTTGCAACTGCTCAAGAAAAAGACGATGAAAGAACACCACAGTCATGGCCGCTCTCCACTGCTCCCAGCTAGGGGCTGTCAGGGGTTCCGTTCCCCGGGAAGAATTACTTGTTTCACCCTGGCTACAATGGCCCCTACAGGCAGGGCGTCCCCTCGGTGGCATTCTCTTAACATACAACTTCTCACCCTCACCTCCGCAGGAAAACAAAATTATACTCAACAACACACAAACCTTCTCAGACAAGTCACAGAAGTGTCAAGAGCCGACCCGATAGAGGTAATTTAAAGGCCAGTCGCCACTTACCACCATTAAATTACCCATAATGAAACTGGCTTTGTAATAAATCCCATCGTCCTTTGAAAACATCATAAGATCATAACTCTGATCATCATCCTTCAACCAAATCATGGATAATAGATTACCAGTCTCCATCCCACACTTCAGATCACGAATCATCATTGTCCTCCTAGCCAAGTAATGGAGGGAAGGATAGGGCGATAAATTTCCCACAGGGATGACATAAGGTTTCTCATAATTCCTGTAGTCACAAGTAACCCATCTATTTAAAACCATCACTTCACATTATTTCAACTAGCTGTCCACATCCTCGCAAATTGCACATATGTCACTTTCAGCAATTTGCATACATCTATCTCGACAAGTGCTCATTGGCATGTTGAGGGTGTCACCACCCCATCCTTCCTCACTGCAGCTGGCACCCTAGTTCGCAAGCACGTCAGCCAAACAGTTTGCACTCCATCTCACGTGGTAAAAGGTGATAGAGGTCATCGTTGTTATAATATTTTCTAAGCATGTCATGCACCACGCTATCCTCCAAGTAGGCACCAACTTAGCCGCCCGTGTCCCGTTAGCCAACCTTGTGGCAAGCTGAATAATTAATTTGGAGTCCCCCTCCACGTGGAGACTTGTAATGCCATGATGAGCGGCCATGTTCAAAACCTGTATCATTGCCTCGCATTCAGCAGCATTATTGGTTTCCAGGCCCAAAGGACCGTAGTAACTAAACAGAACACTTCCTTTGTCATCCCGCATAACCCCACCATAGCCAGCGTTGCCAGGATTACCCTTTGATGCGCCATCAAAGTTGAGCTTAAGATATCCAGGTAAAGGTGGAGACCAAACCACTGAGCTCTCCATGGACGTTAGCCTAGGATGACTGCTCCTGATATGGTTAGGTGGCGCCCCAATGCCTCGTTGTTTCAAAATATTTACTTTGATTTTCGGTAAGTTCATATCCTTCTCATTCCACAGGGTTGATTACAGAGTTTCTATGATGCCGCGTTGAATTTGGCTCCAAATAACAGTGCAATTTTGATATTTTCCGGTGAAAATTCTTTGATTACGTTCCTTCCACAAATCCCACTTAAGAAAACCAGGGAATAGTTCCCAGATTCTATTAAGGATTCTCCCCTGGAAAGGATCCTCCCTCCAACCCTTAATAGAACCCGTCGAGTCGGTACAAAGTCTATCCATCATCCTGAAGATTCTAGCTCCCTTATCCTATAGTTCGGAAGAGAACTTGCACTCATCTCGAAGATGTGTAGTCGTTTCCCCATGCTTACCACATAGAATGCAAACGGATGGTACCTCAAAGCCCCGCTTTGTAAGGTTATCCCACATCAAAATTTTCCCTTTCAACACTAGCCAGATGAAGAGGGTAATTTTAGGCCAAAGTTTAGCATCCCAAATGTGTTTCCAACCGTTTTCAGCAATAGGCTTATCATGACCACCCTGAATATAATAAGCCTCTTTCATGGTAAACATACCTTTTAGCTGATGTCCCCAACGCAACAGGTCCGAACCCAACTGGAATTTGATCTATCGATGTTGCAAAATTTCATGGATGCATTTGCCCATTTCCTCCCCATAGGTCTCCATCCACCAATTCAGAGGATTCCACACCCAAAACCCTCGATCATTCGGTTCTTCCTGCTAATAATGCTCGATCATCTGCCACTCATGGTTAAAATCCAATGAATCTAGAGGGATCTTGTTCACCAAAGTTAGAAGGGGCGGTTCTTGTAGCCATGCATCAGACCACATATTAGTTGATGATCCTTGTCTGACCTCCCAAAAACTGTTTTTTCTTATCAGATCCCATCCCTTTCTATCCATGTTCCAAATGTGGGACCCCTGTTCCGGCCCATCCATCCTAACCCAGTCCTACTTGTCAACATTGAGTGCATACTTCTTTCCCCAAAAACTGGCCCATTGCTCGTTAGTATGATTGAGCCAACTCCACCAAATCTTAGCTCCACAAACAATGCTCATCTTCTCAGGATCCCGTAGTCCAAGCCCTTCTTCAAGTTTTGACTTACACAGAGTCTCCCAAGCCACTAGGGGCCATTTTTTGTGTTCTATAGTGCCTCCCCAAAGGAAGGAACATTGGATATTTTTGATGTCCCTCAGGACAGATTTAGCAGCCGAAAGTACAAAAAAGAGGTAGAGAGGCATCGCCTGAAGTACAGTTTTAACAAGAATAACCCTTCCCGACATATTTAGAGCACGGAGTGTCCAATTTGATAGTTTCTCCCTCATTCTACTTAAGAGTTCTTCCCAATAAGTCTTCTTAAGGACAACATTAGACAGAAGAGCACCCAAGTATTTGGTTGGAAGGGAACTCTTAGTGAAACCTAAAATCCTTACAATGTTCCTTTGGCTAGCTAGCGGAGTATTAAAGAAGAAAATCAGGGATTTATCCATATTCAAAGTAAGCCCCGAAGCTCTTAGCAATATGTTCAACACCTTCTTGATTTGTCTAGCTTCCTGAACAAAAGAATGAACCATTAGGAAAGTGTCGTCAACAAACTGTTGATGAGGTATGGCCTTTTCATATGGTGGGAATTTGAGACCTTTAATTTTCTCCTGCGCAACAAAATGCATAATAAGTCTGCCAAGACCTTTAGTCATGATCACAAAGATAAAGGGCGAGAGAGGATCCCCTTGGCGGATACCCCGCATTGGCTTGAAAACATCAGATGGGTGCCCATTGATCAGGATAGAAAAGAATGAAGTTGATGTAATATTCACCATCCACTTGATCTATAACTCGCTAAAACCAAAGGATTCCATAATCTCTTTCATGTAGGTCCAACTAAGTTTATCATAGGCTTTAGATAAGTTGAGCTTCAGTAGCATTCTAGCCTTCTTCGTGCTTTTGAGGGAATGTAATACTTCCTGAGCTAGGATAATACCATCAAGAATTTGTCTTCCTTCCACAAAACCAGTTTGTTCCAAAGAAATCAAAGTAGGAAGAAGGGGTTTTAGTTTATTGGCCATGACTTTCATTATAAGTTTGTAGATGATGTTAAACAGAGAGATAGGTCTGAATAGGTCAGATCTCTCTTCCCCCGAAGTCTTTAGAATCAGCGTGATAAAGGTAGATTTTAGAGTAGGGAGCACCCCTTTCATTTTCCTCGATTCTTCCACGACCTGCCAAAGTTCAGTTTTAATCAAATCCCAAAAGTGGTGAAAGAAATTGGCCGTAAAACCATCAGACCCTAGCAATTTATTATCCTCCATTTGGTGAATGGCTATCTCAACCTCCTAGATTTCAATGGGACGAATGAGCATCTCATTATGCTCATTAGTAACCAGCCTGGGAATGACATCCTTGATCTCTTTGCATGCCATGGACTGGTCAATCTAAGGTTCAGTTGTCACTTCCTTAAAATGATACTGGAGTTCCTGCTCTATATCCTCATGAGAATCAACTAAAGCTTCCTCATTGGTATGAAGTTTTCAAATTTGATTCTGGTGTCTATGTTGAATGGTTGATCTATGAAAGAACTTAGTGTTCTTGTCCCCATCATTCAACCATTGGTTTCTAGACTTCTGCTTCCACGACATTTCCTCCTGAGTTTGTCGCTGATAAAGCTAGTCGGAAAAGAGTTTCTCCTCCAGCACAAGATCCTCATTCATACCATTTCTCATGATACAATCTTGGACATGTTCCATTTGTACCTCAATCTTGGCTATATCAACAAAAATGTCCCTAAAGACGTCTTTATTCTGTCTTTTGATGTTTTTTTTCAACAAATTTAGTTTCTCTTGATTACATTAGATTTTAGTACCCTAAGAGGGTATAGTGGTCCTCCACCACTCCTCCACATTGGTATGGAAGTATTGATGGGTGAGCCAAAAAATTTTGAACCTGAAAGGACTATTCATTCGTGTTCCAATATTACTCCAGATAAGGGAAACCGACCAATGATCGGATCCTGCAGAGGCTATCGGGAAAGAGTCCAGAGTTCCCCCTAAAAGCATAATGGTTTCAGATAGACGAAATCTATCCAACTTGGCTGCCACCAAATGCTCCCCTCCCCATCTGTTATTCCAAGTGAAACCATTTCTCCCCACAGCGACATCAATCAGTTTACTTTTCTCAATGAATTCATCAAACAGAGAATTCTATGGATTTAGGATTCTCCTACCCCCATTCTTTTCCGCCAGAGACCTAATCAAGTTGAAATCACCTCCAACAATCCAGTGGGTTTCTTCAAAAATGATCCTAAGCATGGATAGACTGGAAATGAAATTACACTTCTCCGAATAACTACTCGGCCCATGCACATTGGTAATCACCCGCTTCGCATTGGATCCTAAAAGATGAAAAGCAGCAGAGAGACTGAACTTGGTGGAAAGAAAATCAGTGAGAGCCACAATTCGTAGGTCCCACAAGATCGTTATTCCTCCAGAGTGCCCAATAGCATCCATCATCATACACGTGCAATTTTTCCAAATGCTACGTGCAGTTAGTTCCAAGTGAGATCCCAAACACTTGGTTTCTTGTAGCAGAACAACAACAGGTTTTTCCTTCATAATCTTACTTTTCAGAGTCTTTCTTTTACAAGGACCATTAGTCCCTCGAATATTCCATGAAATAATATTCATCAAGCACTATATCTCACAGATAAGAGAGCTTCCTGGATCGTTGGATACTGACCAAAGTCTACCAATCGAGCCCCATTTCCCCCTATTCTCTCCCTATTGGATCTTCGTCCTCTCTTTGATCCTCCTTTAAAATTACTTTTGCTCTCCTTCAACTTTAGGGGCCCAATCCCCAGACTGGGAGTGGGTTTAGTTTTAAGAATGGCATCTTTTAATAGTTTAAGTTGATTTTCCGGAATAGAGTGCACCTCAATGTTCTTACAAGATTCTTCAATACTATCAAGATCCAGGTCTCCTAGTTCCATTTCCTCCAGTTCCTCCTCCATCGGCTCAACTGCCAGAGGGTTTTTTTCCTTCACATTTTTACCCTTAATTCTGATCTCTAGTATCACTTCTGGTTTATCCACCTCAGTAATAGGAGAATTCTGGGTTTCCTTAGGATTCAGAGGGTCTGACAGATCAGGATCCAACGCAGCAAAGCAGTTAGTGTTGGTTCCTTTACTCTTGGGCTCCGCCCCATAATGCCTCCTCCCTGCTTTCCTCCGAGTGGTGATTTTGGTAAATCCTTCTTCATCAGGCTGGTCTAGAGGTTTACTACCTGGTATTTTCATAGGGAGGTTCAAATGACACTCACGGGCTAGATGTCCATGAGTATGACATCATCAACAGCGAAAAGGAATGTGTTCATAATCTAGGGTTTGAAACCACTCAGATTCTTCCTAATTTAGGGTAATCCCTTTAGGTAGGGTTTTAGAGATATTCATATAAACACAAAAACAGGCATATGACACATACCTTCCTTGCTTAGTTTGATCAGAGATTTTAACAAAATGCCCTAGAGCGCCTCCAATCGCCTTCAGTATTTCACGGTCCCAGTATTCAGTCAGTAATGAATAGAGTCTAATCCAAACCGGTGCTATGGACAGATCCTCCTTGTCAGGATTAAAATGATCCTTCCACATTCATAAAAATAACCCTGTAGATTAGTAGAAATATGGTCCTCCCTCGAATACCTTATTCTTGTCTTCCACATTGATAAAAACCACAGTAAAGAACCCCTTCGACCCCTGTAGGAGATCAAAATGTCCTTTACATTTCTAGGTTGAGTGAATCCAACATATTAGGGATTTTTTAGATGGCCATACACCCATGGATTTACTGATTAGTGCATGATCCGTCATGTGCTGAATTCTCTCTTTAACTCTTGTCGGATTCACCGAGATGGTTGGAGTACTAAGTGACTTAGGAATGCAGGATCCCTACCCCATTTTTCTTGTCCTCGATGCCAAAATCTCTGGTTTATTACTTAAACCCTCTCCTCCGATTCCTACCACCTCCCGTTGCACCAGTGGAATTTCTTTCATTGGCTCCTTATCAGGCCGAGGAGGAGGGGATGGACCACTCCCCTAGTTCTGAACCATCCTTCCCTGCACATGCTGTGCCCTGCACCACACCCTAAAATCAGACTTCTAGAATGCTTCCATTACTAGTAATCGTTTCTTGGGGCATTCTCTCTTTTCGATCAAAACTCGATGGTTAGTTCTCAGTTATTTTAATCATTGGGACCAATCTTTAAAAAGAACAATGTTGCACATTTATTGTGGAAACTAGTGGCATCTAGATGTGTTGGCATGTCTCTATCCATATTAGTGGTGTGCTTTTCCAATACCATAAGGGGTTTGATATTTATTTAGGTTGGTGTCCTAGACTTTAGGAAAGTAAACGCTACATCCTTTGAAGCAAAGGTGGAATTATTTTTCATTTTTACTGCATCATTGTTTGTTGTTATATGGTTAGATGGCCAGCATGAAGAGTTTTCGCATATTTACCAGTTTTTTCTTAGAGGTTATTTAGAAGGATCACATTCAAAAAATTCGTGGGAAAATTTGTGGAAATGCCTTGAGACTAGATGAAAAAACTTGAGAGTAGCTTTTCATTGTGCAACATTTAACAAACATTTTTCACTTGAGTCTACTATTGAGTTTATGATATACCCTGTGTAAATAGGTTTCTATGATTTGTAATTACATTCATTGTATCCGATAGTGCTTACTATCTTGATACTTTTTATTGAATGACCAACTGTGCACAACTAAGGATTTTTTAAATTATGAGGTTATGCACAATTCATTTGAGATGACCAAAATCATGGTTTGAATTTCTCAATAAGCCAATTGTATTGCACCAATAAAATTGAAGTGCTTCATATCCCTAATACATTATAGCCTAGTACCGATAAAAAACAATAGGGGCAACTTTAGTTTAGTCAAACAATGTTATGATAGGATGGAATGGTAAAATAAAATGTCCCAAAAATGTCTTCATAAAGCACTTAAAAAGCCAATAAAAAGAAGTTTTCAGAAGCAAAGTCGTTAGCATTTAAGGAAATGTACGGAGGAAATAGAATGTTCTACAACCAACTTAACTGTACAAAAGTACATGACTAGAGCAACTTACATGAAATTTGTGAAACATAGTGGATTAAGTTAGTACAGATTCACAGAAAGCATAAAACTGGTGAAGTGATTTCTTTACCATTTCACTTGAGTGAGATAGGGGAGAGTGGAATTTCATGTGGAGGGATCAAATCCTAAGATATATGAAGGAACTCCAACCGCGAAGGAAGCTCTCTGGGTCCCCACTGACACTGGGGTGCGAAATCATGGGGAGAAAACAAGATCAGATACCTTGGTATTCCATGCCGTAAACTATGAGTGTTCATCAAAATATGGACAACATCACAATTTTATGAGCCTCTATACATATACAAGTTTTTTATGGTATCACATAGAAGAGACAACATATTAGTGATAATTCATTTGTTTACCTCTCTTTGGTGAAATGTTCAAAATAGATTAAACATTTCAGGAAACTCAGTTTGAAGAAACTAATCATCCATAGGAATGCATATAGAGAAAAAAAATTAAATATGACTAAAACCATATTTAATTAAAGCACAAATTGTTCTCATCCCTCATAACTTAATAAATATTTCAAATTTTGTGGACTAGTGTGGCTAAAAAAGAATAAAACTATTAGGAAAGATCAATTTTCCTTCAAGATGTTCAAATTTTCTACCTTAAGACTGCCCTTCTTCCTATAAATTTACTTGAACATACCCTATGCCTACAACAATCATTGACCTGTAATAGTTGTGTTGACCAGTTGGAGTACATTATCAAAAATTACATAAGCAATCATCATTGGGATTAAATATATTGTCTTATTGGGCCTTCATGTCATCACAATAATATAGCCAAAATCATTGATTCCACACTTTATTACAATGCTCAAAAGGATACAATTCCCAGAAGGCGCTTCTAAATTAGCAACACACACACACACACACACAGTGTTTTCAAGATGGATATAAAACAAGTTAAATCTCATTCAGTGGCTTGTAGATATTTTTTGGAAGTGTTATCCTCGTGCATAGTATTTGAGTCCTTTGTCAATATTTTAGACATACCTTGGTTCTTAATCCAGTACTATGGGGAATAGAAATGAAAATAACATGGACATGTAACTTTGGAGCTGATAGGGAATTGTAAAAATCCAAATGTAAATAGACATGTGACTATGGTTCTTGAACATAAATGCAAATGAGATATTATTTTATTTTATGTTTCAAGAGAATTACATAGTTGGATTTAATTGTTAATGACCTTTTGATTGAAATCCATTTATTTTCAAAGTCATTGAACCCTATCTTTGAATTTCACAGCCTATAAAGTGCAGAGTGACCTATACATAGGACCATGTCTTAATATTCCATCTATCTGGCCATTGAAAGATATCTTAATTTGCATCCATGTAAAATTAGCTTAGGAACTATGGTATACTATAAATAATTAGAAGAGTTACTAATCCTTATGTGGCCTCTATTGCCCCTCGATTATGAAATTATTGTTGAACTCACAATGATGCTAAGAGGGGGGGTGAATCAATATCACACAGAATTTAGTCACCTTAATTTGGGAGGTGAATCAATACCACACAAAATTTTGTTACCTTATCAAACCATTAACAATTACACTAGTACACAAAACACGGGTTTTAAAGTGTAAACCCTTATTGGGAAAAATCTCAAAGGTTTGTTTCTTATAGATTCAAAGTAAATACCAATTTACAAATTACAAGAGTTTGCAAGCTACAACTTATAGGATACACCAATCTAGAATATAAAAGGATTTACAGACACAAATCTACACGAGACACCAATTCCCCAAATCTATACAAGCACCCATGTCTAGGAGACACCAATCTCCTACATTCATAAGATCATACTAGGTTATGCTTTCGTATCAACTCACTTATCATTTATGTCTTTAAATATGCTTATAATCTTCTTGTGCTCATTCTCTATCTGTGCATATGTGGTCTAAACCTTATTCCTTAGTATTTCTTGATCTCATGCTCCCTTGATTTCGATTTGTCTTCATTTAATTCACAATATACTTTGCAATACCTTGATCTATAGGAAATCTAGTAAATGGTTTCCTGTAGTTCCTTTAAGAACATGTCCTGCAGTTCTGGTAATAACACGTACTCTACATTTATGGTAACAAAGTAGTAAATAAGTGACTACTTTTCACTTTTTAATTGTGTTCATTCTCAAAGCCTCCTTAGATTCAGCATATCAGTACTTTAAACACAAAACTAAATGCATAAATAATGTCCTCAGTGTTAAGCAACAAATTTCCAAATAGAGCATGAAAAGAGCTGAAATAGACTAGAAAGAGTACTCCACGCCTTTAATGAAGAAAATAAATGAATAGAAAGCTTCTTCAAGGGGGAAAAAACCATTTACAATGTACTATGTACACAAGAAAAGATAAGACATGATGATCAAAGGAAAATATCTCCTTCCTATATATAGGATATTAAGAGGTAGAATTACAACTCACTGACCCAAGCTAGCATAACCAACATAAGCATACTATTGAAAATTACAAATAATGTATGAAAGCCGACATCAAAATTAAACTAATTTAATGCACCACTATATAGGGGGGAATATGCCCACATTTAAGGCTTAACATGCCCCTCCCCTTCAGACAAGTGTTGTCCTCAATGCTTGATTATTTGTTGGATGTTTTTGTATGAAGGAATCATCTTCCCATGTCGAATCTTCAAATGGTAAGTTCTTCCACTTGATGAGGTACTCAGTAATAGCCTAATTTCATAGTTTTTTGGTCCTTATTTCAGTGATTTGTTCACATTCCAATATGGCTTTTCCTTCTTCATCAAGCACCTACAAGATTTTTGGAATTGGGATCTTGTCTCCTATTTCCTTCTTTATAAAATGAGAGATAAGTGACTGGGCGACTAAAAACGTTAGTCACGGCTGTTTTTTCAAGGGATAAACGACTAAAATTGAGCAATTTTAAATAATCCAACTAAAAACGACTAAGATAAATGACTAATTTAGTCACAAGATAAAATATATGACTAAATAACAAGTGACTAAAATAAAAATGACTAACATAAATGACTAATTTAGTCACGGGAATATAAATATGACTAGCTAACAACGATTAATGTGAATTAGTCGTTTATGTTAGTCATTGAACCTCTAATAATAACATTGAACCTCTCTAAGCAAAACATTGAACCTCTCTAATAATAACATTGAACCTCTCTAAGTAATATTTAGCATCCAAGAAGGGATATCGGTTCCATTGGGAAGATTTGAGCACTCTTGGGTTTTAGGGCACTAGACATGGTCAATAGAGGAAACCCAAGCCTTAGGCTCTAAAGTAAGCATTTAGGGATCAAGGAAATGAACAAGGCCTTAGTTGATCACATAGCATTGATCTAGGACATCTGAAGTATTATAGTGGAAATATAGACACCATTAGTAGGTTTTGAGCTTAAGGGATGGGCCTCAAAACACTAGACATGGTTTAATGAGGAGGAATACCAACATCTCATGCCTGGAATACATCTATGGCTTATAGACCATGCATAAGTTACAATACCACCATATAACCATTAAGATAACTTTTCCATTAAGCAATGTTCATTATGGGCTTTAAAACCCCCAATGCCATCCACTTAGCAATCAATCCAAGTTTTCTTCAAAGTAATGAAACCACGTCCACAAAATAATATTTATATTAATCCATCACCAAAGGTAAATTAACCTCAAAATAAGCATAAATAGTGGTGAAAGCCACTTTTTCAATGCCAACTAGATATACAAAGGGCCTTTAAAGAGGGGATGCTTCATTATAATAACTAGTGAGCACAAGGGGATGTCCTGAAATCCCCCTTTCAAGGTTACGTTGGATTCATAAAAATGTTCCAAAGTGGGCATACTTAGGATGAGCCCCTTTCAAAATATGGATTGATGCTCAACGCATGCTAATCCATCATCCAAAATTTTCAACTCAACTATGGTGGATTAGCGGCTCCAATAGACGAGAGAGAGTTCAAACCATGAATGTCTGTATGATGGAAAAAATCACCCATAATGTAATTAACCTAGGTTTGGCTCCATGATTTAATAATTGTATACTCATGGCAGGGAAGGCAGCTTTGTATAAAAGGACTTGAGGCTATAGACCACCTCTGTGGCATGTATTGGGAGGACAATTGATAGGTTACGAAAGATATCAAATTGATCAGAAACAATTCCAACATCCAAGAAAACATCTATCTATTCACATTATGTCACTTGACGACAATGATCATTGATTGCCTGGCAACTTTACATAGATTATCAACTGCTTTGTGAAGCCAATAACAAAGTATTTGGTCGCAGTTGTCTAGGGTTTGTATATATGATTCTATAACCAAATTGTTGGAATGATCTTGTATTTTGTATCTCGAAGCCTTTGAGGCTTTATATTTTCATGTTGCTTATACAATGGCTACTAGATCTGACAACATGTATCATGATCTCAATGATCCCTTTATTTTTTAATTCATATGTTTATGCTCCTTTTTGTTCCCACGTGTTCATTCTCATTCAATGTATTGTATTTTTCCAAACTATAAATTATAAATGTAAAATTATAGAATACCCACACTTTATAAATTATAACATTTTGTCAAAAAAAATAAATTGAAAAACCTATGGTTGTGATAGAAATTGTTTGGCAATTTACGACACCACATCTAAAGAATGCATATCCAATCGAGAATAACCCATGGCCCTTGAACTTTACCATATCTCTCCAAACTAGAGCCAGGGTCCACAAAAACCATCACTGCTTCCACTATTAAGGGATGAACTCACTACTACATATGGCTCAAAAGTCCCACGAAAGTTTGCCACGAAACAATTAAAATCGATGTTTTCATGGAAAATCAGTTTAATTTTTTGGAAAATTTTGAAAATTCCCCCGACGATCGTCGCTATAGTGACGGTATGGACCTTTTGTCTCTATAGCAATGAACTTTCGTCTCTATAGCGACGAAAGGGCCTAAGGTAGGGATTCTTGGCATGGGGCTTGGCTTTGACTTGATACTTAACTTGGCTCTTAGCTAGAATATGGTAATGCAATTGGGTCCAACCAAGGGAATATGGAAATACAAGTTAAGAGAGATTATGTATTGTCATAATATCTTAGCAAATCCCAAAGGCTGCATACCATCTAATTTCCAAGTTAGCATGTATTGGAGTAATTTATTATATCTCAAATGGAAAATAATTATTCAAAATCCCAATAATAGTGCTCAAATATCATAGAAGAATAAAAAAATTATAATGGCCATTCATTGGGTGTCTAAGCCCATTTGTGACATACATAATTCTAATAACACTTTTATATCCATCAAGCGTGAAGACACTACAAGCTCTTGAATAGTAGGGCATGACACTATGGAAGATGCAATTCCTAATAACTTAAGTGACAAAGTTTCTAGTAGATTATGACATCGCATATCCTTAAGGTAACTTAGAAACTCATGGAAAATTTGTATCTCTTGATCACTCCTTATATCTAAAATAGATACAGTGATTATCAACTAGTTTGAGTTAGGAAACTAATAAAATGGCTATAAAAATGTCACTTGCAATTCCCTAATCAATAATTAATTTTTTTGAAAGAGTTTGAGACCACGTGTTATAAATTTTTATCTTTTCAATTTTTTGAGATTAGTTTCTCATCCCATCATCAAGAGACAATGGTTAAAACCTTAATATTCCTCAAAGAATGCAATAATTCATGGATAGGATTATCCAAAATAAAATCTAGAAGATCTAGTTTTACAACTTCTATAACCATGGACTATGCCTTTCATTTGCAAGCCTACAATTCATTTGTTTCACATAAGGTTGAAATCCCACATGTGCTATGAAACTAAGCTAGCATCTCTTATCCACATGTGTGGCCTAAGGTAGGGCTTCTCCACATGGGGCTTGGCTTTGAATTGATACTTAACTTGGCTCTTAGCTAGAATATGGTAATGCAATTGAGTTCAACCAAGGGAATATGGAAATACAAGTCAAGAGAGATTATGCATTTTCATAATATCTTAATAAAGCTAAAAGACTGCATACCATCTAGTTTCTAAGTTATCATGTCTTAGAGTGATTTATTATAGCTAAAATGAAAAAGAATTATTCAAAATCCCAATAATAGTGCTCAAATATCATAGAAGAATAAAAAATTATAATGGCCATTGATTAGGTGTCTAAGCCCATTTGTGATATACATAATTCTAATTACACTTTAACATCCATAAAAATAAATGTTAATCATGATCACTTCTCATCGAATTATAATTATACTAACAAAGTACAAAAATACCATTTATCTATTCTTAGAAAATCATCTTGCAATAAAACCTTAATTCATGAGACATAAAGAATTCCCTTAGCGATGGGACTGGAGACTACCTTGTGTGAGATAAAAGACATAGGTTTAAGTTAGAGGATGAGATCTTGGAGTTAGGAGTCAATCAGTCTTGTAAATATCTTAGGTGAAAATTTTCTAAATGATATGGCACCCTGGTAATGCTTTCTTGACTTTCCATCTTTAACAAAAAATGGTAATCAACAATAGGGAGTGCAAAAATTGGAAAAAAGGTCATCACACAACATTCAGAAAAAATTGTGAGGCCAAATTTGACTGAACTCATTGGGTTCAGAGATTGTACCTCGCATGATGGCCACGAGGTGATCTGGAGAAACTTGGGAACAAGGTTGAGACATACATAGGATAAATTTGAGGCATCCCTCGTATCTTGATGAAAGAAGTCATCTATTTCTATCGGTTACAACTCTTGGCATCATGAAGCGCCTATCGGTCAATCAAGTGGGTAAAATAGGTATTCCAGTTGTCAGGAACAGTGGTATATCTGGTTGGTGTGGCTAGAATGACTACCCAATGTGCAGTCTTATGAACAGCTCATGCCCAGGTCATTGGATGTGGGTGTGGTGAGACAATGTGCTCTGGTAGGGTAATGGGGTTCACCTATTGCATGACTGGGGGATTGAGGAATAGGTAGTAACCACGCTTGGATGAATATATGTAAAACCACATTTGAATGAATATTTGTAACAAGTATCTACAAGGGTTGTTCTTCCAAGCGGAAAAGGTAAATCCAAGCTCTGGGAGATTGCTTCGTGCTGGGAATCACCAATCTACAGCAAGTGAGGGCGTCAAACTTGCAGGATTTCGACCATCGTGCAAACCCTCTAATTTTCCCAAGGTGAAACTCGAAGATGGTTGTGTACTTCCCAATGAGAAATAGCAGAATAACACCGGATTCAGGTAACAGTATCTCTCAATTCAATATTTAAGAGTCTCAGTAGTTCAAATTGCTTAGAATGGTATATACATTGATTTCTTTCTATACAGAATCCCATGGACTTCAAGATAGTTTATTTCATTGACCCTATATGAGCTAAACTACTTTGTATTTTATTTCATTGACCCTATATGAGCTAAACTACTTTGTATTTTATTTCATTGACCCTATATGAGCTAAACTACTTTGTATTTTATTTCATTGACCCTATATGAGCTAAACTACTTTGTATTTGTAAATATATTTTGACTATGATCACCACCAATGCATCTCTATTGTAAACCCCTGTAATCATCTTGATATGTTGTCCATTTGTGTTAGTTTGGTATATGCATCCTCGAGCTTCACAACCTTGAGGTGGATAAGAAATGAGACCCTGGTTTAGATGGGTCCAGGTTAGTTACCATCCATTTTCTCATTGGTTTTATGTTTTTTCCCTTTTCTTCTTTTTTTATTGTATTCCCAGCAAAATTCATCTTGAAATTGTAACTAGAAGTGACTCATTTAAACCCGGGGATGATATGCATCGAACCCATCTTAATATTTTGGCCATTTGTGTTAATTTGAGGTGCATATGAAATGTGACCCCTTTTTAGATGGGTCTAGAGCCCAGGACAGTTACCATCTATTTTCTCATTGGTTTCTTTTTTTGTGTTTTTCTTCATTTCATCTTGTATATATGCAATCCCATGCAAAATTCATCTTGGAATCATAACGAGCACAGAACCGTAAACTTTGGGTATGATATGCATTGAACCCATGTTGAGATATGCATCATTGACGTTCACAAAATAGAGGTGCCATATGGAATGAGACCCTGGAGTGTCCATATTCAATGCACCCAGTTCTTGCTCTAGATTGAATGCACTGTAACAAAGACACATGATGAGATGATAGGCCACCCCACCCTCACCAGGGATATATAATGTGTTATGCTTCCAAGTGTTGCAAATGTTTATGATATCTCCCAATATTTCTGACTTTTTCCAAGGTTTTCAGGTTGTTGATTTTTTTGATTTTTTTTCCAAATTTTTCTGGTCTAAGCTTATGCTTTTTTATAGTTTCCTGCATATTTCCAATAATTTTCTTTATGGTCCCTTGGCGATGTATTCCTAGAAACAATTATTGCAACAAGGGCTTCAATAAGAGGATTTTTTTATTGTGTATTTGTCCCACCTTGGATTTCAATATCATTCTTTATAAAAATCCATGAAGTAGTTGTTCCAACATCATAGGAGGTCTTATGCCCTTGGGCCATTTTTGAATCAATTATTTGAGAGGGAAGGATGTCAAATTTTTTATTTTTGAGTTTAGGATTCAAGTAGCCATGTTTCTTATTTAATTTCATGTCCTCATATCATTTGGAATCAAAGTCTTAAGATTAGGGTCTCTTTAGAGTGTTGTGATTACTTTCTTCTTGGGGATATTTTTCCCGCCTAGAATTCTCCTTGACTCAACTCCAAGAGGTTCGAGCAATCTATAAGCGCATTGAGACCCTATTTTGTTGATTTTGGTGCATCAACACTTGGTAAAACTATCTTTGATTAGACCACTATTCTTATTTTTACTTCACTATAGTTTAGTAAATTAGTTATGTTATTTGTTCTTCCTTTTTTTGTTGGTGTATGTCAATTATGTTGGTATTCTGTCCATTTTTCTAATTAAATCCATGGAAGGGAGCCATTGCATTGATCAAACCTACAGAATGTTTCAAAACTCAATTTGTTACAAGACCAATTTTGACTTAGTTATTGATTCTCTATGGCTGGACAAGATGAAGCATGTAGATGATGGGATCATCAAAAAATTCAAGGCTACATCTGTATCTAGAGGGTTCTCTTAGAAAGAGGGAATTGATTATGATGAAACCTTTGTTACTATTGCTAGGTATACTTCTATCCATATCATTATGTCTATTTCATCTTGTTTTGGTTGGGCTCTTTACAAGATGGTAGTAAAAATTGCTTTTCTTAATGAAGTGCCTGGAGGTGAAGTATACATAAATCTATTGAGAGGGTTTAAGGTGCATGGGCCAGAATCCAAGATACTGATGTGTGCGGATTGAAGAAGGTCATTTGTGGGTTGAAGCAGTCACCACAAGCTTGGTACTCTAGGATAGACGAGTGCTTGTTGAATTTGGTTTTCATATCTGTCATCTGCACATTTGCGGTTGGTCAAAGATGCTCTGAAAGTATATTATTTTGGGTAGTAAAAGGTACTTAAATTTGCCCAGTTACTATTCAGTTCCCCTCAAATTTTGCTTCTGAGAGAGCTTCTTTCAGGTGTGTGAAAATTATGGCTAAACTCATTTGCTGGGTGTTATTTTTTTAAATGAGCAAGACTTGTTCAAAATTAATTTTTTCGATGATACAGTTGGCCTTTGAAGTTCATGATGGGAAGAAGCAAAGGAGTGGGGAGCCATTCATCATACATCCAGTGGAATTTGCTCGTATCCTTGGAGAGCTTGTAAGACATGAATTTTCTATTGCATGCATTTCCTATATCAATACAAATTCAATAATTTTTTGTTGAAAAATACGTCACATATTTACATAAAAATATTTACATCCGCAAGAAAAAGAGAGTGGAAGGGTAATATACAATGGGACTTTTATCCTCTTCCTCATTGCTACCAAAACTGAAATAAAATCAGAGCACGCACTGCATCTAGAGACCTAGCATCCTTAATGATAGAAAAACCTTTTGGCTAACAGCAACACATGTATGCCAAGTTGTAATATCCCTCCCACTGGTAGTATGCTTTTATGTATGGACTGTTGATCTTGTTCTGGATGGTTACTTACGTCAAACAGTTTGTAACCCCTATTTTACCTCTACTCTATGATATCCAAGTGGACCTGGGCTGAGTATAGGTTGACTGTGTGTATAATTTGACTCAGAACTTACATCAAATAGTTACCTAGTTTCCCCTTTTTACTGCTGACACTTGTATGGACTGGTTTTCATGTTTGGTGTATATCTTGCAGTGCAAATTTTGTCAAACAGTTGATACCCAATAGTTGTTTATGATACTTAATATAAACACACGCTTCCAATGTAAAACAACGACCATAAATGCTAAGAACAACAACACTTTAACATGAACATAATCAACAATAATAATAGGAAATGCATTTATTTCTGACCTGGGCATTCGAATCTGAATTGGAGAACTTTTACAAACACAACATCACTTCAATTAGCTGCTACAGCAATAATATAGTCTATAGGTGATAGGAACAACTGAGAGTGTTAATGTAATTGTAACTTCGGAAGATATTCACTTGTATTTTATATTGTTATTATTATTGTATTTTATTTGTATCTCCGATGGAGATGTTTATTCCTTCGGTCGGCGATGTCATTATTACCAATGCTCTATGTTTTCTTTCCAACGACAAGAAGGGAAAATGTCACAAATCTATATTCTATATGAACAATTATTTCTGAAGTCAATACGTTGAAGTTAAATGTTAGGTCCAAAATATATTTTCATAGGGTAGAAACATTATGGTGGATCAGGGGAATGGAATTTAGGAATGTTAAGGTTAACCAACATAATCCTGACCGATGTCCTTTGAAACATAATGCTTACACCCTGTTCAACCATCTATTAGAAGGTTTGGTCTTGGAATTCCTTAATGGAGAAAGCTAGAAGTGCTTATCCTGTTGAACTATTAGATATTTTTTTTGGAAATTGGAAAAAGAGCGGGAAGTATTGTGCAAAGAAGGAAAAAAATAAATTTCCAGAAAAGCCCCTATTCATCTTCTTCACATGAGGATAAGAGAAAAGGCGGGCAATCGCTGTAGATTTTGATCTACAAATGAATGATTAGGTATTTTACTAGAGAAATTTGGATTCGTCATTGCAACGTAAATCTTAAAATTTCCTAAATTTAGCAATTACATAAAAATGATAGAGGGTTTTTAGATAAAGTCTGGATTTCTATTTATATTGGATCCTATTCAGAAGCGAATTTGGTTTTTGGATTAATTTAGGGGTTTATGATTATATTCACCAATAGAGGATGAGTCCAATAACATGTACAGTATAATAATATACAATCCAAAAAATAGCTAGGAGAATCTTTCTGGAAAAATATTTTAAGAGTATATTTCTGAAAGAGAATGAGAGGCTGAGGTCAAAACTTGTCTCTACAATTTCTCTGTGCACTTTCATTGGGTTTGTTGATAGGTATCGATGCTTGATTATTTTCACTTCCATAATTCAAAGATTATTTATGATGTGAACTCGTCGCTATTCAGGACCTTCCTCAGCCAGAAGGGAGGAGCTGTTGCTAATAAAAGGTCCATTTCTTACTTCAAACCCTAATCAAGGCTACATTTGTTAGGGTTTACTTAAATGCATTTGAATCAATATACATTTCTCATTTTTGTTTATATATAATATCATTATGAAGGAATTACTTCGAAATTGTTAAGATTTAATATGCTAAGACAGAAAATATCAGCATTACATTTCATTTCACAACAATAGCATATACAGGATCACTGAAGAAACAACAAGCACAGCATAAACACAAGAGACACAGATTTATCCTGGGAAACCCTCATGGGGTAGAAAACCCAGCAAAGCTTCCTCAATATAGATGACTAGCAAATACAAATATGTAAACCAAAGACATGAGCTCCTCCTCCTCCATAGCAGACCTCTCTCTCACAAGTGCGCTACTTTCCGAGTGATAGAAGTGTGTTAAGTGAGGAACATCCTCCTCTACTTATACTTGTTCCCCGACTAACTTTTACACAAGCTAGTTCAGCCCCAACTTAATTACTGGGCTAAACACCCCATTACAACTGACTGGGCTAACCCCTCTAGGGTGGTCTAATAACCCTTTGACCCACATAACACATACAGGGCCGACCCCCACTAGGGAAGTCTAATAACCCAAGTTACCACAATACGACGGAGGAATAAACATCTCCGGATATACAATAAGATCTTCATGGAGGAATGAAACATCTCCGGAATAATAAAGTACAAATATAATATTCTTAGAAGTTACAATATTTCAACAGAAATTCCATTTTTGGCTTTGGAAATTCTGCTTCGTTTACATTTTGTATGGAATGCACTTGCCCCCATTTTTATGTTCTATATCTTAATTGTTTTGGGTTCCCAAGCTTAGTGATTATTAGGGTCACTTTTGTCCTGTATTAAGAATGCATGTGTCAATTTGATCTTTAGTTGTTGCTTCAAAAGAGGTTTAATATGAGCTGTAGAATATTATACTTATGTGTTTGACATTAACAATAGCATATTGAGTTTTGAAGTTGTAGACATGAACAAGATAATACAATATATCAGTTGACATAGTATTCCTCCTTTGTATGTGGTGGGGGAGAAGTGCTTTGAAAAATAAGTCCTAAGAGGCTGCACCACATTCCAATTAAGTGTGATGTCTCACCAAAATCATTCAGTTTTGCCATATCCACTGCAAAATAAGGCCTCTCTACTTTTCCTTCAATCAATTTAGGTTGGTTATCTGAAAACCCCCCTACTACTACTATTATTATTTGAAATGGAGTTGCTCTTTGTTTCCAATTCCCCACTCACTCCAGGTTGATCTGATCTCTTCCCCAACATCCAAAAATGATTGAATACGTGATCCCTACTATTCTTATTTGGGTTAAGGATTGCCTCTAAGAAAGTATCTGACTAGCAAGCAAGTGCCTTTAAATAATAGTAGGGGGCAGTGGCATTTTAATGAAGTCAGTCAACCATATGGTGGAATGTTATCCATGCCCCCTCGAGTTATGGGAGATCCCCATTTCATCTCAACCAAAAGGGGTGAGGCCGAAACAACCTCACAAAAATATTTCTCGTAACTCCATTGGATCAATCGATGGTTGAGTATCCAGAACTGACAATTTGTTATAAGTAGGGGTCAAGTTCAATGGTAGACTTGTAAATACGCAATCGCCTAGTACCTGCACCTGAAATCATTTATTTGAATATCGTTCCCTTCAACTGGGGTAGACCATTGTTAGAAACGAATCTTGGTAATGGATCGACCTTGGTAGTGAATGGATGCCTGGGGGATGGAATGCCTAATTTTAGACCTAAATTGTTGGAGTAAGGCCATTTCGTCAACAACTTATGAAACATACAACAATACAAGATAGGAAATAAAGAACATTTTAGCAGAAAAATTCATTGGTTGGAATAAGGTGTGATCAAAAGTCAACATAATATGGACATAAGAGAAATGAAATATAGAGTTTTGAGAAATGTATTGTATGCAAGCTTCTCCTCAAGAAGAGACTTCCAGAAAATCGTAACCATGCTTTTTTGTAAACTAACCTTGAAACAAAATATTATAGTTCATCATGCCACATCATCAATGGATCTTTTCTCTCATCCATTTCTCTCAATCAATGTGTTAGTGGGCTACAAATGTATGGCTAAGTTTGGGCTCATGATTGGCCATCATGTACAAAAGGTACTTTCTTTAAAATTTAGCCTTCCAAGGTTAGGTTGCTAAAGCTATTCCTATGGGAATGTATCATGTAACACCTCCCTTAGTGAATGGTTGCACCATTAGAGGTATGGGCATTAATATTTCATGGAAATTCTTTACCTATGTGGCTTAGTATGAACTTATGCGATATGAATCCTTTACATTATCCATATAATGGCAAAAAAAATAGCAATGGCCCATTGATTTAGTTTCTTCTTTTAAGATTCATAATTGTAACATAAGAATTTCATAATTTTGCATAATTGTAGAAATAGAGCATCAATTTATGTTTCAAATTGTTGTCTTTTCTATATGACGGATACCCTAAACTCATCTCATCACCTTCTAGGGTGTAAGCACTTCTAGATATGGAAGCTTATCTTGTTGAACTATTAGAGGGGTCTTTATATTTTTTTTTCTGGCATATGTAACATCATCATCGACTTCTCCAAGTCGTATGAGAGAAACTGGACTGATTCCAGCCCTTCTGCCTTTGTTAAAAGACACAAATTCTTGTCATACATAGCTTGCCATCTTTGTTGTTAAGATTCTCCAAAAGTTTATGGATTACAGCAATCTAGCAGTCACTCTATTCAGATATCTTGGAGGTCTAGACAGTACTATTAAGAGACTACAATTTGAGGTTACTAGAGTTGTGGAGTTGTCAGTAGAAAGCGGTATTGCATCTTCAGCATGTGATGATGATAAGGGACAAATTCCATATTCTCGGAGGTGTCTTATCAAGGCATTACTCAAGGCACGGGGATCAACAATGTATGCCCCAGCAAGGCCCACAGGCTCAGAGGAGAGTACCTTTCCATCAAGCCTATCATTAATATTCAGTCATTCCCATAAGTTTGGTGGTGACATCTTCTCTTCAGCTATGACACATATGAGTGAACTCATTCATAAAGATATGACTTGTTTCTCAATGCTGCATGCAGCAGGTCTTACAACTACCTTTTTGGACGCTATATCAGAAGATTTATTTCTGCCTTCCTCAAAAGCACTTTGCTACATCCCTAGTGGTCTTGATGTACTATGTCTCAACAATACAGGATTGCAGGTAGTGACTGAAAGAAATTCTTTGCAGTTTCTTGTACATGTCTTCATATCATGAAAGTATTTGCTACCATTGAATGAAGGGGTTGCTCATTTGGCTAATTCAATGGAAGAGATGATGCACCATGTCCCTTCTCTGAGGGTACCTAGTGTAGATGTTATCATTGAAATTCTTGAGAAAGTTGCTTCAGTTGGTGACGTGGGGTTAGAGGCCAAAGACAGATTGGATAGTCTTGTTCCTATGGATACTGATTCTGAAGATAATCATAATGAAGGGGTTGGAACTAGTGGATTGTCTCTTGAAAATATGAGTAATGAACGCTTTATACAATTAAGCATTTCACATGCCATGGTGTTTGTGCATAAGGCAATGGAAAATCCTGAAACTTGTAGAATATTTGTTGAGAAAAAGGGCATTGAAGCCCTTATGAGGTTCTTGATTC
Source organism: Larix kaempferi (assembly GCA_027924585.1). NCBI lineage: Eukaryota > Viridiplantae > Streptophyta > Pinopsida > Pinales > Pinaceae > Larix > Larix kaempferi. The sequence continues at coordinate 9,582,575 of BSBM01000789.1, read as the reverse complement.
TTCCAAGTATTCTACTATCTTCAGAAGGGATGTCTGTAGCTATGCACATGGTTGCATTTTGCAAAGCATTCACGTAGCAACACTCAGTTGCCCTTGCAGGGGTATTTTGTGCTCATCTGAAGGAACATCTTAAGACTACATTAAATGTTTTGGATCCTGTTGCAGGGACTAATTTATTAGTTGCAGAAGATGGACTGAATCGGAAAGTATTTTGGTGCTTGTTTGTGGTATAGTTTTTTGTCTTTCTAGCTAATGCTACTAAAGAGAATCGATGGTTGGCAACATTAATGGCAGAGTTTGGAAATGATAGCAAGGATGTGCTTCTTGATATTGGGATGATACATCGAGAAATACTATGGCAAGTTGCACTTACTGAGGATTCAAAGGAGTTGTTAAAGAAAGATGATGGCAATGTTTCCAGCAGTGTCACAACTGATTTGGATGTGCATGCAAATGAAATTGATGATCACTTGCCAACTTCTGTTGGACATTATGTGGATCTTATTTTGAATCAGCACAGGCAATCATCTGTTTGGAATGCTGAACCTCAACTTTTTGATCTAATACATCTATTTGATGATATTGGTCACTGTGCTCGGCTTCAATGAAGGTTGAACATTGATTCCACTGCCCAAGGACGACAAGCCTATGTTCATCAACCATAGTCTTCTTATTCTGATGAAGGCCCTTCCAGAAGCAAAACAGAAGGCAATAAGCAAAAGTCACTCCATGCTTTTTGCTATGAGATATTAAGGTCATTGTCATTTCATATAAGTCATTTGTTTTCAGAACTAGGAAATGTGATGCATCTTCCCTCTCGCCGTTAGGACGATTCTCCCACTGTCAGTCCTGCTTCCAAATTTGTAGCATCTACATTTTCAACCATCTTTCTGGATGATCTAAACTTTGATGGACATGCAAGTACATCACAGAGGGAGTTTCCATTCTCAGTTAAGTGCCGCTATTTGGGTAAGGTTGTTGATTTTATTCAGGCTGTCATTGTGGACAGACAAGAATCATGTAACCCTGTTTTGTTAAATAAATTTTATGCACATGGTGTGTTAAAGTTGATACTAACTACATTTGAAGCTACTAGTCAATTGCTCTGGACAGTATTGCAGATCACGCATGTCTTGATGGAAACAGACAGTTTCAATAATGATGCAAATGACAAGACCTGGATATTTTGTACACTAGTAACTTATGCTAGGCTGATGGACAACCTAGCCACACATTATTGGATCTTGGGGTCTTTCTCATAACATTTCCTAGTGCAGCCTATTACCGATGGGACCATTTCTCTGCCACCTTTTATTTCTACCAATAATTTATAAAATGGCCATTGGATGCCTCAATAGATAAATGTTTAATGTATACATTTCCTGTACATTTCCTATGAAAGAATGCCAAACATTTAGGGGGTTTGGCTTCAATAATGCAAAGAGATTGACAAGTTGATTTTTTTAGGAGAGATTCAATTTCATTCTATGGTGGTGTGGAGGATGACATCATGTTTATTTGGTGATAGAGAAGATAAAAATGAATATATGCAGGAATATTGACTGCTTAATATTATATATATTATAGATAAATCCATTTAAACTTGAAGCCTAGTACTTTTGATATGTGTACTTTCACTTTTGATTAATGCATATCTTTTTTGAGTGGTTACTATTTTTGTTGCACAAACTTTCTATTTTTTGCTCATCTTCATTTGTTGCTGTGATTTTTGGGTTCAATAATGATTGAATATTTAACAAGCTAAAAAGTTGTTTCAATTCCCAAAGGATGTTGTGTAGAAAAATTTAATAGGAATATCTCTAATGTTTGTTATTAATATTTGTTGGTTATTTATCCTTTTGTAGGTATTGGTCATTGGATAAGGTGATGGTGGGGTTCTTCGCAAGGTTTCTTGACACATGTCAATTGAGAAAATTTCTATTTGTTAAATTGATGGAATGGTCATAAATGTGAGTGCATCTAACAAGTTCTGCATTTAGTAATTGGTTCCTTTAATTATTCTCTTTTTGTCAACATTTTAGAAAGCTCAAGCAATCTCTCTCTCCTTGTATTGTCAAGATAGGGGGGACCCTTCTACTTTTCTTCTGCGTGTGTGTGCTTGCTTGTGTAACATTAAAAATAACTACTTGATCAAACTGTGTAAAGACTATTTAACCACACCAAGTAGATACCAACACATTGAGATTGGCATTGTGAGGAATTTGATAGGTTTTGATTCTCAATGCATGACAGATTTGGGGTTAAGATGGAGATCTGTGATGGTTATAAGGCTTCTTAATGACCTTGTTAAAAATTTTACTACAATAAGTAGAAAAGGTCATGAAAATTTTCTTGTACATTGAAGGAAACCATTTATGGTAGACATCATAGATACGTATTTTTCTTCTAAACTGTATTATTTGAGCTAAATGCATTTAGACATGAGGGTAAACAATTGAGCAAGTTGACAGCATTTTTTTCATATTCCCTTCTATGGAGAATAATTTGAGATGAAATGTGCTTTCTTTTTCCAGTAGTGATTTTCCCATCTTGTAAGTATTTTCAGGGTAGGGCATTCTCATTTCGAGAAAAAACAATTCTCATAGAGCACCCATTCGACATGGTTGTCAAAGCCAAATTTTTGTATGGCTCTGAGTTTTGGGGTCTCAACTTAGGTCTTGTTGACTGGGTGTGAATTGAAAGAGTCCAAATCATTAGTGTATTATGATATTATCCATTGCAAATGGACTTCTCTTCAAAATGTTTCCCTACTTAATTTGGAGCATAAACCCTTCACCTCAATTCCATATTCAAGATTTTTCTTTCTTCACAGGCTCTAGTCTTTCGGATGGGAAATGTACTTGTATATAGGCCTACATTCCTCAAAGGAGATCACTGCCATGGATTTCTCAAGGTAAAGATGATGTTGATGAATAAGGTGCTCGGGAAAGATGTCCATCCAAAAATCATTTACCTTACTTGGGTCTCTGCTCCTCATCTTCTAGGTTCCAATATGTCCTTTGCTGAGCATTTTTTGCTGATGGTGGACAATATTACTATCTATCTTGATTCTATACTATCTTTGGCATCATTTCCTTTGCTGAGTAAAACCTTATTATCCTCTTGGTTAGTTGAGGGTTTGCTCTCACTAATTGTGAATTGAAACCAATCCCCAAATTCCAATTATGGATAGGATTTGCAGGCTTTGTTCTCTATAGGAGGCTAAGACAGAGGATCATTTCATCTTCAAAGTTCATAAATCCCACTTATTATGATATCCATGAGATAATTGATATTTCACTTCCTATACCATGATTTTGTATTATTCCTTGCTACACTTTTCCCATACTAAATACGTCAATATACCTACTCTTTGCAATAAGGCTTGTGACTTTACAAACTAGTGCATTATATATGATAACTTGCATCGCATTGGAGGGGCCTATGTTCTCAATAGCATTAATTAAAATATTTGCAATGAAATGATTATTTTTCTCATGTGAACAATCTTCAATGTTCAAAAGCATTACACATTTTGGTGAAGAGGCAATGATGTTGAGTCTTGACCAATGGCCAATGCCTCATATCTTCCCATCCAACTAAGATCATAAGAAGTAAAAACCCTTGAGCCACTCCATGAAGAATGAACAAGAGCTATTACATGCTCAATAATTTAAATGAATTCTGTGTAACAGTTTAGCATATAGCATTTGGTCGAGCTTGCAAATACAATAATGTCGACACACTGTATAAGTTTTGAATGGTTAGTGAATAGTATTTTGATATATGGATATTAGTTTAATATATTTGTAATAAAGTAACCCCACTTAGAATGTTAATAAAGTTTGGCCCTCAATATAAGTTATATTACAAATATTTTTAAATATATATATATTCTTTAACTTTTATATGAATTCTATTTTTAAAAATTATACAAAATATATTTATATTATTTGTAATTGCCATTTCCCCGCCGTATACCTATCCTAGCTGTCCCGGGTTTAAAAAACATCTCTGTCCAAATACTGGTAACTTAAGTAAATCTCCATTAGATGTTTTCTTAGATCTACTAGTTTACATTCGGGTACATGCCCTTTATGTATTTTGTCTTTTTGGGTACCCATTAGCTGCAGTTATTTCCTTTGCTTATATTAAACCATATGCTCAACTTGTTATGGACCAAAAATAGAAAATTCTAATCAGTAGACTCTAGGTTATTTGTGATGCAGAGAACTAGGAAACTGGATACTGTTGAACTACTAGAACAATTGCCCACTTTGCAGCAATATCTTTATCACCTAATGGCATGCCAGGTATTTACATCTGAGTCACTATTGTGAAATATATAGTAACTCTGCAATTTTGGAGGCTAGCTACTTGTATTATGTGCTTTTGAGTTATATGTCCTTTCAGTGTGATTTTGGATTGAAAGCACTACATACTGTTGTGTATGGTTACTAATTTAATAATCTGAATATGTGCAGCCAGAAGGGGCAGCTATATCCAATCATGTGATACAATATGCACTCGTAGCGGTTTGTGGCATCTTCACTCTTTTGTGGTTAAAATTTATTTGTTGTCTTGCATAAACAAAGTAGTTTCACTTGCTAAAGTTGATGCTGTACTTTATGATGGGTATACTTATTTTCCTTTTGCACAATGTTGCAAGTTTCTTGAGAGAGCATTAAACTTTACACTACAATTAATGATGCCACCATCAACCTTGTTGACAAGGTAGGAAATGTTATGGTTTAAATGTTTAATTACCATCACATCTTAATTATAATTGATCTATAGCTCTGATAACTGCAACTGTCTACCTGTAGTTCTTTGAAATGCAACTCCATGATGCTATTAAGGCACTTGATATCTATAGGCGAGTTGGTAAATAGGTATGGTTGGAAATTTCCTGTTCCAAAAGTGTTCTAATTGATGTCTTTAGTTTCAAACCATGTCAAAATAGTCCCATATACCTCCTACTATTTTGTTCTCTAGGATGATTGTGATCCAACATTACTTTTTTTAAAAGCATTTGCTTTAGTGGCATTCCCTCTGAACATATTTGAAGTGTTTAATTTTATCATCATTACCTTCTCTGGATGTATACACCTACCATTCCTATTCTTTTCCAGCATGTTTAATTTAAAGAAACAAATTTTATAGCATCATTTCTGAAATGTGGAATGAATATCACTTTGTGTCACCCATGATGAATAAAATAACTTTATTGCAATTATTTATTCCACTGGCATGGTAGGCTGAAAAATTATCAGAGTTCTACGAAGTTTGCAAAGGTCTTGACCTTGGACGTGGATTTAAATTTCCTACACTTGAACAGGTACAGATAATTTGTGAACTTTGTCATCATGTCCAATGCAACTTTTTAGTGTCATGGCATGTAGCTGGTCATTACAGATGTGCATGGTTCTGTGTGATAGTTACTTTGGTTCTTATGAATCAAATTACTGAATGAACAACCGCCAACATCATTCATTTCTGCAATGGAAGAGTATGCTAAATATGCCCCAAGATCATCATCCGTTCGTAGAAAGTTGGTATGAACATCTATCCTTAAGAGAGTATATAGAATTATATTTTTTTGAGGATGCCCAAATTGCATTTTGTTTGTTATTTACAAAGTTATAGTAGGTACAAATGAATAGCAGCAGAATAGAAGCAGACCTGCTACTAAACAAATGAAAGGGCATCCTGTTGTTCAAAAAAGTGGTTGTTGCTCATAAGACAATGCCTAGAATAATTTTTACTGCAATTGGTTTTGAAGAAGTGAAGCTGAAGATAATTATATGTATTTTGGATCTCAGACAGGAAAACGTCTTTAGTTATCGAGAGATCAACAATTAAAATGAATTTATTGCAAGTTGGATCTTGTATTCTTTTCTGTTTGTGAAGGGAAACAACTTGCTTTTGTTCATGATAATTTGTACAACCATGGGTTATTGTACTCATGCGTAGTTTGTAAGATCATTCTTCTTTGAATTTTCATCATTGTCACAGTTGAACTGCTATATCTTAGAATTCTTTTAGTACATGAAGCATTTTTCTTGAATATGTTTGACATTCATTTTGTTTCCATGCAAAATTTGTTTGAATATCATCATTGTCAAGCAATAACAACTTCTTAAAGGGTGCTAGCTCAATGGTAGAGCACCTGCCTAATTATAGGCAGGAGATTGGTGGTTCGATTCCTCCGTACCCTATCATAAATTAGTGACTAAGAAAACGACTAAATTCGCATATATACGACTATTAGTAGCTAATTTTCAGTATCTTATAGCGTGACTAATGTTTAGTCATATTTAGCTTAGTCATTAATATGTTATCATCTAGTAGTTTATTTAGTCATATATCTAGTCATTAATTGTGACAATCAATGATCAGTGACTAAATCAGTGAGTATCAATGACTAAATCAGTGAGTATCAATGACTAATCAATGACTTAATCAGTGACTATCAATGACTAAATCAATGACTAATAATTCAACCAATTAATGACTAGTGAAATACGACTAGAGATAAGATAGTGTAAATCGGATACTATTAGTCACCAACTCAAAAATAGTCGTTTATAGTCGAATTTTAGTCATTTTTTTAGTCATTAATTTCTCATTTTGTACTAGTGCGATTTCACCTTTATGTTGGATCATTTTCCAACCACACATCATTTATTTGGGCTTCACAGCCTAAGTTTCCACTTATCCTAAGTATTTTGACTCAATTATGTACTTACATCATCAGCAGATCATTCGTTTCAGTGAACTAGGCCTCCTCCTACATTCGATTAGTCAACTGGGCCATCAATATTAGTTAACTTGGCCTCCTCCATCATTTAGGGAGTGATTTGCATGACTAAAGCACCCTACTCAGTCCAACTGACATCTTAGTTTATTCAGCTAACTGCAGTAAAAAAGGAACCCTCCTACTTAGTTTGACTTCATATGGTGTTATTTTCACCTAATATTCAGTTAACTGAAGTCAGAAAGGTGCCCTCCCCTATTTTTGGGAATTCAGTTGAGTTCTGGATCCAGTTAGACTCAGTTAGATAGTTTCAAAGTCCGTTAGAGTCAGTTACATGGTATTTAAGTGGTTAATTGATGTGTTGAGTGGTGTTAACTACCAAGTAAGCCACTCCCATGCATTCAATTCGAATTACCTCTATAGGATTCGATTTACTTGGATTATTGTATCCATTATTACACATTGTAATAATCTTCAGAGTTAACGATAATGCATGAACTGTTGCAAACCTTTTGCATCATTGTTTTGACATACAATTTGTTGCATGCATCTCTAGTAACTGTTGTGCTTATTTCATAGATCTGTTGTGATTGAATTTTACATGGAATCAGAACCATGGTAGGACAAGGAAACTCTTGCACAGAGTTTTTTATGAAGATTGATCAAGTTTGCTAAAAAATATTCCAACACTGCACCAAAAGATGAAAGTTTTCCACATAAATCTTGGATAATGTGCATCCGACTTGTCAAGCTTGCTTGATAGGCTATGCCGGGTGCGATGAAACTTGAAAAGTGCAGGTTGTCGACCTAAAGATTGCTTGTTTGTTTGTCACTGTAGGTTTCTTACAACCACCTATTGCATTCTCTATAGAAAAGATGGACTCTTCTTCAAAGAATATCCTTACTCCTTTCAACTATCATCAGTGGAAGGAAGATATAGAAATAGTGATGCTCTCCAAAGGACTCTATAATGTCACTATGGGCACAGAACTAGAGCCTAATGTAGCCATAGAGAAGTCAAAATACTTCAATAAGCTTGATGAAGCTTATGGTTTCTAATCTCTCAATATTTCAAAAGATCTTCTTTTCCATCTCAGCGGATTGAAGACTCCAAAAGAAGTATGGGAACAACTTGCCAAACTCTTTGGCAAGAAGGATGAGATGAGGGATTATCAGTTGGAGAATGAACCAATTTCCCTAAATCTTGAGAATTTCGAAACCATCAATGAGTTTTCCACCAAGTTCAAGCATTTGGTGCTTCAATTGAAGCAATGTGGTGTCCAGAAGAAAGACGATCAGTTGATTCTTTCAATCCTTCCGAAACTAGGAGTAGATTATTCAGTGTTTGTCTCTACTTTTCAATCAGTAAAACTCACCACTCTAAATTGGAAGATGCCAACCTTGAATGCATTCATTGAGTCCTTAAAAAAAGAGAAGGACAAGCTTGTTCAGATGGGGTCCATGAAAACCTTCAAATATCAAGCCCTATTTGCTGGAGGACCCAAGGCTACAAATGGTAAAGGAAAGCAAAAGAAAGAGAAGGACAAGTTTGATCATCCCAAGCAAAAGGAGAAGACAAAGCAGTCAAATGATCCCTCGGGTTCAAGAAAAGACAAGTAAAAGGGAAAGGAGAAGACAAAGTGTTCTTATTGTGGCAAGGGATTTCACCTTGGATTCTCATGCATGAAGAAAACTATTGCTTTGATGGCCCTTCTCTTCGAGAAAAACAACATTACTCTTCCAAATGGTGCAAGGAATAAGGACACTAATAATCATCAAGAAAGAGGTCATGCACTCATGGAAAGTGCTTCAAACTCTACAACTCTTCTCATAGATTCAGGAACTTCGAATCACATGGTTGCAAGAAAAGACTCCTTCTTATCATTATACTCCAATAGCTGCATGTCCATCCACATGGGAGATGATACACAAATTTCATCGAAGGGAAAAGGTACTATTCATTTGGAACATGGCAGTTTTCAAAATGTTCTTTGTGAACTACTTATACTATGAAACGAGAACTCAACACAATTCTCGTTTTTCTCTCTCCTAATTTTAGTAGCTATATTTACCTCTATTTCAGAAAGAGTTGATACCAGTATCAGACATTTTCATTTTTGGAGCCTTGTAATACCCCTATGTTGACCTTTAGACTATTTTGACTATAATGTAAATATTGTATGCATGTGGTGTGTGATTCCCAACTTGGAGCCCAAGGCCAAGGAACTGCCAGTGAATGCTCAACCTTGCAAAGGAAAGTAATAGGTATTATGTGACCATGTGATATTAAGCCATGGGATAATTGTAATTGATGTAAATAATACCATGTAAAAAAATAACCAAGGGCTTGCTATGCATGCAACGCAAATGAGGGGGAACTATGTATCCACTAGGGAGAGGTGAGGGAGTCGTGGGATGGTGACACGTCCTTCCACTTGGGAAGGAGTAATCAATTTGATTCCCTGTACGGGTACGGAATCAGTTACAGGATGTGGAGAAGGAAATCCTAGGGAGGATATTCATAGGTGATAAAAATGGCGTCGGGATCTGAGTTGGGGGTTCCTTGATTCGAGGTTCGTGGTTTGGGGAATGGATTCATTCAGGAATAGACCCGCAGAAGAGAGGAAAAATGGTGGTTCGGGAAGGGATTCACTCAGTAGAGAAGAGTGGGAATGAGAACCCTGTGCAGGCAACAACTGCTGCTCATAAATCCATGAGGAAGGTTCTGTGGGAGAATGATAGAGCACAAGATGCTGAGAAATGCATGAGGAAAACCCTCTAATGGCGGTTGAAATCCCACTGTGGGATGGAGTGGTTTGTCCAGAGGAGATGGGAAATAAACCTACGTGGGAAGAAGCCATAGGTTAGAGTCCATGCTAAAGTCTGGGAGGGCTTGTGCACTTAGATTCAGCAGGAAATACCAACCACAATTACCTAGGTCAGTGCTAGGAGAAGGGATTCCCTAGGGAGTGTGTAGCAGTGATGGGAACCTTACCTAGGTTGAGAGCGGGGTGATGGGGGTGCTTGAATATGTCTAAGATCATTGGAAGGTGTCCCTAGCTCTAGGGAAGAGCTTGTTGAACTAGAAACCCTATCCATTTGTTTGATAAACCCATCTGTAGGTTGGCTTAGCGTGTGTATGCTTGATAAACCCAACTACAAGTTTTCTTAGCATGAGTATGTTTCCTGGATTGCTTGGAAAACCCAACTATAAGTTGGCTTAGCATTGGAAGTGGATCTTGACTGTTAGAGAGCATACCTAGCCCTCCTTAGTGGATACATAGCCCCAGCTCGGGGATGATATCTGATTGCTGAAATAATAGAGGTTAGGTAAAGATCTATGGTTGGGATGGAACATTGTAGTCCATAGTCGGTTTCTTGGTTGTTTTCCAATTAAAGATAAGTGCCTTGTGGTGTTTTGGAATAAGGATGTCTCATGTGTTTATAACTATGCTTATTACATACCAGTTATTGGTTGAATGAATTTATATGGAAGTGGAGCAATAGGAATCTTTGTATGAATAGGCCTGTATACTTATGCTTTGTATATGAACCTGTGTTTGAAGTTGTTGTTGTGCCATGATGAATGTTGGATGCATGCTAGATGTGTATTATGTATTATGTATTATGTTATGGGCATGTTATTGCTTTGCTTCTACACCTTGCATCTTATTGTTACGTTGTTAGTCATGCTTGAGGAATAGGGCTAAATGCCTATATTTCATCCCTCGATCTGTTTAGAGGAAATGGTCTAAGTACAATCCCTCTGAAGGGTGGTTAATGTTTCAGAACCTTTTTGTTTATGGATGCATGGACCTTCCTACATGATTTATTGAGCATACTTCTGTATATTGTCTTTTATGATTATTTTGTGCTCATATATATATATATATATTACACTTGATGAAAAAGATTAAGATCAAGGCTAAAAGGTGTAGTCTATTCCAGTTAGGACTGTGATCTAGGAGAATAGAAACCCCTGTAAACCAGATGAAGGAGAAAGGACTTGGCAGGAAGAAGGATTAAGTTCTTTAAGTGAATTTATGGACGAGAACTTCAGTGGGAAATTTAACATGATATGAGCACTTAGATGGGGTAGGGATTTCACCATTGGATAGATCCCACCAAGAGCTTTCCAACGAACTGAACTTGTTTCATTTGGACCAAGGATGAGGAAGTTATGCCCCTCAGAAGTTGTGTGGAGAGTTACCATTGCAGGGGTGTGGTTCTGCATGCCCACATCCGCAATTGCAGATTGCGGATTGCGGAAAGGTAAGTTTTTCATTGTGAAGTTTTGCACTTCCACACGCACAGTACAGATTGCAGATTGTGGATTGCAGATTCGTAGTTGCAGATTGCAGATTGCGGAAAGGTTAGTTTTTCATTTTGGATTTTTGCACTTCCGCACCTGTAGTACGGATTGTGGATTGTGGATTCATAGTTGTGGATTGCGGATTCGTAAGTTTTCCATTATGGATTTTTCCACTTCCTCACCCGTAGTACGGATTGCGGATTCGCAGTTGTAGATTGTGGATTGCGGAAAGGTAAGCTTTCTGTTGTGGAGTTTTGCACTTCCACGCCAACAATATAGATTGCAGATTCGCAGTTGCGGATTGCGGATCAGAGGAAACTTGCAGATTGCGGATTGTGGATCCGAGGCAACTTACGGATTGCGGATCCGAGGCAACTTGCAGATTGCAGATCCAAGAGAGTTGCGGATTGCAAATTATGGATCCGGTGATGCAAATTGTGAAAAGGTGTGAATGAAAGCATTTTGAAAAAAAAAAGAGTATTAGGGTCTTCCATCGCTTCTCAAGGACACCGAGGTGATATGGAGACGTTACAGAGTGGTATCAGAGATTTAGTTACAACACTGGGGTTATTTGGGATGAAGTGTGAGCTTCAGTTACAACACTGGGGCTGCTTTGGGGCTCAAGCATGAGTTGTAAGAACATGAACAGGGTGCAACGAAGCTATTGCAACGTTCAAAAGAAACTATAGAAGGCTGGAAATTTGTTACAAGTGGACCAGCTGTGAAAATTATAGCATGAGGATTGGTGAAGGGACTGTGTAGTCCTTGGTATGAATCCAAGCTGATAAGGTAACCTCAAGAATGCTAATGGGAACCATGCAAGTATGTATGTTTGTGCTAATTATACAAATGTGGGAAAGGGATTAGGTAAGAACTCATTGAACCACATTTTATAATCATAAGATGGTACGCTTGTAGGGTTGAGTTCATTGTGTGAATGCATGGTGGTGATGTATGTTCATCGCAAATAAATAGTAGAGGAAATGATGAATTAGTGGTAATTCTGAGATCATTTCATGAGCTGCTGAGAATGCAGGAGAAGATTGTACAAAGGTGGTCATGGTGAGAGGACTACCAGAGTGCTATGTTGGAAGGACAAAGTTAGATAAAAATGATATGGCTACATTTAAAGCTTTAAGCTGATTGTAGGGATAATGTGAAATCTGATTTTGGCATGAACATATTTCTAAATTTTAGATTTGTGATTTTACTGATAATTACTAATGACTATTTGGCCTGTATAGAATTGTGTTAGGAGGACATGGGGTAGGTGGATGTTCATGTATGGTAGTAGACATAAATCCATAATGGAAAGATTGATGCCACTTATAGGAGCCAAACAATATGAGGGTGGCCTCATGGTTAAACAAATCAATTTCTGCAAGAGACATAACTATAAATTCATGTTTGAATTTAATTATTAATGGCATTAATTGATTATGAGAATCAGATTTGAGGTTGGTTGTTAAATGTTGCTAACTGTTTGGATATTTGATAAGTGTGCCAGGGAGACACATTGCGATGTGATGGCCTGCAGAATCCAAACTTCATGAAAAGGATCCCATGCTAGGGAAATGGGTGTTAGGTGAAACGCCATTGTGAATCTTGATAATGTCTCAGTTGAACTGCATGTGGTAAACCATGCAAGTGATATGGTAAAGATTATGTCAGTAAGGCATATGTGGGTTATGGAACATAAAAGGATTTGGGATGGAAAACCGAGGGACTATCAACTCAAAGAAGGGAGCCCCCATTCCTTGCAAGTGAAGAAAAAATACATATGCAAAAGGGATAAGTGTTATGTAAACCATGGCATATATATATATGCATGTCTAATTGTTAGAATTATTATGCATAGCATGTTTTGATTTTATTTCCATTATGGCACACTACTTGAGTATGACTAGGGGCCTACATGGATCACATCAGTGAGGGGTGCACACTTTTACTGATGCTGAGTTATGTTGGGGTTATCAATATTGACTACATGCTAAGGGAATGGACGCATTCTTGGTGTTTCAATGTGTGATAGAGAATGTTATGAAACATGTCTACAGTTTCACAGCAACAATACTGATGAGCTTGTGTATCCATCACTTGTTGGAAGCTTGAACAGATGCAATCTGGTGTTTCACACTAAAGAAGCAAAGTAAAGGATTTTTTATTTCCTGATAACTCCAGTCAACCTACTAGCTTGGAATTCACTATTTGGATGTTGTGTAGGTTGGATAAAGAAGTGGTTGGGCATTGTGATTGGAATGTGGAAATATGTGTAAAGGCATAAAATATCTATTGGTTCAGCAGTAAGGACCTTCTAAACCTACGCAGGACATCGCTTAGGGAAGGGGCAACCGAGGGACTATACAACAGAGAAGGGGACCTTACTTAGGCTGTGAGTGGAGGTGAGGAGGGTGCCAAGACTAACTAGAACCCATTGAGATTCCTATGAATCCGTAGAAGAGTGTGACTTGGAATTGGTCATGGTTGTTTATTTCATGATAAACCCAGTAGAGGTGCTATCTTGGTAATGATTGTTCAAATGCTTGATAAACCTAGTCAGTGTATTGGCTTAGCATATTGATTATTGGGATGCCTAACAAACCCATTCGGTGTACGAGCTTGGAATTATCTATTTGAATGATATGGTGCATTTGGTATGCTAGCACAACACTCGCCTTATACGCATACATAGGTGATCTGAGGCTTGCAGAAACTTGGTTACCTTTCGATGCACAACCTGAAGAGCACTGGAGGGGTGGGTATGCTCGAGGGACTGAGTAGAAGAGAAGAGGTATCATCCTTGTGTTGGGTGGGGCAGGTCTTGTGGGTGCCATAGTTGTATGAAGTCAAATAAATGTCCAATACAGATAAGTATTCAATTTCATTTATTCTTATTCGGAATGATGAAGATTTCAGGTATAAGCCTTCTAACAGCTAAGTTGATACACTGTTGTTTCTTTGTTGTAAACCTTCATCATTGCAGGAAAGAAAGAACTAGCAAAGCATACAGAGGATGAATGGGGACATGTGACTGTCCTAGAATATCTTAGCATGAGCATAAATGAATGATGGTGCTAGTGGACTTGTGTGGGTCCTAGCAGCCAAAGGTTCCATGGGCAATCATGGGGAAGAGTTTCATGGTTGAGAGGCCAAAGACAGACCTTAGACACTAAGTGTCATAGCCAAGAAATGGAAAATCAAGCATTGAAATTGAAGTGAAATAGGCTAGGAGCATGAAAACCACGATAGTGGTGTGGTTCCAGAATGGAACAAGACTAAGAGGAGAAAACTCTTACTGCTCTCTCTTTCCTTTTATTGACACATTTATAAAACAGAGAATTGTTGAATGCATGTTATAGATGAGAATGAATGTGTTAATTGCTTGAAATAATTGTGAATGTTGAAATAGTGAATTCCTGTGGAAGGATGAACATGAATGAGTTCATGTATATGTTGGGAAAGCATGAAATGTGTGGAAGTCTCATGGAGGAAACATGGACTCTCCCTGCCAATTGGGAAAATAATTGACTGATTTTAATCTTATGTATGCTTGGCCTAACATAATTGCAATGATGCATTCCACAGGTGAAAAGTAAACCAAATGATTGCAGCCGTTACCAGACAAGTGTTGCTGGTAAAGAAGAGTGTGGGAAGTTGTGTACAATAAGCATGGCAGTAGACCAAAAGCTATTTGATTGAGTTGAAACTATTCCTAAAACAATTTCCAGGGCAACAAGGAAATACCACCCATGAAGATTCCATAAATGTGGATCAGCTGGAAGGTAAAGAAAAGAAAGGGGTTGCTGAGGAGCAAAGCCCACCTATGGAGATGGAATGTCAAAGCCAGCAAGCGAAGCCTATTGAGACCAAAGGACTTGTTCCTGAAAGTGCAAGTAAAAGGAAAAAATGTAGGCAGACCTGCAACTTCCTTTTAGAAAAGCTTGGGGACATGAATAGATTGTATATGTACCCCTAACTATTGGAACACCGAGGACGGTGTTGTTCTAAGGGGGAGAGAGTTGTAATACCCCTATGTTGACCATTATACTATTTTTAATGTAATGTAAATATTGTATGCATGTGGTGTATGATCCCCAGCATGGAGCCCAAGGCCAAGGCCCTGCTAGTGAATGCTCAACCCTGCAAAGGAAAGTAATTGGCATTATGTGACCATGTGCTATTAAGCCATGGGATAATTGTAATTGATGTAAATAATGCCATGTAATAAAATAACCAAGGGCTGGCTATGGTTGCAATGTAAATGAGGGGGAACTATGTATCCACTAGGGAGAGGTGAGGGGGTTGTGGGATGGTGACCTGTCCTGCCACTTGGGAAGGAGTAACCAATTTGATTCCCTGTACGGGTACAGATTCAGTTACAAGACATGGAGTGTTACAATGTAATTTTCCACCTTGTGAGCATCAACACGCATTGACCTTCAGTATCCATTTTATTGACTCATATCCATATTTTATCCTCCAAGAACCCATTGTTCCCTATTTTTGTTCATGTACACTAGTTGTTCCACTATAGCCAACGCATACACAGGCTGTACCCATGTAGCCAATGCACATAGAGTTAAATGGTAAAAAACAATAGAAAATTACTTTTTACTCCAAAAAGCGGTCTTAGGGTGACCTTTGGCCCTGCATGTACCCCAGAAAGAACTCGATTCAACCTTTCACCTACCTTTGGAAGGCTATATATTGAGCTCTTATGGGGCATGGAAGGAAGAGGAAAGGGAGAGAATAGAAACTCTATTGGTTTTTTGCCGCAACTTGAGTCTATATCCATTAATCCTTGTTGTTGTGAACCTCTTATGTTCACCTACCAAACTCCTTTCATAGTTTGAGTTTTCCATTGCATGGGGGATTGAAGTGGTGGAGGCACAAATGGAGGGACCTAGTTCTTGGTTCAGATGAGTTGTCGGTAAGAGGTTGTACTATGTACTTCTTGTTTTCATTAATATAAATACTCATTTTCTCATCTAGTTGATCTTGCAAATGTTTGTTTAATTACATTGGGTTACATTTGCTTATTATATCATGGTCCATGCTATTGTTTGTGCTAATATATTTCACATATTATATTCACTTGCTTGTATTTGTTGTTGAGACTAAGCTGTAGGTTCAAGTGTAGATTGGAAAGCTCAACGAGGATCTACTTTGAACATCTGGTTGAAGGTTGGTTATTTACTCCACATCTTAGCATTTACATTTATAATAACATTGCATTGGGAATTGAGTTTATTTCTAGTAGTCATCTGTCTGTTGTGGTCTACCCGAGCTATAGGAAGTTTTTGTCCATAAAATGGAGAAGGAAAGCTTGTGGAGGATATTCGAAGGGGATAAAAACGACGTTGGGATCTGAGTTGGGGGTTCCTTGATTCGGAGTTCATGGTTCGGAGAATGGATTCATTCAGGAACGAACCCGCAGAAGAGAGGAAAAATGGTGATTCGGGGAGGGCCACACTCGATAGAGAATAGTGGGCACATGAACCCCGCGCAAGCAGCAACTACTGCTAATAAATCCATGAGGAAGGCTCTGTAGGAGAATGATAGAGCATAAGATGCTCAGAAATGCGTGAGGAAAACCCTTTAATGGAAGTTGAAATCCCAGCTATGGGATGGAGCAATTTGGCCAAAGGATATGTGAAATAAACCTACATGGGAAGAAGCCAGAGGTTAGAGTCCATGCTAAAGTCTGGGAGGGATTGTGCACTTAGATTCAACAAGCAAGACCAGCCACACTTACCTAAGTCATTGCTAGGGGAAGGGATTCCCTAGGGACTGTGTAGCAGTGATGGGAACCTTACCTAGGCTGAGAGTGGGGTGATGGGGGTGCTTGAATCTGTCTGAGATCATTGGGAGGTGTCTCTAGCTATGGGGATGAGCTTGTTGAACTAGAAACCCTACCCATTTGCTTGATAAACCCATCTGCATGTTGTCTTAGTGTGTGTATGCTTGTTAAACCCATCTGCAGTGTGGCTTAGCATGAGTATGTTTCTTGGATTGCTTGACAAACCTAGCTTTAAGTTGGCTTAGCATTGGAAGTGGATCTTGATTGTTAGAGATCCTACCTATCCCTCCTTAGTGGATACATAGCCCCAGCTCGAGGGTGATCTATGATTGCTGAAATAATAGAGGTTAGCAGAGATATATGGTTGAGATGGAACGTTGCAGTCCATAGCCGGTTTCCTAGTGGTTTTCCAATTAAAGATAAGTGCCTTGTGGTGTTTTGGAATAAGGATGTCGCATGTGTTTATAACTATGCTTATTACATACCATTTATCGGTTGAATGAATTTATATGGAAGTGAAGCAATAGGAATATTTGTATGAGTAGGGTTGTATAATTATGCTTTGTATATGAACCTATGTTTGAAGTTGTTTTTGTGCCATGATGAATGTTGGATGCATGCTAGATGTGTATTATGTATTATGTATTATGTCATGGGCATGTTATTGCTTTGCTTCTGCACCAAGTGCATCTTATTCTTATGCTGGTAGTCATGCTTGAGGAACAGGGAAAAATTCCTACATGTCATCCCTCGATCTCTTTAGAGAAATGGTCTAAGTACAATCCCTCTGAAGGGTGGTTAATGTTTCAAAACCTTTTTGTTTATGGATTCATGGACCTTCCTACATCATTTATTAAGCATACTTTTGTATATTGTCTTTTATGCTTATGTTGTACTCATATATATATATATATATATTACCCTTGATGATAAGGACTAAGTTCAAGGATAAGAGGTGTACTCTATTGGAGTTAGGACTGTGATATGGGAGAATAGGCACCCTTATAAACTAGCTGAAAGAGAAAGTACTTGGGAGGAAGAAGGATTAAGTCCTTTAAGTGAAGTTATGGAGGAGAAATTCAATGGGAAATTTAACATGAAATGAGTGCTAATATGGGGTAGGGATTTCACCATTGGATAGATCTCACCAAGAGATTTCCAATGGTACCGAACTTGTCTCATTTGGACCAAGGATGAGGAAATTATGCCACTCATAACTTATGTGGAGAGTTACCATTGCAGGCATGTGGTTCTGCATGCCTACATCTGCAATTATGGATTGCGGATTGCGGAAAGGTAATTTTTCCGTAGTGGATTTTTTCACTTTCGCACCCGTAGTACCAATTGCGGATTTGCAGTTGCAGATTGCAGATTGCGGAAATGTAAGTTTTTTTTTGTGGAGTTTTTCACTTCTGCACCCGCAATACGGATTGCGGATTGCAAATTTGCTGTTGCAGATTGCGGAAAGGTAAGTTTTCCATTGTGGATTTTTGCACTTCCGCACCGATAGTACGGATTGCGGATCCACAGTTGCGGATTGCTGATTGCGGAAAGCTAAGCTTTTCGTTGTGGATTTTTGCACCTCCACACTCACAGTACGAATTGCAGATTGTGGATTGTGGATTGCAGATCCGAGGCAACTTGTAGATTGCGGATCCAAGGAAACTTGCGGATTACAGATTGCAGATCCAAGGCAACTTGCGGATTTTGGATCGAAAATAGTTGCAGATAGCGGATTGCAGATCCGGTGATAAAAATTGTGGAAAGGTGTGAATGGAAGCATTTTAAAGAAAAAAAAGTATCAAGGTCTCCCATCACCTCTGAAGGACATCAAGGTGATCTGGGGATGTTACAGGCCTTTGAATTATCTTTGTAGTAAAATATTTTTAATTTCTATTTTCAAGTGTGTTTTTAGAAATTTAACAAAATAACATACATTTTTAAGCAATTTATAATGAAAAACATATACATTTTGCAATTTTTTCTATAAAATAAGACATTTTTATTGACGAAATTGTAAAAAAATCTAGAAAATAAAGACATTTAAAACCATTTTCAATGAATTTTCAGATATTTTTTGTATACAAATGATACTATTTCATATTATTTTCCAAAAAGTGATGATTCACATAAATTGAAGAAAAACTATACAATTTATTTGTAAAAAGCATATTGAAAACATTATATATTGAAATTTTATTTCTAAAATAAAGTATGAAAGTCAAAATATTACGAATATATCTTATCAAAAAATTGTCAAATTTAACTTTTTCTTCAAAACATGAAACTAATCAACAATATCATGCATGCCAAATTCTTCATCGGCATTAGAATTTTCTGGAGCTTGGATTTCCTCAGGGAGATCAATGTCCTATTCCATTGGGTCTTCTATGTCTACAATATCCCCAAAGTGCTCCTTTCCAAACACCCCTACTAATGGGGTTTGAGGTTCTTTTGACATCTTTGCCACAAGTGTTTCGCTAAACTCTCATTTCTTCAAACCAACTTCTTGCAGTTCATCTGGAAGAACTTGAATAGCATTAATCTTTTGCTTTATGTACTTGCATTGCAGTGGATCATTATCAATAGATATGCAATTTCTTCCTTTCTATAAGGAGCATGCCATTGTTGTACCTAATCACCCAAAAAAAAAAAAGTTAAGTCAAATAGCATAAAGAAGCATACTTAAAAAAAATAAAAATGAAGAATAAAACATACAATAAAACTTGATATATGCTTTCATATGTAATATGAGAAAGTTTACCTGAACTAGAGAAAAAATCTAAGACCAAATCTCCTTCTCTTTAAAATGTATCTATGAGATAATTCATCAACGCTTGTGGCTTTTGATAGATGTTTACAGTCACTCCTTTCAAATCCCTTTCTTCATATGTTAATTTTTTATCACGTCATTATAACTCAACAACTCACTATATTTTCCTCCACTCTTTTCATTGATTAAAAGAGATTCATAAGTCTCATCTTTTGTCCAAGGTTCAAGATGTATGCTTTTAATATCGCTCAAGAATGGATCACTGCTAGAGTTATGGACATTAGGATTTTTCCTGTAACAAAAATATAAAAAAATTAATTAACTTATCAATAAATATAATTGATTTATAAATTCAAAAACTTGATAATATAGTGCAAATATATTACCAATAAAGTTGCTTCCTTTTTTTTTCCTTTACCCTTGAAGGATGTCAACAACCCCCCTATTTGTGTGTCTGTATGGAAAACAACAAATTTCCATAGTGGTGATGTTGTGACATCTACAAATCCATAAACCACTTTATTTAATGATTGGCAATCATAAGGCTCACAATCATAAGTAGTGTTTCATATATTGTATCCATGAGGGATATCTGCAATCACTAGTGCATACTCCTTTTTAGGAACACGATTTGCAATGTCTGCATAGTCACCTAAAATGACTTTATATTGCATAGTGTCAATCCCATTCCAAACATAATGATCTAGTGTATCATCAAGTTCAACGTTTGCAAGATGTTGTCTCCTTGGCGTTCGATTTTGGCTATTTGGATATGAATTTTGAAGGACTCTGGTACTCCATTTGTACCCCTCTTTGGCATCTTCCAATGAAAATTATCTTTTTTTTGTAAGTTAGCAGTAGTTCCTTATATTATCATCAGATAAATGTATAGAGTGAGACTAGGCCCTCCCAAAATCGAGAAAACAGACCTCAAAAAGTGAAAACATAGCAAGTATCTAGAGTTATCAGGAAACTGGGCCCTCTCATTACCGAGAAAACAGACCCTCAAAAAATATCTCGTGTCTAGAGTGATAATCATCAAACTGTGTAAACTGGAGTTTTTGCAGATAAAAGCATAGTAGGCCAGAAGCAAACAAAGTAACCAAAATTGACATAAACAGAACTAGAGTGCAAAGGCATCTAAATAATGGTGTTATCCTGCTGACTGGGCTAAATCGACTTAGTGGTTGGATCTTTGGCCAGCGTAATGCCAAACTTGTCGGTCAACTGTTGTTGATTTAACAACACCTGCTTCATGATATCCATCATCTCATCAAGCTGCATTAAGATTTCCGCTTGTGCTTCATTTTTTTCAGTGAGCACCTTCCCCGGCACGAGCTTCTGGGTCTAGAGAAGGTCCAACGTTTTCTGAAAGAGAGTATCCCTACCACAGGATTTTCCAGGATCTGGGACGAGAGTCTCAAACTCACTGCGAATGTATTCATCAATGGCGCATCGGCCAGAAACCCAAGCATCCTCCTCCACGTCCAGGATTTCTTCCTGGGTACCCATTGGAATATTCTGCTTGAAGCATCTGGCCTTGTCGACCACTCCTCGCATGATGCTTAGCGGAGAAGTGGAGGAGGAACTTCCCTGATGGAGGACAAAGCTACAAGTGCGGGGACGCATGGTGGAAAGGGACGAGGGGTAGATAAACAAGGGGAGCCGAGGATCAACTAGGGCCAAGAGGGTAAATGGAGGAGCGCTAAGAGATGGAAGCAGAATCACAGAGAGACTGTAACTGAAGGGACCATAATCAATGACAAATAGCCATGCAAGCTTGAGCCACTTCTGGGCATTTCTATTTAATGCCTCATCCTTGCCAACATAAATCATGGAGAGGGTAGGAGACTGGTTGAGGTGACGGAGGATTCCAGCCAGGGATATGAATGCAGGGTGGCAGAATTCGTAGCAGGAGTAAATGGTGACCATGATGACAATAGCTGGAGGTAGGGAAGGGGCGATTGAGGGGACTTCACGCACGCTCAAGAAAACCAGAGGACGGACGTAAAGTAGAAGGTAATTATACTATGACGTTGGGCTCGCGACGGGGGCCATTATTAATAGTGCTGGTCTCGGGAGGAGGAGCAGTAGGCAAGTGTCCATTCGCATGCTGATCAGGAGAGATGGTATTGGTAGTAGGCGCGTGGCGAGAAGGGTTGGCTGGCAGCGGTGATCCACATGTACTGTGCGGTGCCTCCTCCGTAGGCACCCGCGGTGGGGCTTCCAATGAAAATTATCTCTATAAGTAATAAAATAGAAATGAATTGAATTAGAAGATAAATAAAATAGAATGTATCATAGATCAACATACCTTCTTGAATGCAACAAAAAGTTGTTTTCAAGTTTCTATCGAGCTTGAGTCTGGATAGTTGCATTTGACATCATCCGAACTCTTCTCATTCAACATCATAACCATATCCTCTTGTATTTTCATTCAAACCTTGTGACTAGACAATGAAACAATAAATGATGTTTACAATAATATATTATAATATAACAGAATACTTAGAACATAACAAAAATGTTAAACTCAAGAACAAAACATCATACCAGGAAAAAAAAATCAACTTACTTGTCAAATTCGCTACACATTTCCTCCATGGGTAATTCATCTGACTTTACCCATGATAGTATTGTAGTTATTAATTTTTCATCCTTCACACCTTGTATTTTTCTCCAAGGTGTAATAGTCATGTCTTCTTGTAGATTCTTCATGTCAGGACCTTCCTTACCACCTCTCCATGGAACAACTCTATTTTTTTCACTTTCTGGTTTTTTATGCCAATATTCTCCCACAAGATAAATATGTCACCAATAAAATCCCATGTTTTCCCAAATATGAATTCCAACTATCAATGGGCATCTATACATCTAAATGCATCACTTCCTTTGGCATTTTTTTGTTTCACATTATCCTCTTTAATAAGGAGACCTATTTCTAGAAAACATTGTCTCCGAAAACTTGCATCAACTCTAGATTTTTTCCCACCACATATTTGCACAAATTTACTGTTGATAAATCTCACCCTTTGAATAAATGTCATTGTCAACCTATATTCACTATTCTTGTTATGATCCCATGCAAAAACTTTGATTCTACATCTATTAAACCAACATAAATGATGCATTTAACTGTTTCAAAAATAGGGTTATTGGGATATTCTTGCATCAACTCTATTATTTCCTCTGCAGGATGATTCCCCCCAAGAACATAATATTTGTAATGAAAACATATGGTTTTATCAAATTCATCTCTAGTAGGAACATATTTTGTGTCAACAAGGACTAGGTAGTCAGCCACAGGTGCATAGGGATTGTGCCTCATCAATGCTTTCAAGTTGTGAATATGCAAGTGATCTGATTTCCTAATTCTAAATTGATCTTTCCCTTCTGTGGGTATATAAAAAAATTTCACATTCAAATCAAATGTATATCCATTGTTAACCAATTTATCCCTCCGCAATCGATCCCGAATAACATTTTGTGTTGTCTTGAAAATGCCATCCTCTAGATCAGCACATGGAGTAATGATTTCCCTACTGCCCCCAAAATTTTCACTCTCAGATTCAAGAATAAAATTGGCTTTAGTAACAACAGGTCTCCTATTTTTATGATTTGAAGGGGTTCCTTCTAAATCAACAATGCCTTCAACTGGAATCGAGTCACTCTCAACCATATTTATTTTTTCTTTTACGAGATTGATTGTTAGTCTTACTAGCAGGAGTAGCAAGCTCATTTGCAACATTTTCAACATCTTCAGTTGGGAAAGATGAAGATTTAAATATAACCCTTCTAGGAACCTAATTTGATTGTCGGATGTTCTTTCCTCTTTGTGCTTGTACTTCTTCAGTTTGAACATTTGACACTTGTTTCTTCTTCCTTGCTTCTGGTCCCTTTTGAATAGTAGCATTAATGACATCCATAGGATTTTTCTCTATATAATAAATTCCATTCAACGTTTTTGAAATTGAAATGGAAAAATCCTGCAAAATAAAAACATTATTGTATTAAATCTATTACATTGTGGTATCCAAGTTATAAGAAAACCAATTTAAGAATAATATCAATATTCAAACTTACTCTTCCGCTGTCAATTTCATGCATGACCCCTTGAAAGAAATCTGTGAAATTTTCTTGAACATTATATTTTGAAATCTTCAAAGAATATCGGATTTTGGCAAAGGTCCTAGCTTGTTTCACTTGTGCATAAACAATAAATGCACCTAACATCACACCTATATTTCTCAACAATCCCAATGTATGGTAATCTGACTGAATATATGGAAATGCAGAAGAATATAAGTGAATACTTTCTAGTTTTCGTTGATATTTTTTCTTCAGATGCCAATGATACTTTGTTCTGTCTTCTTCTGCTGCATATTTTCATTCTCTAGCATTCTTCATTTTTAAATCTTGAAAGTTAAGAACTTCGTCTTGAGGCTCAACATTCTCAGATGCCTTAACTTTTTTTTCCATGCAATCATCGCCGCTCTTGATCCCGAAATGTTTACATATATATTTCTTGATGCCATTGTCCATATATCCAAAATGTAGAATTTTAAAATACAATCAACAAACATTCATAATCTAAAAAAAAAAATCAACATCAATATTCACTATAAACTGTATTTGAAAAATGTTTTAAAATATTTTAAAATATTTTTACATTCATAATCGCCGCTTTTTACATTTTGAAAAATATTTAAAAAAATGTAAACCTCCCCCTAACCCCCCTAAAACATATAATAATTGATTTAAAAAAAAATTAAACCTACCCCCTACCCCCTAACTATATGATACAAATTAAATAAAAAATAAAAAATTAACCCCCTAACCACCCCTAACAATATAATAAATTAAAAAAAAAAAAAAACTAACCCCTCCCAATAATATAATAAAAAAAATTAAAACTAACCCCCTCAACAATAAAATTAAAAATTAAAACTAACCCCCCTGAAACTAACGCCCCCTAAATTAAAAATTAAACTAACCCCACGCTTTGCGCCCCCCACTTCCCACTCCTCCATCCTCCCCATGCCGCCCCCTTCACCCTCCTCCCTCCTTCCCTAGCCTAAATTAAAAATTAAACTAACCGCCCCGCCTTGCGCTTTGCCCCCCCTTCCCCCTTGCCCCGCACCCCACCCTTTCCCCGCGCCCCTCTCTTGCCCCTCCCCCACCCTTCTACCTCACCCCGCCTCCCACCTCCCCACTCCCCACTCCCCCCCTTTCCCTTCCTCCCACGGGCTGCCCTCTTGGGCACCAAATATCTGCCCCTCACGGTAGGCGCAATGCAGGGCATTCCACCACACGTGAGGGGTGGCCCTTTGGCGCCCAAGCAGGCGGTCCACGGGAGGAGGGGGAGGGAGGGGGGGCACGTGGCAGCGGGGGAAGGTGGGGATGCACGAAGGATGGAAGAGAGAGTATGGGAAGCGGGGGGCGCGGGGAAGGGGGGGCCACGAGGAGGAGGGAGGAGGGAGAAGGGGGGAGCGGCGAGGGAAGGGGGCGCAAGGAGGGAAGAGGGGGAAGGGAGGGGGCGCAGGAAGGAGGGAGGAGGGGGAGGGGGGGGGGGCGGTGGGGAAAGGGGGAACAAGGAGGGAGCGGGGGGGGGAGGGGGAGCGAGGAGAAGGGGGAAGGGGGAAACGGGGGGATGGGGTGCTAGGAGGGGGAAGGGGGCGTGGGTAGGTCAGGGGTTGTATTTTTAATGTTTTTCTAGGTTAGGTAAAAAAAATTTAGGAAGGGGCGTTGGTAGGTTTGGTAAAAAAAAATTATTTTTTCTTAAACCCAAAGCTAATATTCATGGGATAGGGGGCAAGCCTTGCCTCGATTAATGCTACATGAATTTAATAAAAAAATATATTTAATATGTATACATAACTCAGAAAGTCGTATAGCCTCCTTTCTTGAAAGTGCTAGAACCTCCACTCTGCAATCTTCTCATTCTTCTTGAAAGCCTTCGTGAATTGCTCCAAAGTCTAAACAATAGTGTATTAATAAGATAGATTAGGTTTAAGTTTACTATTCTTAAGAATGTGAAATAAACAAAATTGTGAAAGAATAAATCAATAAAGCCATAAAACAAGCATTGCCAAATTAATAAAGCCATAAAATAATCATTGCAAAATTAATAATAAAACTAACTAATTTATTAAAACAGAAAAAGCACTAACCTTGAAAGTGTTACTAAAATGCTCCAAATTAAATGATGAATAGTAGGAAATCTAAATGGTTTATATATCCTAGATTAGGTTTAACATTACTTTTTTTACGAATGTGGGATTAAAAAAATGAAATTAATTACTGAATTATTATTAAATTTATATAAGATAGGTTTAAATGAAATATTTGTAATGTTATGAATGTGGGAGTAAAAAAATTGTAAATAGCCATTACTTTATTACAAATTGTATATAAAAAATGTTACAAGAAATTTTACTAGTCTTATATGTCTGGGATAGAAATATGTAATTTTTTTATATCATAAATTTGTTTTTTTTACTATTTTTATGAATGTGCGCTTTAATTTTGTAGGGAAAATTTTGAACGAAAATTTTAAACAAAAATTTTGGAGGGATGTTTTAGCGGGAATAATTTAGAGGGATATTTTCATTCTCATAGCTATAAGATTGTTGGTTGACAGTTGCACCGTTCTCTTTTTGGTGAGGATTATGGTAAAACTTCATTGTCTTATCTATTAATATTTTTATATAATTTTATCTTTTAGTGAGAAGTCATGGACTCATCTGAATTAAATTCCAATCTCAATGAAGAGTTGTATTGTTCATCTAGCCAAGATACTGGCAGCGCAAGCAATGTAATCAAGCATGTTATTCAAGAACTTCCTAATTATGAAGATTTTGAAGACACTAGTAATGAAGGGAAAGAATGTGATGATGATGAAGAGATTCCTCCAAGTGGGGATCCTAAAGACAGTAAGCAAGATGATGACAATTTTCCTCCAAGCGAGGATTTTCAAGGCACTAATGATGATTTTCCTAAAAGCGAGGATTTTGATGGGACTAATGATGCTTTTGTCGAGCATGCATGTACAAATAATGTTAATGGTTTTATTCATAGTAATGATTCTAATGGGACGAATGATTATTTTCCTTTGAGCAAGGATTTTAATGGGATCGATGACGATTTTCCTCCCAGCGAGGATTTTTATGGAACTGATAATGATTTTCCTCCAAGTGAGGATTTCAATGGAGCTGAAGACGATTTTCCTCCAAGCGAGAATTTTTATGGCACCGATGATGAGTTACCTTCAAGCGAGGATTTCAATGGAAACGATGGTGAATTTCCTCCAAGTGAGGATTTCAATGGCACAGATGATGACTTTTATCCAAGCGAGGATTTCAATGGAAATGATGATGATTTTCCTCCGAGCGAGGATTTCAATGGCACCGATGATGATTTTCCTCCGAGCGAAGATTTCAATGGCACCAATGATGATTTTCCTCTGAGTGAAGGTTTCAATGGTACTACTGATGATTTTCCTCCGAGGGAGGATTTCAGTGGCATAGACGATGATTATCCTCTAAGCGGGGATTTCAATGGAACTGATGATCATTTTGTTGATGATGAAGCCACAAATGATGAAGACAATGATTCTGTTCCAAGTAAGGATGTTATAGGCACCAATGATGAAGATAATGATTCTCCTCCAAGTAAGGATTTTACAAGCACCAATGATATCAATGTTGAATCTCAAGAGTTCCCTTTCAGTGAATAATTTAGTGGCACAAATAGTGTTGACGGTCACATTGATCTATCAGCAATTGATCAACTTATTATTGATCATGACAATAATTTTTATACTGAATTTGGTGATGAGATTTTCAATGAGGGGGATCATATGCATTACAATGAAAACATTCATTCTAATGAGGATGTTGTTGCAGACATAATGGTCCAGCAAATGCAGCGACATACTCTAATGTTGAGCAGGATTAAGTGTAGGACTACACCTTTTTATGTCAATCCAAAGCATTCTAGTTATACAAGGTCTAGGAAAGAATTGATCACAATTCCAAGTTCCATTACTCATTTGATTTCGAGTGAGTGTTGCCACAAAAGTTGTTTGAAAATTTTAGGCTACAATTATGCCTTGGAGAAAGGGAAGATGTATTTATCAATGAACAAAAGTATGCAAAATTCATATTTAGTGGGGTGCATGATTTCTACTAGGATAGTCTACGATTATTGCGTTGGGAAAATTATGATTTGTAGAAAGGCATTCAAACGGATTCACTCAATTGGTAATCTTCTATTATCAAGAATCCAAACAAGACTGGAAAATGATCCTACATTTTATCCTGACGATTATCAGGGACAAATCACTGGGCCATCAACACACATTGCAATATCATGCATGCATGATTTATTTTCCAAGCATGGAGAGAGTATGCCAAATGGAGAAACAATACACATTCCAGATAATTTCACAAGGCAGGAAATCTACAACTTATACAAGGATTATGTTCAAGGTGGTTAAGGAAATTACAACTTCATCAGATATGCATATTTCACAAGAGTATGGAAAAAGAAGTTCAACAATGTCCGCATTCCAAAGAGGTCAAGGATGGGGGTCTGCAGTACGTGTGCTTCTCTTAAAGAAAGAAAGGATAGAAAGAGGTATGTTTACAATTTTATTTTTTTTAGATAAATTTCAATTTTTAAAGCTAGTTAACAATATTTTTTTGTTATTTTGTTTGTAGATTCCATAATCAATGCACTGGAAGAACATCGCAATCAATAATCAAATGAACGGAAAAAGTTGTACAAACATCGCAAGAAGTGTTATAATGCTCCACATAAGTATATAGGTTTGATTGGCATGGATCAGAAACAAACACTCTTGCCACATTTTTTCTGTGTGCCAAAGAATTTAAAGGAGGAGAATTTTATTCAGTTTCACTTGGTTGGGTGTATGGTTTTTACTAGTGAAATGATTCCAAGGGCTTACTTTACAGCTCCAAATATTCACAATGATGCAAATTTTACCATCAGCATAATTCACCATGACATTACTCATTGGCTTGGTGATATTCCTAAAGTTTTATATCTACAATTGGACAACACAAGCGGAGAAAGCAAAAATCAGGTTGTGTTTGGTTATCTAAGCATGCTGGTTGAATTCAGAATTTTTAAAAAGGTAAAATTTGGTTTCCTTGTTGTTGGGCATACGCATGATCATATTGATCAAGTGTTCAACCATTTTGCAAGGAAATTGAGGAGGATAAAAGTCAAGAGCCTACCGTCATTGATTGAAATTATAGGAAAAACATACCATCCAGAGCCTGTTGTACATAAATTGGAAGAAATTGTTGACATGCAAAGATTTCTGTTTAGATCACATGGTGAAGAAAGGTGCATCAAAAAACGTAATGACATTAGCTTTCAATATCAATTTCATATAAAAAATATTGATGGAAAAACACTATTGTGGGGCAAGAAGTACTCAACTAGCACATAATGGGGGCCTTCATCAGGTTTGGCATTTTTGAAATTCATCCCAAATCGTCAAATGTATGCTTCAAATTTATTATTATTGCAATCATCTGCATAGATTCATAATGCAAGGTGACATAGTAGAGATGTTGATTCTCTCAATGCTTGGAAGAAATAAATTTTTTTATCAAAGATACATATGAGTAATTTGATGTTGTTGATTCTGTTTGGTGGGAGCCTTTTTTCATGGAGCATAGTGACATAATTTCAAACTATACAAATGGAGATCGGGGATGATTTTAGGGGCGAAATTTAGCCCAAAGACGAATTTAGAAGGTTTCCAATTTTTTGGGGGGCAAATTTTTATATAAAAGAAGTTTTTGAGGGTTAGTATTAATAGCCCACTATTTTTTTTAAATATTCAAAACCCAGATTGCCAAAACCTGATTTCAAAGAAATAGAGGAAACCGTGATTTTCGCTAGTTAAATCTGCCTTAGATGCACCATTCGCCCCCGATTTTTAGTTAAATCTTCCTTGGATACACAAGTCGCCCCCGATTTTTACTTAAATTTGCCTTTGATGCACTAGTTGCCCCCGATTTTTAGGGATGGTGGTTCTTGTAAAGCCATTATCTTGTGATTTCTGGCATGGGTATCTTCGGGAACTCTTGTTTGCCCTTGATTTCAAGAATTGGTTGTTTTTGGAGTCTGATTCGCCTACAATTTGGTTTCTGGATCAACAAGTAAACCCCTGGAATTTGCTCATGGAGAAGCAATCAAACCCATGGAATCTACAATTATGCTCGTGGAGAAACAATCAAACCCTCGAAATCCGCTCCCTTGGCATCCATTTGGCACTTGATGGGTGTGCTCACCGAGTTATTAATGAGTCCACATCGAATTCGAAGAGCATTTGCTACACCATGAAGTACGTCTCAACTCCATCTGGATTGCATGGATTAGTCTCTATTTCATAGGGCCCTTTAAGCCTCTGAGTTATAGGTTAGTCAGAGAATGACCCTTATAGTCACTGTCTTGCATTTTCTCTGTCATGGTTTGAGTTTTTCTATTTAAATGTTACTATCTATTTGCGATCCTTTGATTTTGTTGTCTTTCTTTAATTCTCTTTTGAAAAATGCTTCATATATTACATTATAAGTCAATAAAATATTACATTGAGCCACTATTAACATCTGGATGGATATGCACCTCTGTGAATCACATGAGTTAAGTTCTGCAGCGAATATAGGTTATAAGGGTAACATAGTGCGAGGAAAATCTTATGAGATGTACCTACCAATTCAACATTACACTAAGACTGGATTATTAACTAGGAATGTCACATACCCCAATTTTGCAAAAATAATGTAATTATTTTATTAATATTCCTAAGACATTTTGTTAGATTTAATGCTAAGTAGGAATTGATGACTCAGCAAAGTCACCAAAAATGGAATGTAAATTCTGAATATTTTATTATTAATAAATAAATCATGGAGACAACAGCATGGGAGAGCTGTTAAAAGAGGTTACTAGTCTAACTGGTGGAGGGAACTAGGTGGAAAGGCAAAAGACAAGTGGCAGCATCCTCAAACACTTCCTAAGTTGCAGGTGGCAACTTCCCTATATTTTGGGGTCATGATTCCCCAAGAAAGTGGAATCTGAGCAGGTGGCTCATTAATGACAGTTAACCCAACTAAGACCTAGGCAATCTTTTAAATAGTACTCAATGAACTGAGCTGGGGGTTCAAGATAGTTCTGGAGGGAGAATACATTCAGGTGAATGTCATTCAGGAATCCCATTGAGGAAGAGGGAAAAACAGTAAGGAAGTGTTTTGATATGGGATGCTGCAGTAACTTGGTTCCAGTTTAGCTGTTTTGGCTAAGTGAATTAATTTGCTGCACCTAGTTCCAGCCAGGGAGACCAGAGCAAGCTCGGGGGTCCTGAGAAGTGCTTTCTGGGCACTCTCCAGGAATTGGTCGGGAGGAACAGCCTCCCATCGCTGTTGTTGTCTACAGTTGACACAGGTTCTGCCACTTATTTCCTACTGTTTATTGAGTAATATGAATGTAGTTTATGATTATCTCTTATAAGTCTAAACAGTATTTTATTTCAGTAAAAGTTAGTATTTCTGAACTGTTAGTAGATAGGTTCTGCAGAATTAATGTCTTAGAAATTTCCTAATATCACTATTATCATACAGTTCAAGTAATTGTTTCATGCGTAATACACTTTGATATTATTATAAGGTATAGGATGTTATTGTGATTTTATACTTAGATTTTTACAATAGTTAAATAGATAAGTAAAGGCTCTTTATACAGTAAATATTTCTTAGAACATAAATTCATTAAAACAATTATAGGAACAAAAACAGATAGGTAACCATATAACCACAATACATTTTTTATCATAGATAATATAGCAGATACAAACCCTAGCTAACAGGTGTATAGGTCATTATCTGTCACATAAATGAATGAGCCAAAATTCCAATAGAAAGTTTATTTAGTCATTGACTGATTATACAAAAGGATTAGCAGAACTTATTTGACTCAACCTTGAACTAAAACAATAGTATAGTAATGTCATTCATCTGTTTAACTATTTTTAGACAAAGTCTTAGTTAAAACAAACCAAATAGTTTACTAAACAATAAGTTTGGTCATGGAGTTCGAACCAAAAACCTATCTCTCCAGTTTTCTACAACAAGAAAACATTCGGCAGTACTTTGACTTAGTTATTAACTTTTAAACAAAAGGAATCTATGACAGAACAATAATTAACTCGAGGCCGAGCTTCATCAGGTAGTATTTAAATTCCCTTAGACTTCCATTATTTTCTTATGGTCAAGGTCATTATAATAGAACTGTATTGCTAGCTCATTATCGAGCTCTAACCCTTTAGTTATTATTTTTCATGTGAATGTACAGAATCGACAGAGTCCTACCCTAATAATACATAAATCATCCAACAAAACAACACTGTAAATTCAAAATGGACTTCTGTCCTACAATTAAATTATATGCCACACCCATCAGTTCGAAACCTACAGAATACATTTAGACGTATCATCCTAACATTAAATTCATACAATAATTTTTGCCTACAGTCGTAGTCTTTTTTTTTTTAAGCATTCTACATAAAACTTCGAACCTGAAACACTCATCATACATCGACCTCATCCTATAGAAGGGCTGTAAAAAGTCATTTTTTTTTTTATAGTTAAAAATTAAACAGGAAACGCAGGAGCACAACCTTTGATATTACTGTATCCAATCTACGACTGAGTTCTCAAAACCTTCTTAAAACAAAGATTTAGTTATTATAATACACAGTATCAAATACCAAAAGGGAACGCGGACATTTTGCAAACTTTCAAATCCTTACAACATATTTATCTACGACCGTAGCCTCGTTACTGACAAAAGCTTGTTATAGAAAGTCAAAACATTTAACATACACTAGCTCGACTGTATCAAGTCTTGTCCAAACCTCAAATTACCAAAGAAAGATGTAGGATTAAACATTTTAGTTAAATACATTGTTTTACTAACAGCCGAGTGCACAACTCCTGTAGAAGTGGTTGTAAAAATAAAACATAGTACAAAACAACGGAGTAACAATTGCCTTTAAACAAGCCAATTTAACGGGCAACTTTATATTGAGTTAAATTCAAATAAAAACCTGGGTAGTACACCCCAAAACCCTTCATGAGTACAGTAATGAAGGCAAAACCATAGGGTCGTAACCCCATATTCAGAACAGGCTTCTAGCCTTGTTCCCTACGCCTTAATATATAACAAAACATTGGTGAAAACCCTACAACACCCTAAAGAAGACCATTATTTTACAGTCGGTCGAAGCCACAATGCCTCTATCCTATCACAGGGATAAAACTTGTTAAGGTCTTGCAGGGTCAAGCTATTAAAAGACTCAACAGAATGACGATAGCCGTAGATTCATGCCCTTCGAAGATCAAACCCTATTCGTCCAAACAAAAACCCCCAAGGAGAAAATGCCATGGTAAGGACCAGGCTTACCCGGAGGAGCCAGATGCCGAGAGCTGCGTCCTGTACGTCTTATGGAGTGTTCAATAACTGCTTAGGACAGGAAACAACAAACCAATTACTATCTATATTCTCAACAAATGAAACAACAAGCTTTTATTTTTATTTTCGAAATAACACTACGAAACCCACAGGATTAGCTCACCAGAAATTGGAATGAAGTGACCACCACAGTGACAGGTCTTGAAACCACGAACGATGAAGTGTGAACCCTAACCTTGGCCACCAAAGAAGGAAATGGCAAATTCAAAGATGCAATCCACGATGAAGGTGGTTACAGAAATCGGTAAAAGGGATGCAACCATGGAAGCGGTGACTGTTATGAAGCTTGTAACAGAAAGGATAGAACCCTAGGGTTCTCACAAGAATACTACAACTGTAAAAAAATAAACAAAAATATACGACTCCTAAACCTTAGCAATGGACTAGCGCAACAAGCTACAACAGTGTGGGAAGTAGATACCATCATGGTTTCAGCAAGTTTTGGACAGGAAAAACCCACAGAGCGGCCGAGCCCGAAGGCGAGGGAAGAAATGGTGAGTGGTAGGGTTTGTCAACCTCTTATGAGATGAGTACTCGGTTTCGAATTAGCCACGTATCCCTTAAAATTATTCTCATGCATTGGGTAACTATTACATAGTTTGTTACGACGATAACCTCATCATGGTGCCAAATAAAAAGAATATGAGGGATATTCTATAGGGTCGTGACTCCATATGATTTAAACCATGATTTTGATCATTGCTACCAAATGTTGTATAATGAGTAACCTCACTTTGTCAACGACCCTTTAATCAAATAATTGTTTTAGCATTTAACGTTAAATGGGAACTTCATCTTGATGCCAATTTAAATCATAGTAAGAGTAATATAAAATATTGCTTAGTGATAGTGATAGTTGCAAACGCATAGTTTGCTCATAACTTGAATTATAAACATCATTGATAACCCAGTCTTGGAAGTAGTCTAAACCTGAAGAAGTTATATTAATAAAGATAGGAGTGCAATACAAATGCCTTTTTAGTTGATAAAAACCTGTTACGACAAGTCCCAATTTCATAACCCGTATTCAACTACTTCAGATTCCTTATAAACATTTAGACAAATCACTCAGGATAAGATTATAAATTTAGAAACATTGATATAAAAATAATTGTTCAACTTATACAAGCCTGAGACTATTAGAAGGAGACTTGTAAATGATAGATTATCTAATTAATGCTGACAACAGGTAAGAGATTTATTTTACTATGCTAAATATGAGGCGCATCTGCAATATAGTATCATCATCAATGGCAATTATTTCTACAAAGTTGTTTATTTCTTGGACACTTCAGAATTATAGCTATCATCATCGCAAGATGTTTCAAATTCAATAATAGAATGAATAGAAAAGTTCGGATGCAGAATGCTACCTTCAAACACCTGAAAACCAAGTGAGCAAAGACCTTTTATTTGAATGATTCTGGTACAGCTAAAGGGATTATAACACTTTAAAGATCTAAACGTCGCAACCGCACCTTACCTGTAGATCTGTAAAGAGAAAAACATTTTGATGCATTAGCTCGTAAGCTAAGTAAGCCCAGCCTGCTATGGCAAGTTCCCCTGGAGGTTACGACAAAATAAAACCACCATTAACAGAAAAGAGATAACCATAATAACATTTAAGTACAACAAAGATCTTTCATACACACATACAATCAAGTAAGTTAAACAGACAGTTAAAAGACTGCATTAAATAACATTTATTGCTATCTTAAAAAAAAATTAAAATTTTCGGAAATTTTCGGGTTTTGACAAGGAAGATACTAAATAGAGCAATATTAAAGCCTTATGGCTTCGAGGTTACAGATTAGTAACACATTACTTAGATACAATGGTTTTGATAGAACAAGTAAGCACAGTTTACTAGAACTTAAATGGGTATAACACTATACTAAGTTACATATTCAGTGTACAATTCCAACTATCTCCTCAATCTTCTTTGTAGCTGGTTGTAAAGCATTAGTTGCAACCTTAACTTCATTAAATATTGAATTGATAGTTGCACTATTCCCTAAACCAGTTTTTCCTATAACTAACATGGTACATGTAAAGTCCAGGTCTTCTTGGCTAGTTTCTTCATGTTCCCTTGCTATGGCCCTAGCTCTGTAATCACTGAATGCAAAGGCCCTATTAGTGTTTCTAGGAAATTTTATCTGCTTAGCAAGTCCCAATCTATACAAAACCTGAGCAACAATAGTATTATTAGATGTCTCACCACTCCTATGGACAACATGCAAGAACTTCATACAAATCACTTGGATCTTCTCCAATGTTATTTCATTTTTGTCTTCTAGACTCCTCTTGGATGGGCTATATTCCACTAATGTAGATAGCAGAGGTGAATCATGCATGTTTTCTTGGGATTGTTGCAAAGAATTAGGAGCAGGGTCCAAAGGAACTACAGAATATTCCAATCTTGCAGGAATGTTGAGATAGATATCCCTACAACATATGATAAAGTATTGTTAGAGAGAGTTCCTGCAACATTTCATGTTTTTAAAAAGCAGTGAATTCCTGCAACATTTCATGTTTTTAAAAAGCAGTGAATTCCCGCAACATTTCATGCTTTTAAAAAGCAGTGAATTCCTGCAACATTTCATGTTTTTAAAAAGAAATTCAAATCAGAGGATTCTAATATTTCTTCAATTTATGGGATCATTGTTTCCGTCCTAGTAATCTTGTAATAAGCTTTCACAATATTCTTGGCCAGTCTAATCAATTCCAATTGAATATTCTAATGGAATATGATACTCAAAATTTCAGCATCTTCAAAATCAACACCTTGAGCTGCAAGCTGACCTATTGGACCTAAACATTCTATGTTGGATCCTTCCTAACTATATTACCACAGCTACATTATCAGATGCTTCTAACTGAAAGGTGACTTTATATTGCATTTTTCCACATGATATTCTACCTGTACTTGGCACTTTTCCATACTATCTTTCTCAGTCTTATAATAGCTCAGCAAGTACTTTTTAGATAGGTTTCTCCTTCCTCGTATTCTTGTTGTCTTTGGAAATTCCTAGCATAAGAAAAAATTGAACATGTCAATTCCTTGTTTTCTTTTGCTTTGACCTTCTCTTGTATGCGATCCACTTCTACTTTTGGATCATCTCCCTCCATTATCTCTTTAATATCCTCCTCAGGAACTCCTTTATGGTTGGGCTCCAAATCTTGAGAGGCACCATTATCTATCACTGCCAAATTTTGAGCATAATCATGTCCAACAATTTTCTCCACCTTTGATTTGTAGTCATCTTCATCATCTTTATTAGTAGTTTCCATGCCCTAGGACATTTTCTCAGCTTGTACCAATGGCCTTCCCAGTGATTCCAATTATGTTGAATTTACCCAAACACAGTTAGCAGCCTTCAGTTCTATGATGCTGAGGATTCCGGAACTAGGGAACATGTTTTGTAGCATTTATATGTTGATGTATATGTAACTTCGGAATGTATTTCACACATATGTATATTGTATTCCAATAGAGATGTTATTATTCCTCTATACGGAAGTGTCGTCATTTATATTGTAAGTGTCGTAACTTATACTTGATGGGTTATTAGACCACCTTGTTGGGGTCGGCCCTGTATAAGTCATGTGGGTTAAGGGGTTATTAGACCACCCTATTGGGGGTCGGCCATGTGGGTCGAAGGGTTATTAGACCACCCTATTGGGGGTCGGCCATGTGGGTCGAAGGGTTATTAGACCACCCTATTGGGGGTCGGCCCAGTCAGCATTATGTTATGTGGTTAAGTTCGAGCCTACATGAGTTAGGTAAAAAGGCAAGTCAAGTCAAGTATAAATAGAGTGCGAGAGGCACTCTATTTGATCACTCACTTCTCACTCATGCACTCAAGGAGGAGTGGCGCACTTATGGAGGAGGAGGATCTGCTGCTAGGTTATCTCTATCTCTCATGGTTGTATCATTGCTCTATCTATCTCTGAGGAAGTTATTGGGGTTTTTCACCTTTATGGTTTTCCCCAAGTAAATCTTTGTGTCTCTTGTGTGCTTGCATTATTGTCTCCATGATTGATATGCTGTAGATATGTTGTACATGTTGTTCTCTCAGTTAAGATCCTAGATCAGATTGAAGTAAATTCTGAAAATTTAACATTATATTTGAGTCTTTAAATCGACCAACTAGGAGTGGGAATTCTTGGTACTTGATGGTCACTGAGCTTCAGGCATTGAATCCATCCTCTATGAATCAACCAAATTCAGTCTTCTAGTGCTTTTAAGTCCGACTATTATGTTAGCACCTTCAGTTGCAACACTGGACATGTCCAGAGCTATAGTTTATACTTCCCAATCCATTTACCAGAATAGTTTTCAAAGTTTTCAGAAGATAATATACAATCATATCATTTGGTCCTCTAGTTTCTACTCCAAGTTCTATAAGTATATTACATGACTTTCCATTAGAAATTTTAAATTTCAAGGGAAGGTTGATCTGCTTCAAAATTATGCCATGCAAACTATTTCCTAACATTTGACTTGTCCTTATAGAGTCACCTTTGATAATAGGTACAACAATAGAAATCAATCAGATCAGGTTCCTGGACTGATAGTAAAACATCGTTAGATATTGCACAAGACAGCTTCTGACTAACAGCTATTAAGTCTATCAGCAATGAAACAACCCCTTTCATAATCTTCAGTTTTTTCATGCATTTGTCAGTTTTCTTCATATAACTTATCTATC
The DNA here is from genome assembly GCA_027924585.1 of Larix kaempferi. NCBI lineage: Eukaryota > Viridiplantae > Streptophyta > Pinopsida > Pinales > Pinaceae > Larix > Larix kaempferi. The sequence continues at coordinate 9,544,655 of BSBM01000789.1, read as the reverse complement.
AGTTCTTCTTCTTTTTCATACCTCTGATTCAATTTCATCATCATCTAAATCATGGTATTATTGGCATTTGTGGAAGATTATTTGATTTCACTGATATCCTCTGCAAGAACAATCCTTTCCCCGATCTCTCTTTATACATTGGGAAGGTATGTCCCCATTAATATTTGGAGATCCTCATCACTGTAGCAGGATCTACTTCAACCACGTGCTTGCAAACTATTTCCTAGTATTAGAGTTATGAAAACAAGTAAAACATGCATCTTGAAAATACTTATCTGTACAAAACAATGTTTAGAGAGAAGTGGTTACTCTCTATCTACCCTCTTTCCAAATATTTGCAATTCTGCAATTATGGTACCTTGGTAGAATACATTTGGCCATAATTTATTAAGAGCATTACCATCTGACACTAAAAAACTCCCTGTATCAGCCAGACAATCTCTAAAACCGTAAATAACACTATAGCAGCCTTCTGCAACATAACTTCTCCATGAATACAAGTAGATGATCACTGCAAGTAATACAAAATCAATTCAATATCAAGCACTGCCTTGTCTAAAAATAATTTTCTAAAGGATATATAAAGACAATGTGAACACCGAAACTAATATCTCTATTACAACCACCATCATTATCCTTCCACTAATCCAGTGTCCTGTCATTTTATGCAATCAAAGATTCACACTAGTACTACCAATAATATTGTCCTAGAATACTGCATTCAACCTCCTCCTTATTTTGAGTGATTTTTATGAGTGAATACCCCAAGTGGTGTTTCATCTAAATCTGCTATGTGTATGTGTAATTTTGGCTCAACCTCCCTATTTTTAGCAAGTTTTATGTATGAACACCCTAAGAGATGATTAATCTAGATCTGCGATGTATATCTTTAATTTTCGCTTGGTTATGTGTCAAGGGTATCATAGTTGTGTAAATGTTGTATAAATGCAAAAACCTATATGTGAAAATGTAAGACCTTGATAGTGAATTTGTAGTCTGTTTGATATTTTGCCTAAGTAAAATTATGTAAACATGTTCCTAGTGAAATTAACACAAAACAGAGTGGAATGGCCAAATGAAACATGAGGGGCTATGAACTGACATGTGGTAAATATTGAAGGAAGGGCATGTGGTAACTAGTAACCAATTAACTTCCTCCTAGGAATTAATCCAAGACCATATGGGAGATGTATTAGTCTGTATTGATTGCATCTCCTATTTACATGTTTAATTAAATGCATCTGTTATAATACATAGCATATAGATTTTCTGCTATAGGTGATTATCGTAATTCATTGGTACCCTATTGTATTAGTGGTAACATAGGTAGTTGGGTACACCACATCCTAGTAACAAAGCTTCAATTGCAATACTATGACCCTAGGGGAATTATATCAGTGAATTTTCTGTTGTTGTTGAAGGTAGAATGAGAATTAAGCAATTCAAAAAAATTATGGGCACAAGAGATCAAGGTACCAAACCCAAGGAAGTGTAGTTGAGGAAGTTTCCTAAATTTCCTAGTGGTGAGTTTCATTTTTTTGAAGAAAGGGTAGTTCAAGAGCCCTCCTTTTTGTTGTTCTAAGTTGAGTACTAGGAACCCCATTTTCATTGTTTAAAGAAGAGAATTGGGCCTCCCTTTTTGTTGTATAAAGGAGAGTGATCAAGGTCTCTTTTTGTAGTTTAAAGAAGAGTACAACATGTTAAGATTCAATATGCTAAGACAAAAAATATTAGCATTACATTCCATTTCACAATAATAGCATATACAAGATCACTGAAGAAACAACAATCACAACATAAACACAAGAGACACGGATTTATCCTGGGAAACCCTCATGGGGTAGAAAACCCAGCAAAGCTTCCTCAATATAGATGACCAGCAATATACAAAGATGCAAACCAAAGACATGATCTCCTCCTCCTCCATAACAGACCTCTCTCTCACAAGTACGCTACATGTCAAGTGAGGTAAGTGTGTCAAATGAGGAACACACCTCCTCTATTTATACACATCTTTGACTTGTACTTTATATTAACTAGGTCGGCCCCAACTTCACCACTGGGTTAAACACCCCACTACAACTAACTGGGCTGACCCCACTAGGGTGGTATAACAACCCTTTGACCCACATAACACATATAGGGCTGACCCCCACTAGGGAAGTCTAATAACCCAAGTTACCACATTCCGACGGAGGAATAAACATCTCCAAATATACAATAAGATCTTCACAGAGGAATGAAACATCTCCGGAATAATAAAGTACAAATATAATATTCTTAGAAGTTACAATATCTCAACACTCCCCCTTAACAAGAAGGATATTATAACAACATCTACAGGAGCAAGGAGTCATCAACATGATACATCTATAAATCATTGGAAGCTTTCTCAACATCATCAGTAACTCAAGCAGTTACTGGAACATCTTCAATACTGGAACATCAACATCTTCGGTACTGAGTCTTTATCTGCTGTAGCACTCGAACGGCTACAGCAACATCAACATCTAGATCCTCACGATCATCAACATTGTCATCACACGATCATCAGCATTTTCCTCACACAATCATCAGCATCATCGTCACACGATCATCAGCATCGTCGTCACATGATCATCAGCATCGTTATCACACGATCATCAACATTGTCGTCACACGATCATCAGCATCGTCGTCACACAATCATCAGCATCGTCATCACATGATCATCAGCATCGTCATCACATGCTCATCAACATCGTCATCACACGATCATCAGCATTGTCATCACATGATCATCGGCATTAGTATCCATACCAATACAAGTATACACATCATCAATACAAGTATACATACAATTATCCTCATCAATACATATCATCAATACAAGTATAATACATCAATACAAGTATACATACAAGTATCCTCATCAGTCAAGTATACACAATAGCAGCATACTCTGCAATACACATGATCCTTCCTTTCGGAATTATGGGATCAATCTCATCACAATCATGTTTAAGACTATCCTTCCTTTCAGAATTACGGGATTTACGGTCTAAGGATGATTAATCCATACTCAATCTCTTTAAAGACAATCCTTCCTTTCGGAATTACGGGATTTACGGTCTAAGGATGATTAATCCATACTCAATCTCTTTTAAGACAATTCTTCCTTTCGGAATTACAGGATTTACAGTCTAAGGATGATTAATCCATACTCAATCTCTTTTAAGACAATCTTTCCTTTCAGAATTACGGGATTTACGATCTAAGGATGATTAATCCATACTCAATCTCTTTTAAGACAATCCTTCCTTTCGGAATTTAGGATTTACGGTCTAAGGATGATTAATCCACACCATTCATTTAGGACTATCCTTCCTTTCGGAATTACTGGATTTACTGTCCAAGGATGATTTAATCCACACCATTCATTTAGGACTATGTACAAGGATGATTTAATCCACACCATTCATTTAGGACTATGTCCAAGGATGATTTAATCCACACCATTCATTTAGGACTATGTCCAAGGATGATTTAATCCACACCATTCATTTAGGACTGTGTCCAAGGATGATTTAATCCACACACATACATTTTGAGCTAAGCGCTCAGGGACGATGTAGTCCTATCATGTCCACTAGGGACTTCATTCTCAAAGACATATGTCTATGGCTCTCTTTAGGACTGAAGTCCAGGTATGATACAATCCCCACTTGTCCACTAAGGACTTCATTCTCAAAGACACATGTCTACGACTCTCTTTAGGACTGAAGTCCAGGGATGATACAATCCCCACTTGTCCACTAAGGACTTCATTCTCAAAGACACATGTCTATGGATCCTTTTAGAACATGTGTTCAAGGATGATGCAAACCCTCTTCTTTCTCTGAGATGTATGTCTACGGATCCTTTTAGAACATGTGTTCAAGGATGATGCAATCCCCTCGCCAACTTAGATCATGTTTAAGGACCATCCACCAACCTCTCTGTCGGCATCACCAATATAGGTATCCACATCATCGACCTCACTGTTGATGCAGGAAATCTCATCATAAGTGACCACATCACTCCCCCTTTCGAGGAGGGTCCTTCCAAGCTTGTCTCGGAAATACTCAAAAAAAATTTAAGGTAGAGGTTTGGTTAGTATATCGGTAACTTGTAGAGGTTTGGTTAGTACATCGGTAACTTGTTACAAATTCGAACTTTATAGTTCATTTCTGCACCATATCTTGTATATAGAAATGTCAGATCTCTTATGTGCTTTGACTTATCATGGAACACTGGATTCTCTGCCATCTTGATACAATTCTGTTTGTCATATAGGATCACAGTTAGTTCTATCTCTAAGTCAAACAATCCTGAAGCCATACTTCTTCACAACTAGCAGAGCAAGCAGCCATATATTCCACTTGTGCTGAGAGCCACACCAGACTGCTTCCTGCTAAACCACAAGATCATGGCTAATCCCAGACAATAACATCCTCTCGATGTGCTCTTCCTATCTGATACACTTTCTACTCAATCAACATCTGTGTAGCCATCTGAAGTCATGATCTCGAAGATAGCATAGATCAAAGTCTATCGTATCCTTTAGGTACCTCATCACATGCTTTGCAATTATTAGGTGAACACATCTAGTTTCCACTAGATACTAACTCAAGGTGTTCACAGCAAAGCATATATCTAACCCAATAATTTGTCTATACAGAGTTATATCCACTAACTCTGATGAGTCATCCGCTAATAGCTTCAAGTTGGAATCCATGAGAGTGGCCATTCCAACACATCAAGTCCTTTTAATATTTCTCGGCATACTTTCCCTGGTTGAGAAAGATTCCTTCTGAGCCTTGCCATACTTCCAAACCTAGGAAGTAATGCATCAATCTGAGATCTTTCATTTTCATTTCTGCAGCCATCTATCTGTGCCATCTCTCGTCAGATGGGTCTACTGATATGAGCCTCAATATCATTCGAACTCTGTGGTGAGTTCCTTCTTGCATCCATGTCATCTGTGTATAGAAACCATATTCAACCTTGTATCAAAGGTTGAGATCCACATCATCCATGGTTATCATTAAGCTCATCAATTGACTATCAATCCTGGGTACCCATACAGAACCTGATTCACACTTCTTCTGTAATTACACTATTAAGAGAATGGTCTTATCTAACCACTTGGATCAAACATCTCGTCATGATTCTCTTCCTCTTTCTAAGAGAATCTTCTAGCCATGAGCCTTCTATATTTTGTTTGAGTTGTAAATCTTCTTGTTGAACATCCATCACTTGTTCAGTGTTCATCATTATTCATGATCTTTCCTACAAATCAAAATTAAGTACATAATTAGTAATACTTCATAATCATGAAATCATGTTGACATGATAACCTATTATGCATACAGATATCATTTACATAGTTATGCAAGTATCTTGACCAATAATTTGGCACAACACTTTTCCATATCCTGTATGCATACAGTGGCTATCTAGATGCCTTCCATCTCTACCAGAACATACTATAGAGAGTGTGCACGGCTCTCAGCATGTCAGCAAAGAGGTTTCATTCTAGACAAGCAACAATGGAATGTTTGTCCAACTTACCAATCATATGCATATTAGTAGTATATTGTTCAATGCTCTATGAATGTTTACACTCAGCATGATATATTCTAGGAATACAAATATGCATACAACCTATTACAAGAAATATCATTTACTATTTCAAATAAAAACTCAAATACTTATCTTTTATGTTTGTGTGGTTGCCTCCCTCTTGATCTTCTATATGTCTTTTGAACTTTTATTCATTCTGTACCACTGTGCATGCTCAAGTGTGCACTAGTGTCATCGTCATGATCTCATACACAAACATACATTCATTAGTATATTATAATCTTGAATATGTATAGCCATGATCATAGATAATAAACATTAGTATTGAAGGTTTCAGGGAAGTCTTCTTTTACTCATGCATATTCTTGTTTGATTTGGTTAGTTAAATCATCAATCAGGATAAGAGACATAACATTCATAAACCCTTGATTACTAACTTTATGAATAAGCATAACCAATCATACCAAGTATACTTATATAAGGGATCCTAACACAAGGTAAGATTCTAACTTGACATAGGAAAACATACCTGGATTAGTATACCTGCTTAGTTATGTCTAACATACCTAATCAATATCTTCTTTGTTCTCTTCAATGATTTAGAGATCCTGCACTGGAACCTGCATATCTCATAGGTTAAGCATAATAGAACAGAGTCATACATACTTCGTAAGTAGAACTTCTATGTGATCAAATATTATGGAGGAGTCTTTGTCTTCATGTTTTCATGGTCATGGAGCTTGATTTGTCTTTCGTGATGTACCTGTATCTTGTTAGCAGACAACATCAACCTCATACAACACCACAGTGCATTAGTACAATCATATAACCCTAATCAATGCATGTCTTCTATCATTCACATACTTTTACTAGGGTGATAAGACAATTCTAACATTAATCAAGATTGTACTAATCTAAACAATATGAAGACAAACATATTATGAACTTAATCAAGAATCAAATTTGAAGACATACCTGTCGAGATTTCCTGTAGTCTTCTTATGTAAGGTCTTAGCCTCAACTCCCCCTGAAACTTGATATGAAGCTTGATTAGGGTTTGTTAGAGAAACCCTTAAAATTCATTCTTTGACTTTCACACTTCTCAATGGATGGAAGGATGTGTCTTGCTGAGCTGATCAAACTTGCATACTTCAATTTTGAAATCTCCAAAATCTGACCCCTCAAAGATTGCCTTTGAAACTTCTGGATCTTCTCGACAGGATCCTGAATTAGGGTTTGATGGAGCCCATCCTTCTACCTAATCAAAAGGTTTGATCCAAGGCTCTAAACTCTTTTTTTTTTAGGAGCTTCCAGCCGTGGTCACAGACTTCAAAAATTCCAACTTTTGTTGAAGCCCTGATTTTCCATCTTTCCAATCAAAATCCCGAACTGGGATTTGATCAAGCCCGGTCTTCTACCCAACCAAAAATTCAAACTTGGTCTCTAAATTTCAATTTTCCTGAGTAGCATTCAGTTGTGGACTCCAATTCCAAAAATTCTAACTTTCTCCGAAACCCTAAATTTCGAAAGCCATGAATGAAGGTGCTCCAAAAATAATTCTGTTTTGACATAAATATGTACTTGATTGTTTTTGCTGTAAATCCGAACTTTTCAATCCACAGGGTCTGAAACCTTTTTCTATCATAGCTTGACTTATTTTCTTTCCATCCCGATAGGTCTGACCTCAAATGGATTTTCTGAGAGAGAGTTATTCCAAGTGTCGCAACGTGACCTATTTATGGGATAAAATAGGAGAGCGAACTTGTACGGCATGACACGTGTCACTAGTTCAACTTCAGCGTCTGAAAACATTTCCTGAGATAGTACAGTCTGTGTACTACCTGTCACTTTTTACGAAATTTCATTTGGAGCTTCCTAGCCCAAGTTATGACATTTTTTCCTAGGTCACCAGAATTTGACTGAGATCTGGAAGAGGGAGAAACCCTAACTTGTACTGATCATAACTCACAAAGTACAACGAATCCGAGGGTTTCCTTTTTACAAAAGGTACCTGGGGATGTTATATACGACCTGTAAAGGTTTTAGATCCTAAACATTCGCCAAAATGGATTTAGAGTGAAAGTTCCACGATGACTGGTTTTCGCTATATAAAACCCTAACCTTGAAATTGTCGCAAGTGAAGCAAGTGTCATAAGTGCCATACATTGCCTTCCTTCAGGTTAGCTCTGATACCATGTTAAGATTCAATATGCTAAGACAGAAAATATTAGCATTACATTCCATTTCACAATAATAGCATATACAGGATCACTGAAGAAACAACAAGCACAACATAGACACACAAGACACAGATTTATCCTGGGAAACCCTCATGGGGTAGAAAACCCAGCAAAGATTCCTCAATATAGATGACCAGCAATATACAAAGATGAAAACCAAAGACATGATCTCCTCCTCCTCCATATCATACCTCTCTCTCACAAGTGCACTACATTTCAAGTGAGGGAAGTGTGTCAAATGAGGAACACACCTCCTCTATTTATACACATCTCCGACTTGTACTTTATATTAACTAAGTCGGCCCCAACTTTACCACTGGGTTAAACACCCCACTACAACTGACTGGGCCGACCCCACTAGGGTGGTCTAACAACCCTTTGACCCACATAACACATACAGGGCCGACCCCCACTGGGGAAGTCTAATAACCCAAGTTACCACATTCCGACGGAGGAATAAACATCTCTGAATATACAATAAGATCTTCATGGAGGAATGAAACATCTACGGATATACAATAAGATCTTCACGGAGGAATGAAACATCTCTCTAATAATAAAGTACATATATAATATTCTTAGAAATATCTCAACACAACGTAAATAGCTAGAGCAAGAAAAGTGAAAATTTCAAAAATTCCATTAGTGTGTAACATGTTTCTTAAGAGTAAAGCAATCTCTCTTTCTACTCCTCAGAGGAGTTAGAACGGTGGACTATATTGGGTAAAATATTGACTCTTGATCAAGGTGGAATAGTCACTTGAACAATTCAAAAGGGATTGTTAACAACTGAGTTTGATATCTTAATTCCACAGGATTCATCTTTGATAACATGTACAATTAAATCAGATCAAGTTCCTGGATTGATAGTGGAGCATCAACAGATATTGCACCACACAACTTTTGACTAGAAGCTATTAAGTCTATCAGCAATGAAACTGCCCCTTTTATAATCTTCATTTTTTCCATGCACATGTCAATTTTCTTCATAGAACTTGTCTACCAGTTCTTCTTGTTCCTTTCTGATTTAGTTTCATCATCTTCCATCATGCCATCAGGGTTGCGAATGGAATTTGTGGAAGATTATTTGATTTCATTGAAATCCTCTACAAGTACACTCCTTTCCCTGGTATCTTTATATACTATAATGGGAAGTTGTATCCCCATTAAGATCTCGAGATCCTCATCATTGACAGAACACTTTATGAATTATGAGATCCTTCTCTCATGACTACTATATTCACCTTTACGAGCTAAGCTATCTTCTATATCATTATCACCTACAAAATCCTCTATATCATAAGAAAGGGTTTCTCAAATTAGAAACATACATGGACTGTCAATGGATCTATTGCTGGAGGTGCTAAGAGTATCCAGGTCATCAAGAAGTAGATCTTCACTTGAGAAATCCTCTTCAGAACAGATTCTGACACTGGATGTTGATCTCGTAAAGTGAATTGATATAGAGCCTAACTGCAAATGAATCCTTTTTGTTGAATCATCCATCTTCAAACCATAGTGGATGAACCTATTTGCAACAAAATATGATGCTAGAAATCAAACATAGTACCCTCGATGTCCAATCTTTCTTGCCAAGCACATTTTTTGAGCTCACAATGGGTAACATATCAGGGCCCAAATGACCTATCCACTTAATTCTAACTGCCCATATGTAGTTATGAAAATTAGGGACTTTTTCACTGACCAAAAGTCGTAATTTGAAAAAGATTTGCAACCCAACGTTACTCTTAGTCTTCAATTAGCCCATTTGATGACGCACATATTCTCTTATGGCAGAACGGTCACCACCTAATTATGAATGGTTACCATTAAATACCTCTAACAAAATCCCCTGTTTCAAAATGCCATAATCCAAATGAAACTTCAAGATTAAATTAACCACTATAACAGTATCTGTATTTACCTTTCTCTGTGTAAAAGAGATCTCAGTTGCATTTATAAACTCAGAATCACGGATTGCATTCTCTATTTTACCATTCAATCAATATTCTTACATTGTGAAGCCAGTGATGAGAGGAGAACCCCCTTGCTAGCATAGGAAAGGAATGAAAACATATTTGCTATGGCCTCGAAAGGTCTACCAACTGCTTGAGATTTGACTTCATTAACTGAAGTTTTTCAAGACAACCCAGTCTTCATTCCTCTACTTCCCAAACAATGCTATCCTTTGTATAAAGTTGTTTTCCAATAGGGTAGGGAAATTGGTCTTTTTATCCTAAAACATAGCATACTTAGATTGATATTTTTAGCTTAAAACATAGCATATTTAGATTGATGAAATTACATGTATCAAATGTTAATATTGTGTAATCTGGTTGTAATATAGATATTAGAGGGTGGTGAAACTATTTCTTCATTTAATACAATAATTTTATTAATTCAATATTACAATTTGATCAAAGATTAACTAGAAAATTTCAATTTTGTAAAATGTTTAACCACATTACATAAATTTTTGGCTTTTTAATATTGTGTATGTAGTATGTACTTCACTTAAATTCAACATACACTTACATATTAAATTTTGATTCCATAGTATTGATTCCTCCATGAGTGAAACCACTCAAATTTCATGTATTGTGCTTAAAAGTAAGATTGTATGCTTATAACTAAAGGTATATTCCATTGATAGAAGACTAATGACTACTATATTTCAACATAAGTAAATTCTCTTATTGCACATGAATTCTTATTTTTTTATATAGAGGAAGAAAAATATAATAATCAATGAAGTAAGGACCATAAGGGAAAATATAACACAAACCAAAAACACATCTTTCACAGGGAAAAGATTATGATTTTACTTAAATTTTTAGATTTATAGTCCTCATTTAGAAATAGCATCATTCATTCCTTAACTTTATTTTTATATAGAAGAATGATACAGGAATCTAGAATCTAGAAAATTCGCTACATGGATTCTTTTTATGCTTAAGGTAAGCTATAGGAATCTGGAAAATTCGCTACATGTATTCATGTCATGGCACAGGTATATCCGTTCTTGAGTTAGGCACAATCATCAAAACGGGATTTTGAATTCCCCATCCATTCTACTGAATATTCAATCATTTTGAACCTTGAAAGGACTTGAGCATTTTTTTTCCCAATATGTGCAAACAGGACCCTCAGGTTATTTGCTTCCCTTCTAAATACATATGAGGGCCCACTTCTTATAAGATATAACAATATGGCTCCAAACTCCTGTTGCTAAAGGCTCCCGTAATGTTGATATTGATCTGGGACATACACCTCTTACCCATTTCTGTCTGTAGAATCCTACCTGTATCTTCCACTTGCTTCAAAGTAGATGCTAAAATCCTTCAAACACAGGGTTCTTTCTGAAGTAATTAGTTACTACCATGTCGTCTAGCAAGATATATGCTTTGACAGAGCTGGGTCCTGATCCCTCCTGATCACTCCTGTGTGAATCCACATAATAAACTATTTGAATCCACAAGCTATCACGTTGTGCAAATGCCTTTCAAGAAACTTGAATCCTCATTGTGGATTTTTTACTATCAACTTGGGCCAAGTAACATTACTTCTTTCCTAATATCTACTTAATATATAAACTGTAAAATAGTCAACTACCTACACACAATCTTTCCAAATCATTCACTCCATTCAAAACTTCTTCAACAGATGAAGATATATGGTGCATCTCCATTGTTGACATGAAACTTTTCATTACCTAGAGACCAACTTCAGGGTTCTTGCTTAAAGTGGTATTGATCACACAACTTAAACAATGTGTTCTTGTAAGTTTGTAGCTATGCTGCTAGGTTAGTGTTTTGCTACCATTTTTTTTGCTCTTGCTTTGTTCTATGTTTTAGTTGAACTTTGCAAAAAAATTGAAATTTTGTTGATCTAAAAACATGGCTCAGAGTCACAGCATTGACTATCTGCAAAGGAATATAATAAATGCATTGAGTCAGATATGGCCATGCTTGCAGCTTATTTTGGATGGAAAAGCTTTAAGCGATATTTTCTTCATGGTATCCAATGAGGATCATTTAGTTTCTTTCAAATCAAGTCTTTGTCTCTTGTTTTTGGGTGCATAAGCTTAATATGTTTTTTCCAAACACTTTTATGTAATTTCTTTCAAATCAGGCCTATGTGTCTTTTTTCTGAGTTCATATGCATAGGATGTTTTGCTAAACACTTTCAAAATGAAAATTCTCTAGTATTTAGACCACTATAAGCAACATCGGGTATTATGTCTTGATTCCTTTGTAGAACTACTATTCGTAACATATACTACTACTTTTACATCTCCTAGATTTTTTGTTGTGAGGCTAATTTCCATTGAACATATTTTTTCACTCAACAAACCACTCTATTTTTTCTCCATCACACTATATTTTGTTGGCTGTATAAGTAGTAAATTGCCTTATGATTCCATGGGATTTACATAAATTTGAGCATTTATTAGAACTATAATCTCCACCACTATTTTGATGTTAATTGTCTTTCCAAATTTATTTTTTTACCTTTGCCTTACATTATTTAATCTAGCCAACTGCTTCATGTTTTCCTTCTAACAAATAAACCCATGTCTTTATAGAACAATCATCAACATAAGTAATGAAATAGTGCCTCATAATGACTTTGTTTCACCTGGGAAAAGGAAATTTGTGTTTAGTGCATACCAATTCAAGCACATTTATTGCATGGACCTCTTCTAGAAAGCCTTTCTATTTGTTGACTAGCCATAATACAAACTTCATATGCCTTTAATATAGGTTGAATCCCACTTCTTCTATGGAAGAGAAATATTTGGATCCCTGTCTCTACTTGTAAGATTCTTATTTATTGTATGATTTTATAGAAGATTTCCACTCAATTGTTCAAAACATGGTGATATCATACTTCTTACAAACTCCTTCTATGAAACAAGAAGACCATTGAGAGTGAATGGCGCTAACTTGTGCTCAATTTTCTCTCTTTTAACATTGCAAGCTATTTTTTCAAATCCTTGACCTCTAAGATGATTAGCCATGTTCTCCTCTTCATCTATGCTCAAATGTATAAATGATTCCTAAAATATAATACGCTCGCGATAGTTGCCATCTCAAATATTGTTTGCACAATATCCCACGTTAATTATTTAGCACTCGTACAATATTTAACATGGGGAACAACACCATATTTACATAAATCTTGATGTAGATATTTCCTTTTGGATATCTTATAAAAACCTTGCACTCTTTTGTATTGGGCCTTTTCTAAGCTCCTGTTATAGTGTCTTGTATTTCTTTTTTTTAATAAGACCATTTTCTATCTTGAAACTACCATACTAGCATGATTTGCACCATCTGATATATTTGTCCTAGTATTGGATCACTGAGGTTTTCCATGGTTGTTAGTGTTGCTGTTGTTGGATTTATATCCATATTGCTACTTATGCTTAATGATAACCTTTTCTTGCTTCTATAGTAGTCTTATGGTCTGCAAAATGTAAGGGATATCTCTACATGAAAAGTTTTTTAATGTAGGTATGCAATTAATTTCTCAACTCACTTAGATAATTGTTGGAAATATCTAAAGCTAGAAGCCTCTATTTCTAATGGCCAGCCTAGCATTTTTATAGTTCTCAAACATGGCATTTACTCTAGCCCATTGTTTTTTAATCCATTGTTTCCTTCTTTTACTCAAACTTGGGAATTCCTTCTTTTATCAACTTACCACTTTCCTTCTACATAGCATGTTGTATGTAGGTGAGTTCTACTAGTCTCAATCCCACTTTTTCACCCTTGCAGGCATCACTCAATGCAATGAAGGTTAAGTGGATTATTCAAATTCTTGAAAGATTGGTCATTATGATTAGTTTATGAAATTAGTGGGCCTACCATAAAAACCCTACAGCTTATGGATAATAGACGTTTCTTGCTAATGATAAATAGATAAAATGTCACTAGTTATATCTCAATACAAGTTGCCCATATCCTATGATGTTGTATGCATCTGATTAGGAATAGTCAACGTCCTCGGGCTTGGAGAAACCCATTATAATTCACTAAGATGATTAAAGATATATAATAGATATATATGAAACCTTATTCTTTTATTCTTTTATACCTTAATATTAATTGAAAATACATCAGTGTGAGCATTTTCATGCAAACTGTTTTTTTGGAATTTAGTGCAGATTGAGAAAGCAAATGCATTTACTATAGATTTGTTTAGAGCATTCATAGATCTCTGCCGAGCCAAACAGGTGGGTAAAACTCAGGAGCTAGCCATTATCATTGGTTTTTCAAATGGTTCTTTTATTCCATATTAAAATTGGTGGATCTCCATGTGTTTGGTGTAATTAATCAAGGTGGAGACTATTGTGACATGTTAAAGTGGAAGCAAAGGTGTTGGTTCATTGTAGTGTTAATTGGTTATCTTTTTTTACAGTGTACGGACTAATTTTCCCCTTTTTCGAAGTAGTTGTAGTCGTATATACTATCATCTTTGAAAAATATAAAAAATCTTTAGATTGTTTTAGGTTTATTGTACGATTTTATGTTTTGAAAGATAAGCAAACAAGAAAATTGTGAAGATTTTACATTGTTATTTACACATTTATTTTTTTCAGTTGCAACCATTACGCACACAAATGCACTACCCTTTTGAGTAAATAAAAACCTAAAAAAGAACCATTAATTTAAAATTTTCTAGTAACTTTTCTTTTTAGGTCACACAAACCAACTAGCTTAGGCTAAGGTTTTCGAATAGAGCATCTTAAACATTCCAAGACCGTTAAAATCCCAAAATTGTAGTAAAACTATTGTTAGCTAAATCCACTTTTGTAGAGGTGTGTCGGGAAGCTCTACTAAAACCGGAGTTAAGCACGAGGTCATGTGAGGTTGATCTTCCAAGGATACTCCCATGCTTTTCAATCGAGCATCTACCAGAGCTGTCACGTCTACAAGGATCCATTAGTACCTTGTGTGCTTCTAGATTTTAGGCTTAGTTACCTTGCCCATACGTGTCGGTTCGACTTGCGACTTTCCCCTCGGACTCTTTCTGCAACTATGGTAGCCTTAGTATCTTTGACCTTTAGGGATTTACACAGGTGACGGTGGAAGGATATTTCCACTGTACCTAGGCAAGGCGTGGGAGGAAATCCCTTGCAGTTATTTGGGAGGGTGGTTGGTGATTCAAATGCTTTCACCCAAATACTCTATATGTGGACCCTAGGTAATTGTCCTTCACTAAACTACTGGTTTGTTCTGGGCCCTAATCATCCCAGAATTTCCTTTGAGAGTTCATCCTTGTTTGCTTGGTCTTGATTATAGTAGGAAACTTTTATAGTGGTGTGTTGTTTGTTCCCTGTTGTTCTAGTGCCCCCTAGGTTAATCACTTAGTATATTTTTGTTGCAGTTTTAGAGGACCAACCTCCTCATAGGGAATTGCAGTTGTACTAATTTTATAGCAATTTTCTCATGCAGGCTTCCTTCTGGTTTCTATATTGATTTGGAATTTCAATTGTGGAACATTAGGGAAGATGTCAAACATGGATCATGGAAAGAAAAATAAAACATTAAGACAAAAGGATGTAATATCATATTTTAAAAAACATCAATCGAATAATCCACATCATATGCATGCTTCAAGCTCTCTTGAGCAAGGTATCAGTGAGAGAGATGTCAACACTTTGGAGGATGCATATGCAAAGCATACAATGGATGGTAGAATACATTCCTCTAGTGATCAAAGTGAGACAAATTCATTTTCATCAGAAATTGGTAGCTCAAATGTTGAAGATTTTTCCTTGCAAGGTGAAATAGACGATTCACGGAAGAGGAAAAAAGGCCAATGGGACTTCGGGAGACAATTCCAATCTGATTGGGTATCAAGATTCCCATTTATTGAACCGATACCTCCAACAAATGAAAATGACACCTCACGAGAAGTTAAATGCATTTCATGTACTTGGAATCTTGGCAAGGTAGTGAAATTGTAAATGAAGCTAGACACAATAGAGAAGCATGTTGGAAAGGTGTATGATAAGAAAACTATAAATGATGAGAATAAATCTACTGCTAGATGGAAATATCTTAGCCAATTTCGACATTATCCAATATGAAGAGGAATATAATAAATTCTTAATAAATAAGAGAAAACTGAATGAAATTGGAGAAACTAGCACTTCTCAATTTGGAAAGATTATGGAAACAAATTTGTTATCGAAGACGATACAATTAAGCACTATATTTCACATCCTATCCAATGGTCGTCCTATGACAGATTATCCAAAAATGTTGAAATGTCTATCTTTTATTCAAGTGCCAAATTTTCCATCTTCTCATTGGTCTTTAACGAGTGGTTAGGAATGGGGAAAATAACTAGCTCAAGTAGAAAAGGATGATATGAAAGAGAAGATTGTGAATGCTACATTTTTGTCACTATATTTGGATGAGGTTACGGTTGTTGATAATGCTTCATGGATTTGCATGAGCATTTATATGGTCAATGACCATATCGTCATTCCTATCTACTTGGAATTCATAAAATTAACAAAATTTCTATAGTAGAAAATATTTATGAACTTGTTATTAATAGTTTGAAGGAAATTGGTGGTACATATCATTCAATGATCGCAAAAAAAACGGTATGCGTTGGAGCAAATGGAGCATTAGTAATGTAGGGACAAAAGAACGGCCTTTGTGCTAAACTACAACTCTCAGCTTCACCGTATATGCTTAGTATTCATTGTATGGGTCACAGGATAAATCTTGCATTTAAAATAGTGGCAAACTCTCCATTGGTTTCAAAAGTTGAATATCTTGTACGTGAGGTTCATGCATACTTTTGTCGGAGTCCCAAACGGTTTTCAGAGTTTAAAAAATTTGCCGACAGTGTTACAAATGGAAACAAACTATTAAAATATGTTGATACAAGATGGATCTCGCTGAAGGGACCAGCTGGAAGACTATTTGATGAATATGCATCCTTGGTAGGGGTGATGTATGAACATCACTTAAGTGTAGAAAAATCTCAAACTCTTCTCTTTCTATTAATTGATATAGAGACATATTTAACATTGGTTGGGGTTCTTCCTCTGCTTCATGAAATGAATAGCCTTATGAAGATGTCTCAAAGTCGCACGATGTATATTGTTGAATACACAAATACTAGAAAATCAGCATGCCTTGCATTAGATAATTTGTATATGATGGCAGAGTCTTTTACAGGTCTAGCATTTACAAATCAAACTAAGATAATCAATATAGAAAATGATGAAAATTTATTGAAGTTTGATGAAAATGGGATTCTATGTATGGCAGTGTGCGAGTATATGATTCCATTTTATTATAATGACAAGATAGGAAGAACCACCAAATAGTGCCCTATGTCAAGAGAACAATTTGACAATGTTGTGATTTTAGTGAGGTGCAACTTGATAGAAATTGCAAAATCACTATCATCAGAGATAAGAGAACAATTTCCTCGAGATATATTGTTGGAGGCCATGCCTGTGGTATACCCTCAATATTGGAACCATTGTCAATGTACAAAGACTTTAAAGGTTGACTTTGTAGCAAAATGCAAGATTTTGTAGAGCCATTTTTGTCGAGTGGATGAGATACAAGGAGAACATATTCAAGGTATTTTAGATGAATTTTTTTTTTTCAAAACAAGCCCGATGCTTTGCTAATACAATGTGGTTTCAATTTTCTAAGTTGGAGAATCCTCTAGAATATGGTTCAATTACAAGATTATGGACTAAACTCAGTGGTAGTGAATTTCTAATGCAAAAAATGTCAGAGTATTTCAAAGTAGTAGATTTATGCCAAATCATGATTTTGGGATCAGTGGAGGATGAGAGAATGTTTAGTGCACTGACATTTTTGAAGTCAAATTTGAGGAACAAGCTTGATAAAAATGTGGATACATGCTTAATATTATATGTAACAAAGTATGAGGTTGACAATTTTCCATATGAAAGAGCATTAGCTCTTTGGCGATCAAATTGTGAAAGAAGGGGAGAAAACAATATGACAAATTTCTCTAATGAAATTGATATGGAACATAATGTTCTTGAGGATCATAATGATGGCTCATACGGAGAAGGCCATGTTCAGAGTGTCAAAAATGAGGACCAGGCCCAAAATGTGAATTGGGAAATGGATTTCACCTAAGATTGTATATGATCCAATACACATGAGGGACTCTTGAGTCTTATTTGGGTATAGGTGTTCCATGGACCCTTGCGGGTGATCACTATATGTGAATTTCAACTAGTGTTTTAATTAAAAATAGATTCTACATTGTAATTTTTTGTTGTAACATTCATAATATGACATACATTTCCTTGATGCAGTTTATTTTAAGATTGATGTTTTGATATTTATCTTTTACATAGTCTCTTTCTTGTATGTGATAGGAAATGACGTTGGAATTTGACAAAGCTAGGCTTAGGAGCTATATCTTCACATACATAGTGTCCTAGCATTAAAGGATAAATAACTAATTTGACTACACTTTCACTAAGCAAGAATGAGCTCATTCAACTACATGAAACCATGTTGGTGTTTATCTCTAATATCTTGACAAATTTTTATGGTTTGTTTATTGCTTTTGTTTGAAGCATTTTGTTGGTTTGTGGAGTTTGTGTGTATTTTGGTTAATTATTGTGTTAGACCCTTGAATGCTTCTAGTTCTCATTTGATGCTTGATCAAACCCTTTTTTGTAGCTTGAATAATTATTGGATTTAGTTGATTTCCATTGATTTAGGGTTTGAGAAAAGAAGTTTTTATTACCTTTTAGTTGCATGAATTAATTGTCTTCACTTTTTCGATTCTTTTATGTTGATTGTATATTTTCTTTGTAAATAGTTATCGTTATTCAAAAAAATAAATGAGCTCTACATAGCTAAGCGAAGAGAAAAATGGTCTATGCACTAGGTTCCTATGCATTGATTGTAGGATACCTATTGGCATGAGACTAACATTCGTCTAGTGCAATTGGCATAATTACATTGCATAATTTTCCTATCCTCCACGGGCATAATTGGCTAGTGGAGGCCAAAATCATGCATAATGTCTGATTCTATTAGTTTATCGGTTTGTCAAGAATCAGGTCCCCACATTTCATGGAAAATCTAATCAATAGAAAACCACAATTTGTAATAAGAGCACTAACATGGGTTATAATAACATCTACACACCAATATCAACAAACAATACAACATCTACAATCAAAATCAACTACTAGACACATTTAGATATGGTATCACAAATGGTATAACATTTTGATATGGTACTAGTGTTGAGGAATTTGTTGAAATATTGTAACTTCTAAGAATATTATACTTGTACTTTATTATTCCAGAGATGTTCCATTCCTCCGAGGAGACCCTATTGTATATCCGGAGAGGTTTATTCCTCCGAGAGATTATGGTAACTAGGTTTATTAGATCTCCCATGTGACGTTGGCCCTGATTTAGTTGTTTAGGGGTTATTAGACTCTCTTAGGAGAGGTCATCCCCATTAGGGTGAAAAGTCAGTTAGAACCTGAGTATAAATAGAGGAGGTGTGTTACTCATTTATCTCATTCATTCACTCACTTGTGATTGGCGCATAGGAGAGAGAGAGATTTGCATAGGAGGAGAAGGAGCTCTTGTTTGGGTACTACATCTTGTATTGGTTGATTATCTATATTGAGGAAAGCTTTTGCTGGGTTTTCTACCCCATGAGGGTTTCCTAGGGTAAATCTTTGTCTATCTTGTGATTGTGTTTCTTTCAGTGATCTTGCTTGTGAAATTAGGCTAAACTTAACATGGTATCAGAGCTAGCCTAAATAGGACATCTTTCACAAGGTGAAAATACCTCTCTCTCCTCCTCTGGTGAAAATTAGGGTTTCTGCAAAAGTTGGAATTTTTGGAATCTGATTGCATGGCTGGATATCCCTCCTCAAAATTGAGCTTTTGATCCCTAGATCAAACTTTTTGAGTGGGTAGATCTCCGGTAAAGTCAAACCCTAGTTTGGTTTTTGGACCAGAAAACCAAAAACCAAAAAAACCAGAAAACCATAAAAGGTGCGAACCAGAAAACCAGAAACTCTGCTGCAATTGCTGATCAGATTTGAAGGGTGAAAAGTTGAAGTTTCCAGAAGCAGAGCTCACCAGTTATCTCAATCCAATCAAGCACATCTCCTGGTAAGTGCTATTCTATATTTTGAGAAACTTAAATTTCTGTGGTCCCCTGGATAAGATGGCTCCCAAGCACTAAGCTTGATGACAAGCTAGAGGGTATAGAGAATTTTCGGGCATGGAAATATAGGATTTGTCTCATTCTTGAAGAGAATGATCTTGCCTAATATATCAAAGATGAGATTGCAGAACCTGAAGAAGATGAAGCCAAAGAGAAGTGTAAGAAGGACTTGATTAGGGCAAAGAGAATCATTGATGATTCTATCAAGGACCACTTGATTCTCCAAGTGGCATCCAAGAACACCTCAAAGGAAATGTATGATGCCCTAGGCATAATATATGAATGTAGGAACATCAATAGAAATATGAATTTGAGAACTCAATTGAAGAATACCAAAATGAATAAAAGAGAATCTATTCAAGATTATTTCACAAGGGTTTCCCAGTTCAAGGAACAACTAGAAGCCATTGGAGACACCATTGATGAAGATGAGCTAGTCATGACTGCTCTCAATGGTCTCACTAGACCTTGGGATTCATTCATCTAAACTATGTGTGTAAGAAAAGAAAGTATGAAGTTTGATGTGGTATGGGAGGATTGCATTCAAGAAGAGGCTAGGGTAGCCAATAGAGAATCCCTACTCAAAGAAGATGACCAAGCTTTGGCCACTCACACCAAAAGAAGAAGGAGTCACTTCAACTCCATGAAGAATGGCCATAAGAAATCTCATCCTCCACATAGATTTCGAAAGAAATAAGGAGTAACGTCAGAAAGAGATCTCTCCTCAGTCAAATGTTTCAGTTGTCACAAAATAGGACACTTTGCTAGAAATTGTCCCTCAACGAAGAAGAAGAATCTTCACAAAAGACATCATGCACATCTAGCAGAAGATGATAGTGAAGAAGAAGAAGAGGGAAGGCCTAAAAGGAAGAGAGCTAAAATAGTAGAAGAAGATGCAGAAGAGTATGTTCTATTATCTGCACTCTATGTGTCAATAACACTTGGAGAAGATACATGGCTCATTGATAGTGGTGAAGATACATGGCTCATAGATAGTGGTGCTTCAAAGAACATGATAGGACAAAAGAAAACTTTCTCAAATCTGGAAGAAAAGACCTCTCCTCATAAGGTATCCTTGGGAGATGACTACCAATATCCCATCAAGGGAATTGGTGAAGCAAGCTACAAGCTTGATTCTGGAACTCCACTAAAGATGAAGGAAATTCTATATGTACCAGGTTTGAAGAAGAACCTACTTTCTATCTCAGCATTAGATAAGAAAGGTTATAGGGTTGCATTCATAGATGGACAAGTGCTCATGTGGCCCAAAGGAAAATCAATTGAGGATGCAATAGTTATTGGTGAAGAGGAAGGGGGACTATATAAACTCAAGGGTCATCCAGAAGCTTCCCTTGTTCATGAGGCCACTATACCTAGTGAGATATGGCATAGGAGGCTTGCTCACATTAACTACAAAGCATTACCCCATGTAAGCAAGGTAGTCATAGGACTACTAGATTTAAAGATTGACCATAATGGCACATGCAAAGGATGTGCAAAAGGGAAGAATATCAAAAATCCATTTCCAAAGAGTGGAACGAAGACTAAGAGTACATTGGAATTGATTCATTTAGATGTATGTGGACCTATGCCATCCACATCTTTGAGTGGGTATGAATATGACCTTACATTCATTGATGACTACTCAAGAAAGACTTGGATATATTTCCTGAAGGGAAAAGATGAAGTCTTTGGAAAGTTCAAGGAATTCAAAGCCTTGATAGAAAATCATTCAGAGAAGAAGATCAAGATACTCAAGACAGATAATGGTGGAGAATATACTTCAAAGGATTTTTATGTCTTTTGTAAAGAAGCTGGAATCAAGAGGGACCTAACCACTCCCTACAATCCCCAACAAAATGGTGTTGTGGACAGAAAGAATAGAACCATTATGGAAGCAGTAAAAACAATGATACATGATCAAGACCTACCTATGTATCTATGGGCCGAAGAAGCTAGGACAACAATCTATGTGCAGAATAGACTATCTGATAGTGCTCTTGATTTCGAGACCCCAGAAGAAGTGTTCACAGGGAAGAAGCCTAGGGTAAGTCACCTCAAGATATTCGGATGCCCAGTATACATTCACATTCCAAAATAAAAGAGGACCAAGCTAGATCCCTCTGGGAAGAAAGGAATATTTGTTGGATATTGTGAAGCATCCAAAGCATTCAGAATATACATTTGAGGATTCCATCATATGGAAATAAGTAGGGATGTGACATTTGATGAAGAGGAAACTCTCAAGAGATATAGGAAGTGCCAGTATGAAGAAGTATATGAGGAAGATGCATCTTCCAGAATTATAGAATTTGCACCCACCCCTTAAGAAACAAAACCCGAAGACCATGACATGATGGAACCACAAGAACCCCCTGTCATGAACATATCAAGGAAGATAAATCCAACATGGGAAAGAGACATTATACTAGAAGCAGAAAAGTATGGAGCTTCTGAAGGCTCCACTAGAGTGAGCAAGAAACCAAAGACATTCTCCAACTATATGGCCTTGATGTGTGATCTTGTAGATCAAGAGCCCACTAGTTATGAAGAAGCATCTCATAAGAAAGAGTGGGTGGAAGCAATGACAGAGGAATACCAATCAATAATGAAAAATGATGTTTGGGATATAGTTCCCAAGCCAAAGGAAAAAAGTGTGGTATCCTCCAAATGGATATACAAGATAAAGCATGCTGCAGATGGAAACATTGAAAAGTATAAGGCAAGGTTTGTGGCCAAAGGATTCTCTCATAAGGAGGGAATTGACTATGAAGAAACATTTGCACCAGTTTCAAGGTACACTTCCATTAGAACCATCGTGGCACTTGCATCCATGATGAAGTGGGAATTACACCAGATGGATGTGAAGACAACCTTCCTAAATGGATTAATTGAAGAGGAAGTATACATAGAACAACCACAAGGATTTGAGGTTGAATATAGAAGAACCCACATATGCAAACTTAAGAAGGCTTTGCATGGGTTGAAAGAATCTCCCAGAGCTTGGTATGGAAGAATTGATAGTTTCTTGACGAGCTTGGGTTTTACCAAAAGCAAAGTTGATCCTAATCTTTATCTCAAGGTTATGGATGATGAACCTATCATACTGCTGCTTTATGTGGATGATCTATTTCTGACTGGAACTGAGAAACATATTATTGAGTGTAAAAAGAAGCTATCTGCAGAGTTTGAGATGAAAGATCTTGGATTGATGCATTACTTCCTAGGTCTGGAAGTATGGCAAGGCCCAGAAGGGATCTTTCTCAACCATGGAAAGTATGCAGTGGAAATCCTGAAAATATTTGATATGTTGGAATGCAAATCCATGGCTACTCCCATGGATTCCAACTTGAAGCTGTTAGTTGATGACTCATTAGAGTTAGTGGATGTGACTCTGTACAGATAGATTATTGGGTCACTGATGTATCTGACAAATACCAAACCAGATATATGCTTTGCTGTGAACACCTTAAGTCAGTATCTAGTGGAACCTAGAAGAGTTCACCTGATAGCTGCAAAGCATGTGATGAGGTACCTAAAGGGTATTTAGACTTTGGTCTATGTTATCTTAGGGATCATGAGCTCACATTATATGGCTGCACAGATGCTGATTGGGCAGGAAGTGTATCAGATAGGAAGAGCACATTGGGAGGATGTTATTGTCTGGGATCTACCATAATCTCGTGGTTTAGCAGGAAGCAATCTAGTGTGGCTCTCAGTACAGCTAAAGCGGAATATATTGTTGCTTTCTTTGCTAGTTGTGAAGCAATATGGCTTCGGAAGTTGTTATCAGGATTATTTGACTTAGAGATGGACCCCACTGTGATCCTGTGTGACAACCAGAGTTGTATCAAGATGATAGAAAATCCAGTGTTCCATGATAAATCAAAGCACATAGAGATTCGATATTTTTAGATACGAGATATGGTGCATAAAGGAGCTATCAAGCTTGAGTATGTAAGCAATGATGAACAAGTTACTGATATTTTAACCAAACCTCTATCTGGAGTAAAGTTTGAGCATTTTCGATACAAGCTTGGTGTAGTTCGAAAGGACCCTCCTCGAAAGGGGGAGTTATATGCTCAATGATGATGAGATTGCCTGCATCGATAGTAAGGTCGATGATGTGGATACATGTATTGATGAGAATACTGATAAGGTCACATGTTCTAACAATTAAGTCAATGTATGGTCCTTAGACTTTGTCTAAATGGACAAGAGGAATGCATTGCCCATAGACATGAGAGGTGTCTTAAATGGATCAGGATTGATCATCCTGTAAGTAGATCTGGACTGTATCATCCATAGACATGAGAGGTGTCTTAAATGGATCAGGATTGATCATCCTGTAAGTAGATCTGGACTACATCGTCCATAGACATGAGAGGTGTCTTAAATGAATCAGGATTGATCATCCTTAGACAGTGATCTCGTAATTCCAAAAGGAAGCATAGTCTTAAATGTTGATCCTTGGATTGTGCTGGGATTGATCATCCCTAGATAGTGATCCCGTAATTCTGAAAGGAAGGATAGTCTTAAATATTGATCCTTAGACTAGAATCCCGTAATTCCGAAAGGAAGGATTGTCTAAGATATGAGTTGATGGACCAGAATCCCGTAATTCTGAAAGGAAGGATTGTCCATGATCCCATAATTCTGAAAGGAAGGATCACCATAGTTGATGGACCAGAATCCCATAATTCCGAAAGGAAGGATTGTCCATGATCCCATAATTTCGAAAGGAAGGATCACAAAAGTTGATGGACCAGAATCCCATAATTTCGAAAGGAAGGATTGTCCATGATCCCGTAATTCTGAAAGGAAGGATTTTCCATGATCCCATAATTCTGAAAGGAAGGATCACCAGAGTTGATGGACCAGAATCCCATAATTTCGAAAAGGAAGGATTGTCCATGATCCCGTAATTCCGAAAGGAAGGATCACTAGAGTTGATGGACCAGAATCCTGTAATTTCAAAAGGAAGGATTGGCCATGATCCCATAATTACGAAAGGAAGGATCACCAGAGTTGATGGACCAGAATCCCGTAATTTCGAAAAGGAAGGATTGTCCATGATCCCGTAATTCCCAAAGGAAGGATCACCAGAGTTGATTGACTAGAATCGCGTAATTCCGAAAGGAAGGATTTTCCATGATCCCGTAATTCTGAAAGGAAGGATCACCAGAGTTGATGGATCAAAATCCCGTAATTCCAAAAGGAAGGATTGTCCATGATCCCATAATTCCAAAAGGAAGGATCATGTGTATTACAGAGTATGATGCGATGATGATACTGTTGATCGAGATGATCCAGATGATGATGTTGATCGAGATGATCCAGATGATGATGTTGATAGAGATGATCGAGATGATGATGTCGACCACGATGATCCATATGAGGATGTTGATCGAGATGATCCAGATGATGATGTTGATCGAGATGATCCAGATGCTGTTGTCGATTGAGATGATCCATATGATGATGATGTTGATCGAGAGGATACATATGTTGATGTAGATGATGATGTTACTGTAGTTGTTTGAGTGCTGCAAAAGATGAAGACTTGGTACTGAAGATGTTGATGTTATAGTATTGAAGATCTTGAAGATGTTTTAGTAACTATTTGAGTTATTGATGATGTATGAAGAAAGATTCCAATGATTTATAGATGTATCATGTATCATGTAGTTGATGAATCCTTTCTCCTGCAGATGTTGTTATAATATCCTTCTCGTTAAGGGGGAGTGTTGAAATATTGTAACTTCTAAGAATATTATACTTGTACTTTATTATTCCGGAGATGTTCCATTCCTCCAAGGAGACCCTATTGTATATCCAGAGAGGTTTATTCCTCTGAGAGTTTGTGTTAACTAGGGTTATTAGATATCCCATGTGAGGTCGGCCCAAAGTTAGCTATTTAGGGTTTATTAGACTCTCTTAGGAGAGGTCGACTCCATTAGGGTGAAAAGTGAGTTAGAACATGAGTATAAATAGAGGAGGTGTGTTCCTCATTTATCTCATTCATTCACTCACTTGTGATTGGCACATAGGAGAGAGAGAGAGAGAGCTACATAGGAGGAGAAGGAGCTTTATTATGGTACTACATATTGTATTGGTTGATTATCTATATTGAGGAAAGCTTTCTGGGTTTTCTACCCCATGAAGGTTTCCTAGGGTAAATATTTGTCTATCTTGTGATTGTGTTTCTTTCAGTGATCTTGCTTGTGAAATTAGGCTAAACTTAATAGAATCTATATGGAAAAAAGTTACATTGTCCAAATGTATGACACAACAATAAGATAGCCCCCAATAGTAGACACTACATGATGCCAACAAAATCACTATAATGTTATTCAAAGTATGTGCCAAGAAAAATACTTAAGGAACATGCCCAGCTTAAAACCTATGTGCAAACTTGCCTTGACGTATCACACAATACCATTTGGAGAATCATTGATCATAAGAGGGTATGATGTGAAATTTTGAAGACATAAGAAAGGAAAAAGTTCACACTTTAAAGACCTATATACACAACCTAACGGGGAATCCTTGTAGAGTATTATAACAATTAATTATTGTTTCCTTCCCAAACTAGATTGGAACATAGGATAATAAAGGACTGATGACATCTATTACTTCCTCTAAACTAAAAGATATCTTGCCACAGAGATATCTTGGGTATGCTGCAAACCCTATTTTGACTCAGATATTTCACCTTGGATGTGTATATATCCCTGTAGATCACATTCATGTGGAAACCCTAGATCACTGTAGATATAAGAACATATAGCTTTCCACGGAGATAGCTTGGATATGCTGCAAAGTTGCAAACCCTATTTTGACTCATATATTTCACCTTGGATGTATATATATACCCATAAATCACATTCCTGTGGAAAACCTAGATCACTACAGATATAAGAATAGATAGCTTGCCACAAAGATAGCTTGGGTATGCTGCAAACCTTATTTTGACTCAGATATTTCACCTTGGATGTGTATATTGTAGGAATATTCACACCATCATTTTTGTATTTTGCATGCCTGCATGCTGCATGCATTTGAATCCCACTACATGCATCTAGTCATCATCATGGTAGTCTCCACAACACCTAGAGCTTGCTTCGAGCTCTCCAGAGCCTGTCTTTAGCCCCCATTTGGCCTCCTACCTACCTGATGCGCCCTTCTTGACTGATTTGCATGGAAAGTGCACCTTTCTCACCTACCACACTAAGTTAGTGCACCTTTACTCACCTACCAATCAGTTATCACTCAATTAGAGCGCCCTTCTTCACCTACCAGGAGTTATGACTCAGTTAGTGCATGGATTGAGTAGTTCTTCCACTGATTGCTCATGTTGACTTCTTGTAGCTTCTAGTTAGTTAGTTCTGGAGTTCCACTTGACTATTTGACAGCCTCATGCGCCCCCCTTGGAGTCTCCATTCCCTGATTTATGCCTAGATGGTTCTGTTAGACTCATTTTGACATAGTTGACTGACTCTTACTATTTATGACTGATACTACTGACTGGATGATGTCTCCATAGTTATCCAATCTAGACTTTGAGCTCAGATTCGAATGCCCTACTAGGCTAATTCGAATCCTATATGATGCTTCATCATAGATTATTGTATCACATTCTCTACATTCATTATTCATTGTATGATATTGTTATTGTTCATTATTATGTGTTTATGAGTGATTATTGAGTGTCTCCTTCTCTTATTTTTTGCAACATACTTCAGAGTTTGATTGTGAGTTTGTTACAGTTTCTAGATCCCTTGAATATTATCACATGGTATCAGAGTAGCTATTCGAATTGCAGCCATTGCAGTAGTTGCAGCATTTCTTTTAGTAGTTATCTTTCTCTTGAGCACCAGAAGCCTCTGAGTTTCAACAACAAATCCTGGTGCTATTACTTGAATTTATTGGAGAAATCCAGTAAGGTCTATCTAGGTGTGAAGGACTTATTCTATGTGCTCAATGTTCAAAAGGTAGTGTTTAGTTGAAGTGTAGCATTCTCCATCAGCAATAACTTCTCTTGTTATGCAGGTTTATGCACTCATTCAAATTCTTCTTCAACTATTCGACCTTATCTATTCAGATGGATCTAAAGCTCAAATATTCCAACTATGTTGAGTGGGAAGGCAAGATGGATCTCTTCATGAGATCCAAGAGCTTCACCTAAATACTCAATGGAACGATGGTAGAACCTATCAGTGTAGTTGAAAAGTCCAAGTACTTGGATAGGCTTGATGAAGCAGTTGGCCTCCTCCTTCTCTCAATTTCTGATGATCTTCACTTCCATGTCATCGATCTTACATCTCCTAAAGAGGTTGGGAGAAGCTTGAATCCATTTTTGGACAAAAGGATGATATAAAAGGACACAAATTGGAGAATGAACTCATATGTTTGAGTCCTGACAGCTTTGAATCTATCAATTCCTTCCTCACCAAGTTCAAAAGCTTGATATCACAGTTGAAAAGATATGAGATAGTGAAAGAAGACAAGCAGCTTATTCTTTCCACTCTCTCAAATTCAGGGGCAAACTTCTCATTTTTTGTCTCTACTTTCCAGTCAGCTAAGATTTCCATTCCAAAATGGAAGTTTCCCTCACTTGATGAATTCATCCAATCTCTTACTCAAGAGGAAGAGAAGTTAATCTCCATGGGAATGATCAAACGCAAGTTGGATTTGTCCCTTACAGCTGCTGAGGCCAAAAGGGAGAATGGTAAAGACAAGCAAAATATTTTTGATAAGAGATCGAATGATACGAGGACTACAGATACTCCATATCAGTCAGATGGGGATTCGAACTCAAGGAAGACCAAGCATTCTCGGAAGAAAAGATCCAAGTGCACATATTGTCTTAGATGTTTTCATCCTAACAGTACTTGCATGAGGAAGACTATAGATTTTATGGCTCAGTTACTTGAGAAGAATAATCTTCCTATACGTGCATATGCAAGGAGTAAAGAGCCTGATACTGAACCTTCTAGATCCGAAGAAAAATAAAGATGTCATGCCTTCATGGCAAGTGCATCAATAGATTCTTCTTTCATCATAGATTCAGGAGCATCAAGACACATGTCTTCCTCCAAAGATCTCTTCTCCAACTTTGAAAGCTCATTTGGCTCTTCCATCATGTTGGGAAATGATTCAGAAGTCTCCTCTCAGGGGATTGGAAGAATCAATCTTGACTATCACTACAACAAAATAGCCCTTTAGGGGTGGTTTTGGCTTGCGGGGGTCTTGGTAACCCCCCCCCTAAAAGTTTTTTTAGACCTTTAGCAGCGGTGTTTTAAAACCACCGCTAAAAGTCATGGAAATTGGACTTTTGGGGGCGGTTTTTTTAAATCCGCCCCCAAAAGTCCTGAAATTTGACTTTTGGGGGCAGTTTTTGGAAACCCCCCCCCCCTAAAAGCCCAATTCTCATAACTTTTGGGGGTAGTTTGTCAACCCCCCCCCCTAAAAGTCATGAGAATTGAACTTTTGGTGGCGGTTGTTTGAAACCCCCCCCTAAAAGCCCAATTCTCATAACTTTTGGGGGTGGTTTGTCAAACCCCCCCTAAAGTCATGAGAATTGAACTTTTGGAGGCGATTTTGTTGGAACTGCTCTTAAAAGTCATGAGAATTGAACTTTTGGAGGCGGTTGTTTGAAACCCCCCCTTAAAATCCCAATTCTCATAACTTTTGGGGGCGGTTTGTCAAAACCCCCCCTAAAAGTCATGAGAATTGAACTTTGGGAGGCGATTTGTTTGGAACCCCCCTTAAAAGTCATGAGAATTGAAATTTTGGAGGCAGTTGTTTGAAAAAAACCCCTAAAAGCCCAATTCTCATAACTTGTGGGGGCAATTTGTCAAAACCCCCACTAAAATTCATGAGAATTGAACTTTTGTAGGTGGTTTTTTTTGGAACCCCCCTTAAAACTCATGAGAATTGAACTTTTTAAGGCAATTTTTTGGCACCCCCCTTAAAAGTCATGAGAATTGAGCTTTTGCAGGAGGTTTGTTGGAGCCCCCCCCCCCACCCCTAGAAGTCATGAGAATTGAACTTTTGGAGGCGGTTCTTTGGAACCCCCCCTTAAAAGTCATGAAAATTGAACTTTTGGAGGTGGGTTTTTGAAACCCCCCTTAAAAGTCATGAGAATTGAACTTTTGGAGGTAGTTGAACTCCCCCCCTAAAAGTCATGCAAATTAAAAATTTGGAGGTAGTTTTTTAAACCCCCCCTTTAAAGTCAAGATAATTGAACGTTTGGAGGCGGTTTTGTGAAACCCCCCTTAAAAGAAATGAGAATTGAACTTTTGGAGGCGGTGTATTGAAGCCCCCCCTAAAAGTCATGCGAATTGAAATTTTCGAGGAAGTGTTTTGAAAACCCCCTAAAAGTCATTTATGTACGTGGGTTAGGTGTGTCACATGGGTTCAAAAATGCATCTCATCAAAACATTGTAGCTAAGCACACACAAGCTATTGTAGTGTTAGGAAGGGTGTGCATCATCATTCAACACCATATCCCATTAGAGTTCTACAATTGAGGCAATCATGCTAGGTTTTTCACATCAAAGATGGTTCTCACACTCCAACTTTCCATGATCCATGGTCAAAATACAAACTCGTGTGCCATAACATTATCCTTTATGGCTAATGGGACATGTGTAGGGCTCTAATCACCACATGATTCCTACACAAGGAATATTTAGCTTGCAAGTGGGTATGGTGGCCATTTCAATCTTTACAACATCATGGATGGTTCTTGAAGCCTAATCCATGGTGTCCATGGTATTAGATCAAAATCTAGTTTTGTTGTTGCAGCAACATCCCCCCCCAAAATTTTGTACATATTGGGGCCCCTCCTTTTATTTTGAAGAAAGGCTACCTTAAGAGGCCATTTCCACTTTCACTTTTTTTTTCAACTGAAAATCTTGCTTTGAAAATTTCCAAGTTTTCTTCCAAATGATAGAATTTGTGAAATCTTCCCGAAGATGCAGAGCTTTTCAGGATGTTTCCCCGCAGTTGCAGAAGTATTCAAGTTTTCATCCCGAAACGGCGGGAGCTATTTGCATAAACCTCTCGAAAAGGACTTAGAAATTATTGTTGGAAAGCTGCGGAAGCTATTGGCGAATTCCTTCCGAAACGGCGGAAGAATTCAAGAAAGCTTCCCGAAACGGCGGGTGCCATTCGCCAAACCTCCCCGAAACTCCGAAAAGGGCCTAGAAACTATTTCTCAAAGTTTGCGGAACCATTCAACTTATCCTCCCGAAACTACGGGAGTCACTCACCAATCTTCCCTAAGGGCCACCTAGTGACTTAGTCTCTTTTGAAAAAATTTTAAGTCTCGAAGTTGCGTATGCTTTTCACGAAAGCCTTCCGCAACTGTGGAAGCCTTCACGTTGTCCTTCCGAAACCTCTCCGAGAGACTTTCTGCGGAACCATTCAGGTTATCTTCCCGAAACTACGGGAGTAATTCGCGAATCTCACCTGAAGCCGCCGAAAAAAGAATCAAGTCCTCTCCCTCACAAAATTGTGGACGCTTTTCATGAAATCCTTCCGCAACTACGAAAGCCTTCGCGTTGTCTTTCTGAAACCTCGTGGAGACTTAGAATTTTTTTCGAGTTGCGGAAGCCTTCCGCCTATTCTCTCGAAACAGCGGGAGCCTTCACGATATCATTCTGCAATTGTGGAAGCTGTGGACTTATTTCCATTAAAATGGTAGAAAGAAATCGTATATTTCCCTGAAACTGCGGGACAACTCCATAAAAACTCTCGCAATAGCTCTCCTAAGGTCGCGTTTCGGAAGGATTCGCCAATCTCTTCCAAAACGTTGAAGCCTTCAGCATAACCTTCCGCAATGGCGGGTGGAATTCATGAGTCCATCCCGAAGGTGGCGGTCGCGCATGCATATCGAGATTACTCAAAAAGACCGCGGCGTACAATATTAAAGCCTCGTTTTAAATGCACCACCCACCGTATTAAACCCCGCACGTGCCCAACTCGTTTAAATAACCGGTGGGGGTTTGGGCCAACCACATTGCTATTTTTCGATTAACAAACGCCGTTGGAATGCCGCATCAGACCGCTCCAGCTCAGCTCGTTCGTCCACGTCCCCGTCCACCTCATTCATCCATCTTCACGGTGCCAGGTAGGATTTTTAACCGTTATTTGTTTTCTCTTTTCCACGTCAAGGTACCCTTGATTTTTTCCCATCCATAGCATGGCCGTAGATCGTCATTTGTTTTATTTTTAAGGCCGCCAAAGCCCCATAGTTTCGCAGCTCTTCCAAAGCCATGACCATCTCTACCCACATTTCTCCACCAGCTATATTTCAAGCATCGTCACCCTCGTTTAAATTCTAAGCCGGCCATAGAGCTTCTCGTCAAAGTGCGATACATAACCATGGCAGTCGGCTGAATCCCTCGCCTGTTCATCAACACGGAGAGCCATCCCTGGCTTCGTCTTAAATTTATCTCAACCCAAGCTAACCCGCCATTAACCATTTGAACCACAACAATGAAGGACACCCTCTCTCCTAGGGCTAGATGGGAAGCAGGTTGTTTCACGTCGAATACGCGCCCTTTTGAGGACATTCCAAACTTTGTTCCTTAAGATGATTAAGTATATTTTTCCTTGTTTGAAATGGTTTATTGTGCTCAACAAGCAACATGCAGCTTCATAATTTATTTATATACCTCATTAGCATGTTGAAATGGTCCTTCTTTTGTTAAAATCTCATAACAGATTGCACATGTTTATAATGACTTATATTTCGTTGCTAGCAGGGATAAGTCAAGATGCAAAAAGGTGGTAGGAAGAAGGCTAAAATGACGGAACCCCAGCCAACACCCCTTAGGACTAAGACTACGTTTCAAGATACCAGGTGCACCACTGGTATTCCTCCCGAAATCCGCTGGGGCGACATTTACAGGATGATCAGGGACCAAGATATCCCGGATATGCTACTAGAAGAGGGGCAGATCTATCTCAATATCAGAGCTTCAGGCATAGCTAGAGCTGCTACCCACCCTGAATTGTTCCCATGTTCTGAAGTAATCGGGTGGATACTCGAACATACTGATGTGGAGACAAGAGTATTACAAGACAGCGGGAAAATAGCCATCACCTCATTCCACCCAGCATATCTTGTCGCAGCTTATAAATTCCCACGTCCTCAGCAAGCCCTGAGTGACGAATGGTTGGGCCAGATGAACAATATTGAAATGGCCAAAAAAATATTAGTCACAGGCAAGCACTTAAGAAAGAGAGGTAATGACGAGTATGATGTGCAGAATCTAAGACCTCCTTTCAGGTTAATCGCTCTGATGTTGTGCAGAATCTTCGATATGCCCGATGGCACCGTATACAAGATACAGTGGGTTCCCATCATCCACTTCGTGGCATTTAAAGGAACTGTGTTTGACTGGGCCACTATCCTGTCGGATAGTTTGGCATCAATGGTGGTTGCTGCAAAAGAAGGTCTGGCCTTAAAAAAGGTAGAATTTTACATGTCTTCATATCTTATTGATTGTGTTTTGGCCAATGTATCTTTTCCCAGCTTAGGGTGCACGTGGGATAAGGCCAACACCCCGGTTTACACCGCTTTCAGGATGATGTGGGCTCAAAACTACAAACCCAGCTATAAGCTCATCTGTGAGGGGTTCATCATGCCCCTATATGAGCAGATATTCAAGGAAGAGCCCAACTGTCTGTCGGAGAATGCTATGGAGGTCCTTGAAAACTATGGAGATTTTTATTTTTCAGAGCAAGGCACCTACCTCAGAATGTTTGGAGGGACTAAAGCTCCATATATCTTTCCGAGGTATGCTACAGACTATGTGGTCCTTAAGGAGGCAGTGAGACAAATTTTCCTGGACGGAATTGGATCAGTGCTTAACAAACAACATAAGGCTTCTTTCCTGCCTTTGCCCTTCTGCATAGGAGCATACAAATTCTCAGGGGTTGCCTCAGCCGAGGAGTTTGTTCAGGAGCTGAAAGCCTTCCACTTCGGCGAGATAATATTCCATAGGAATGACAGGAAGGGAAAAGTTGTCGAGCATTGTAAAGAGATTTATGCTCATTTTGAGTACGCTCACTATTATGATGCCGAGGAAGAGGCATTCAGAGGCATCAGCAACATGGTTGAGCTACGGATCTGTCCCCAAGGCAGTGGAGCAAGCTCTAGCTCTACCAAGGCCCAGAAAACCAGCCAGCAGAAAGACAAGGAAGTAGATGAGGCCCGAGCCCAAGAAGAACAAAGGTTAAGAGAGGAAGCAAGGTTACTACAAGAGACTGAAGTTTCCAGATTGCAGCAGGAAGTTGAGGTGGCAAGAGTGCAGCAAGAAGCAGAAAGTGAGAGGCTATAGAAAGAGGCTGAAGAAGCCCAACAGCGGAAAGAGGCTGAAGATGAAAGGCAACAGAAAGCTGAAGAAGAAGGGAGAAGGCAACAAGCTGAAGTAGGGAGAAAGGCAGAAGAAGAACTCAAAGCAGTCGAAGATGCCCAAGCAGGAAACCTCGGCACCCAGGACATGGAAATAGACGCGCCTCCAGCAGGTGTCTCCGACACTCAAAATGTGGAGACAGACATAGCACAAGCAGGTGCCTCTTGTACTCAAAATGTGGGGACAAATCCTGCTCAAGCAGTCCAGACCCCACCTGCGGAAGCAGAAATAGATATTATAGATCTCCCAATCGTCCCGTATACTCCATCGAAAGAGCATACTGTGTCCAGATGGAATGAATTTTTCTATGACAAGAAGAGGAAGGCGATGGTCCTTAAATCAGAAGAGAGGATAAAGAGACTCTTCCAGGAAGATATTGTTACTCATTGGGAGACCATAGTAATGCAGAACACAAACAAGGATCCTTTAGCTATGGCATCCGCCTCTGTAGAGACAGCAAGAGCAACGCTGGACAACGTGGCTGATATAGTTAAAGAATTTGAGTCGACTAAGAGGAGAGCTCGCATGCTACAACATACTGTGGCCAATGAGCAAGCCTACAGGGATCTCGTGGTGAATAAGTATAATCGCCTGTCCGTTGAGCATAAAGAATTGTCAGGCAAGTATAACCAGCTAGAAGAAGAAAATGAACAACTGGCAGGCCAGATGATGATGGTAGAAGCAGAAAAGAATGATGCAGAAGCCAGGGTGTCCCATCTAGAAGCAGACAAGCTAGCATTGGTTGAACAATTGGAGCAGGCAGAGAACAGAACGATAGATATGTCCCCCTTCCATGAGCTGTCCTGCAGCATCCTGAAACAAATGCATGACACTCAGGAGCTAATTACT
The DNA here is from genome assembly GCA_027924585.1 of Larix kaempferi. NCBI lineage: Eukaryota > Viridiplantae > Streptophyta > Pinopsida > Pinales > Pinaceae > Larix > Larix kaempferi. Next base: position 9,509,302 of record BSBM01000789.1, on the reverse strand, counting down.
GATGAGGTATGCAAGCTCAAGGCCATGGTGGTCAGATTAAAAGAGGTTAATATAGAGGCCAATAGGCTCAAAGCTAAATATACTCGGGTTAAGGCAAACGTCCTAAGCCAAATAGAATGGAGAGAAGGAAAGGCGGATTTCCCCGAGCATCTCCCATTCAAATCTGTGGACGGCTTCAATGAAGACATATCCCTTTTAGAATTTTGCAGGAACTGTAGCATTAAGTTGATAGCTAAGAACCGAGGGACAATGGATAAGAGCAACGGTCTGTATCAAAGAATCCATGAAGTGCATGAAAAATGCAAGTTGAGTTTCCCTCAGTCCCTTGATGATTTCCCGGGCAAAGAACAACGTTTGTCTGAGCTGAAGGAAGAGCTAGGTATCCAAACTGAATATGTGAGGAAGATTGATGTCCTATCCATTGATGACCTCCAACATTATATTGGAATTTCAACAATACACGGTCATCTGCTCAAAGAAATGCATCAAGCTGCAGTAATAGAAATTCAAAGTATCGGGGCAGAAATTGGTAAACATGTAACGTCCCAGAAAATCTTGTTCCCCGCCTTAGCAAATGTAGTTATTCAGGACACTGGTGTATGGTATAGTTACATTGCAGAAGAGGAGAGGAAAGCAACAGCAGCAGTTGGGACAACAAACCCGGATTCTTCTCTCCCAGCAACAATAGCTGTAGCACTTAGCTTGATTTCCCCTCTCCCAGCAGTAGCAGAAATTATAGCTGGCTCGTTTTCTCCTCTTCCCCCAGTAGCAGCATCAACAGCTATTTTGAGCGCCTCTCTTCCAACTGAAGCGCATACTCAGGAGTGAAAGTGCTGACATTAGAAGCATTAATTCTTAATTTTTGTATTTTGGGCTTTCATATGTATAAAACGTGGAGCTATGGGACAGTTGTCCTTTTTTTCCTTTTAAAATAATTTATGTTAAGGAAGGAGTCACAATTTTGTTTGTTATAAGGAAAAATATCTGTAGGTGACAAGTGTAAAAGGCCAGGTGGCGGCCCAAAGGGTTTTTTGTAACATTATAAATAGAGGTTAGGAAGAAAGGTGAAAGGACTTTTTGCAGGGAATTATTTTCTAGACTTGTACGAGCTATCTTGCACATGTTTTGAGAAAATAAAATATTCTAATAAGAGCCTGGAGAGAACGTTTTGCATGAGAATGGAGATTGGATGCATTGTGGATTATTCCTGTGTCTGCTATACTTTGCTGTGAGATCTTTATTACTGTCTTGAATTATTTCATTGTATTAAATGATCTTGCTTCTCTCTTTGCAAATGGATTCTCTCTTTCATGAGTAATGAAATGTGTTATATTTAATTAGAAGCTATCTTCTGATATCTTTTACCTCTGCTGTAGCTTTCTCTTTAAGATTTAGTGGTTGTCTGTTTATTCTTTGAGATAACTCCTATAGCTCATTGCTCATGCTTTAAATTTGCTCCTTGCAGGGATAGTTAGATTTATTTCAGTTTTAGACTTAGATCTTTTTTCCAGTTTTGCATTTAGATTAAATTTAGACTAGGCACTTGCATATCATTATAAAACATAAAATCAAAAGAACGGTGGATCAGGCCATAACCGGTATAATCGGAATAAAATTCCAAACCCACGGTTGCCGGAACCACTAACCGAACGGATTCCCTATTCAAAACGGTAGATAATCTAATTGGGATATTCTATCAGGGAGAATCCCTTTCTAATTGATGCTGCGATCTCCGAGGCATCAACAAGTTTATAATGACTTGTAGTTACCTCAAGGTCTTGTGACCTATGGGTGTTTCTCTGTACCACCACATAGGCCATAAGCAAGGAATATTTAGCTTTTGAGTAACACATTGTCATTTTTTTTAGTATTTTCATGTCGTGGATGGTTCCATGAGCCTATGTTGTGGTCTAGGGCCAAAATGTAGGTTATTGGGAAATAAAACTTTGTTTTGAGACTCATGGGCCATGCATAGGGACTTGAGTCATCATACATACCCTAGATAGGGAATATTTTGTTTATAGTCTAAGTTCTTGTGTTTATTTTTTCACTAATTTTGGTTTGATAAAATCTCATATAGTGATCATTCAAACCTTGATGTCAAAGTCTTTGATCTAAAACCTTGGTTATAAATAACCCAAGGTCAAAGTTTATTGTGTTAGTGTGTTGATTTGGTGTAGTAGCCATGTTAATGATTGGGTTAGGGGGTAGTGGGTTAGGGTTAGAACCTCCCCCAAAAGTCATGAGAATTCTCATGACTTTTAGGGGGTTTTTAAATAACCTCCTTCAAAAACACCTTTAGGGGGGGTTTAAATAATCACCTTCAAAAACACCTTTACAGGGGGTCTTTTTAGAATGTCCCCCAAAAATCCTCATTGTTAATTTCTTGGTTGATATTTCATGTAGTGAACAAATTACTTAGTTGAAAGATTATATTGTGAACAAATTACTTCGTAATTACTAACACATATTAATGATTTTTGCATTGTATACAAAGAATGCATTGAGTACTTTGAACTTGATGGATAAATAGCTCAAGTGGTTGAGTGCTTTGAGCTTCATTCACGAGGGAGGGATGAGAACTTCCAATTTTTTTTTGGTTGAATAGGATAGCTCAAGTGTTTGAGTGCTTTGAACTTAATGTAGGGCTTGCTTGAGTGGTTGAGTGCTTTGAGCTTTGAGCATGAGGTAGGGACGAGATGTTTCAAACAAGTTTGAACCTAATAGGTTAGCTAGAATGGTTGAGTGCTTTGAGGTTCATCGACAGAGTAAGTTATTCTTGTAACTAACAGGTACTCCTTCTAGTCACATGTTTAGCAATATTTTGACAACTAGAGAGAAATTTTTTGCAAGATTAGACAACTCCCTTCACATAGGGCTACCTTGAGTGGTAAAGTGCTTTGAGCTTCATGTGTGAGGGTGGAACAAGATGTTATAATCATTTAATTTGAACCCATTAGGATAACGCCAATGGTTGAATGCACCTCAAATTTGGGTGTACATGACCTCAAGGTTGGATGTTATCTTCAGCAAATTGACTTTAAGAAGGTATATACTTGAATGGAATGGGCCTTTATTTTAGTAATGTTAAAAATAAGTAGCATTCAACTCCTTCATAGAAGAAGTGGAATCATTGTTTATTGAAGCCTATGCTTGTGTATTGTTTTGATCTATCATGCAAGTGTTGCCATTAGACCTACCCTATATGCCATAACGATTGAATCATTCGGTTATCTATAATTATGCAACATGGAGGTCTAGTTGGGGCACATAAAATGTAATCCCATTATATGCCTCTATGTGTGGTATTGTGGAATGGTGATTATGATGATGATTATTTTCTTACCATTATGCTAGACCAAACACCAAATGCAAGCATATCAATAGCTACAAGTGGATTTTTTTAGGCCAATTATTGAGGCCTATATAAACAAAAACAATTGTTGTAGATCCAAAGAAAATACCTTAGATCCCCAACTGCATTAGTTAGTAGAGTATTTTGTTGGACCCCTACATAACAAGTACCGAAACGCTTTGTTTTTCATTCTCCCAACTATCATGTTTGCAACGTGAGGATGATAGGTCTCCTCGAATGGCTAGCTAATAAGTTTATGAAAGGTGTGAATGTAGGCATTATTGGCCTTTTGCTATGATGTAAATGCCATGTTTACTAGCATTGGTTGGTTCACTTGGTGTTTTCAACATGTGTAGGAAACCAATTAGTATTTAATCGACCCAATCATCATGATTGAAACATGATGATCATAAGCATCTTCATCAAATTTACTAATAGGTTAATGAACATGAACACTATAATATATTGGTGAAAGGGTGGGCCATAAACACCATTGACCTTTCACTATGATATAAAATTGCAAGTTTCTAACATTGGCATTTTCCATTTGAAGGAAACCTCATAATCCATTTAGTGATGGTTGAGGAAGAGCCTTAGTTGGTGGCTAGATCATGTTAACAAATGCAACACCTTATGTTTCTTCCAATATATTTTTAAGCTACTTTATTGCATGTGCGTGATGGATGTTTTGGCATGAGTTAATTAATGTACTTCAACAATGTTCGTTTCCATTGCAAGCATGACCCACATTATTTTTTAAATGATATACTTAGGTCATGGCCGCATGTATTACATATAAAAATGTGTAAATAAGTAGGGTTTGTACTTTCATTTTTTAATGATATTTTCAAGTCAGAGCATGGGTATGAGACTATGTCAGAGTGAATTGTAATTTCATGTTTGAATGATATCTTTAATTCAAGGCATGGGTATGAGATTGTGTTGGATTTATTTGAATGGGGGCATCTACCAATAATGAGTTGACTTTGACTTAGGTTGATTTGGTCAACTATGTTTTATGAAAGCAAAATAAATTCATATCCATATGTAGGGATAAGGTTGTTTCTTCTTTATACTTATTAACAACAAAAAATATAATAATTTTTTACTACTAAGCAATGAGAAAAAAATTTGACATATCCAAGACTCTAACCAACTAGAATAGACTTTTAGAGCCTTTTAGTTTATTGAAATTGTAAAAGGTGTAAACTACATAGCTTTGACATCTCAAGAAAAACCATAATAAAAAAGGACATAGATAACTAATAGGAAAGGTTAAAAGTTGGTCACAATGGACATGCATGAGTTGGGTCAAGTCCAATACCCAGACACTTCCAAGACGAAACATGGTGCAATTTCTAAATAATATATAAATACTTGCAAGTTTTGCTGAGATAGCACTTGGAAACAAGCAACAAACCCTCATGCCTTGGATACAAGCAGCAAAATTCAATTTTGTGGAGTACTTGAATATGTGTCAAATTTATAGTACCAGTAGATGAATTAAATAACTTTAGAAAGTAATATGCTCCTCATTTGGTGTTGTCTTTGGCATGTTTGATCTCTCATGTAGCTTCATACTTGGAACTATACTAAATAACACTCCAACTGTGCATATTGATAGCTTAATGGTGATTCCTCTTTGTTTTTGGGATTTAGTGATACATATAATTATATCAACATGAATAACTGATCCCGTTCTAGCTTCATGCAAGCCTATATTGAATGGTTGAGTGGTTGAGTGATACTAAATTATGCTTTTAGGGAGTTGTGGGTCTATCAATGCATGGAATAGGTGCATGTATTATCCACATGTGTTATACATGTGGGAAAAATGGATGGCTTAAATGCAATTCCCTTGGGTTAATATTTGTTCACTTCATAAAATATCATCCAAGAAAGTAACAATGAGGATTTTGGTTGGGAAAGACAATTACAATTTTGATTTTAAGGGGTTTGAATGTTCACCTATGGAGTGTAAGACAGGTATTTCACAATCCCTACCTTTCTGATTCACCAAGCTCACATGAAGTGCAAGGTGAAGAGCATACTTGGGTTGGGAGATTCTTTAGGTCTCTTAGTGTGTGCTACTAGTGCAAACACATGTGTTGAAAGCAAATCGATTTATCGACAAATTAACTAGAAGAGTATATCAAGTAATACATACTTTTAACTCTACAAGATTCTCATGGTGCTTTGCAAATCACCAAGGATGGTTCTTAGGCATATTCCATGTTCTAGGGCAAAAAGCTATGGTCCTAGCTAATAATATTTTCCTTTTTACTTCATTGTCCTCATGTTGGATATGTTAGGGATGGTTCTTTGGGAGAAGGGTGTGATTTGAGACCAAAATTAATCTAGAATGTTTTTTAATCAAGGAGTTAAGGACTTATCCATTGAGATACACATTCATGCATCATCAAGGCCTTTAGGGTTTCATGATCAAGAGATATATATTTTTCCAAATTACCCAGGCCGACTTGCGCTTGGCCTTGTACGTTGAGATACAAATGTATGTGTGATCACAACCGTTGGAGATTTACAACTTAGGGACTTCTTTGGTTAGATTAACCAATAAGCCATATATTTAGATATGCATTCATGTATTGTTAAGGTCGATAGGGATTTTTTATTGAAGCATATCTGTTTCACCCAATTGACCTAGACTTGCACTTGGAAATGTATATTGAAATACACAGTTGTGCATTGTCAAGGTTGTTGGGACTTCATAACTAAAGGTTATTTAGTACAAGAAATTTTCATAGGACTTGTCCATTGAGATATGCATTCATGCATTGCTAAGCAAAGAAATGATTCATCACCTAGGGTTATCCATTTTGTTGAATTCACTAAGGATTTGTGCTCGACCTCATTTGTTGAAATGTAGATTCATAAGAGAGGGGCATCAATTTTGTGAATTTTCTTGGGGCATGGCCATTGAGATACACAATCATGCATTTTTAAGGTCGGCATGCTTCACAATAGAGATATATTTATTGTGCCATATTGACACGAGACTTGATTATGGCCTTGTAACTTGAGATACACTTTTCTACATAATTAACGTTGTTGGGACTTTATGATCTCAGTGTGCCTATTTAGTCAAATTCAACCATGACTTGCACTTGGGCTTGTCAATTGAGATACACATCCATGCGTCGTCAAGGTAATTAGGGCTTTATTATTGAGGGGCATTCATAACACCAAATTCCTTTGAGATGTGCCCATGAACTTATCTATTGAGATATGTTTTTGTTTGTCTTCAAGGTCATCGAGACTTCACAACTAATTGATATATGTCTTTGCAATGATATTTTCTATAAATAAATTGTGTTGGATTTTAGAAAAATCCGAACATTTTTAGTAGACACTCCACTCATCATCAAATGATCATAACAACAACGTTAATTGAAAAATATATATCTTGTCAAATTCATTTAGATCTTGAACATGTTCTTATTTATTAAAATATACATTTATGCATTGTTAAAATTGTTAAGACTTCACTACAAAAAATATATATTTTTCCAAATTCACCTAAAAAATTACATCCAACCTATTCTATAGAAAAATATGTGTTTGTACATCATCAAAATCATTCAAACTTCCACCAAATTTGAATGCAGCTAGATTTTTTCCCTAAAACATCACTTTTTTACACTTAGAGTAAGTTGGACCAGCATGGGGCACAACCCGTATTTCTTAATTTGAATTGATAAAAGGCAAGCTATTTCTTTATCTCTATTGCTGTCAAATACAACTCTATCACTGGTGCTCAACTAAAGCAAAAAACAAGGCACAACCTTGAGGAAGCCCAAAGGAAACCTCAAGATTGCTGTAGGCTCAGATGCAAACAAACTCCTTGTAAAAAAATATGTAACCTCCCAGTTATTGAGTAAAAAAGTCTTAGCAAAAGATCTTCCTCAAGTATAATATGTCCTCTTCCTAAGAAGAAGCTCCTCCTTAGATTCTTCTTAATTTACTAGGTTTATCCCTTTCGGATTATTTGACATTGCATCGGCATCCTTATGACATGGATGGATTATCGTTCTTGATAGAAAGCAAAGCACATTAAGAAACCAAAACATGCATTTTAAGATGTTTAAATCAAAACAACTACAATATGGACTTTTCTTATTATTCGTATGGCACACTGCTGCCATTGGATTCAAACCTTGCATCTAATTTCTATCATCTACATGACGTTCGGGCTTCATATTACAGGGAAACGGTTTTAGCGAGTATTTTTTTGGGGGGAGAAGAAGAATCTCCAGGGCTCTCGCAATCCAGACAGATGATATTTGCACTGGTTAATGCTTCCCATGTGGAGGAAATCTCTTTGGTAGATAATGTAACCACGGCAGTGGCTATAGTGTTGCAACAGGTTGCCTCGGGTTTCATGGAAGGGAAATTTCAGAAGGGAGATTCTGTGTTGATGCTTCACTATGCATATGGAGCCGTGAAGAAGGCCATCCAAGCCTATGCAGTTCGTGCAGGTGCCCGTGTAATCGAAGTTCATTTTCCTTTTCCAGTATCGTCGAAAGAAGAGATCATTGGGGTTTTCAGGAAAGCTCTGGAGCAGGGTAAGGCTCAGTCCGGGAGAATCAGATTAGCAGTCCTTGATCATGTGACTTCGATGCCATCGGTTGTTTTGCCCATAAAAGAACTTATTAGGATTTGCAGGGAAGATGGTGTGGACCAGATTTTTGTAGATGGAGTTCATGCTATTGGGAATTTGGACATTGATATGCAAGACGTCAGTGCGGACTTTTACTCTAGCAATCTTCACAAATGGATTTTTTGTCTGCCATCGATTACGTTTCTCTATTGCCGTCGTTCCCTTATTCCTAATCTGCATCACCTAGTTGTTTCGAGTGAATATGGGAACGGATTGGCTGTAGAGTCTGCCTGGGTTGGAAACAGGGACTACAATGCGTAGCTTTTTGTGCCTGCTGCTGTGGAGTTTGTTAAAAAATTCAAGGGTGGTATTGAAGGCATCAGGAAAAATAATCACGATTCCATTGTTCACATGGGGGAAATGCTCGCAAAGGCCTGGGATACCCATTTGGGTGCCCCTCCAGAATTATGCTCATCAATGCTGATGGTTGGCTTACCAGATTCTTTGAAGGTTGGCTCTGAAAAGGATGCTATGGACTTGAGGACCCGCTTGAGAAAGGAGTTTGGAGTGGAGATTCCAATATATTACAGACGGCCAATAGAAAAAACTGACTGTGACCTAGCTGATAGTCCACCAGCATTTTCAGCTCATGCAAGAATATCCCATCAAATATACAAGACTAAGGGTGATTATCTAAAGTTTCACGATGCTATAAATCAGCTTCTGTTGGAGGCTTCTACACTTCAATAAAAGATGACAGTTTATTGATCATAATGACAACGATCAGAGCAACAAAAAGGTCCTTCTCGAAGTCTCTATATCACATTCTATTCAATATTTTTTTTCTCTTTTTGCTTCAGAGATTCAAATATATCTTCCTTCTCATCCGTTGCTTTGCGGGGTTACATTTAATGGATAGGAAATGACATAGTAAACGGGGAGACCAAATTAATGAGGAAGGGTTTATGTTGAATATGAATGCCTTGTTTCAGATGGGCGAGGATCTTGTAGCAGATTATCTGGTACATTTTTTCATATTGGGGGGAACCTCTTAATACCCTTCAAAATAGTTTAACATGTGAAGTGGAATCCAGATAGTGCTAGAGAGAACACGGAATTGCCACGTGTTTTATCCTTCTCTATAGAAGACACTTAATTATGTGCAGATCTCGTTTAGTTGTGGAAAAATTATGGATAAGGTTTATGTTATTGTTTATATATCGAATTTGACAGATCAATGATTGGTTGTTTTAAGTTCTTTATAATAAATTGCATGCTTTACAAGTCTTTGTAGTGGGACAATATTGCAACTGGTTACTGCGTTTAATTTTTTTCTCACAGGTTTTGCATCTGTGCATGCATATATTACGAAAAGTTCAATACTGGTAAAGCAACAATTTTGCAAACAAATATTGTTTTGTAGGGCTTTCAAAAATTGAAATACTGGAAAGCAGATTGTAAGCACACAAAATATAAATATTTTAAGTAGACACCAGGAGTACAAATCAAATGGATGTCAACCAATTCGCACATGATAATCATCTACAAATGAAACCAATTTTGGACAAGGAACAAAGGCAAAGTTGACTCTGAAGACATACTGATTTTCTTTGTCCAAAACATCTGAATAGATGGGTAAGAAGGTTTACTCATAGTTACCAAGGTTTCTTAGTGCGATTTCAGGGTGTCAATGGATATGGCTGCATGCCTGAGTAAAAGTATGACATTTTTTTAGTCCTATTCACCAGGTATAGGTGTGGCAGTATATTGACCCAAAAACCACAGTTACAAAACTTGTAGTTTGTGTGAATGAGCCCTGCAATATTGTCTAAATATCATTATCATTATTATTATTGTATTCTATGTGGTAAATCTCTTGTGACTCTTCATAGGATTGTAACTAGTGTCATCACAGGATGGGTATTAGCCTATTAGGTGCATCATGAGTATGCTGCATTTATGAACTCTGGTCCAGATACCTCAGGTTTTTGTACTTTGAAGTAGGGTCAATTTGTGACCAGGCACTAACCATTTGTTTTCACTCCAAGCTAATGAAAAAATAGAGTATCATATCTCTCGTTAAATATTTCATTCCACACTAATATACATATCTCGCCGTGTTAAAACTTAAAAATAAGTAAAGAGATAAAAAAAGGAGGGAGTGTGAGTCAGTTAATCCGACATTGGTAACAATTGTAAGACAAGGGTGGTTTAGGACATATGATGCACCAAAATCTTTTCCAATATTGAAGCTGGCTTTGGGGTGCAGATCCCAGGGTTAATGTGATAGTGCAAATTTACTAGACTCAGAATTGGAAAAAAATTGGCAAGGCAAAAAGATAGGGAGTTTGAATCAGATCAGGAATAAATTTGGAAGAAAATTTCGGCAAGTACAAAATAAACAGGCAGAAAAAATGAAAGAAAATACACTAAAACTGGGCTGTATGGATCTCTTGGCACAATCAATACTTAACTCACGAGTTTGACTAGCATTGACTGAGTCAAACATGGTCAATGTGAGTTTGAATCTGCCCGAGATGAATTGGATTGTTTGGAGGCATATTCGATCCAAACTCATAGATTCGTGCATTAAATTGTGAGCCTAGTAACTATGGATGGCATCCTCCCTCACTTTAGTACCAAGTTACTAACATTCCTTAGAAATGACTGTATGCTTGCGACTCCCCACGTAGTGTTTGTTGTCTTTGTGATGCCCTCTTAATTCCAAGCTTACTATAAAAAAAAAGTGGGATATCCCTTGTTGAGGATTTTCCTCCACATTAATACGACTATTACAGTTTAGTTGTTTGACAGCATAATTTTCAAATCCTTTTCCCTATCTTCTGTTGGATGGAAGAGGAAGGGACATGGAAAGGTTATTCCATGCAACAGACTTAGGTAGTCAATCAGGTTCCGTAACTTTTTCTTGCTCAAAAAAACAGTTGTAGAAGAGGAGGCCCTACAATGCCTTGGGAGTTCTCTAACCCTTCCCTACCTTGGTTTCAAGATTCTAGTCAATCTTAACCCTACATTATTTCGGATTCTACATGATGTGATTATTAATTTATTAGCTACCATTTGAATCTGTCCTCTTTATGTCATGTTCATATGGTTGGCAACCTTTATTTCATTTTCTTTGTGTTGCCTTGCATTGGACATCGGCAAATTTTGTAGTACATAATTCATAGTTCTTTGAGCATTGGATGACACATCAATTGTGTTTACAGGTGGATAGATCAAATTCTTCCTCACTTGTTCCACATCCGCCCACTTTCAAGTTTGAAAATGGGTGATGTAAATAGATGACTCTACACCTCCAACCATCTCTAACAATCATGTGTAGCATCGAGACATATAAGTTTTGATTCAAAATTCACATTAAATGATACTATCAACCTCATAAAGTTCTTAATAATCATCATCTTCTGACGTGCAACAATGGTGTAGACCTTTCTTCTTGAATGGCAACCTTGCGACATTCCATTTACACTTTTTAGATCAACTCTCTTTATTTCATGCTTGTTACAGCTTACCTAATTTTGATGATCTTTCTTGCTAGATGTGTTTGCCATAAACTAAGTTTTCTGACAGCCTATGCTATCCTATTGGAACACATGCAAATTTTTGTATTACCAGTTTCTGTTTTCTTAGACCTGGAATTATAGAGTGGAGTTTATCATAGCGTTTTTTAAAGTAAAATGGTTATTTGGGCTGAATATATCTAAATACCTTAAGAATCAATAGTTTTGAAAATTTCTGCTTTTGATCATGTATTGGTTTATTTTCCCTCTAGGTACTTTAGTTTGTATGTCTTGATTATGTGTTTGGTGGAAAAATATACCAACTCAACCATGTTTACAAAGTAGTTGGCTACACCAAAGTAACTTATAAAGGCCATTTTTTCATATCTACTGCAGGGTGAAGAAAGGAGTTTTGAACTATCATTACCCAAAAAGAGCGATATTTGCACAATAATGTATACTAGTGGCACAACTGGTGAACCTAAAGGTGTATTAATAACAATGTGTCTCAATCTGCATTCTCCACCTTGTCAAAGGGATGATTGAGTAGATCAATGTGCATCATAGTGATTTATATATAGTCATCCACCTAGAGAGTTTCAAATTTGGTCCAACCACCTAGGTGTCATATTTGGTAATTTCTTTTAACTGTGCTTTGATCCAACTGTTTAAGTGGCTATTGTTGTTGATAATTAATGGATTGTGCGGGCTGACCGGTGTGATGTGGTTGAAGCATTAAGGATACTTGAAGTTTCCCTTCAACAATCTTCCATTGATCATGCTACTGGTAAATCCTTGGCACTACCTCAAAATACAGCTATGTATGTAAACATCTTGATTAGCTATGTATGTATTAGGTATGTATTTGTAATCTTGATGTATTTTTATTGAAGTACTTGTGCTTGTGCAATAAATGATTTGGAAGACTTACAGTTTGTGTGATGTATACCATAGATAGAACAACAATGCTCCTACTCTAAAATTATGAATTTTCCTCTCCACCAAGGTAGGTATCTCCATGTATCCAAATAGAGAGAAACTCAATAAAATTATCAGTAGTTTTGTCTTCCCAAGAACAACACCCTGTTCCAATGTTAGCAACAAGGTTTAGTCACAAAAACAGTTCCTTCCTAAAAAATTATCCATAACTAAATCAGAAGAAAGACAATGTTCTTGTCTAGAAACACCAAAGTACATCCTTCAGGGTCAAGGCAATTCCCCAACAAAGAATGCATTTTTATAATTATAGCCGTAGAGTTTATTAAAAAAAACAACACTTCTGAATATGCTTTCAAAATGTCTGTGCTATAAGGCATAAATGAGTGACCCCAACTGAACTTTCTCAACAAAACAATTTCTATTTCTTCCTCACCACATATCAGCAATGCTGCAGTTATGCCTCCATACATGATAGCTAACAAGGTTGACCATAGTTCACTAAATTTACTGCTACAATGCAGTGTAAAAGCCTAAAAGGTGAGAAGCTTTATATTCCACCCCATCCAAAATACTGCAACCCAATCCATCTCATCCATGCAAACTAAATTGACTAACCATGAGTAACACCCATCAATAAAGCATATAATAGCAAGATCAAATAACTGCAATTGTTGCAAAGGTTAGTGCCTGCAACACAAGGGTGTAAATACCTGCAATTGTTCTAGAACCATTTTATTCAAGAACTTCAATTATTCCTTTTGTGTCATCTGTTCAAAAGTCATTGTAGGATCCCCTAGAGCATGTGATATGCATGTTGACATATAATATTCTCTAATGCATCCTATGTGTAGTTCAAAATCACACCCATACTGACAATAGATCTCTTTGTACTTGATGTTGAGCTCTCCATGATGATCAGTTTCTTTTGTAGCATGTTTACATCATACTATATTCATATTAGCTGCAGGAAAATGAGATGTTGTAGTCTTAGAACAATTATAAAGTCTTGAAACTTAGGGATTGAATGAAGCGGGCATCCTTATTTTTGATCTGTTGGGTCGAATGTATCAAATTGTCCCTTTATGTCTTCAACAAATGAGAAAATCCTTCTTATGACATACATTATTCAAAATTTCTTTAAACAAGCCTGAATTCCCCATTCTCATGTCATCTTCAGCTGAAACTCATAAGTAGATACCTATGCAAATTTGAGGGGTGAAAAACTAACTTCTTCTGACATCTACAGCCTAAAACTTGATAGCCTAAATCCTATCTAGTTTGTTAGAGCTAACATCTTCCTCCATTTTTGCAAGGCATTCTTAACATAAGCATTGTCTTCTAAAAAAATGCTATTTATAGGCTCCAGATCCCCTTAAAATATAAGGCTCTCCTTTTTTTTTCACAAAAGGGTCTGTCTAATTTATGAAGCATTTATCTGTGCTTGTAAAGGAAATAGATCTGCATTTAGTTTTGAGTTTCTCAATGTATTGATTCACTAGCCGGTCAGGAGTTATTATCTCTCTATACTGTGAAAGAAAGCATGACTTTTTCTCTCAATTTGTTGTATTACGATTTACCATTTAAGCTCAAACTCTAATCTTGCAATTTTCATTGAACTTAGATAGTTTATATAGAGCTGATTCAACCCTTCAAAATCATCACAAATATAATATTTTTCGAAGGCAATTTGTCTGATAACATATGCATGTGACATTATCATAATTTTGATAACATGTGTACAAGTTCTATGTGAAGAGAGATAACCAGCACATATATTTTATTTTAGTTGTTGTTTTGAGTTACAATCAATATTTTAGTTTCTCTAATTTATGTAAATGCTGATTATTTGTATCTTGTGCCAGTTGCTGCATTGGGTGCCATGGGCTATGGTTATATGTGGTGGAAAGTATGTTCTCCCCGACAATATAATGTCCAAAGGAGTTCTGACTTGGATTTACTTGGTTTTCCTGTGTCATGCTAAGGGCCTTCTTGTTGCAGTTGTTTTAGTGCATGTTTGTTTGCAAGCTATAGCCTGTCATAGAAGTTTAGAACCTACCATTGAGTGTAATATATCCAGAAAATTGTTCTTGTAGAGTATCCCTATGCTTTAAATACAAGTATGTTGATGGAGTGTAGAATGCTTTACTTTTTTTAAAATAACGATTCAAATTATCATTAGGGAATTGATTTTGATATCTAGTATGATAATCAATTATAGTTTGTGTGTGGGTTCTGACATGCAGTGTGGGCACGCAATCACACTCTGGTATTCATGGATTATTGGGAGATGTTACTACTGTGAAAACTTCTCTTATTGACTGAGTTCTATATGTTACAAGTCATTGTTAGTTTTTCATTATTTAATTCAATATTATGTAGGATCTTATCTGAGAGAATAACATGCACATCATTCAAACACAATAGACAAGAGACAAGAGACACAGAGATTTTCCTTGGGGAAACCATAAAGGAGAAAACCCTGCAACTTCCTCAGAGATAGAATGAGTACAATAGCATAAATGTAAAACCCAAAAATGTCTTCAACGGCTTCTCTCTTCTTCCCTTGTGCAAACTTGTCCTCCTCCTCACTTATGCGAACTTGATGAGTGAGTGAATGATCCAATAGAGAGGAGCACCCTCTCTCTATATACTTTACCTTTCACTTAACCTAAACCCCAAACAGGTCGTCCCCTAAGTGAAACTGATTGGGTCGACTTCTCTAGGAGAGTCTAATAACCCATTGACAACTTAACTCTGGGGTTAGTTGCCTCGACATACAATGGAGGGTTAACCTCAATGACTTGACATGACTCAAGTACAATGATGACTCTCTCGACTGGAGGAATAAACATCTCCGAAAATACAAATACAATATAAAATATACAAGTGAATATCTTCCTAAGTTACAATTACATTAACAGTCATAGTAAAATATTATTTAGTGCGAGTTCTCTTCTTGTGATTAGCTTAGAGATTAGTGTACCTGCTCACAGGAGCAGAGTAAATAAAAGGAAATATATTTATTGCTTTCTATGATTGCTCAATCTTATAATTTATCTAAATGGCAGGGATGGTCCTTCTTAGATTGGATGTATGTAACCAAGTGTAGCATTGCAAATGTTGCTGCAAGCTTTAAAAAACAGTTGGATAATGTTTCTTCAGTTCTTGTCGTAGGTGTTTGACAATTATGATTGTTTGCATGTTATGTTTCTTGTGCCGCTGTACCTTTTGATTGTAAAAATTATCATCTTCTTTAAACTATCAAGGTTCAGAAGTTTAGTATTTTATTTAATATACTTAATGGATACTTAGGCGACAAAGAGGCACTTGACCCAGAGGCTTGAAAATGTGGATGCAAAGCTAGATGAGCAAAAGGAAATATCAAAATTAATCAAGGATGAGGTGTGTTTAACATGTGAATTTACTTTTAGAGTGTTACATGATTTTAAATCTTTGATCTTCTGATACACATAGGTTGTCTTGTTGTAAGCATTTCAAGAATAATCTTGGTTTCATTTTGACACAGGTATTTGAGGTGCATGGAGACCTTACATAGATTAGTTTTGACATTGATGCAATTCAAAAAATGGTTTCTGGCTTGGTGAGTTATCCGGCTTCTGCATGATTGTTTGCTGAGTATTTTCTAAAACATTTTTTTTATATTATTTAGCATTAAGAACATAATTTATGGGCCCATAATTTGCTGCAACTTTTTGTTGGTGTATTGGCCAAAACAGGAGGGGAAGATTGTTACATTAGAAGATAAACAGGTAAAATTTGGGATTTTTTCTCAAAATATTTTTTATTGTACACAAGTAGCCTGAATAAGATACCAATATTTCCAAAGTGATATTATATCATCTAACATGGGATGTGGCATAGATTTTGATATATAGGAACCTCTGTTTTCCCATTAACTGGCTACATTGCTTAAATGAATCTATTCATTTATATTGCAATCAAGTTGCTTCTATGTCTGTTAGTACATATATTGAAATGAGCACTTGTCTTTATGGAAGAGAAGGAAACCATTTTTGTATATGCATGTAACCATTTAAATGTAATAGTCTCGTCCACTCACTGAAGTTGACTGTTTTTAACTGAAAATATATGTAGGATTTTGCAAATGCCGGTGTATGGTATCTTTTCCAATTTGTGGGAGGAGTGAAAGATGGATCCATGCCACAATTTATATAGGTCAGTTCTAGTTTGATGGTGTAAGGTTGCACCATTTATTTCTAATAATACAAATGAACAATAATAAAATGGCCATTTATTGTCTTCCATTCCTCTTGGGATTTCTTCAGCCTGCCAGTTTCATACCTTGATTGAGATAAAATTGTCCTTATTTTGGTAGAAGTTGCTTGAATTCCAATATATGCCTGCCTTTATACAGGATTAAAGAGTATAAATAGATTTATTAGCTTATTTTCTTTCCTGTGGCTATTTGTACTAAATTTGTCCTAAAAATTGTCTTGAGAAACAAATTGAGTAATTTTAACCCTTCATTTGGTGTTAGTTGTCATTTTACTCATACCATGTTCCTATTCTAGTAATTTCACATGAATGAGATTTGACTAAAACTCAACCATCCCGTAAGGCTCTCACCCTTTGCTTACAACACAACATCCTCTTTATTCTTCCTTTCTATTTCAACTAGAGGATTGTTTTGGGTTCATATACTATGATTTTGTGTGGTAGTCTTCTGATATACTTGTTGAATATTAAGGATATAGATTTTCATGTACTTAATTTTGTATATACTCAATGGTTCATCGAGTTTTGGACAGGGGGATGCAAGAAGCGGGAAAATGCACCCGACGGATGTATGGAGATACCCCCAAAATTTAGGAAACATAATGGGGGATAATAGAAATACTGACATAGGAGACCTCAAATAAAATCATAAAAATAGATTAAATATATGAAAAACAATGAAAAATATGAACAATTAAGGCATGAGATACATAATCACATGGATATACAAGTTTTAACAGTCATGATTCATCCTTATCTCATAAGTCATAAACATGTCCATACCTATGTCACTAGCCTGTCTATGTCATCAATTTGCCATTACCGTTGCCTTAGTTTAACCCAGAAATGTGAAAGATAAAAGTTAAATTCATTGCTGCTCCTTCTACTGCTACTGCTCCCAAAAATCTTCAGACTTCTCCTGACCCCGAAATCATAGCTCAATCTTCTACATCATAACCGCATTCCACACATCACTATTGTCTACCCCACCAAAATCGCATAGGTTTCACAGGTATAAGGACTGGTGCAAGTATAGGGTGCATGGACTTGGCCCCTAAGCCACCATGGAAGTACACTCTTTGCGGTACATCCGCCTGGGGCATGTCACTAGTGAAACAAATACAATGGGTATTTGAAAAATTAAAAATTGCTCCGCCATGAATTTAGCAAGCTGTGCTCTACTGTGATCGAATGGGGAAAGAAAAAACAAGGAAAGAAAATTAAATTATAAGGGTAGCTCACCATGGGAAACGTTGGGGCGGGAAGTTGATTTGCAGTAGCTGCATAAATACATAATCTGATGCATGTCCATTTTCTATGATGGAATGAAACCCCTGAAAATCTTTGCTTGCCAACAAAAATCTTCAACTATGAGTATAGGCACACCCATTTTCTATGATGGATATGTAATTTGATCTTCACATGTACAATCCTGATGGCCAACTGCATTTCTATCAACCAGCAAGTGACTCCATACATAAATAATATAATCAAGAAATAAGGAAAACCATACTCTAGTGGTCTCAGATGAAGCCTGTTGCCTTGTGGCGGAAACATTGGATCCAGTAGGACCAGCTTGAGAGATACCATCACTGAGCTTATTTCCTGAATTACAAATCAAATAACCACTTATAGATTGCTTCAAGCCTTCTAGAGTGTTTGGCCCCAAGGTCCGCAATAGACTTCTGAAGGTGTTCCTTCTTCAGCTGATGAAGCACTTTATCATTGTTTTTCGACTTGTATGAACTGCTTGATAGATCCCCTTTAGTGTCCATGTCCAATGATTTCACTTCCCCCTTAGATGAGGTTGATTTATCCCTGAGGGATCATGTATCCTTGTAAAATATGATGAATGAACTATGTTTGCCAAGCCTGTCAACACTATTAGAAACACTACTATAATTTGGAATGGGGATTTTTTTTAACATTATTCAACATTTGGAATTGTGCACCTGTCACATCCTGCCCGAAGAATTTGCCCACTGTAGATGTATCGGCTTGATTACAACCTGTTTCCATCTTTGACGTTGATCCCGCTAAACATGAAAGGTCCAAACGCCTAGTACATTTCAAGGAATAGGGATTCTCTATCTCCTTTGTGACAACATTTTTATCAAGAGGGTATGCAGCATGCTTGACATTCTTCTAATCTCTGAGAGGTAAGCCAAAGGTTGATCTTTAACTGCAGCCTCAATACCAATATCTCTGTTCAAAGCTTCTTGCATTGTTTCCTTCTGGATAGCCAAAGTAAGATTGCCAACTTCTTCAGCTGATGCTTTTTTTGTATGTTTCATCACTGCCCTCTTTATTGCTCACATCATCTACACCATGAAATGGTTTAATTTTTCTTGCACTAGTATTGACAGTGACCTTGGAGCAGGTATCATTAGAAGATGAAAGCAAGCCATTCTTTCAAATTTTCACAGTAAAAACCTTCTGTAGCTGTTGATTTAGAAAATCCTACAGTACCTGTTCATGCTCGAAGATAGAAAAAATGAATATTCTGATGGTTTCTTCATCACAAATAGAAACATTCAAGACTCCCTTGGTTTCATAATTGAAAATAACTTGCAATGAACTCGACAAAATTTACAAGGTCTGTGGTGTGCTTGGTACTCCATATTATGAGACTTGGCCTGAAGGCATGCATCTTACAGCCTTTAGGAATTTCATCTTTCCCTAAGTCCCTTAAATTTTTCTGAGCATTATTATTTATTGGCCATTATGACGTTTTGAACATAGTTTTACTCATTCTCTTCTATAGATCAATCTACTTATAATGTTTATGATGTAGTTTATGACAGTCAATCTTTCAACTCTTATTCGACATGATAGCCTAGAAGCAATTGATTTGATTGCGGTATGTACCGTAGTGACACAAATTGGAATTAGTGCACTCTATGTCCTGTTCTATTTGTCCCAAGCAGCATTGTGTTTTCCTTCATGGTATTTTTCGTTTGGAAGTAGGTTTTGGGACTCTTGAGGAAAAAGCTTCTAGTGTTGTTGAACACCAGGTTAGAAGGATCCATTTTTTTGTAATCTGCTTGGGTATCCCCATAAAACATGTTTAGTGAATATTTCGATATCAGAAAATTGTTCCCCCCTATACCATTTCCACCATAGGTTCTCAACATTCTGCATTTTAGCTAAATTTTCAATCTCAACTATTCTATTTCCTCCCCCTCTTTGTGGATAGTGTGGTTTAAAAGCTATACTAGTTGTAATCAAGGCCTAGCTATCACTACATTTTTTCACAAGTGTGTTGTCTATTCAAGGCACCTGCATAGGGGAATGGATGATCTCAACAACGAAGAAAATGGTAAATGTACGAAATGTTCCAGACTAAACAACATTTTCAAGGAAGAGGCAACTTGATTGGACCTTATTGATGGACCTTATATAGAGACCTCTTTTGAACTATTGTCGAATTGGAAGGACTCCTGTTATGATGCACATTTGGTAGTGCATTTTGCACATTGGGCCTTTCTAGTTTTAGGATGTGTTGATATTGATCTTGACACATTTGGAGATGTTTATGTTATAGGAGTTCATTGTTTTATAGTGAATGCTTTTGTTGGTGATGCAAGGCATACTTCTTAGTGATGTGAGGCATGCTTCCCACCATCTTCTGTAGATGATTCTATGGATGACTCTCAATATGCTTTGGTGGATCCTTCTTCTATACCTTTTCCAGAGGCCACCTTTACCACCTTGTGGAATTGTGTTGTTGTGAGAGATATGTCTTTACGGTAAAGTGAAAGTATATAATGTATGAGATATGTGACATTACAAGTTTGTAAAAATAAAACTAGGTGGATAACTTCCTTCCATGTGTTGGGTTACCAAGTTTTGAGTATACATACTAAGTTTTGAGTATAAGTACTAAATGAAGGTGAGTTCATTAACAATTTTATGATTTCTTGCATTTCCTTTCATTTTCATTGGATTAATATAATCTTGTAATGCTTTTATGGTTACGGTGTTTAACAATTTTGAATTATACCCTGTGGATCTAGTATATGATCAATGTTAATTATCTGTAAACGAGGGACTTAAATCCCAGTTTCTTTACCAACATAGATCCTATATGAGATTACTTATGTAGATTTTTGTGGTTAGACATATTTGGGGTCTCTTCAAACAGTTCCAAAAGTTAGAAGGAGCTCTAGGCTTATTATGATAGATTTTTGTGCTTATCAATGTGTATTGTCTTTTCTTAGAATTACAAATGATGCAATTTGGGTGTTCATATGCTCCTCTCCCCAATTCTGAAAGGGTTCTAGCTCAATGGAAGAGAACCTACCTTACAAGCAGGAGGTTGGTGGTTCGATTCCTACATGCCCTATTGATATTGCAATATTGGTATTTTTAATAAAATGTATTTTATTATCATTTATTATGGCTATAGAGGGGGTTTCAAACCATCTTTGTATGTTGCTACGAGGGGGGTTCTAAACCGCCTTCATATGTCACTACGAAGGGGGTTTGAAATTGCCCTTGTATGTTACAACAAGGGGGGTTTAGAATCGCCCTCGTAGGTACCTATGAGGGGGTTTAGAACTACCTTCATAGGTACCTATGAGGGGGGTTTGTAACCACCCCCAAAGGTTTGTAATAAGAAATTTTAAGGGGGGTTTCAAACCGCCTCTGTAGGCCTCTACGAGGGGGGTTCCAAACTGCCCCTATAGGCATCTACGAGGGGGGTTCCAAAACATCCCTATAGGCCTCTACGAGGGGGGTTCTAAACTGCCCCTATAGGCCTCTACAAGGGGGATTCACAACCGACCCTATAGGCCTCTACGAGGGGGTTTCAAACTGCCCCTATAGTCCTCTACGAGGGGGGTTCCAAACCGCCCTTGTAGGTTTGTATAGGGGGGTTCACAACCACCCTCATAGGTCTCTATGAAGGGTGTTCAAAACCACCCGCGTAGGTCTCTATGAAGGGGTCTAGGAGGGGGGTTTAAACCTGCCTCCGTAGACGTCTACGAGGGGGGTCACAAACCGCCCCCAAAAGTCACTTTTGGGGGTCATTCCAATCTCATAAAAAACAACCCTTAAAGGGAAAAAACTTTTAACATCGGTGCCTTTAGGGGTGGTTTTGCCAAAATCGCCCCCAAAGCCAAAACCCCCCTTGTAGGTCACTTTTGGGGGTAGAAGACAACCCCCCCTAAAGGCCAAAAATGTAGTAGTGTATGGTTACTTTTCTGATGTGCTTTATGTTCTCTTACAGAAAACTTACTTTCAGTGTATCAAATGACTCATTGGAGAGCCCAAAAGAGTCATCTTTTCTCCAAATGAATTTGAGATACAAAACATAGTTTCATGTGAAATCATTGCAAAGGGAGTTGCAAATCACAACCCCAAACTATATGAGTTCTCACACTTCTTACCTCTCTCGAAGCAATCAGCTCTCCATACTCATGCCAATGAAGAAAGCATATTGTGGCATGAAAGGTTTGGGCATCTTAACTATAAGTACTTGCATGACATGCATGCAAAGGAGATGGTTGATGGCCTTCCTAAGATCAAGTTTGCCAAAGGAAACTATCATGGTTGTTTGATGGGAAAGCATCCTGAGAAGAAGCTTGAGAAGGGAAAGGCTAGGAGAGCCTCTCACCCCCTTGATCTCATACATAGTGATGTGGCTGGTCCATTTCCATATCTATCTCTAAACAAATCAAGGTATGTGCTCACTTTTATTGATGATTATTCTAGATTCACTTGGGTATATTTCCTTAGATTGGAATCATAAGTATTTGGGTTCTTCAAGTTTTTCAAGTCTTCTGTAGAGAAATTTTCAAATAAGAAGATAAAATCCATTCGCACTGACAATGGTGGTGAGTACATTAAGGGTGAGTTTCCAGATTTTTGTACTGAAGAGGGCATTGAGATGCAACATACTGTTCCCTATACACCACAATAGTGGTGAGTACATTAAGGGTGAGTACATTAGAAGATAAAATCCATTCGCACTGACAATGGTGGTGAGTACATTAAGGGTGAGTTTCCAGATTTTTGTACTGAAGAGGGCATTGAGATGCAACATACTGTTCCCTATACACCACAATAGAATGGTGTAGTTGAAAGGAAGAATAGAACATTGAAAGAAATGGCCACCTGCATGCTAAAGTCAAAAGGGTTGCACCCTCGTCTTTGGGTAGTAGCCATTAATTATGCCACCTATCTTCAGAACATAGTTCCTCAGAAGGGACTCGTTGACACTACTCCTTTTGAAGCATGGATGGGATACAAACCCAATGTATCTCATCTTAAAGTATTTGGATCCAAAGCTTGGGCAAGGATTTGAGCTGACAAAAGGAGATCTCTTGATTCACAAAGCAGAGAGTGCATTATGGTGGGCTATGCATTGGATGCAAAGGCCTACAAGTTACTTGATCCTACTTCCATGACCACATTCCTTGAAAGGAGTGTATAGTTTGAGGAGTGGCCTCTCCATGATACTCCTATTGAGAAGGATTGCTCACCTACTACTCCTCCTTTTATTGATGAGAGCAATGCATATTCACATGATACTTCAGATTCATAATCTGAAGATGGAGATGATGATGATGGAATGCTATATCCAAATCCACAAGAACCCGAAGATCTAGCAACTGATGATGAGGATGAGTGAATGGGAGATCCAGATCCACAAGAACCTGAATATCTCTCACTTGATATTCCTCCTCTTCCTCGATGGGAAGCCACCACACTTTGATCTTCTGATGATTTGGTTGGTGATCCGGATGATCATAGAAGAACCAGATCAGATTTTTAGAATGGAAGGTTTCATGCTTCTCACATTATTGATCCATTTCAGATCGATCGAGCCTTCTTCGGAAAAGGACACTTACCTCCTTCAGGGGTGAGTGATGATTGTTGATGTAATTGTAACTTCGGAATGTATTTCACCTATGTATATTGCATTCCTATAGAGATGTTATTATTCCTCTATACGAAAGTGTTTGTATTCCTATAGAGATGTTATTATTCCTCTATACGGAAGTGTTGTCATTTATATTGTAAGTGTCGTAACTTATACTTGATGGGTTATTAGACCACGTTGTTGGAGTCATCCCTGTATAAGTCATGTGGGTTAAATGATTATTAGACCACCCTATTGGGGGTCAACCTTGTCAGCATTATGTTATGTGTTTAAGTTAAGGCCGACCCAGTAAAGTTTATTAGGCAAGTCAAGTCAAGTATAAATAGAGTGCGGGAGGCACTCTATTTGATCATTCACTTTCTAACACACACACTCATTGGAGAGTGTCGCACTAGTGGAGGAGGAGAAGCTGCTACTAGGAGGACTATCTCTTGTACTTGGGTTGTATCATTGTTCTATCTATCTCTGAGGAAGTTGCGGGGTTTTTCACCTTCTTGGTTTTCCCTGGTGAAAATCCATGTCTCTTGTGTGCTTGCATTATTGTGTCCATGATTGTGTTGTTGCAGCAACATCCCTCCCTAAAAATTTGTAGATATTGGGGCCCCTCCTTTTTATTTTCCTAAGAAAGTCTGGTTAAAAGGATTAAACCTCCTTCGAAGAGCCATGAACTTAGTTTTATTTCAAGTGGGGAACCTGTTTTTAAAAGTTCGAAGTTTTTCTTCTAAGTCAAAACTCAAAGTTTTCTTCCGAAACGGTGGAAGAACTCGGGATGTTCACCCACAACTACGGAAAGACTTAAAGTTTCTCCCCGAAACGGCAGAAGAACTTACATATTTTTTGAACTTCGGAAGAACTCAAAGTTCTCTCCCGAAACAGCGGAAGCACTTGAAAAGTTTCGCCGCAACAGGCGCCCTCTTACCAAGTTCCCAGGCCATCCACTTTGCGGAAAAGACTTACCAAACTTTTTCGTCATTTGCGGAAGAACTTACCGAGTCTTTTCGCAACGACGGAACAACTCAAGAAACTCCGCCGCAAAAAGCTTTCGGGAGAATCATTTTCGGAAGAACTCGCAAAGTCCTCCCGAAACGTCGGGACAACTCATGAACTTGCGCTGCGAACGTTTTTTTTAGCTCGATGATTCCAGAAGAATGCGTCAAACCTTTCTGCAAAAGCGAAGCATCTTTCATTTCTCTCCCGCAATAAGGAAAGTCTACCATGTTCGAACTCCAAGTTCCCCCCGCACTTTGGAAGAAACTCACGAAGTCCACCCGCAACCTTGGACGGGACTCATCTTTTCCTCCCGATATTGACGGTCATGCATAAATGCCAAAATGATGGAAGTGACCCCTCCGTACGGGTAATTAACCCCATCATAGTTTTGCCACCTACCCAATTTATTGCCCACACGCACCAATCTCAATATAAGGGTTGCGGGTTTTCTATTGTACCATTGTTAGATTTTGATTCAGAAGACGCCGTTCGAAGTCGTGCGAATCGATTCACTCTAGATCAGCCCATTTGCCACCAAGCCAACCCCATTTTCACCATTTTTTCACTACCAGGTAAATGCTTTTATTGTTAATATTGTCTTATATATACATCAAAGCTGTTTCGGGTGTTTTTCGTCTCATTATGTGACCTATGGGCACTTATAGTAGACTATCCTTAAAGCTTTACAACCGTTACGGCCCCATAGATTTCTCATTACTGGTAGCTAGAAGTCATGACCAAGCCAAATCATTCTCTGTTGGCCCATTGTTAATTCAAGCCTGCTCAGTCCCACTGGCCGCAAAGCCATCACATGCCTGCCCAAGCCAAGCCGATGCACTCAAGCTGAGTTTTTTCGTGTTTAAATGAGAGAAAGTGCCAGTCATAGCTAGCTGAGATACTCAACCGGTCAGCTGCTTGGCTTGGATACCAATCATTAAAAGTGGCTGCATTATGTGTTTTGCTTCCTAGCCAGCCTTCCCTTCACACGTCAGCCATTAGAAGTGCCTATAATTTAGGGAAGCTTATCTTCAAGAATGAGGAAAGAAATACGTTTTATGCATCACCTTTTTCGGAAACATCTCAAAAGGGTTCCTTCCTTCCTTTGCCTCCCTAGAACAATCAAGTCTGATGACCATATTTTGTTTTCTTGGATAATCTATGTTTCGTTTGCTTCCCCAGCATGCAGCCTTATAATTTTCTTATATTTATTATCAGCATGCTAAATCTGTCTTGCTCTATGTTATGCTCTCATAATGATTTACAATTTTATATTCATTCACATATGGTTGCTTATAGGGATAAGCCACGATGCCAAAAGGTGGTAGAAAGAAAGATAAAATGATGGAGCCAGAGCCAGTGCAACCAAGGACTGAAACTCTTTTTCAAGATACAAAGTGCACTACTAGCGTCCCTCCTGAGGTCAGGTGGGGAGATGTTTACCGGATGATTAGCGACCAAGACATCCTAGACGTGTTATTAGAAGAAGAACAAATCTACCTAAACATTAGGACCTCTGGCATAGCCAAGGCTTCTACTTGCCCTGAGCTATTCCCATGCTCAGAACTGATCGGGTGGATATTGGAACATGCCAACCCACAAACAAGAGTGTTGCATGACAACAAGGGAGAGCCATTTGCTTCATTCCATCCATCTTATATTGCAACAGCCTACAAATTCTCACATCCCTAGTAGGCATTGAACGATGAATGGTTGGGACAGATGAATAATTTCAAAATAGCTAAGAGTTTGTTAATCATGGGAAAACAACTGAGGAAAAGGGACAATGACGAGTATGACGTTCAGAGCCTAAGACCTCCTTTCAGGTTGATTGCCCTTATGCTAAGCAGAATTTTTGGCATGCCCAATGGGACCATATATAGGATACAATGGTCCCCCATACTCCATGCCATAGCATTTAAAGGGACTGTGTTTGAATGGGCTACTATCCTCTCAGATAGTTTAGCATCCACTGTGGCCGCAGCTAGAGAAGGTTTGGCCTTAAAAAAGTCAGAGTTCTTCATGTCTTCGTACCTCATTGATTGCATCTTGGCAAAGCTCCCTTTCCCCAGGCTAGGATGCTCATGGGATCAGTCCAACACCCCAGTATACACTGCTTATAAGATACTGTGGGCTCAAAATCACAAGGCACACTATAAGCTCATCTATGAAGAGTTCATTATGCCTCTGTATGAGTAGATGTTCAATGAAGAGCCCAATTGCCTGTCAGAGAATGCCATGGAAGTCTTGGAAAATTATGGCGATTTCTACTTCTCAGGAGAAGGTACCTATATAAGGTTGTTCGGAGGTACTAAGCCACCATACATCTTACCAAAATACGCCATTGGTTATGTGGTCCTGAAAGAAGCAGTCAGGCAAGTTTTTCTTGATGGAATAGGAGGAGTTCTTAATAAGCAACATAAGGCTTCTTTCCCTCCTTTGCCTTTCTGTATAGGGGCCTATAAGTTCCCAGGGGTTGCAGCAGCTGAAGAGTTCATTCAGGAGTTGAAAGCTTTTCACTTTGGTGGGGCGATCTTTCATAGAAATGACAGGCAAAGCAAAGTTGTGGAGCGTTGCAAGGAATTGTATGCTCATTTTGAGTATGCCCATTACTATGATGACGAAGATGAAGTGTTCAAGGGAATTAGTAATATGACTGAATTATAGATTTGTCATCACAGCAGTGGAGCTAGCTCTAGCTCTGCCACAGCCGGAGAAGCTAGTCTGCAGAAAGAAAGGGAAGCAGCTAAGGCCCTGGCTCGCAAAGAACAAAGATTGAAAGAAGAGGCAAGGTTGCAGCAAGAAGCTGAGGAGGCAAGGTTGCAGCAAGAAGCTAAGGAAGCAAGGTTGTAGAAGGAAGCTGAAGAAGCAAGACTGTAGCAAGAAGCTCAGGAACAAGATAAGAGGGAGGAAATTAAAAATCAGCAACAAGCTAAGGAAGCAGAAAGAAAGCAAAATGCTGAAAGAGAGCAAAATGCCGAGGGAGAAATTAAGGCCAACGAAGATGGTCAGGCAGGTAGCTCTGGCACCCAAGTAATGGAAATAGACTCATTGCAAGTAGTGCAGACCCCACCCACGGAGGCAGAAGTCCTTATAAGAGACCTCCCGATCATCCCTTTCACCCCATCCGAAGATCATACTGTGTCCCAATGGGATAAATTTGTCTACTATAAGAAGAGGAAGGCTGTGGTCCTGAAGTCAGAAGAGAGGATAAAGAGACTTTTCCAGGCAGATATTGTCACCCAGCAAGAAACCACGGTCATGCAAAATGCAAATAAAGCCCCCATAGCCATGGCATCCGCCGCTATGTCGACAGCAAAAGCAACAGAAGACAATGTGATTGGCATGGTCAAAGAGTTTGAGTCGACAAAGAGAAGAGCTCGCATGCAGCAACATACTGTGGTTAATGAGCAGGCTTATAGGCATCTCGTAGTGAACAAATATAATCGCCTGTCTGCTGATGAAAAGGAGTTGTCGGATAAATATCGACATTTGGAAGAAGAAAAGGAGCACCTGGCAATCCAGATGGTGGTTCTAGAAGCGGAAAAGAATGATTCTGAGGCTATAGTCTTTCACCTGGAAGTAGATAATCAACCAATGGTTGAGCAGTTAGAGCAAGCAGAAAGCAGAGCGATGGATATGTCTCCCTTTCATGAGCAGTCTTGTGACATCTTAAGTCAAATGCATGCCACACAAGAACTGATTACTAAGGAGGTGTGCAAGCTCCAGACTATGCTGGTCAGGTTGAAAGAAGTCAATGCTGAAACCATCAGGATTAAAGGCAAGTACACTTGGGTTAAAGCAAACATATTGAGCCAGATGGAGTGGAGAGAAGGGAAGGTGGATTTCCCTAAGCATCTCCCATTCAAATCTATGGATGGTTTTAAGGAAGATGTAGCTCTTATGGAGTTTTGCAGGAATTGTGGCGCCAAGCTGATGGCTAAAATCCAGGGAACAATTGAGAAAGTTAACGACCTATATCAAAAGATTCATGAAGTTCATGAAAATTGCAAGCTTATTTTTCCTCAGAACCTGGATGATTTTCCAAGCAAAGAGCAACGTTTGTTAGACTTGAAGGAAGAGCTGGGCATTCAAATAGAGTATGTAAAGAAGATTGATGTGCTTGCCACCGATTATCTTCATCATTACATTGGGCTATCATCAATATACAATCATATGCTCAAGGAGATCCACTAGGAGGCAATATCAGAAATTCCCGGTATTGAAGCAGAGCTTGGTAAGCATGTAACTTCACAGAAGATCCTGCTCCCCTCACTAGCAAATGTGGTGGTAAGAGACACTGGTATATGGTTTATTTATATTGCAAAAGAAGAGAAGAAGGCAGCAGCAGCAGTATCAGCCAGGATAGGCACATCATCCCTAGCAGAAGCACCACCCCAAGGATAAACACGCTAGTCATAATGTGTTGTTTTATTTTGGTTTACTCCTTCCCTATGGTTAGAGTGTGGAGTTACAAGGACAACTGTCCTTTTCTATTGTAAGAAAGAATTTCTATTATAGGAAAAAGTCCACAAATTGTTATTTCTTGGTAAAATCTTTAAAGGACAAGTGTAAAAGTCCATGTGGCAGCCCAAGAGGCATTTTGTAAGCTTATAAATAGATGCATAGGGAAGAGTGTGAGGGACTTTTGGTAGGGAAAAGGAATTTTCTGAACTTGTATGAACTATTTAGAAGGAAACGTTCTATTACTCATTGTCATCAACATTTTTTGGCGCTAGAAGGAGGGCCGGAAGTGCATGGCTGATAAAGAAAAATATCCCATTGTTAAAAATGTTACTGAAAACCCACTTACAACAGGAATTTCAGACAGCCCAAACCTTGAAGTAACAAATCAAGAAAAATCCATCTTTGATTCTGAACATGAAGAAGTCTTTTATGCTGTGCCTTTTACTGAAATAGAAGATCTAAGGAGACATAAACGATCTTATGTTAGGCAACTAGGTGGTTTAAATGCAGTAAATTTTCTCCCTAGGAAAAGTACTCCTAGAAAAGAGTGACAGTACACCCGTGATTCGATTCTTGTGTAGAATTTTGAAGAGCTTGTAAATTTAAATTTGGAAGATATTGCAGAACCCCTGAACGAAGTTGATCTTGAAAACCCAGAAAATCTCTCAGATCCAGAAAATCTTGGAGAACTTGTTACTTCAAAGAACACTCCACACAATTCTCCACCTCATTCTCCACATAGAGACATGGCTGTACCTGCTTGGAGAGCGAGGGGAGCATTAAATCTAGCTAGGCCATTCCACAATCTGCCTAAAAATCCAGAGAAAGTCTTGCCTAAATTCGACCCAGGAAAAACCATTTCTGCTGAAGATCATCTCAAGAGTTTTTACTTAGCCTTAAATATTTTAAATGTACAACATGAAGATGTAGTTTGTAGGATTTTCACATACACATTTGAGCCAAAGGTTTCTTTCTGGTATTTTAGCTTACAAGCTAGCTCAATTTTCAGCTAGGAAGAATTTGAAACATGTTTCTTAAAGAAGTATGGATATCAAAAGACTGTAGCTAAACTCATAAAAGAATTACTATCCATGAGAATGGAAAAGAAAGAAAAGGTTCAAGACTTCAACCAAAGGTTCACCACACTCTTGAATAATTTTAGCGAAGTAAATAAACCGGTAGAAGAATCTCTAGTTGAATATTATACACCAGCTCTTGAAGGCCTATAGCAATGTTTGTTAAAAGATCTAAGAAAACCACCCTGATAGAAAATTTTGAAGAAGCTAGAAAGGTGGAAGAAGAAGCAGATAGCATTGCCAAACATGCCTTAGATGCAGAAACAAAACTAGCAACTAGTAAAAAATCTTTGCTGCTTACCGGGAATAAAGAAGAGTCGTCGGCAGACATGGAGAATGTAGTTAAGAAGATGCAGAAATTGTCTAATAAGATTGTAGATCTCGAGAAAGACAAAGCAACTAGTACATCTAGGAAGCCTTTCAAACCATTCTACAAGAAAAGAGAAGACAACGATCAACCTCATCCACCAATGAACACTTCTCCTATTTTAAATCTGAATGAAATAGGGATGAAAAACTTTTGCACATTTCATCAGGAGCCACACTCGGAAAAGAGCTGCCCACAATGGATTAACTCTATGAGTTTAGTCATGAACCAAATGCTAGATTCTGTGAAGAACCTGCAATAATTAATTAATGCATATACACGAGATATCAGAAATAATAGAACTTAGAATCACTTTTATATTGATCACGGGCCACTTCGAAGGGGTAACCTCTTTTGAGCAAGCTCAGTACAATTAACTTCATGGTGCCTTCATAGGCCTCAACACACACTTATATACTAAGTCTAGGCGCCAATACCATGGGTCAATACTATGTGTTAATACAAACCATGGGCTAAGTCTAGGTGCCAATACTATGAATCAAAACCATGGGACATATAATACTATGGGACGACTTACAAAGCATATGCGTCAAATACTATGGGTCAATACGATGGGCTAATATAAACTATGGATCAACAAATACTATGGGATGACTTACAAAGCATATGTGTCCAACAACAATATACTAGCAAAGTAAAGACATGGGTTCCTAACATCCCCTCTCCCTTAGAAAAAGTTTTGTCCTCAAAGCTTTAGATGTGGAAATTGATGTAGAATCTGAAGGAGTGGGTCCCCTGTATCATCCTCGGGTTGCATTCCGGGCCATTGGCGCCTTTTGAGTTTTAGGGAGGATTGCATGGAAGGATGTAGATGAAGAAGAACCATATCAACGACGTGAAAAGTGTGCGTAGAACGGTGTTGATCGGCTTGTTGTTTCAGTCGAATTCTTGCCATGTGAAGATTGTCCTGCAGAATGAGAAGAAGCTGATTGTGGTTTCGAAGAATTGAGTCAATTGCCTGAACTGGGGAGCTGTTGAAGGTGTATGGAAGAAGAACTGGCGGTGCCTGTCCAGAGACTGCTTCATATGGTGTCCTTTTAGATGTGGTACTATACCAATGGAGTGCTTCTAGGAAATCCAAAGAAATAGTTGTCCAAATCTGTGTAGGGATGGGAAAGGGTTTGAGCAGTCCCGAAAGGAGGGTCGTTTCACCCTTGTTGACCTGGAAAGTATCACAGTCAACCACCATCCGTTGAATTGTCATTTTCAATCCCTGCCAAAAGAAGTTACATTGTTCTTGGTCATACGTTTTGAGGAACCCAGAGTGCCCTACTGATGAAGAAGCATGGAGTTCATAGAAGAGATACCCCGTTGAACAGATTGCAACCAATTTGGAACAAGCAGAGAAATAGCTGTAAGAGAAACTGGGTCATCAAATGTGCGAGAAGGAGCATCTACCACGATATTCTCCTTACCCTTCTGGTAAGTGGTCACATAGTCATAACCCATGAGTTGGAGAACCCATTTCAGGTGTGCTGGGGAGGAGACCCATTGTTTTGGGAAAGTTTCCAGACTCTGGAGATCAGTCTTGATGTAGAAATAATTTCCCAATAGGGATGGCTGCCACTTTTGTACTGCATGCAAAATAGCCATCATGTCCTGCTGAGATGTAGATGCGGCAAAATGCTTACTGGAAAGGTCTCGTGAAGGTGGCAAGCCCAATGGTGCAACAAAGACACCTGCATATCTATCTAAGGAAGTAGTGGAGACCGTTGGTGGGTGCATCTGAAGGGAATGGAGCTGATCAATGATACCATGTGAATTCTTCTTAAGGATCTTTTCCAAACGATGTGAATTGATGATGCAGAGAGACTCTGGTTGTAAGCCCATAAATTTGTGTTGTGTCCCATTGACTGAAAACTGCATCCAAAGTTCATCAAAATCCCATAAGATGGGGCCAAGTGTGCGTAACCATTGAACGCCCAAAACTACATCACATCCACCTAAGGACAAGGCAAATATGTCAGAGCGCAGGTTATAATCTTCCATAGAGATACGCACATTATGAAACTTCCTTTTGCAATGTAAGGTGCCCCCATTGGCAACCATGACTTGAAAGATGGAACAAGGATGGACAAAACAATCAGCTTGTTTGGCAATCCGAGGGGTAATGAAGTTATGAGTGCTACCAGAATCAATGAGTATGGTAAGGGGGAGCTTCTTGAAGTATCCCTTGACCCGCATTGTTTGTGGGGTGGTGACGCTAGTTACAGCATGGAGAGAGATCTCGGGTGGATCGTCTTCAGATGGGGTGCAACAGGCGGGTGCTGAATGTCGACCTGAACATCTACTGTATCTGGAGCTTCTTCACCAAGTTCTAAGACAGGCAGAGAATCCACATCCAAGAGATAGAGCTTTTGTTGAACACATCTATGTCCCCGAGTGAATTTATCATCACAATTATAACAAAGCCCTTTTTCTCAGCGTGCCTACATCTCTGTTTCAGACAAATGCTTGATAGGAGTTGTTCGAGGAGCAGGTGTGATGGGAGGTCATTGGGAACTCATATTTCTGAAGGG
The DNA here is from genome assembly GCA_027924585.1 of Larix kaempferi. Classification (NCBI taxonomy): domain Eukaryota; kingdom Viridiplantae; phylum Streptophyta; class Pinopsida; order Pinales; family Pinaceae; genus Larix; species Larix kaempferi. The sequence continues at coordinate 9,476,289 of BSBM01000789.1, read as the reverse complement.
AACAAAGGTGGGTTTGGAGCGTTGTTGAACTGCGATCTTGTCCTCTGCCAACTTAGCCAACTCTAGGACTTCCATCATTGTGTTGAGACAGAACATTTTGACTTCTGAGCGGATTTCATCCTTGAGACCACTGATAAAACAACTCCTGTAGAATTCACCAGACAATGCTTCTGTGTGATTGGCTAGTTTCTCAAATTCTGTCTGATACTCTCTCACTGTGCCAATTTGGTGAAGTTTAGTGAGTGCTCCTATGCAGTCATCAAAAGCACTAGGACCAAATCGTGGCAAAATGAGTTGGCAAAAATCTATCAAGTTTGGCTCGAGATGAGCTTTGATGTACCAACAGTACCGTTGAAGGGATTCCTGTTCCAAATGAAAGGATGCAAGTGGAACTTTTTGGAAATCAAAAGTATTATGCAGACTGAAATATTGTTCTGCTCGGTATATCCATCCAGTCGAATCAGTACCATTGAAGCGAGGAAAATCAAACTTTGGACCACGAAAATTGCTGGAAGAAGAGAACCCAGTGGCTGCAGAAGATTCTGGTTAGTTATTGTTCATGGCTGAATGCTGAAGATGGAGGCTGAGAAATTTCTCATCCAGATCTTGGAGTTTGGTTTGGATGGCTGCAAGTGCTTCCTCCATGGTTTTTGCTCCTATGCGAGTGACAACCATAACCAGGATTTTTTTTTTTTTTTTTATTGTGGGGGGGGGGGGAATGGATAGAAAAACACAAACACAAGCTTATTTAGTAAGGGAAAATTTGGATTTGGGAAAAACTCGGAGGGGTAATTGGGGTTTGACTAGGTTTTCGACACTTTTTGAGGGACAGGGAGGCAAAAAATGGGGATTTCAGAAGTGGGAACTCTATGGTAAAATTTGAAGGCAATTGGGTGAAAATTGAAGAAGTTATGGCAAACCCTAAAAATAGACAAATGTGGGATTTTTGGTCGTGGGAAGTGGAATTTGGGATAGGGTCTTCACGAATGAAATAGGCAGAATGGGATTGCAGGGATGTCAGTGAAGTTTCAGGGAAAACAAAGTTGAAACAAGGGAGATATGGCCGAAAAACATAATTTTATACTCCCTTTTAAAAAAAAAAAAAAAAAATCAAAAATGGATTGGCAACAGCGGCGCGGAAGGGATCCACAACAGATGGATCTGCAATGGCGCGGAAGGGATAAAAAATGACTGGATCTCAAATGGCGACTGGATCTGGAACGACTTTCAGAATAGATCTGAAATGGCTGGATTTGGAGCGGAAGTGATCGGCAACAATTTAACTGAAAATAGATATGGACCCCAAGTATGTACGGCTTCCTAACAGTTCAGGTGTTTCACTCAGCCACCAATGCTATTTGACGGCTTGCGTATTGGAGCAGTACCCCTCACTCCACGGCTCAGGTAAAATTGATAACCACTTTGCCACAAACGACAACTCTTGGTTTACCTCACGGGTGGGAACTAGTCAATCAGGTAGGGGTCATTGCCCTTTTCACTGGCAGGTCCTCTCAATGGGCCAGCTACTTTGGGGTTCCTGTGGTACTCCTCACAATGAGTTTTAGAGCTTATGCCCAAGTACTTCCCACAGTTAAGTGAATAGGGATTATTCCCAAATTCGAAGCTGCAACAGATGCGAAAAAAAAATGGGCAGAAATTCCACCCAACGAGCCCAAGAAAGTGCTCTGATATCAGATGTGAAGAACTTGCAATAATTAAGTAATGCAAATACACGAGATATCAAAAATAATAGAACTTACAATCACTTTTATATTGATCACGGGCCACTTCGAGGGGGCAACCTCCTTTGAGCAAGCTCAATACAATTAACTTCATGTTGCCTTCATAGGCCTCAACACACACTTATATAATAAGTCTAGGCACCAATACCATGGGTCAATACTATGTGTCAATACAAACCATGGGCTAAGTCTAGGTGCCAATACTATGAGTCAAAACCATGGGACATATAATACTATGGGATGACTTACAAAGCATATGCGTCCAATACTATGGGCTAATATAAACTATGGATCAACAAATACTATGGGACGACTTATAAAGCATATGCGTCCAACAACAATATACTAACAAAGTAAAGACATGGGTTCTTAACAGATTCACAGATTTCAAATCAAGATGATCCTCCAGAAGAAACAAGCCTTGAGATAGAGGAACCATCTCCAGACACTACCATGGTGCTATGGGATTGGGTACCTTTACCCGAATTGATAGAAAATGATCCCGTGGAAAGCTCAGTTTCTGCTGTAAACATTACTACTCACAGTAAAGGTCCCATTGCAAATCTGGTTCCAAGCTCGACCATTCCCAAATCGAAAATTTCAAAAGAATTACTTAGAAAACATATAACAGTCATTCCCCCACAACCTAAAGCTAACCTAACAGCGGCCAAGCAGCCAAGCATTGACACAACAGTTCAGCAACCAAAGGTCACACTGAATAAGACAGACCATCAAACGAAAATTGTAAAAGAATGTGATATGGGATATGACATCATTGAAGATATAAAGAAAGTAAAGGAAAATGTTTCAATATTCGATATGTGCAGTTTTCCCCAGCAATGAGACAAGTTGTTGCATGTCCTTCAATCTTAGCCCAGTGCTCCATTAACAGATACTCAAGAAGACCCTGAAATTAATGAGGCCAATATCAGCGGGAAATCCAAATTTTAGATATTGCCATTCCTTTTAAATTTTGAAATATTTAATCACAATGTGCACAATTGCCTGGTAGATTCCGGGGCATCTTCCAATGTCATCCCACTATCTATCGGTAAAAAGATCAATGGTCAGCCAATTCCATCTCCTGCCCAGATTATTCAGTTAGATAGAACTGCTGTTAAAGTTATCGGGGAAATGAAAGATGTTCTCATTAGGTTGTCAGCAGATTCTAGAGTCTGTCAGTTCATTGATATAATGGTAGTTGACATTCCCGAAGCCTATGGTTTGATCCTAAGCAGAGACTGGTCCACAAAGTTGAACGCTTACTTTGCAAATGATTGGTCCCATTTGTGGTTGTCTTATCAAAACAGACAGAATCAGATCAAGGTTCTGAGAGAACCACACATGAAACAAAATGTAACTCAACTAGAAGGAAAGAATGAAGCTGTAGCCTTCTCATGCTCAGTTTTGGGAAATTGTTTTTTTAGAAATTGATCCGAGTAATTATCAGTCTAAAACTATTGGCCATGAATCAGATAAACAGTCTGATCTCCTTCATTTTTCTCGGACTAATGATATTGACTGTAATATAGTTAATTTAGTCACTGACTTAGATCATAAAGATACTAACTTAGTTGAATCAAACAATTTTTTCTGGACATTATACTTTGATGGTTCTAAAACTTTGGAAGGATCCGGAGCCGGTTGCGTTCTGATGGATCTGGAAAGAAATAAGTATTTTCTGTCCTTTAGGTCAGAATTTGATTGTACTAACAACACTGCTGAATATGAAGCATTGGTACACGGATTAAAGAAAGCCATCGGTTTAAATGTTAAGTACCTGAAGGTGTTTGGTGACTTGGAAATAGTTGTGAGACAGGTAAGAGATACCATTCACTGTCTTTCACCTCATTTGAGGAGTTATCAGGCTGAGGTATGGGATTTAATTATGCATTTTGATGCTTTCAATATAAAGTCTATTCCTAGATTGCAAAATTCTGCAGCTGATTTGTTAGCAACATCCGCTTCCAGATTGGTGCCAACTAATAACAAGTGTTCAATTGAATTAATTTTCAGGGCTTCTATCCCTGACAATATCACAAACTTCAGAGTTTTCGATGATGACGAACAGATTATCAGTTTTATAACAAACGAAGATATATTTCAAGAGGCTGTGATAGATGAAGAACAACACGATTTTGACTTACAAAAGAAAGATACGACTAAAGGCAATTTCATCCCCAAAGGGCTGAGGTCGCTTGAAATGTTGTTTGATCTTCAGAGCAAGTTCAAAAGGCCAGTGAATACTAAGACCAATAGCTCATCAATGTAGCATGAATTAGTTAATCTGGGCACCGAGGCTGAACCAAAATTTGTTAACCTTGGCAAATGTTGTTCACCAGGAGAAAGGGATAAGTTCATCAAGCTATTTCGACAATATAAGGATGTTATTGCATGGACTTATGAAGATCTGAAAACATATGACGTGCGCATTATTCAGCATGTCATACCAATGAAAGCGGGTGTCAAGCCATTTCAGCAGCAATTAAGAAGGATGCATCCTACTCTGGAACCTCTGATTCAAAAGGAATTGAAGAAGCTACTGGACACTAAAATAATCTTTAATTAGGTCCGGCATTCTGAGTGGGTTGCTACTTTAGTTATCGTGAGAAAGATGTCAGGAGAGATAAGACTATGTGTTGACTTCAGAAATTTAAACAGAGCTTCAGATAAAGACAACTATCCTGTCCCTTCAATGGAACAAATTCTTCAAATGGTGTCAGGATCTGAGCTATTTTCCCTTCTTGATGGCTTCTCTGGTTACAATCAAGTATTGGTAGCTGAAGAAGACCGACTTAAGACTACTTTCCACACTAAATGGGGAACGTTCGCATACCAAAGAATGCCTTTTGGCCTAATAAACGCAGGAGCTACGTTTCAGCTAGCAATGGACATTGCCTTCCAAGGATTGGGTGGCCATTGTGTCGTGGTCTACTTAGATGATGTGACAATTTTTTTGAAGAAAAGAGAAGACCATGTTGTTTATTTGAAGCACATTTTTTATCGTTGTCGAAAATATGGTATCTCCCTAAATCCCAAGAAGAGTGAATTAGCTGTTCCTGAAGGTAAACTGCTGGGCCATATCATTTCCAAAAGAGGAGTATCAATAAATCAAGAAAGAGTGCAAGCTATCAATAAAATTCCAATGCCTCATAACAAGAAATCCATGCAGTTGTTTATGCGTACTATCAATTTTGTCCGAAGGTTTGTCCCTAATTTAGCGCAAATTGTTAAACCTTTGTAGCAAATGGTCAAGCAAAGCATACAGTTCAAGTGGACAGACTTAGAAAAGGATGCATTCAGAGACATTAAGGTAGCCATAGCTAAGGCTCCTTCCTTAAGAAGTCCAGATTTTGACAAGGATTTTATATTGTATACCTTTGCTTCGAATGATTCTCTCGTGGCTGTGCTCATGCAAAAGGTAGAGCTAGGAGATGAATACCCAATCTCGTTTATGAGCACTGGTCTGCAAGGTGCTAAACTGAACTATCCTATTTTCAACAAACATGCGTATGCTGTCTTCAAAGCAGTCAAACAGTTCATACCATATATTCTTAAGAACATAACTAAAGTTATAGTTCCTCACCCAGTGGTTAGATCCCTTTTCGTTCAAAAGGAATTGGGAGAGAGGAGGGGAACTGGGTCACGGCTCTTCAAGAATATGATTTAGAATTTAAACCAGCTACCATCATCAAGGGACAAGGCCTGTGTAAATTGCTTACAGACCATCCAATTGATGAAGAGCAGCATTGGAAGAATGAAGCCAAGCTGAATTCGATTGAGGTATGTCCCATTTTCACATTTCTTGAATCGTGGTATAGAGATCTAGTGCACTATTTGCAGCAAGGATATCTACCAGAACATTGGAGTTCTAAGCAAAGAAGGGCACTCCGTTTGAAATCAGCAGCTTCTCAAATAATCGATGGAATACTTTTCAGAAAGAATTACGATGGAATTTTTCTGAGATGTGTAGAAAAGGAAGATGCAAGCAAAGTTGTCAAGGAATTGCATGATGGTCCTACTGGTGGACATTATTCAGGAGAGACAACAGCTCACAAAATACTCAGAGCTGGATATTATTGGCCCATTTTATTCCGAGATGCCTATGCTTATGCATGAAACTATGACATTTTCCAAAGAAGTGCTGGGAAATTACCTAAGGCAGCAGGACCTTTGCAGCCAGTTATTATCTCAGAACCTTTCGAACAATGGGGTATAGATGTCATTGGAGAGATAAAGCCAAATTCTTCTCTTCAACATCAATACATCCTCACAGCCAGAGACTACTTCACGAAATGGATGGAAGCTATCCCATTGCACAAGATCAACGAAGATACAGTGATCAGTGTCTTGAAAGAGAACATCATAACTAGGTTTGGGGTTTTAATTTCCCTAGTATTTGATAATGCCACCTATTTCTTATCTTTTAAAATAAATGAATTTGTTTATGAATGGGGAATTAAACTTCATTATTTAGCCAGTTACTATCCTCAAGGAAATGGATTAGCTGAATCTTCAAACAAAAATCTCATCTGAATTCTCAAGAAGACCGTGATAGAAAATCAGAAAAGTTGGCATATAGCTCTCCCAAATGCCTTATGGGTAGATAGGGTGACTCCAAAGAATGCGTTAGGGGTTTCCCCTTACACTCTAGTCTATGGCAAGGAAGCTATTCTGCCCCAAAACATCTTGCTCCCATCCTTACAGTTATCCCAAGCCTCTTGAGGATCTAGTAGTCAGGTTCTATAATCCATAATTGATACCTTGCTTCAGCTTGAAGAAGCCCGACAGAGGTCCAAAGGCTGATTCCATCAACACCAAGACATAGTCAAAAGGTGGTTTGATAAAAGGAAGTCTGGGAAAAGAAGTTTTGAAGTAGGATATTTAGTTCTAAAATGCGATCATAATCATGAAGGCAAGGGAATGCACGCAAAATTTCAACACTTATGAATAGGCCCTTACCAAATTTCTGCAAAGCTCGGCCCATCCACTTACAAGCTGACAGACCTCCAGGGAGAGGAAGTGACCCTTCCTCTCAATGGCCTCACCTTGAAAAAATACTTTGCGTAGTCTCAATGAGACTTTCTGTACATAAATAAAGCTTTTCTTTCATGTTACTTAGTCCCTTGTTTTCTTTGTTTCAACTATTTTGTCCCCTTTTCTTAGCATTTGAACTTTTGTACAATTTGTTTTTTGAAGTGCTTGCAGTCGGGCCTCTCATAAAGTTAGATCTCTCGAAGAAATCTCACAACTCGGGAAGTAGAAAATACCCTCAAATGAAACTTTATCCTTGCATTTTCGGCTTTGCTGATCGTTCTCTAGAATGAAGAGATCATTTCCTATTGGTCAAACTAACCCTTGTTTAAATAGCAGAGATCTATGATTATCTTTATTACTATCCTCGGGCTCCATCCACTTTCACACTTAAAAGCATCTCAAGAAAATCACTAAAGTTGGACCCACGAAAAGTAGCACATCTTGAAGGCATAGGGTATTGAAATGACTCCATGCTGCAAATCTAAAAGCCAAAATGGCTTATAATCAAGGGTCTGTTTTCCAGAGATTCTCGCCTCAATTAAAGCATGGCTGAGACAAAAGCAAAGCATATAAGCCAAGAAAGTTGTCCAAAAGACTTAGCTCAAGCTAGGCTCCTCTCCGTTCGTGAGGCTTGATAAATCAATAAAATATCTCACTCACACAAAAGGACATTATGGATTGAGGAGCCGAAATCAAAGATAAGTTTTTAAAAGAAAATATTTCTAGAAGGCTCAAGCAACAAAGTTGTCAAAATGTATGAACATCCAAAAGGATGCAGCCGGCATGGGAATGAGGAACAAGAGCAATAGTGTCTATGAGAAGTTGTTGCAAATCCTGTGGAGTCCGACAGCCGTGACTATCTAAAAGATGAATCTTCTAAAATAAATCCCATATGTTGGCCCTTTGAAAGTATTAAAGATGTCTTCATCAAAGCTCCCCTTTTCCCAATGGCCGATAGATAAAGTGACTACTTCCTTTGCCGAGATTTGAATGCTCAGCGGAATATTGTATATAGGATGGATAGCTTTTAAGAAAGTTTCTAATTAACGAGAAGGATATTTTTTCAGAGATCTGTGTTCACCAGCGACTCACCAATTGTTGTTGCAGCAACATCCCTCCCCAAAACTTTGTAGATAGTGGGGCCCCTCCTTTTTATTTTCTTAAGAAAGTCTGGTTAAAAGGATTAAACCTCCTTTGAAGAGCCATGAACTTAGTTTTGTTTCAAGTGGAAAACCTGTTTTTAAAAGTTTGAAGTTTTTCTTCTAAGTCAAAACTCAAAGTTTTCTCCTGAAACGGTGGAAGAACTTGGGATGTTCACCCGTAATTGCGGAAAGACTTAAAGTTTCTCCCCGAAACGGCAGAAGCACTTACATATTTTTTGAACTTCGGAAGAACTCAAAGTTCTCTCTAGAAACGACGAAAGCACTTGAAACGTTTCACTGCAATGGGTACCCTCTAACCAAGTTCCCAGGCCATCCACTTTGTAGAAAAGACTTACCAAACTTTTTCATCATTTGCGGAAGAACTTACCGAGTCTTTCCACAACGGGAACAACTCAAGAAACTTCGCTGCGATAAGCTTTCGGGAGAATCATTTTTGGAAGAACTCGCAAAGTCCTCCCGAAACGTCGGGACAACTCACGAACTTGCACCGTAAATGTTTTTTTTTAGCTCGACGATTCCGGAAGAACTCGTCAAACCTTTCCGCAAAAGCAGAGCGTCTTTCGTTTCTCTCCCACAATAAGCAAAGCCTGCCACATTCGAACTCCAAGTTCCCCTCGCACTTTGGAAGAAACTGATGAAGTCCTCCTGCAACCACGGACGGGACTCATCTTTTCCTCCTGATGTTGACGATCGTGCATAAATGCCAAAAGGATGGAAGTGACCCCTCCGTACAGGTAATTAACCTCGTCATAGTTTCGCCACCTGCCCAATTTATTGCTCACACGTACCAATCTCAATATAAGGGTGGCGGGTTTTCTATTGTACCGTTGTTAGATTTTGATTCGGAGGATGCCGTTTGAAGCCGCACGAATCAATTCACTCTAGCTCAGCCCATTTGCCACCAAGCCAACCCCATTTTCACCGTTTTTTTCACTACCAGGTAAGTGCTTTTACAGTTAATATTGTCTTATATATACATCAAAGCTGTTTCGGGTGTTTTTCGTCTCATTACGTGACCTATGGGAACTTATAGTAGACTATCCTTAGAGATTTACAGCCATTACAACCCCATAGATTTCTCATTGCTAGTAGCTAGAAGTCATGACCAAGCCAAATCATTCTTTGTTGGCCCATTGTTAATTCAAGCTTGCTAAGTCGCACCGGCCGTAGAGCCATCACACGCCTACCTAAGCCAAGCCGATGCACTCAAGCCGAGTTTTTTCGCGTTTAAACGAGAGAAAGTGCCAGTCATAGCTGGCTAAGATACTCAAACAGTTAGCTGCTTGGCTTGGATAGGTCAGTCATTAAAAGCGACTGCATTATGTGTTTTGCTTCCTAGCCAGCCTGCCCTTCACACGTCAACCATTAGAAGTTCCTATAATTTAAAGAAGCTTATCTTCAAGAATGAGGAAAGAAATAAGTTTTATGCGTCACCTTTTTCGGAAACATCTCAAAAGGGTTCCTTCCTTCCTTTGCCTCCCTAGAACAATCAAGTCTGATGACCATATTTTGTTTTCTTGGATAATCTATGTTTGGTTTGCTTCCCCAGCATGCAGCCTTATAATTTTCTTATATTTATCATCAGCATGCTAAATCTATCTTGCTCTATGTTACGCTCTCATAATGATTTACAATTTTATATTCATTCACATATGGTTGCGGACAAGGATAAGCCACAATGCCAAAAGGTGGTAGAAAGAAAGCTAAAATGATGGAGCCAGAGCCAATGCAACCAAGAACTGAAACTCTTTTTCAAGATACAAAGTGCACTACTGGAATCCCTCCCGAGGTCAGGTGGGGAGATGTTTACCGGAGGATCAATGACCAAGACATCCCAGACGTGTTGTTAGAAGAAGAACAAATCTACCTAAACATTAGGACCTCTGACATAGCCAGGGCTTCTACTCACCCTGAGCTATTCCCGTGCTCAGAATTGATCGGGTGGATATTGGAACATGCCAACCCACAAACAAGAGTGTTGCATGACAGCAAGGGAGAGCCATTTGCTTCATTCCATCCATCTTATATTGCAACAACCTACAAATTCTCACATCCCCAGTAGGCATTGAACGATGAATGGTTGGGACAGATGAATAATTTCAAAATAGCTAAGAGGTTGTTAATCACGGGAAAGCAGTTGAGGAAAAGGGACAATGATGAGTATGACGTTTAGAGCCTAAGACCACCTTTCAAGTTGATTTCCCTTATGCTAAGCAGAATTTTCGGCATGCCCGATGGGACCATATATAGGATACAATGGGCCCCCATAATCCATGCCATAGCATTTAAAGGGACAGTGTTTGATTGGGCTACTATCCTCTCAGATAGTTTAGCATCCACTGTGGCCGCAGCTAAATAAGGTTTGGCCTTAAAAAAGTCAGAGTTCTTCATTTCTTTGTACCTCATTGATTGCATCTTGGTAAATCTTCCTTTCCCCAGGCTAGGATTCTTATGGGATCAGTCCAACACACTGGTATACACTGCTTATAAGATACTGTGGGCTCAAAATCACAAGGCACACTATAAGCTCATTTGTGAAGAGTTCATTATGCCTCTATATGAGTAGATGTTCAATGAAGAGCCCAATTGCCTGTCAGAGAATGCCATGGAAGTCTTGGAAAATTATGGCGATTTCTACTTCTCAGGAGAAGGTACCTATATCAGGATGTTCGGAGGTACTAAGCCACCATACATCTTACCAAAATACACCACTGATTATGTGGTCCTAAAAGAAGCATTCAGGCAAGTTTTCCCTGATGGAATAGGAGGAGTTTTTAGTAAGCAACATAAGGCTTCTTTCCCTCCTTTGCCTTTTTGTATAGGGGCCTATAAGTTCTCAGGGCTTGCAGCAGCCGAAGAGTTCATTCAGGAGTTGAAAGCTTTTCACTTTGGTGAGGCAATCTTTCATAGAGATGACAAGCGAAGCAAAGTTGCGGAGCGTTGCAAGGAATTGTATGCTCATTTTGAGTATGCCCATTACTATGATGATGAAGAAGAAGTGTTCAGGGGAATTAGTAATATGACTGAATTACATATTTGTCGTCACAGCAGTGGAGTTAGCTCTAGATATGCCACAACCCGAGAAGCCAGTTTGCAGAAAGAAAGGGAAGCAGCTGAGGCCCTGGCTCGCGAAGAACAAAGATTGAAAGAAGAGGCAAGGTTGGAGCAAGAAGCTAAGGAGGCAAGGTTGCAGCAAGAAGCTAAGGAAGCAAGGTTGCAGAAGGAAGCCGAAGAAGCAAAACTGCAGCAGGAAGCTTAGGAACAAGAGCAGAGGGAGGAAATTAAAAATCAACAAGAAGCTGAAGAAGCAAAAAGAAAGCAAAATGCTGAAAGAGAGAAAAATGCCGAGGGAGAAATTAAGGCCAATGAAGATGCTCACGCAGGTGGCTCTGGCACCCAAAATATGGAAATAGATTCATCGCAGGTAGTGCAGACCCCACCTGCGGAGGCAGAAGTCCATATAAGAGACCTCCCGATCATCCCTTTCACCCCATCCGAAGATGATACTGTGTTCCGATGGGATAAATTTGTCTACTATAAGAAGAGGAAGGCTGTGGTCCTGAAGTCAGAAGAGAGGATAAAGAGACTTTTCCAGGCAGATATTGTCACCCAGCAAGAAACCACGGTCATGCAAAATACAAATAAAGCCCCCATAGCCATGACATCCGCCGCTGTGTCGACAGCAAAAGCAACAAAAGACAATGTGATTGGCATGGTCAAAGAGTTTGAGTCAACAAAGAGAAGAGCTCGCATGCTGCAACATACTGTGGCTATGAGCAGGCTTATAGGCATCTCGTAGTGAAAAAATATAATCGCCTATCTGCTGATCACAAGGAGTTGTCAGATAAATATCGACATCTGGAAGAATAAAAGGAGCACCTGGCAATCTAGATGATGCTTCTAGAACTGGAAAAGAATGATTCTGAGGCTAGAGTATTTCACCTGGAAGTAGACAAGCAGGCAATGGTTGAGCAGTTAGAGCAAGCAGAAAGTAGAGCGATGGATATGTCTCCCTTTCATGAGCAGTCTTGTGACATTTTAAGTCAAATGCATGCCACACAAGAACTGATTACTAAGGAGGTGTGCAAGCTCCAAACTATGCTGGTCAGGTTGAAAGAAGTCAATGATGAAACCATCAGGCTTAAAGGCAAGTACATTTAGGTTAAAGAAAACATTTTGAGCCAGATGGAGTGGAGAGAAGGGAAGGTGGATTTCCCTAAGCATCTCCCATTCAAATCTGTGGATGGTTTTAAGGAAGATGTAGCTCTTATGGAGTTTTGCAGGAATTGTGGCGCCAAGCTGATGGCTAAAATCCAGGGAAAAATTGAGAAAGTTAACGGCCTATATCAAAAGATTCATGAAGTACATGAAAATTGCAAGCTTATTTTTCCTCAGAACCTGGATGATTTTCCAAGCAAAGAGCAACGTTTGTCAAACTTGAAGGAAGAGCTGGGCATTCAAATAGAGTATGTAAAGAAGATTGATGTGCTTGCCACCGATGATTTTCATCATTACATTGGGCTATCATCAGTATACAATCATATGCTCAAGGAGATCCACCAGGAAACAATAGTAGAAATTCAGGGTATTGAAGCAGAGCTTGGTAAGCATGTAACTTCACAGAAGATCCTGCTCCCCTCACCAACAAATGTGGTGGTAAGAGACATTGGTATATGGTGCAGTTATATTGCAGAAGAAGAGAAGAAGGTAGTAGCAACAGTATCAGCCGGGATAGGCACATCATCCCCAGCAGAAGCACCACCCCAGGGATAAACACGCTAGTCATAATGTGCTGTTTTATTTTGGTTTACTCCTTCCTTATGGTTAGAGCTTGGAGTTACAAGGACAACTGTCCTTTTCTGTTGTAAGAAGGAATTTCTATTATAGAAAAAAGGCCATGAATTGTTATTTCTTGGTAAAATCTTTAAAGGACAAGTGTAAAAGGCCATGTGGCAGCCCAAGAGGCATTTTGTAAGCTTATAAATAGATGCATAGGGAAGAGTGTGAGGGACTTTTGGCAGGGAAAATGAATTTTCTGAACTTGTACGAACTATTTTGCACTTGCTCCAAGAAAATGAATTTTGCCTAATAAGAGCCTGGAGAGGACGTTTTTTGCCTAGAAATGTGTGTTGGATGCATGCTGATTCATTCTTGTGTCATTCATATCTTACTGTGAGATCTTTCGTTGCTGTCCTGAATTATTTATGAGTATTGAATGATCTTACTATTTTCTATGTAATGATGTTCTTTCTAAATGAGAAATAGAATGTTTTCTTATGAATTGAAAGCTATCTTTTATGTCTTTAATCTCATGCTGTCGATGCATTTTACGATTCAATGGCTACCTATTGATCTTTATATGTTTCTTGCAGCATATTACTCATATTTACAATTTGCTCCCTACAGGGATAGATTAGATTTATTTCAGTTTTAGATACAGATTTGTTTCTGTTAAGCTTAAACCAAATAGACTAGCAAGATCACTGAAAGAAGCATAATCACAAGATAGACACAGTATTTACCCTGGGAAACCCTCATGGGGTAGAAAACCCAGCAAAGCTTTCCTCAATAAGATGATCAACCAAAAATACAAGATGTGCTCCCTCCTTCTTCTCCTCCTTAGCAGATCTCCCAGACAAGTGCGCTACTTTTCTCAAGTGAGAAAGTGTGTCTAATGAGGAGTTCACCTCCTCTATTTATACTAACTCCCGACCACCAAAAATACCTAATGGGGCCGACCTCTCCTGGAGAAGTCTAATAACCCCTAAAACATAACCTTAGGGCCGACCCCCACATGGTGGGTCTAATAACCCTAGTTACCACAACTCCTCGGAGGAATAAACATCTCCGGATACATAATAGAATCACCTCGGAGGGATGGAACATCTTCGGAATAAATAATGTACAAATATAATATTCTTAGAAGTTACAATATTCAACACTCCCCCTTAACGAGAAGGATATTATAACATCTGCAGGAGCAAGGAGTCATTGACTACATCATACATGATACATCTATAAATCATCGGAAGCTTTCTTCAATTCATCATCATCAGTAACTCAACTAGTTACTGGAACATTGATATCACTCGATCATCAGCATCGTCAACGATCATCAGCATCGTCATCACACGATCATCGGCATCGTCATCATACGATCATCAGCATCGTCATCATACGATCATCAGCATCATCATCATACGACACGATCATCAGCATCTTCATCATACGATCATCAGCATCGTCATCATACGATCATCAGCAAAGTCATCATACGATCATCAGCATCGTCATCACACGATCATCAGCATCGTCATCACACGATCATCAGCATCATCATCATACGATCATCAGCATCATCATACGATCATCAGCAAAGTCATCATACGATCATCAGCAAAGTCATCATACGATCATCAGCATCGTCATCACACGATCATCAGCATCATCATCACACGATCATCAGCATCGTCATCATACGATCATCAGCATCGTCATCATACGATCATCAGCATCATCATCATACGATCATCTTACAGGATGATCAATCCTGCTCTCTTTAGGACATAAGTCCAGGGATGATGCAATCCCAACCACAGTACCAGTCCTTTTTCATACTGGATGTGACCTAGATCAGATCTAGGATTTACCGTCACAGAGCCAGTCCTCTTTCATACTGGATGTGTCACATCTACAGAGCCAGCCCTGTTTCATGCTGGATGTATCATATCTACAGAGCCAGCCCTGTTTCATGCTGGATGTATCACATCTACAGAGCCAGCCCTCTTTCATGCTGGATGTATCACATCTACAGAGCCAGCCCTCTTTCATGCTGGATGTAACCTAGAACAATTCTAGGATTTGTCACGTACATTTTGAACCGAGGTCCAGGGACGATCCAGTCCTATCATGTACCTTTTGAACCGAGGTCCAGGGACGATCCAGTCCTATCATGTACCTTTTGAACCAAAGTCCAGGGACGATCCAGTCCTATCATGTGCCTTTTGAACCGAAGTCCAGGGACGATCCAGTCCTATCATGTGCCTTTTGAACCAAAGTCCAGGGACGATCCATTCCTATCATGTACCTTTTGAATCGAAGTCCAGAGACGATCCAGTCCTATCATGTACCTTTTTGAACCGAAGTCCAGGGACGATCCAGTCCTATCATGTACCTTTTGAACCAAAGTCTAGGGACGATCCAGTCCTATCATGTACCTTTTGAACCGAAGTCCAGGGACGATCCAGTCCTATCATGTCATGCATTTATCAGAGACCTCATGTCTACGGCTCAATTCAAAGGACCATAGTCCGAGGACGATCCAATCCCCTTACCTGTTCATTCAGGATTTTGTTCTCGGAGACATCTTGTCTACGGATCACTTTAGGACTAAAGTCCATGGATGATACAATCCTCTCATCACTATTGGTACAAGTATCTTCATCCATACAAGTACAAACATGTATCAATACATCAAGGTATCATCAAAGCATGTATTCTCATCAATAGCATCGATACATATATCATCAAAACATGTATTTTCACTAATACATCTGTCATCAAAAGCATGTATTCTCACTAATACATCTATCATCAAAAGCATGTATACATCTAACACATCTATCATCAAAAGCATGTATACATCTATCATGTATTCTCACTAATACATCTATCATCAAGAGCATGTATACATCTAACACATCTATCATCAAAAGCATGTATACATCTATCATGTATTCTCACTAATACATCTATTATCAAGAGCATGTATACATCTAACACATCTATCATCAAAAGCATGTATACATCTATCATGTATTCTCACTAATACATCTATCATCAAAAGCATGTAACATCTATCATGTATTCTCACTAATACATCTATCATCAAAAGTAAAAATATAAGAGTCCTAAATCTAAATGATTCTAAGTAACTAAGTGTAGTAAATAGGTAACCTCATCATTGATGAGGCAGACTTGTTATCAGATACTATACTACTCCCCCTTTCGAGGAGGGTCCTTTTGAACTACACCAAGCTTGTCTCAGAAGTACTCAAACTTTACTCGAGACAGAGGTTTAGTCAAGATATCAGCAATCTGATCCTCAGTGCTTATATACTCGAGCTTGATAGCTCACCTTTGCACCATATCTCGTATATAGAAGTATCGGGTCTCAATGTGTTTTGACTTATCGTGGAACACAGGATTTTCAGTCATCTTAATGCAGCTTTGATTATCACACATAATCATAGTGGGATCCATTTCTAAGTCAAACACTCCAGATAATAGTTTCCGAAGCCATACTGCTTCACAGCTGGCAGAATAGGCAGCTATATATTCTGCTTCAGCAGTATTGAGGGCCACACTAGATTGTTTCTTGCTAAACCATGAGATCATGGCAGATCCAAGACCGTAGCATCCACCTGAAGTACTTTTTCTGTCTGAGACACTACCTGCCCAGTCAGAGTCTGAGTAACCATGTAATATGAGTTCATGACCTCCGAGATAATATAGACCAAAATCTAATGTACCTTTTAGGTACCTCATTATATGCTTTGCAGCTATTAAGTGAACCTTTCTAGGTTCTACTAGATATTGACTTAGGGTATTTACAGCAAAGCATATATCAGGCCTAGTATTTGTTAAATACATCAATGACCCGATAATTTGTCTATATAGGGTTATGTCCACTAATTCTGATGAATCATTAACTAATAACTTCAAATTGGAGTCCATGGGAGTGGCCATGGCTTTACACTCCAACATATCAAATCTTTTGAGAATCTCCACACTATACTTACCTTGATTTAGAAAGATTCCTTTTGGTTCTTGCCATACTTCTAAGCCTAAGAAGTAGTGCATTAATCCGAGATCTTTCATCTCGAATTCTGAGGAAAGCTTCTTCTTGCTTTCAATAATTTGTTTCTCATTTCCAGTTAGAAATAGATCATCTACATATAACAACAATATAACTGGTTCATCATCCATCACTTTGAGGTAAAGATTGGGGTCAGCTTTACTTTTGGTAAAGCCCATGCTTGTTAAGAAATTGTCTATCCTCCCGTACCAAGCCCTGGGAGCTTGCTTCAATCCATATAATGCCTTTTTCAGTTTGCATACATGGGTCCTTCCATCCTTGACCTCAAACCCTTGTGGTTGTTCTATGTATACTTCTTCTTCAATTACACCATTCAGAAAAGCTGTCTTAACATCCATTTGGTGTAATTTCCACTTCATCATGGATGCAAGTGTCATGATAGTTCTAATTGAAGTATACCTAGCAACTGGTGCAAATGTTTCTTCATAATCAATTCCCTCCTTCTGAGAGAATCCTTTGGCTACAAATCTTGCTTTGTATTTTTCAATGCTGCCATCTGCAGCATGTTTTATCTTGAAAATCCATTTGGAAGAAACTACACTTTTATCTTTTGGTTTGGGGACTATATCCCAAACATCATTTTTCATTATTGACTGATATTCTTTTGTCATTGCTTCTACCCATTCTTTCTTCTGAACTGCCTCTTCATAGTTGGTAGGTAGTTGATCCACAAGATCACACATCAAGGCCATATAGTTGGACACTAGCTTTGGTTTCTTTCTTTCTCTAGTGGAGCCTTCAGGAGCTCCATATTTTTCAGCCCCTTGAATAATATCTCTAGCCCAAGCTGGCCTTCTTTTCTTAGATAGGTCTGAAATAGGAGGCTCTTGTGGTTCCAACATGTCATGATCCTCTGGTGAATCATCTTCAGGAATGGGCACAGCCTCCGTGATTCTGGGAGATGTATCTTCTTCATAGATTTCTTCAAGTTGGCACTTTCTGGATTTCTTGAGAGCTGCTTCTTCATCAAAAGTTACATCTCTACTTATTTCTATGTGATGAAAACCTGGAATGTAAATTCTGAAGGCTTTGGATGATTCACAATAACCAACAAATATTCCCTTCTTACCAGAAGGGTCCAACTTGGTTCTCTTTTCTTTTGGAATGTGGATGTACACAGGACACCCAAATATTTTAAGATGACTTACTTCAGGCTTCTTTCTTGTAAACACTTCTTCTGGAGTTTTGAAATCAAGGGCACTATGAGATAATCTATTTTGCACATATACTGCTGTCTTGGCTGCTTCAGCCCATAGATACATGGGAAGATCTTGGTCATGTATCATAGTCTTCACAGCTTCCATGATTGTTCTATTTTTCCTTTTAGCCACCCCATTTTGTTGGGGATTATAGGGAGTAGTTAGTTCCCTTTTAATTCCAGCTTCTTTACAAAAGTCTTCAAAGTCCTTTGAGGTAAATTCTCCGCCATTATCTGTTCTGAGAGTTTTGATTCTCTTTTCTGAGAGATTTTCTATTAGAGCCCTGAACTCTTTGAATTTTCCAAAGACTTCATTCTTATCTTTTAGGAAGTATATCCAAGTTTTTCTTGAATAGTCATCAATGAATGAAAGATAGTATTCAAACCCACTTAGAGAAGTAGTGGGCATTGGTCCACATACATCTAAGTGTATTAGATCCAGAATGTTCTTAGTCTTTGTTTCACTCTTTGGAAAGGGGTTCTTGACATTTTTCCCTTTCTTACATCCTTTACATGAGCCATCATGATCAGCTTTCAAATTTGGTAATCCTATGACTACCTTGCTTACATAGGGTAAAGCTTTATAGTTGATGTGAGCTAATCGTCTATGCCATAGCTCACTGGGGCTAGAGATATCATGAGCAAGGGCAGCTTCTGGATGACCCTTGAGCTTATAGAGACCTCCTTCTTCTTCACCAATGACAACTGCATCTTTAATTGTCTTTCCTTTGGACCACATGAGTACTTGTCCATCTATGAAAGCCACTCTAAATCCTTTCTTATCTAGTGCTGAGATAGAGAGTAGATTCTTCTTTAAACCTGGTACATATAAGATGTCTTTCATCTTCAAAGGTGTTCTAGAGTCTAGCTTGTAGCTAGCTTCACCAATTCCTTTGATGGGATATTGGTAGTCATCTCCTAGAGATACCTTTTGTGTAGAAGACTTTTCTTCAAGATTTGAGAAAGTCTTTCTTTGACCTGTCATGTGCTTAGAAGCACCACTGTCAATGAGCCATGTATCTTCTCCAGGAGATACAGATCCAGAGAGTGCAAAGAATAGGACATATTCTTCTAGATCTTCTTTCTTCACCTTATATCTTTTCCTTTTAGGTCTTACCTCTACCTCTTCTTCTTCTTCTTCATCTTCTTCCTCTTCTTCACTATCATTTTCTGCCATATGTGCATGGTGTCTTTTGTGGATAAACTTATTCTTTTGTGAAGGACAAAATCTGGAGATGTGTCCTAGTTTATCACAGTTGTAGCATTTGACTATGGAAAGATCTCTTACTGGAATTGGTCCTTTTCTCCTTTTAGGTCTAGAGAAGTGTTGAGATCCTTTGTGGTCAACTTTCTTGAGATGACCCATTCTTCTTCTTTTGGTATGGGTGGCCAAAGCTTGGTCATCCTCTTTGAGAAGAGCTTCTCTGTTGGCTACCTTAGCTTCTTCTTGAACACAATCCTCCCATACTATATCAAACTTCATGCTCTCTTTCCTAGCACACATGGTTTGTATGAATGATTCCCAAGGTCTAGTGAGACCATTGAGAGCAGTCATCACAAGTTCATCCTCATCAAGAGTATCACCAATTGCATCTAGTTGTTCCTTGATTTGTGAAACCCTTGAGAAGTAGTCTTGAATGGATTCTCCTTTGTGCATCTTGGTACTCTTCAATTGAGTCCTTAGGTTCATCTTCCTATTGATGTTCTTTCCTTCATACATTCTTCCAAGGGCATCATACATTTCCTTTGGATTCTTCTTGGAGGCCACTTGGGGAATCAAGTGGTCTTTAATAGAATCAGCTATGATTCTCTTTGCCCTAATCAAATCCTTCCTGTGCTTTTCTTTGGCTTCATCTGCTTCTGGTTCTGCAACTTCTTCCTTGATATAATGAGCAAGATCATTCTCTTCAAGAATGAGACCAATTCTGTATTTCCATGCCCGGAAATTCTCTATACCTTCTAGCTTGTCTTCAAGCTTAGTGTTTGGAGCCATCTTCTCTTGGGGGAGTCCAAGAGACAGAGTAGATTTACCTGGAAATGTTACTTTTCACTAGTCCGGAATCTGGGACAGAATTTTATCATACTTTTGGTAGAATTAGGGTTTAACTTTCCCGGAGTTCTACTCAACCAAAAAGTTCGATCTAGAGCTCAAAAGAATGGTCTTGAGAAGGGCTATCCATCCATGTAACCAAAATTCATTAATACCAACTTTTTGCTGAAACCCTAACTTTCACCGGAGAGAGAGAGAGAGATATTCTTACCTTGTGAAAGATGTCCTATTCAGTCTAGCTCTGATACCATGTTAAGTTTAAACCAAATAGACTAGCAAGATCACTGAAAGAAGCATAATCACAAGATAGACACAGTATTTACCCTGGGAAACCCTCATGGGGTAGAAAACCCAGCAAAGCTTTCCTCAATAAGATGATCAACCAAAAATACAAGATGTGCTCCCTCCTTCTTCTCCTCCTTTGCAGATCTCCCAGACAAGTGCGCTACTTTTCTCAAGTGAGCAAGTGTGTCTAATGAGGAGTTCACCTCCTCTATTTATACTAACTCCCGACCACCAAAAATACCTAATGGGGCCGACCTCTCCTGGAGAAGTCTAATAACCCCTAAAACATAACCTCAGGGCCGACTCCCACATGGGGGTCTAATAACCCTAGTTACCACAACTCCTCGGAGGAATAAACATCTACGGATACATAATAGAATCACCTCGGAGGGATGGAACATCTTCGGAATAAATAATGTACAAATATAATATTCTTAGAAGTTACAATATTCAACAGTTTCAAGTTCTGCATTTAGGTTAAATTAGCGTAGGAACTTGCATATCATCTTAAACATTAAAATAACAAAGAATGGTGGATCGGGCCATAACCTGTGTAAAGGAAGCAAATCTCCAAATCTAACGGTAGATGGAACCGTTAACCGAACGGATTCCCGATACCAAACGGTGGACAATCTAATTGGGATAGTTTACCAGGGAGAATCCCTTTCTGCTTGATGCTACAATCTTCGAGGCATTAACAGATTGATATGTTGAAGATATGTTGTACATGTTATTCTCTCAGTTAAGATCCTATATCAGATTGAAATTTCTCAAAAACTAACATGGTATCAGATCTAGCCTGAAAGAAGGCATGGTATGGCATTTATGACACTTGTTGCACTTGCGAAGCTAGGGCTTGATATAGAAAAAACCAGTCATCGTAGCACTTTCATTATAAATACAGTTCAGAGAGGTTTCAATATCTGAAAATCTTACAGGTAGAATATAAGATGCCCATGTACCTTTTGTCCAAAGGAAAGCCTCTAATTCGTTGTACTTTGTGATTTATGATCAGTACAAGTTAGGGTTTCTGCCTCTTCCATATCTCAATCATAAACAGGTGACCTAGGAAAAAAGTTCACAACTTGGGATAGGAAGCTCCAAATAAAATTTCGTAAAAGGTGATAGTTAGGGAATGGACTGTAATTTCTCAGGTAAGTTTTTCAGAGGCTGAAATTGAACCAGTGACACCTGGAACACCGTACAAGTTCGCTCTCATGTTTTATCCCATAAACAGGTCATGTTGCGACACTTGGCATAACGCTCTGTCAAAGAATCCAATTGAGGTCAGACCTATGGGGTTGGAAAGATAACAGGTCATGATACCACATGAAGAATTTTCATACCCTGTAGATCTCAAATTTTGGAGTTACGTCGGAAACAATCAGGTACATATTTCTATCAAAATAGAATTGGATTTTGAGCACCTTCATTCATGGCTCCAGGAATTGAGGGTTTCAGAGAATGTTGGAATTTTTGTATCGGAGACCATGGTTGAATGCTCCTCATAAAAATCAAAATTTAGAGACCAAGATTGAATTTTTTGGTTGGGAAGAAGGCTGGGCTTGATCAAACCCTAGTTTGGGAGTTTGATCGAAAAAGTGGAAAATTAGGGCTTCTGCAAAAATAGAAATTTTTTAAATTTATGACCATAGCTGGAAGCGCCTTGGAAAAATCGAAGTTTAGAGCTTTGGATCAAAATATTTGGTTGGGTGAAGCTCCAGGAAACTCAAACCGTAATTCAGGATCCTCCCTAGTGAATCCAGAAGATTGAAAAGCAAATTTGAGGTGTGAAACTTTGCAGTTTTCAAATTCTGAGTATACCAGGTTGATCAGCTCATCAAGGCGCATATTTCTATCTGTTCAGAAGTTTGAATTTTTAGGGTTTCCCTAACAAACTCTAATCCAGCTCCAGATCCAGTTTCTGCAAATCAAGTGGATTGGGTTAATCCTAGAAGAGAATGGATTGGTCACCTGCATAAGTGAAGAAGTTCCTGTTTCAGAGGGAGATGAGGCTAAGACCTTACATAAGAAGATTACAATCAATCTCGATAGGTATGACTTATCCAGGTATGTTTCGAGATCTATTCATGATTAAGTTTATGGTATGTTTGTCTTCATTAAGGTTAGTGCAATCTTGATTAACTTTAGACTTGTCGTATCACCTTAATAAAATTATGAATGTAGATATTCATTGATTAGGGTTTTGACACTTATGATTGTACTAATGCATTGTGGTGTTGTATGAGGTTGATATTGTCTGCTAACATGAAAGGTACATCAAGAAAGAAAAATCATGTTCTAGTTCAAGAACATATGACCATGTTGACATAAAGACAAAGATTCATCCATTGTCATGGATCACATAGAAGATCTACTTACGAGGTATGTATAACTTGGTTCAATAATGATTAACCTATGAGATATGCAGGTTACTAGCACAAGTCATTGAAGAGAACAAGAAGACATTGCTAGACATAACTAGCAAATATGATAACCAAGTATGTTTTTCCTATATTAAGTTAGAATCCTACCTTGTGTTAGGATCTTATACTGTTGTATGGTTGATAATGATTATTCATGAAGTTAGAAATGTAAGTAATCAAGGGTTTATGCATATTATGCCTCTTACCTTGATTGATGATATGACTAACCAGAAAATTCCTTTGGTCAAATAAGAATATGCATGAGTAAAAGAAGTATTCCATGAAACCTTGAATACTAATGTTTATTATCTGTGTTTGAAAAGATCATGACTATACATGTTTAAGATTATTGTGTTTTGATAGTATTGAGATTATACTAATGAATGTATGTATGAGACCTCGAGGATAACACAATGATGATACTAGTAAGTATGCATAAGTGATTGAGGATGGATATAAGTTCGAGGATAGGTAATCAAGGAAGCAAAGATCAAGAGGGAGCACACTCTAGTAGTTTTTGCAAGGAAGCAAATATTGAGAGGGAGTCCACCCTACAAACCAAACAAAGATAAGTATTTGAATTGTCATTTTTTGCATATTTGTTTGTTTAAATAATATTGTTCAAGGATGTATATGCTTATGTTCCTAGACTTAGGGTGTGTATTATGCATATTAGAATAATTGCATTAATGAATAGTATACTACTAATATGCATGTGATGGGTAAGTGTCCTATGGCACTGTACAACATTCCATTGCTACTTATCTAGAATGAAACCTCTTTGCTGACATGTTGGGAGTTGTGCACACTCTTAACAATGTTCTGGTAGAGATTGGAAGGCATCTAGAAAGTTATGGGATATGGATAAATGTTGTATTGAAGCATTGGCTAAGATAATTGCATGACTGTATGACATATTTCCTTATGTGTAAGAATTTGTTCTGAAAACTATGAGATGTTTCTAATCATGCAATTTAACTTGTGTTGTAGGAAAGATCGTATACCATCACCTACAAAAGGAGTACTACAACATTTGTTCAGCAACAAAGTTATCTATTGAAGATATTGAAGTTCCTAGGATCCGGGAAGAATGCCATGATCAAGGAGTACCAGTTGATCATGAAGAATGATGTTTGGGATGCAGTCCCAAGACCTGAAGGGAAGTTTGTTGTGACTTCAAAGTGGATCTATAAGATCAAGCATGCTGTAGATGGTAGCATAGAAAAATAAAAAGCGAGGATTGTAGCTCGTGGCTTCTCTCAGAAAGAGGGGATAAACTATGAAGAGACTTTTGTTCCTCTAGCCAGATACACTTCCATTAGATCAGTACTTGCTCTGGCTATAGGGATGAAATGGAATATACACCAGATGGATGTCAAGATAGCTTTCTTGAATGGTGTAGTCGAGGAGGAAGTGTATGTGGTGCAGCCACTCGGGTTTGAAACACATGATTGAGAGTCACATGTGTGCAAACTAAAGAAAGCCCTTTATGGTTTGAAACAGGCACCCAGGACCTTGTATGGCAGGATAGATGGCTTCCTATCTAATTTGGGCTTTACCAAGAGTAAATTAGATTCCAACCTTTACTACAAGGTTGAGGAAGGCAATCTAGTGATACTGCTATTGGATGTGGAAGACATGTTTGTAACAGGTGAGGATAGATTGATTGCAGACACAAAGAGGAAGCTTGTTGCCGAGTTCGAGATGAAGGACTTGGGTATGATGCACTACTTTCTTGGTATGGAGGTGTGGCAGAGTGCAGATGGAATCTTACTTGGACAAGGGAAGTATGATGGACTGCAAGGCCATGGCCACACTTATGGCATCAAACCTGAAGCTTCTGTGTGATGCTCCATCTTAGCCGGTTGATGCTACAATGTATCGTCAGATGATTGGGTCCTTGATGTACCTGGCGAATACGAGACCAGACATATGCTTTGTGGTGAACACCTTGAGCTAGTACTTGTCAGATTCGAGACATGTTCACTTGATAGCTGCAAAGCATATTCTGAGGTACTTGAAGGGTATAGTTGACTATGGGCTCAAGTATGAGGCGAATCAAAAGTTTAACCTAGAGCGTTATGTTGATTTGGATTGGGAAGGCTGTGCCATTGATCAGGAGATCACTTTGGGGTGCTGCTTCAGTATGGGATTCGGTATGATCTCTTGGTTTAGTAGGAAGTAGTCATGTGTGGCACTGAGTACAGTCGAAGCAGAGTATGTCGCAGCTTGTTCGGCTAGTTGTGAGGTAGTATGGATTAGGAATCTACTCTCTAAGTTATTTGATCTCCCATTGGCTGTTACCTGTATCTTCTGTGACAACCAGAGTTGTGTGAAGTTGTCTGAGAACCCAGTGTTCCATGATAGGTTGAAGCATATTGAGATCAATTATCACTATATAAGGGATATGGTGCAGAGAGGAGAAGTGAAGCTCCTGTATGTTGCAATGGACGAGCAGATAGCCGATGTGTTGACCAAGTCGCTGTCCAAAGTGAAGTTTGAATTCTTGAGAGAAAGACTTGGTGTACTTCAGATTGAGATTCCATCCAAAGGGAAGTGATGAGTCCGGAGACACAGATGCACATGAGCCATTCTCACGTAGTGGTAGGTATGTTCCTCCTATGGTGATATGTAACGGCTAGGGCCATTCTCACATGGTGGTAGGTATGCTCCTCCTATGGTGCAAATGTAAGGGCTAGGCCATTGTCACATGGTGGTAGGTATCTTCCTCCCATGGTGATATGTAAGGGTTGTTGGGATTTTTCGACATGATGGTAGGTAGTTCCTTCCATGGTGACATGGTGATAGGAGAGTCCTCTCATGGTCGTTGATGTAATTGCTGGGCTATTCCGACATGATGGTAGGTAGCTCCTTCCATGGTGACATGGTGATAGGAGAGTCCTCTCATGGTCGTTGCTGTAATTGCCATGCCTTTCCAACATGATGGTAGGTAGGTTCTCCCATGGAGACATGGTGGTAAGTAAGTCCTCTCATGGTCGTGAAGTAAGTGACATGCCTTTCAGACATGGTGGCAGGTAGTTCCTCCCATGGAGACATGGTGGTAGAATAGTCCTCCCATGGTCATGATGTAAGTGCCGAGATATTCATGGATGGTGGCAGGTAGGTCCTCCCATGCCAGTGTATATAAGTGCTATGTGATGTGCATCTGGGTTGTGCTCCATGGATGATGACGATGATTTGAAGACGATGATGTGGCAGTATGGTACACAGGTTTTGCAGAGGCATATGATTAGTCCTAAGATGCTCTTACATGTTTTATAGAGGCAGTGTAATCAGTCCTGGGAGATCTTGCAGGTTTTGCAGAGGCAGTGTAATCAGTCCTGAGGTGTACCTACTTGATGGCTTGCTTGCTGAGATGACATGATCAGTATGATCATGAGTATCAGGATGATACTTCGTGGCCGTGGACAGGTTGTGCAGTTGCATGTAAAAGATCCTGGGAGATCCGATAGGTTGAGCAGTATGCTCGTAATCAGTTTTGGGATGCTTTTTCGAGGATTTGGCTTAATACACGTAATCAGTCCCGAGGATTCCACAGTATGGCTAGTGATGATGAAGACCTACAGGTGGTGGGCCTACATCTAGTATGAAAAAGGACTGGCTCTATAGAACTTCCTATGACGAGTAGATTGGAGATTGATTGAGATAGCAACAGCAGTGACGATGATTCAATGGCGATGATCTAGAGAAGAAGACTTGTGCTAGAAGACCTGTGTCGAGAAATAACTTCCTAGTTAAGAGGGAGTGTTGATGTAATTGTAACTTCAGAATGTATTTCACCTATGTATATTGTATTCCTATAGAGATGTTATTATTCCTCTATACGAAAGTGTTTGTATTCCTATAGAGATGTTATTATTCCTCTATACGGAAGTGTTGTCATTTATATTGTAAGTGTCGTAACTTATATTTGATGGGTTATTAGACCACATTGTTGGGGTTGGCCTTGTATAAGTCATGTGGGTTAAAGGGTTATTAGACCACCCTATTGGGGGTTGGCCCTATCAGCATTATGTTATGTGGTTAAGTTAAGGCCGACCTAGTAAATTTTATTAGGCAAGTCAAGTCAAGTATAAATAGAGTGCGGGAGGCACTTTATTTGATCATTCACTTTCTCACACACACACACACACTCATTGGAGAGTGGCGCACTAGTGGAGGAGGAGAAGCTGCTACTAGGAGGACTATCTCTTGTACTTGGGTTGTATCATTTCTCTATCTATCTTTGAGGAAGTTGCGGGGTTTTTTACCTTCTTGGTTTTCCCTGTGAAACTCTGTGTCTCTTGTGTGCTTGCATTATTGTGTCCATGATTGATATGTTGTAGATATGCTGTACATGTTATTCTCTCAGTTAAGATCCTAGATCAGATTGAAATTTCTGAAAAACTAATAATGATATGATACATTAGCATCCTTCAGTCTATTTTTAGGGAGGGCTTTCATCCCACTGGGTTTTCCCTCTTTCCTTACTTAGTTTATTTAGATTAATTGTATGGGTTGACCTTTGGTCTTAGTCACTAGGGCCCTATTTTTCAGATTTCAGTTATTATCTAATAGTATAGCTTGTGGGGGGTGTTGGAATATTTACACCATCATTTTTGTATTTTTCATGCCTGCATGCAAATCTGCATGCTGCATGCATTTGCATGCCACTGCAGGCCTCCAGTCATCATCGTGGTAGTCTCCCCAGCACCTAGAGCTTGCTTCTAGCTCTCCAGAGCCTATCTTTAGCCTCCATTTGGCCTCTTAACTACCTGATGCGCCCTTCTTGATTTCTCTGCATGGAAAGTGCGCCTTTTTCACCTACCACACTCAGTTAGTGTGCCTTTACTCACCTACCATTCAGTTATTACTGAGCTACAATGCACTTCTTCACCTACCAGGAGTTATCATTCAGTTAGTGCATGGATTGAGTAGTTCTTCCATTGATTGCTCATGTTGACTGCTTGTAGCTTCTAGTTAGCTAGTTCTGGAGTTCCACTTGACTATTTGAAAGCCTCATGCGCCCCCCTTGGAGTCTCCATGTTGATGTATATGTAACTTCGGAATGTATTTCATCAGTATATTATATATATATTTATTGTACCCTTATAAGAGATGTGTTATTCCTCTATAAGGAAGTGTCGTCATGTGGATTGACAAGTGTCGCAAGTGTGTGTACTTGCCCATGGGTTATTAGACCACCTTATGGGGTCGGCCCTAATTAATATATAATATAATGTGGATGTACTCAAATAGACAAGTCGGCCCCAGTAGGTCACTGGGCAAAAATGTGAGTATAAATAGAGATAGGAGATCTCTATTTTACTCACTCGGAAAAGTATCTATCTCTCTCTCTGAAAAGTAGCGCACTAGTGAGGAGGAGGAGGATCATCTGCTAGGAGACTATCTCAGTGTTATTTGGTTGTATTTTGGTTGATCCATTGCTCTCTCTATCTCTGAGGAAGTTGTGGGGTTTTTCACCTTAGGGTTTTCCCCACGGAAACTCTGTGTCTCTTGTCTCTATGCTTTTGATTCTTGTGATGCTTGTCATATTATGATTGTCATGCATTGATATACTGTAGATGTTATTCTCTCAGCAAAGATCCTATAGTATTGTGATTTAATACTGAAAATTTAACACTCCATTCCCTGATTTATGCCTAGATGGTTCTGTTAGACTCAGTTGGACACACTTCAATGACTCTTACCATTTATGACTGATACTACTTACTGGATGATGTCTCCATAGTTATCCAAGCTAAACTTTGAACTCAGATTCGAATGCCCTACTTGGCTAATTCAAATCCTATATCATACTTCATCATAGATTATTGTATCACATTCTCTACATTCATTATTCATTGTATGATACTGTTATTGTTCATTATTCTGTGTTTATGAGTGATTATTGAGTGTCTCCTTCTATTATTCTTTGCAACATACTTGAGAGTTTGATTGTGAGTTTGTTACAGCTGCTAGATCCCCTGTAGATTATCACATATATATCCCCGTATATCACATTCCTGTGGAAACCTGACATTAATAAAATTATTTTATCTTATCTTATCTAACAAAATATCATCAATCGTTAATAGGCACCAAGTCTTACTAATACTGACACTAAAGCGGTTTGTATTGGTGGCATTCATCATCCTTACTACTTTTTTGTGTGTATTGGTGATGAACAATATCTCCATGATTGGTTGAATATGTGGCTGAGTCCTTTTAGAATTTGGGATGTCCAATAATTCTAGGCCAGTTAGATTTGGCATGCCATTGTAGGTTTTCAAATTCAGCGGCCCTTCCTAAACGGAGAAACAAACGTGTTAGGTATAACTATGAGTGTTTTAGGAACTGAAACAATAGAATTTAAGCAACTGAAACAATAGGGTCTTCATGTACATTTTAGAACAATTATGCATAGCTATAGTTTCTGTTAAATGGAAGGTTGTAACATGCTATTGTTTCTAGCATCTGCCAACCTAATATTTGAGTTTATACGTTATCACAAGCTTCAAAATCTACCATCCTTTGCAAACCAAAGATTTTACAGTGCTAATATGACCTTTTCATTCATCTTGGGTTCAAATTGAAGTACTGTTCAAACTTTTAGACCTGAACTTTTGTTAGTGCCAACATCCCTTATTCCTCAGAGTATAGAAATGGTAATATTTGCAAAGTTCTGCTTTTTGATGAAGCCTTTGAGGGATGAAATCCTTATTAGCTTTTTAAATATAATGAAGGACATTTCCTCCCCAAACCCTATTTAGAACCATTATTGGGAGTTTCAAATTGGATATATAATGTTAAAATTTGTAATTTTAAAATATTTTTTGTTGTGCCATCTCCTGAAATTTGTTAATCTCTCTAGCTATGCCTGAAATGTGTGCTTCTATGCCAAAACTAGTGTGAAATGTAGCTTGAAATATATATATATATATATATATATATATATATATATATATATATATATATAGAGCTTCTTTACAAGAATTTCTTTTATAGATATTTTATTTTGGAGAAACATTAGGGATAATAATTGTATAACATGCAAGAATTAAATACAGGAATCTTTAAGGAAAAAGTGTCAAATTAATGGACTTTGGTTCTGGCCTAGGCAGAGATATGAATTAGACACACAGTTCATGAGTTCCCAATTTTGAGTTGTGGTTCATAGAAGTTATTTTTGAGATTTGAATTATATATTTTAATTTTACAATGACATTATTTTTCTTATCCTAGACAATAACACTGCAATTGGAGTAGTATTTGCAGCATGTCCTCGTGGATAAAATGCTATATACTCAAATCCGTAATTAGGAACATTGCCGTTGAAGTTGATACCAAGTTCTTTTTTATTTTGTAACATGGATTTTCTTCTATGTTTCATGTGGAAAGACCTGCCAATGGTGGAATACTTCAAACACTGGCAATGAAAATGAAGTGCAATCTTATATTTTTGAATGTGATTTAATCAGTCAACGGGTCTTTGTTTTTTTGCAGTCCCTGGAGAATATCCAGTTTTGGTCCATCAAGGAAGTTGCCATGTTTATTGCCTCATTTCTATGACATTATCACAAAAATGATATTTAACATAAATAATTGTCATCAAAACATGCTCGAAAATTTACTTTCTGCAATGACTCTGGAATATTTAACACAACTCATTTAACAAGATCACAACATATTAAATATCCATATAATTAAGCATACCAACAATAGAATAGTAGCAAGTGAAAAGAGCAATAAACAATCATACTTGAGACACAAATTCTATAGTGGGAATCCCTAGTACAAGGGGGAAAACTCTCTCTGAAACTATGTCTTCATTGACCAAACTACAGTATAGAACAACTAGATGTGCCCTTCTCCCATGTCCCATCTCTTTTGCAACAGATCTGGTCACTTAGCTCACTATCCCTTATCCTTCTCGACATGCTAGGATAGTACATTAACACAAGATAATCAACTTATGGCCAAGTTCACAAAAAATACCTCTCCAATTTCGAGGACATCTCTTTAAAATAGGACTCAACTCTACATAGTATTTTTGAGGTCTCGATTGTGCAAGTTAGATGCAAAAGGTGATGTAATGTTCCAAGACAGTCAACATAGGAAGAAAACCCAAGTTGAAAGGCTTCAAAAGACCCTACGCAAGGGTAGTTCTATCCCCAACCTGTTTGGTATGGTGATCCCCTACGGATATTAGGCTTCCGCTGGCACTCTTAGAGTTGGTGAAATTGATCTATTAGATCATTTTTCCATTCAAGAAAAAAAAGGTGTGGATATGGTGATGCTAAGCTAACCTAACCTATTTTAGAAAAGGGGAACTAATCTAAGTTAGTCCTATTCTAAAATGAAAGCTTGTTTGTGTGCAGATTGTCCTTGAGGTATAATGAACAAGTAAGTTGTACAGCTTTGACATAAACATCTTTAGTTGTATTACTTGTTAACTTAAATTATTATCAGTTAATGAAAATTAAATGGCAATATTTCAAGTATTTAGGCACATTCAAGATCCAATCTGTAATCACTCTACTAATTTAAAAATTAACATTGATTATATAAATTTATATGCACTGAATCATTTGCAGAAATAAAACATGCAAGTACTTGTATTGAAAAAACTCAATGAAGTACCTTAAAACATAAACCAGCCATATAGAAAAATCGACACAACAGGTTTGTACATTTGCAAATATTTAGCAAAAGATCAGATTCTTAACAGATGACAATTTGAAGCATAAATCAGAAATTCTCAAAGAAATTTGAGGAATAACAGAAGATAGATTAAAAGATAACTTTACTGTATAAAGAGGTCTTATACAGAAATTACAAAGGCTCTGCTTAATAGAGTATCTCCAATCCAGTCTTTTGCTGACTTGCAACTCAAAAATTCCCAACGCCTAACTACGAGAGGTCCTCCTTCTTAAATAGGAAATTACAGTAGAATAGAAAAATAAAGATTCCCCAAAAATAGGGATTACAAAATCAGATCAAACTATAGATCCAAGAAATCCTGCCATTTCTCATATATGTCTAACAACTCATCTATATTTGGGAAATTGACAGACTCTAAAGCTAGCTGAACATTGCACACATTATTCTCCATGTCATGCTTTTCCAGCTTGTGCCAAGTGCAAAGATACATATGAATCTTGCCTTCCATGATGACCGGTTCTCTAACCAAATGATCCACATCTTCGATGCTGACTTGTTCAAGACCCCAAATTATCTATGCAAACTCCTCACACCTGCTCTTGAGCTCTTCAAGTCTGGATTTTCGTGGCAAAGCTTCTAGGATAGGGGTCATTAATGGTAATCCTAGAGTATGCATAATGTTTTCAAATGCATACCATCGCCTAGTGCAGATATCTTTAGATTTATCGATGGTCTCTTTAGCTGTTTCATTATAATCAAGCCAAGTATTTAGAGAGCCTTTGATCTTCTTAATCTGGAAACTGCTGAGGATTGGGATATGTTTTGCCGCATTCTTAATATACCCCTGCCATTCATTGATTTCCTCATGAGCCTTAAAAGGTTGGAGTCTCTTCTCCTTGTGTTCTTCAAGGGTGGAGGACATCTTGGAAAAATTAATGAAATTTTCCCTGATTTCATTCAAGGCAATGTATACTTTCTCCAAAAGTTTATGATGATCCTGATTCACCTTGAGGGCCAGATTCTTAAAATCACAGGGTGTAAACTTGAGAAAACTTGAGGAGGCTGCACTTGCAGTTGCATCCTCAACCTACTTTTCCAAGGAAGCTATTTTTTCAACGTCAATGGAATGCTGAGATTGTGAGAGACTGAGTTCAGTGAGAAGAGTAGCATTCTTTTGCTCTAGGTCCTGCAACTTACTTGCCCAAGTTTTCCTGGGGTCAGCCACATCAATAGAATGTTGTTTTTTAGCTTCAGCCAATTCCTCTTTTAGGTTTTTGATCTCTTCATCCCTGAGGTCAACTTCCTTATCCAAAACCTAGAACGGATCCCAATTAGCATTTGCAAAGGATCCTAAGGCTGTCGCTATTTCAATTGCTTCAATTCTTGGATTATTGGTGCTGGGAGCCCATATTACTTGATCTGGTTCAGGTGCTTCCAAACCACCTTGACCTTGACCCCTTTTCCTGGTCCTTTTCATCACTGCCTTGTCATCCTTGCTATAGAAGTAATTCCCAAGGGGAACTACATCTTCACCTATGTATTCAACCATTGACTGTGTGGAAGTAGAAGTGACACTAACTGTTGAGATTAGTGAAGGTGTTTGGGCAAAAATAGTGGTAGGAATAGGTATGGTGACTTGAGTAGTAACTGAAGATGTAGTGATGGCTTGAGGAACTGACAAAACTTTATCTGGGGAAGGAATTGAGACAAAGGCTTCAGATAATGGAACCTGAGTATCAACATTAGCTTCTGGAAGTGGAATTTGACTATGAACTTTAGTGGGTGAAGCTAGTGGGGAAATCTTAGAAGATTCATCAGTAGTGGTTGTTGATAAATTGACTATGGGTGACTGCAGAGGGACAACCAAAGGCTGGACTTCTGCAGCAATAGATAATGGAATTGTAAAAGGGATTGAGTGTTCGGGCGATGGGATAGTAGTGTCATTGAGGGTGTTGAACAAGTGTGATAAGGAAAATGTAATTGTTCTCCCTAAAGGCACAATAGAGGCTGGTTGGACAGATGGCATCACAAATGCTGATGATGCAATGCCAGGAGCAACATTAAATTCTAACACTGATTGCTCAGGGAAGGACTGATCCATATCAATACTATCCAACAATTCAGTGATAGTCTTAGGATCTTCAGTGACTTCTTCTGTTACTGGTACTGGAGGAGGTGGGACCACTTCTTCATCACAGTCAATTATGTCAACTGTAGAAACCGGTGATGAAGAAGGCAGGACTTTCCGCCTCTTAGCTGAGCTAGCCTAAGTTATGACCAGGTCATTATCTTCTTGAGTTTCTTCAGTAGAGATTTGAACATTTGATACAATTGGTAGCTGAATGTTGACTGCAAGCTTTGGAGGTTCCACCAATTGAGTATTTAACATCAATGTAAATTGTGCCATCTACTGCTTGGATTCACAAGATGACTGTAGCATCACTTTAGCTTCTTCCCCAGCTTTCTCTTGAGAGGGTTCCCCTAGAGGAGCTTTACCCTTGTTTCCATCAGAGAATGTAATCATGAGAGGATCATTAGCCTTCTGAGCCTCTTTCTCTACTAAGTCCCTTCTTACTTGTTCAATGAGATTTGGCTACATGGCCCTGTAACTCAGAACTCCAACCTTAAGTTCATTGTGGTACTTTAAAATGTCCTGCTGTTCTTGTA
The DNA here is from genome assembly GCA_027924585.1 of Larix kaempferi. Classification (NCBI taxonomy): domain Eukaryota; kingdom Viridiplantae; phylum Streptophyta; class Pinopsida; order Pinales; family Pinaceae; genus Larix; species Larix kaempferi. The sequence continues at coordinate 9,442,179 of BSBM01000789.1, read as the reverse complement.
AGTCTTTTGCCTTAGCTAGAACCTGTGAGAATGTGTCCACCCCTTGGTATATGAAGTCATCTGGAACTAACTCATGTGCATAATCTATTTTCATATGTATTTGCTTGAGGTGTGCATCCAGGAAATTCTTGGGATCATGTTTCCTTTTCGAGGCAGTACCTAATCTCAAGGAAACTATCTGGTCACCAAGAACTGCAGCCCAAGTTGAAGTTGGGATAACCAACTGATCAAGATTGAGAGAAAACTTAGGCCAACCTTTCTTCCTGGGACCTGTGAGTTTCTTATACATGCCATCAATGACAGTTTGAAAAGAAATCTCCTGTATTACCATCCTCTCCGGGACAATCCTGGGAAGCAGGTGCACTATGTCACTTCCCCAAATCCTAATGTATGAAAAATACTCACCTACATACCAATCACCCATGGTATTGATGAAAGTCTTAGCATCTTCTGAGAATGCAGGTGGATGTTGCCTTAAGATATTGAAATAGATGGTACCCATGAATTGGTCACAAATTTCATATAACAAGGGTGCAAAATTCTCTTCCCATAATGTCGAATGATAAATGTGTACGGGAGGATATGAAGGGGTCCAATTCCAACCCAAGTTAGGGTACTGGAACTCTGAGCGAAAAACATCAAGAACATATGCAGATAGGAAGAAGGGTGGTTTCTTATGAGTTGGAGCCTTTTGATATTCATGAATGGTATTCTTTAATTCAGCTGACAGGATAGAGGCCCGTGGAAAAGAATCACCTGTGACTAGCACATGATGTGCTATAGGTGCCCATTCTGCTTTGGAAAGAGAACAATTCAGTAGACCAAAAATCCTGCAGAGCATGGCTGCCAGTAAAGAGTAGGGTTCCTTAAACCAGACAATGGGATAAAGGTTATCATCCTTAGGCACAAAGGCATTAGGCTTAAGCATCCATGTCCTAATCATCTCGTTTAAACTAAACCGAGTTTTGGACGACTGTATAAACTTGGGGGAGAGGGTCTGCAAATGAGGTTTCAGAGAAAAAGCTCGAACAAAGACCTCTAGGAAAAAATGTGTTAATTGACATCCCGTGCTATCGTTAAAAGAACGATCTTTGATACTGGCATTCTCAATTATCCATTTTATTGCATCCGTGTAAGGCAGGATAGCGGGGCGCGCAACAATAGCATGAATTTGGGAAGCCCTAATTGTCTTGTACACTGGTCTATCGTTTTCAATATGAGAAAGGTAGTCATTATAAAAAATGGTGTATATTTTTGACCAATCCATTTGGTATGTCTCAGTGACTAGCTCACTGGTGTCGGAGAGCAAACCAAAATTAGGGTCTTTGGTCAAAGGATCTCTAAATGGCGTTTTAGAACATGTACCTCTCGACATGGCGAAAGAACTTGCAATTTCTGATCAATAAGAAAAATAAAATCAAAATCAATCCAAAAATAGCAAAATTGCAGATTGGTAGTATAAGGATGACAATAAGCTTACCTAAAATAGAAAACAAACGGAAAAACGACACCTGATACGCAATCCATGGTAAAAACAATAGTGGGACGGAGCAATTCTTCAAAAGTAAAATGGTAAAAATAAAATAGGAAAAACCCTATTTATTGAATTCACCGGATTAAAGATAACCATGCGATCAGAACAAATGGACGACCGAGATTAACTGAAGCGGGATGCGGGATCAGGTTCATGTCTTATTTCGAAAGTTTATTTAAGAATCCCAAAAGCCGAAACTCGAAAGTTGCGGGTTGTGGGTTTCAGGATTGTAGGAAAACAAAAGCGCAAAAGGAATTCCCAAAAGTGTCGGTTTGTGGGTTTCGGGAATGTAAAAAGAAAATCGTAATCGAAATTTTTTTACCGAAAGCCACAACTCGAAAATGTCGGATTACAGGTTTCGGGAACACGCAACAATATCAAATTTAAAAAAGAAATTCCCGAAAGCCGAAAGCCGAAATTGTGGGTTTCGAGTTTTGGGACAAAATTTCCTGAAATTATTTACAAAGAAAAACTTGCAACCCGCAACTATCGGGTTGCGGGTTTCAGGATGATGAAAACCAAAAGCTCGAAAGGTGAAATCCCGCAACCCGCAACTGTCATGTTCCTAGTTTTGAGAAGCCTAAACTCAATAACAAAACAAACAAATCCCGCAACCCGCAACTGTCGGGTTGCGGGTTTTGGGTTGCCTAAATGTCGGGTTTTGTGTTGATGGAAGCAAAGACAAAACACTCAAAATTTGAGGATTTTAGCAACCAGACGGTTAGGGATCGTCCAAACCAGAGTAAACACACAGGACAAAAGTATGGTTGCAAGATCTAAGCACATCCAAATTGAAGATTCAAATTTACAATGAAATTCACCCAAATACCTTTGTGTTTATTGAAAGATGGGGCTCCCGTGCTTTAGCTAAGCATGGGATCTGTGTGGCCACAACAAGTATCTATCTGAGTTCTCAACAATGCATCATTTAAATGTATCATCGCTCATATCCGTGATAGCCCTTAGACCTTACAAGGTCGACCTATATTAAATTCCCATCTTCTTCATTTTGCACTTCAAGGAAACTTATTAACTAATTTGTTACATCCAAGACAATGTCAACTTTGATCACTTAATGTTTATACTTAGGTCAAAAGGCCCATTGAACACAATATTGTCGGAAGATAATGTACTGAAATCAAAGCAACAATCTAGTAATTGAATGATTTGTGTTGTGTTGTTTTCTCATTTTCTAAGATCTTGATATTTATAAATATGGATAGGTATCACTTGTTAAAAGTAACAAAATAGAAATGAACAAGAAATTAGGGTCACCACATATATATACACATGAACACTCTATTCACATTGGAGAAACCCTTGTGGGAAAATCTCCAATCTCACAAATATAGGGTTGTATTAATTGATGATTGCAATGAGGATCAAGAATACTATATGTAGCAATTAGATCAAGGTTAACCATTTCATTAATTGATGGATCAGGTCTTGTCGCTGAGAGGGGGGGATGAATAGGTGACACAATTTTAAAACAATTTCTTTCATTTATGATTTGCGAATATAACAAACAAATTTGGACTCAAATATTTATCGTGGAACCCAATATGGAAAACAACAAACTCATATCTATTAACTGCAAAACTATTTTTACAATTTACAATAGAAGGAAGATGTTTTTCTTCCTCTTTGGATCAGCACCAACTGATCAGGATGCACCCACACCCCTATTTAGTCAATTACAACTTGACAAGGGAGTACCTACTCCCCTGCAGGAACCAACCTGCCCTAGCTCCACCCTTCCACCATTTGAATGTTTATTTTCTTCAATTATGGAACTTCAAATTTGTCTTGGACTGCTCAGGTTTCTACAACAACTTTTGTTACCAAGACACACTTCTTCTTCTATTTTGATTCTTCATTAAATATCTCTTCCATGCCTCTTCAAATCTTCATACCCTTTCAACTCGTACCTCTTCAAGCTGAAAAAGCCACATCTATTCCAAACCAACATGCCCTTTCATTTCTATGTTCTTTTAATTTTTAATTATGTTTATAAGTAAGTTAATTTAATATTCTCCTCACACCTCTTCGAATCTTAGTTTTAATTTCGTTCTTCATTAATTAATTAAATCCTTGTCTATTTATAGATTCTTAATTAGTTAATTTATTCACAGATAATTTTCAATCCTATAGGCTTCATCTCTTTCATAACTGTGTGCTTGAGCTCTCTCTGGTTCACGGGTACTTCAAAAACCAATCATGTAGGTCTCTTCTCCTCCATCATCGGGCATACTCTGTCCTTTGGCCTTCGTGCTTCTATCTTTCTCACACATGCGGGCTCCTCCTCTTTGTTGTCTCTCTCTACAGTGTAGGCATCATCTTTCTTGGAGTGTTTTCTCTCCCAAAACGCGAGCTCCTTCACTGGAAAGGCTTCAAGCCTATGGTAATCTCCCTTCTCTTCATGGTTGCGGGCTTTCTAAGCCCATGCTGGATTTTTCCATAGCCCCTGTGAGCATTCTTTAGATCCTGAGAGCTTACTCCTTCTCCCTGCGGGCATCATATAGCCTCTGAAGGCTTACTCTCGGGCCTTGATCACTCATGTGACCATCGTGTCAACAGATAAAAAAATATTAATTCAATAGACGTTGTCACTTTTTCCAAAAGGTAGGGGGCCTGATAGGTCGTCCCAGGCTCCGGGCTGGTGACTTCTCGTGGATTCCAAGCACCCAGAACCCCCACCATACCATTTATCTCCACATCGAGTAAACAATGTGAGAGCTCTCATTATAAACACCTAATACACTAACTCCACTTCCAATGTGGGATAATTCCCAAAGGCATGTTAATCGCCACCATTGATTTTTTTATCGAACGGTTGTTGAGACTCCATCTGCAACATTCATTTTATTTTTTTGCATCATCGATGGAAAAGATAATGGTGTCCCATGGAAGCCCTAAGATGGATGTTAGTTGCAAGTAGATCTCAAGATCACTAGTGTCAATGAGAACCTTCATCACTATGCCAACAGGAATGAGGTACTTGCATCTTCTTATCGTAAACCCAGGATTTGCACTTCCATGTTGCACGTAGTAAAGTTGAACTGTCACGGAATTTTCATATACAGGCGCACAAAGCTTTTGCAACATAAATATTAGAAAATTGAACTTGTCAATGAAACTTTCCAAAATCTTGTGTCCATTCGCATCCCCCTGTCCTCTGTCAGCAATGCCAATTCGTTACGATCCTGGCAGCTACCAGGACCTCCTCCGCATTTCTGAGTTCAAATCCTGTTGTGAAGTGTTTTTGTGAGTAGGTTGGGGTCCGTTTCTCCACCTTCTCCAAGGCCACGATAACAAAATTTCACTACTGTTCGCTAAAGTTTTTGATGGCAAGATGGCCAAAGTTGTCCATCTCACTTTCTCTGTAACAAAAGAATCTATAGCATTAGCCAACAAGCTCCCGACGGAAGGTGCCCGATGGCAGAAGCATCTTTTCCTTCCACGGAAGGCTCATGAATTTGCCTTGAAGGCCGATTTTCAACATGTTTCTGATACCAAAGGATTCCAAAGGGAATGGGTCAAACCGGAATACTTAGATCCTTTGATTGTCATCACCTATTTGATCACTTGTGAGGGTAAGTTTACTGTTTTTAAAGTCTGCCATTTTAGATTGCTAGAGCATTTTGTCAATAATCAGACGCTCAACTTCCCATTTTATTTCCTGAAAAGTTTGGAGAAGATGTCTAGCCAAGTTAGGAAGAATACTGTTAATCCTTTTGGTAGCTTGTATCACCATTGTCTCATTAAACTTTTGATCATTCACCAGTTGGAAGAGAGAGGGCAAACCTGGGATCGTTTTGTTTTTGAAATATTGAACCCTCATTTGATTGAGAAGTCTACTGTCCAACCCCTCTCGAAAACATTGTTTCCAATCCGGTATTGGTGAGCCTATTGACATATTGTAACTTCTAAGAATATTATATTTGTACTTTATTATTCCGAAGATGTTTCATTCCTCCGTGAAGATCTTATTGTATATCCGCAGACGTTTATTCCTCCATCGGATTGTGGTAACTTGGGTTATTAGACTTCCCTAGTGGGGGTCGGGCCTGTATGTGTTATGTGGGTCAAAGGGTTATTAGACCACCCTAGAGGGGTCGGCCCAGTCAGTTGTAATGGGGTGTTTAGCCCAGTAATTAAGTTGGGGACGACCTAGCTTGTGTAAAAGTTACTCGGGGAACAAGTATAAGTAGAGGAGGATGTTCCTCACTTAACTCACTCATTCATTCACTTGTGAGTGGAACACTTGTGTGAGAGAGGTATGTTGTGGAGGAGAAGGAGCTCATGTCTAGGGTTTGCATATTTGTATTTTCTAGTCACCTATATTGAGGAAGCTTTGCTGGGTTTTCTACCCCATGAGGGTTTCCCAGGATAAATCTGTGTCTCTTGTGTTTATGTTGTGCTTGTTGTTTCTTCAGTGATTTTGTATATGCTATTGTTAAGAAATGAAATGCAATGCTGATATTTTATGTCTTAGCATATTGAATCTTAACATGGTATCAGAGCTAACCTGAAGGAAGGCAATGTATGGCACTTACGACACTTGCTTCACTTGCGACAATTTGAAGGTTAGGGTTTTGTATAGAAAAAACCAGTCATCGTGGAACTTTCGCTATAAATCCATTTTGGAGAAGGTTCAGGATCGGAAACCTTTACAGGTGGTAGATAACATCCCCATGTACCTTTTGTCCAAAGAAAACCCTTAGATTCGTTGTACTTTGTGAGTTATTATCAGTACAAGTTAGGGTTTCTGCCTCTTCCAGATCTCAGTCATAATCAGTTGACCTATGAAAAAAGGTCATAACTTGGGCTAGGAAGATCCAAATTCAATTTCGTAAAAATTGATAGATAGTGCATGGACTGTACTATCTGAAGAAACGTTTTCAGAGGTCGACATTGAACTAGTGACATGTGGAATGCCGTACAATTTCGCTCTTCTGTTTTATCCCATAAATAGGTCACGTTGCGACACTTGGTATAACTCTCTCTCAGAAACTCCAATTGAGGTCAGACCTATTGGGATGGAAAGATGACAGGTCAAGATACCACAAAAAAAGTTTTCATACCCTATGGATCGAAGAGTTTGTAGTTACAGTAGAAATAATCAAGTACATATTTCTGTCAAAACATAATTTTTTTTTGAGCACCTTCATTCATGGCTTCCAGAATTTAGGGTTTCGGAGAAAGTTGGAATTTTTGGAATCAGAGTTCATGGCTGAATGCTACTCAGAAAAATCAAAATTTAGAGACCAAGATCAAATTTTTTGGTTGGGTAGAAGACCAGGCTTGATCAAACCCCAATTCGGGATTTTGATCGGAAAGGTGAAAAATTAGGGCTTCAGCAAAAGTTGGAATTCTTGAAGTCTGTGACCACGGCTGCAAGATCCTTAGAAAAATAAGAGTTTAGAGCCTTGGATTGAACCTTCTGATTGGGAAGAAGGGTGGGCTTCATCAAACCCTAGTTCAGGATCCTGTCCAAAAGATCCACAAGTTTTGAAGGCAATTTTTTAAAGGTCAAATTTTGGAGATTTCAAAATTGAAGTATGATAGTTTGATCAGCTCAGCAAGACACATCTTTCCATACATTCAGAAGTGTGAAAGTCAAAGTTTGAATTTTTAGGGTTTCTCTGAAAAACCCTAATCGAGTTCCAAATCCAGTTTCAGGGGGAGATGAGGCTAAGGCCTTACATAAGAAGACTACAAGAAGTCTCGACAGGTATGACTTAAGAAGATACAGGTATGTCTTGAAATCCGATTCTTGATTAAGTTCATAATATGTTTGTCTTCATATTATTTATTAGTACAATCTTGATTAATGTTAGAATTGTCTTATCACCCGAGTAAAAGTATGTGAATGATAGAAGACATTCATTGATTAGGGCTATATGATTGTACTAATGCACTATGGTGTTGTATGAGGTTGATGTTGTCTGCTAGCAAGAAACAGGTACATCATGAAAGACAAATCAAGTTCTATGACCATGACAACATGAAGACAAAGACTCATCCATAATCCTTGATCACATAGAAGTTCTACTTACGAGGTATGTATGACTTTGTTCTATTATGCTTAACATATGAGTTATGCAGGTTCTAGCACAGGATCTCTAAATCATTGAAGAGAACAAAGAAGATATTGTTTAGGTATGTTAGACATAACTAAGTAGGTATACTAATCCATGTATGTTTTCCTATGTCAAGTTAGAATCCTACTTTGTGCTAGGATCTCAGTATACCCATGTATTGAATGATCATGACCATACATATTCAAGATTATTTAGAATTATAATGTTTTGATAATATTGAGATTATACTAATGAATGTATGTTTTTGTATGAGATCATGAGGATGACACTAGTGCACACTTGAGCATGCACAATGGTATAGAATGAATAGAAGTTCAAAAGACATATAGAAGATCAAGTGGGAGGCAACCACACAAACATAAAAGATAAGTATTTGAGTTGTTATTTGAATCTCTGAAATAGTAAATGATATTTCTTGTAATGGTTGTATGCATATTTGTATTTCTAGAATATATCATGCTGAGTGTAAACACTCATATAGCATTGAACAGTATACTACTAATATGCATATGATTGATAAGTTGGACAAACATTCCATTGTTGATTGTCTAGAATGAAACCTCTTTGTTGACATGCTGATAGCTGTGCATGCTCTCAATAGTATGATCTGGTAGAGATGGAAGGAATCTAGATAGCCACTGTATGCATACAGGATATGGAAAAGTGTTGTGCCAAAGTATTGGTCAAGATTGTTGCATAGCTATGAAAATCATATTTGTATGCATAATAGGTTATCATGTCAACATGATTTGATGATTATGAAGTATTACTAATAATGTACTTAATTTTGATTTGTAGGAAAGATCATGAAGAATGATGAACACTGAACAAGTGATGGATGTTCAACAAAAAGATTTACAAATCAAACATAATATAGAAGGCTTGTGGCTAGAAGATTCTCCTAGAAAGAGGAAGAGGATCATGACGAGATGTTTGCTCCAGGTGGCTAGATAAGACCATTATCTTAATGGTGTAATTGAAGAAGAAGTGTGAATCAAGCTCTGTATGGGTACTCAGGATCGATAGTCATTTGATGAGCTTAATGATCACCATGGGTGATGTGGATCTCAACCTTTGCTACAAGGTTGAATATGGTTTCTATACACAGATGACATGGATGCAAGAAGGAACTCACCACAGAGTTTGAATGATATTGAGGCTCATATCAGTAGACCCATCTGACGAGAGATGGCATGGATAGATATGCAGAAGATCACTCAATGCAGAATGTGAATGTTGTTCAGTCATAGATGGATAATTGAAAGCTTCTTGACAAAGCTTGGGCTTTACCAAAAGTAAAGCTGATCCTAACTTTTACCTTAAGGTTATAGATGATGAACATGTCATACTATTACTATATGACGATGATATCTTTTTGACAGGGAATGAAAAAAAGATCATGGAAAGAAAGCAGAAGATGGCTACAGAATTTGAGATGAAAGATCTCGGATTGATGCATTACTTCCTAGGTCTGGAAGTATGGAAAGGCTCAGAAGGAATCTTTCTCATCTCGGGAAAGTATGATGTGGAAATCTTGAGAAGAATTGATATGTTGGAATGTGAAGCCATGGCCACTCTTATGGGTTCCGACTTGAAGTTGTTAGCTAATAACTCCTCAGAGTTAGTCGATGTGATTCTGTACAGACATATTATTGGGTCGTTGATATATCTGATGAATACCAGGCCAGATATATGCCTTGCTGTGAACACCTTCAGTCAGTATCTAGTGGAAACTAGATGTGTTCACTTGATAGTTGCAAAGCATGTGATGAGGTACCTAAAGGATACGACAAACTTTGATCTATGTAATCTTGGAGATCATGAACTTAGATTGTATGGCTACACAGATGCTGATTGGGCAGGAAGTGTACATCGGGCGGATGTTATTGTCTAGGATCTGCCATGATCCCGTGGTTTAGCAGGAAGCAGTCTAGTGTGGCTCTTAGCACAAGTAGAATATATGGCTGCTTGCTCTGCTAGTTGTGAAGCGATATGGCTTTAGGATTGTTTGACTTAGAGATAGACCCAACTGTGATCCTGTGTGACAAACAGAGTTGTATCAAGATGGCAGAGAATCCAGTGTTCCATGATAAGTCAAAGCACATAAAGATCTGACATTTCTATATACAAGATATGGTGCATAAAGGAACTATAAAGTTGGAATTTGTAACAAGTTGCTGATGCACTAACCAAACCTCTACCTCAAGTGAACAAATTACCGATGTACTAACCAAACCTCTACCTCAAGTAAAGTTTGAGTATTTCCAAGACAATCTTGGTAGGACCCTCCTCAAAAGGGGGAGTGATGTAGACACTGATGATGAGATTGCCCACATCGACAATGAAGTTGATGATGAGGATACCTGTATTACTTGTATTGATGATATGTATACATGTATTGATGAGGGTACCTATATTGGTGATGCCAACAGAGAGGTTGGTGGATGGTCCTTAGGCAGGGTCTAAATTGACAAGGGGATTGCATCATCCTTGAACACATGTTCTTACAGGATCCGTAGACAGATGTCTCTAAGAATGAAGTCCCTGGTGGACAGGTGGGGATTGTATCGTCCCCAGACTTCGGTCACTTGAATTGATCTGTAAATAGATGTCTCCGAGAATGAAGTCCCTGGTGAACAGGTGGGGATTGTATCGTCCCCAGACTTCAGTCCCTTGAATTGATCGGTAGACAGATGTCTCCGAGAATGAAGTCCCTGGTGGACAGGTGGGGATTGTATCGTTCACGGACTTCGGTCCCTTGAATTGATTCGTAGACAAATGTCTTCGAGAATGAAGTCCCTGGTGGACAGGTGGGGATTGTATCATCCCCATACTTCGGTCCCTTGAATTGATCCATAGACAGATGTCCTCGAGAATGAAGTCCCCGGTGGACAGGTGGGGATTGTATCATCCCCGTACTTCGGTCCCTTAAATTGATCCGTAGACAGATGTCTTCGAGAATGAAGTCCTAGGTCGACAGGTGGGGATTGGATCATCCCCAGACTTCGGTCCCTTGAATTGAGTCGTAGATAATATGTCTTCAAGAATAGGGGATTGGATCATCCCCAGACTTCGGTCCCTTGAATTGAGCCGTAGACAAGATGTCTTCGAGAATGGGGATTGGATCATCCCTGGACTTCGGTCCCTTGAATTGAGCCGTAGACAAGATGTCTTCGAGAATGGGGATTGGATTGTCCTTGAACTTCGGTCCCTTGAATTGAGCCATAGACAAGATGTCTTCAAGAATGGGGATTGCATCATCCCTAGACATGGGTCCCTTGAATTGCTCCATAGACAAGATGTGTTCGAGAATGGGGATTGCATCATCCCCAGACGTAGGTCCCTTGAATTGATTCATAGACAGATGTCTCCGAGAATTGAATGATAGGACTGCATCGTCCCTGGACCTCGGTTCAAAAGGTACATGATCGGGATTGCATCGTCCCTAGACATGGTGAGATGTCTTAAAGAGATAAGGAATGATCCTCCTGGAAGCTGATCGGGATTGCATCGTCCCTAGACATGATGAGATGTCTTAAAGTGATAAGGATTGATCATCCTGGAACTTGATCTTGATTGTATCATCCATGGACCTATGTCCTAAAGAGAGCAGGATTGATCATCCTGTAATATGATTGTGTGTCTTGCAGAGTATGCTATGATGATGATCTAGATACTGTAGATCGAGATGATGATCCAGATGCTGAAGATCGAGATGATGATCCAGATGTTGTATATCGAGATGATGATCCAAATGCTGTAGATCGAGATGATGATCCAGATGCTATAGATCGAGATGATGATATAGATGTTGTAGATCGAGATGATGATCTAGATGCTGTAGATCGAGATGATGATCCAGATTCTATAAATCGAGATGATGATCCAGATGCTATAGATCGAGATGATAACGATGCTGATGATCATATGACGATGATGTTGATGATCGTATGACGACGATGCTGATGATCATGTGACGACGATGCTATTGATCGTGAGGGATCCATATGATGATATTGCTGTAGCTATTCAAGTGCTGCCAAAAATTCGGTACTGAAGATGTTGTTGCTCCAGTATTGAAGATCTTCAAGATATTCCAGTAACTGGTTGAGTTACTGATGATGTTGAGAAAGCTTCCAATGATTTATAGATGTATCATGTATGATGTTGATAACTCCTTGCTCCTGCAAATGTTGTTATAATATCCTTCTCGTTAAGGGGGAGTGTTGAGATATTGTAACTTCTAAGAATATTATATTTGTACTTTATTATTTCGGAGATGTTTCATTCCTCCGTGAAGATCTTATTGTATATCCGGAGATGTTTATTCCTCCGTCGGATTGTGGTAACTTGGGTTATTAGACTTCCCTAGTGGGGGTCGTCCCTGTATGTGTTATGTGGGTCAAAGGGTTATTAGACCACCCTAGAGGGGTCAGCCCAGTCAGCTGCAATGGGGTGTTCCTCCCAGTAATTAAGTTGGGGCCGACCTAGCTTGTGTAAAAGTCAGTCGGGGAACAAGTATAAGTAGAGGAGGATGTTCCTCACTTAACTCACTCATTCATTCACTTGTGAGTGGCACACTTGTGTGAGAGAGGTTTGCTATGGAGGAGAAGGGGCTCATGTCTAGGGTTTGCATCTTTGTATTTGTTGGTCATCTATATTGAGGAAGCTTTGCTGGGTTTTCTATCCCATGAGGGTTTCCCAGGATAAATCTGTGTCTCTTGTGTTTATGATGTGCTTGTTGTTTCTTCAGTGATCCTATATATGCTATTGTTATGAAATGAAATGCAATGCTGATATTTTCTATCTTAGCATAATGAATCTTAACAGAGCCTACCTAGTCCTGTACGCAAACATAACGAGACACTAAGCATGTGCGATTTGATGAGGATCCCTCAGGTGATGTGCACCTTGTCCAGTCATCACCTTCTACTGAACTTACCATTGGTGATCCTACTTCGGAACCTCTACTCTTTTCAGTACCCACTAAATCCACGAGAACAAATGTGACTAGTCCGTCGACCAGTCTGTCATTCAGCCATCACATTCAAACATCCAGTTAGAAGACCATACCTTTGAAACACCCCTCCTCACATTAGCTAACGTATCTACTCGAATGAGTGAATCCTCTGCTGCTGAAAGTTCTCCCGCACACAACAAAGACAAAATTATTGAAGATCATACTATTGAGTGTGAAACATTTTCAAAAGAGTTGAGTCCCTCAAAGAACCCTGAACATCATGAAGAACAAACCATTCTGACTCAGTAGGAGGTGGATAAGTTGACCCAAGTGATAGCACGATTAACAAACCAGAATCAAAGCTACGTGGAAACAATTTCTGAGCTTCATGAAGAAAACAAGACACTGCTTACACAAGTAAAAAGCATTGAATGCTTTGTTAACGCAAAAACAGCATCCCATACTGCCCTTTGGATGAGGTATAATTCCTTAAAGGACCAATTCAAGAAGCTCCAGGCCAAATTTATATATTCCTCTTCCAAGTGGAAGGTAGCTGCTACCACAGCTCAACCTTCTTCCTGAACTTTTCTGTTTTTCTCAGTGGGACCTGGCATATCTCCCATTTGGGGTAATGTTGGTGTCCATTTTGTCACTATTTTTTATCATTAAATCTACTCTGAATGGCATCATTCTCACTATTTTTGATATAATAGGTTATTCTTTCCGCCATTCAAACCATTAAACAGACCAAGTATGCAATATTCATTTATCATATGAATTTTGATCAAATCTCGTTATATTATGATTTATTATGATTAAAGTGACATTTTCAGACATGCATGGCATTTAGTTTTAATCTACAGGATGTTGTTTCTGAAACGATCTTTCATTTAGACTGCATGTTTATGTTGCTAATGTTAAGGCGTGTCCAGCCCGTCATTCAACCCTGCATTCATCCCGCGGAATCAACGGTTGGCATATTTATGGCCATTAAAGACAAAAAATGGACACGTGGGTTTTGTTAGCCACGTAGTGGATATGGTTGGTGCGCTCTTGTTTTGGAAGATTTGCCTTCCTGCCTGCCGAGCTCGACAGCACACTCTTCACCCATGTCAACACTCCAGCGTCCCTATTTTCCGTCCGTTCAGCCTGGTATCATGCCAATGTTCTAGAGGAGTTCGTTCGCCCACGCTTAGTTTGCCAACACACTTTTCAACCCACGTCAAAGGAACAAAAACGCTGCAGCAACCCCATGAAGGAACCAACCCCGTGAAATGTTGTAGATGCTCCTTGCGCTATCACACATCACTCAAAGCAGCTGTTTGCAGTCATAAAAACATCTATTTTTAGAAAGGTCGACTCTGTTGACCTTCTCTCCCACTGCAAATGTATAAATAGACACTTTGTATAGAGAAACAGTGTTAGAAAAGATCATCAGATTATCAGATAGCTTATAGAATATACAGAAGTTAGCAGTAATTCCCACTGTGTAATTTTCACCAGTTAATGGAAGTTTCAGTTCGTTGATGCAGTGTTGTTAGTAGCTAGGTGATTTAGTTTCCATATCTGATTGCTGGGAAGGGCCCCTCATCAACCAGAGGTTTTGTTTATGTTTTATGTATTTTCTTTTCTGCAAGTAGTTAGTTTATTTTCTTGTATATGTAATTAATTTCGTTTTCCTGTATATGTCATTTATTTACTCTCTATAATTTGTATTTCTCTGCTATCTTAGTCTGTGTGTCCCGAATTAATAAATGGTCAACCAAAGCATAGTATTCATAGTTTAATTTCAGTCTTTCGTAATTACATAGTTCGTTCTCTAGTTTTCTACAATTAAGTAGAACTTAATTAGTTTCTGTTTCAAGTCCTGTTAATAGTTAGAATTAGTTTTATTAGTTTCTGGTCTGTAGCGGTAGGTCAATCTTCTCTCTCTCACTTCAGTCTTGATTTAGCATAAATAGAAATAGTTCATCTTCCCAACAATAATTAGAATAGATTGCTTTTTATTATCGTAGCTTCTGAACAAGTCTTCTCACTGACTTCTTTGCATTGTAGGTTCATCTGCATTCGCCAGCTAACGTTAAGATCATCAAACCTGTCATTTTCCTTAGTTTAATTCATTTTCCCTCCATTCGGACAGTCGTCCGGATAGTCATCCAGATCATCATTCGGACTTTTGTTCTTTCTGCACTATTTTATGCTTATTTTGAATTCAGTTTCTTAGGTTCTTTAACTGTAATATTTCCTACTCTTAGTTATCCTTCTCAACCATAATTAGGCCTTTACTTTATACTATATAAGAGTTTTTAATTAAGTTTTGTCATTATTCTTAATCTCCTTCTCATTTGCCTTCACTTCGTTTTTACTGTCTTTCGAGTTATGTCATTTATAATTGATTTTCTAATATGTCGTTGTTTCAGAATTTATCGGTTTTATTCTTAGTCTAGTTTATTACATGTTCTTAAGATTTAGTTCAGATTAGAGTTAATAATTTCATTCTCCAAGTTATCTAAATTTCGATAGTTTGTTTGTTAAGCATAGGATTAGTTTCTCGTTTGCTCAAATAATCAAGATGTTCATGAAATAGAATTTGGATCAAAAGTAAATATCTTTATCAAGTTTTCTACTTGCTCCTACATAACATATCTTTATCAAGTTTTCTACTTGCTCCTACATAACATATCTTTATCAAGTTTTCTACTTGCTTTTAGATTTTCAATAGCTTCATATCATTTTGTTTATGGATAGAAGATGGATCATAATGTTTAAAGTTAACTATAATTGGACTCTTTGTAGTTTACATCTATTTATTGAAATTAGATTAGATTTACTTCCATTTTATTTTGCTATTACATTTGAAAGTCATTACGATTCATTCACTCCAGTTCCTATCACATTTGATATACAACATCAAGGAGAATGGAATTATAATTAGATGCTTTAGTATAGTTTTGAAGTATTAATTAAATGCATAAGTAGTTATTGAATTCATTAATAGTTTGTAGCTTTGCTTTGAAATTAATTTAGCTTTCTGGTTAAGTAATTTGCCATTAAGTCATTTCATAGATAGGTCTTTAATTTTATTTATAGTTCTCTCTAATTCCTAGATTAGAATATGAAGAATTGATTAAGTAGTTTCCATGCTTACAAAAATAGTTTAATCAATAATTTCCATTGTTTAATCATAGAGTAGAGTAGTATGACTTAATACTATTATGATCTTTTCATTCGTTTGTTATATTTTCTGAAGTTTGACTCGGTTTTTTATTTTGAAAGATTTTTCGATCTTTTCTTTGCTAAAACATTTCTAAGGTCTGACAAGCCGAAACTTAGGTGCCATTCTACCTTTGCATATACTTTGCTTCAACTCTAAGAATACCAACCCTGGTTGATAATTAAATATTTAGGTGTTTCTTTAAGACAACTCACACACCTCAGCATTTTGGCGTCGTTGTCGGGGAGTTGTAGAAGATAGGTAGAATTTAGCTATAGAAGATAGGTAGATTTCAGTCGTAGATAAATAAGATCTTCTCTTAAAAACTTAGGGATAGATTTGAAATTCTCTTCTTTTTGAAATTTAGAAATAGGCTAGTGGTGGGTGAGAGGTAAGACGAGACGTAAGAACCTGCGCATCTGTTATAACAAGCATCCTCAAACCTAGCAGTAGTAGTGATGTAGTTAGAATTTCTTTCAGTTATAGTTTGTTGTTCATGAATAGGTCTAGAGACTCGCAAGGTAGATTTATTAAAACTAAAATTCCCACTAAAATTTCTACTAACCTATATGGGGGGCGTGCCACCCCAACTACTAACTTAGCATAAAGGTATTGGAAGACACCTAAAGGGGACAGTCCCACTTGGAAAGCAAAGGAAATCCTTTTTGGAAATATATTAGGGAAACCATAGGGACATTAGAAAAGTATGTTCATAAAGAGACTCCACAGGAACCTCAAGCTCATATTGAAATTGAACGTAGACAAGAGGAAACTCCAAAAGATAAAACTTCAAAACCTTCCAACCCTCTATTAGTCCAAAAACCCAAAGACACTATTTTTTCAATAGTATGTGGTCCAAACTTAGTGGATTTTGTTGATCCTGCACAAGTAGACGCTCTTTTTGAGAATTCTGTGAACATCATCATCTCACAGACTGAGACAACAACAGTAGGACCTTCAAAGCCAGATACGCACGTATCTAGTAATTCTCCTCCTAAAAAGAAGAATACTCTTCTTGAAACAGAACATTGGGACATCCCTTATTCACCAAGAAAAGATCCACCCAGGTTTTCTTTCTTTGGAAATCGAATCTTTATGGAGGATGAAAATGAAGATCATGTCCGACAAGATGAAGGAGAAGGAGAGGTTAGGACCGAAGGTACTTTTGGATTCCCTATCTTAGACAATGCATAAGATGTAACTATGAAGAATATCCCTCCCTCCTCACTACCAACCTTCTATGGGAAGAGTAGTGAGGATTCGGATACATTCTTATTCGAGTTTGATATTTTGTGTAGAAGTTATAATTACCTACAAGATGGCCAAAAATTAAAACTTTTTCCTTCCACATTAAAAGATTCCGCTCTTCGATGGTTTATGGTATTAGGAGAATCTAGTATTAGAACTTGGGAAGACATGAAGAATGCATTTCTACGGAAATATCAGGATTATTGTAGACCTAAGGACTCTCGCAATGATATCTTTAAAATTCAACAACTTGAAGATGAGAGCCTAAAATACTATCTCGAGAGATTTAACTATGTGTTGCATAAATCTAAATATAGTGATCTTCGAGAACATGCAGTAAGAACACTCTTCCTCAAGGGAATCTTAGAAGAATTCTTAGAAAACCTTAATCTCATGGAAGCAGGAGATATCTCTCATTAGTCTTTTGCATAGATTTGTGAGCTATGTAGGAATTACTCTAGGAGCAGAGGGAAAGGTGGAAGACACTTTCGAGAATATTATGCCAGGAACTCGAAAGAGAACACATCTAGTCCTGGTGGAGTTACAAGGGTAGAGTTGGGAAACCTATTGGAAAATTTCAAAATAGATATCTTAGGAGCCATGGATTCTCAACTAGATGCACTACAAGCTAAAAAGAAGCAAGATGAATAGCGTGCAGCAATGACTGTTTTTTTTCCTAGGTGTAGAACTAAACATCCTCAACGAGAATGTCCATTGAATAATGTTTTAGTTTGTCACCTCTATACAGAAGAACATCCAACTGATAATTTTCGATCATTGCCTGGATGGCAAGCTGTGTATAAGAGTGGAAACTTTGGTGAATCATCTAGGAGGCCTTGGAAACCTAGGGATCAACCATCATATCAAGATCCATCACAAATTCCACCCTATTAATATCCTTATCAACCCCCTCAACAATGGAATACCTCAGGTTGGAAGAATTGGCCTCCGCAGTACCCTCCTCAAAATACCCAACAACAATAGTGGCCACATGGTTGGAGAGAACAAGCTTATGCTCAAAAACCTCCTCCTATGCCTAACTATCCTTACCCACCTAATATTCAACAACTTTTTCCTGGATTTACACCTCCTTCCTTACCCCCTATCCTGAATCAACCTCACCATTTCCAGAACATGAATCCTCCAAGACCCATAGTATTACCTGCACAACCGATACCAAATCCTAGCAACAAGCCAACCCAAGCTCTTAACAGCATTGGGTTGTTACCTCTTCCATCATATGCTATTTCAACCACACCAATACATGAGATTGAATTTCAGTCTGGAAGAGTTTTGCAAAATCATCCCAAGTCATCAATTGGTATCCAAGAAGAAAATGAAGAAGAAAACATACCTACCAAAGTTTTGAATGATGTCATTCTTGAAGATGTGGTTATTCCTAAATCTTCAACACATAAACATCTACATAAAGAAGTAATTCTAGGGGAAAAATCATGTCCATATTCAGAGCGTCTAGTACTAGAAAAACCTGTAACTTATACAGAGTATGATATCGTTAACGAATTGAAAAATATTTGCATTACGATCCCTTTGTTACAATCCATTAAGGATATCCCAATCTATAGTAAGGTAATAAAGGAAATTTGTATTGAGAGACCAGGTAGAAAACAAAAAGACCCTCCGATGATTCATGTAATAGGAGAAATATCAGATTTTATAGCAAACCAACCTAGAATCCCAAAATATTCGAATCCAGGAAACCCTGTGGTGACTATTATCATCAATAATATCGCCATAGGGAACACACTTATTGATCTAGGAGATCCTATCAACTTCATGACTACCACAGTTTTAGAAACTCTCAAATTAGGACAATTCCTCTGCCCTACCCCAACAATGCTAGAATTAGTAGATCGCACGATGGTGCAACCTACTGGGATCTTAGATGACATCACTATATTAGTAGCTTCATGGGAATATCCCGTCAAATTCATGGTCATAGAATCAAAAGACCCTTCCAAAGGTCACCCCATTATTTTAGGAAGACCTTGGTTGGATACTTCCAATGCATTTATGGGATGTAGGGATGGAGAGATGATTATCTCTGATGGGTTATCTACAAGAAAACTAGCTTTATACCCACCAGCTTAGCCAATAACTGAAAACCTATTTTGGTTAGATTGTCCTTTTGGAGATGAGAACTTGGAAGAACTTTCCCTTGTTAGTGATTTCTCTTAGGCACTTCAAGAGAAAAATACCGAGAATGTGTTGAACCAATTGATCTCTTCCACAACATGTGTAGACTTTCCTCAGCCTTTCTCCAAACTTGACCAAATCTTTGGAGATGAATTCCAAGAAAACATGAGTCTCTCAACATTTACAAGCACACCCTATGTCTTTGCAATCGAAGAACATTTAGGATCCTTTACCATACCGTGTGAGGTTAGTACCGACAAATTTCTACATATAAACACAGTTTTAGATGAGAATCAACAAAAACAATTACTAAAAGTTCTCAAGAGTCAAATTGGAGCATTTGCATGGGAATATACCGATATGAAAGGTATACACCTAGATACCTGTATCCATCACATTTACACATACTCAAACATACCTCCTGTTAGGCAGCCCCAGAGAAGAATGAATCCAGCCCTAAAGGATATAGTAAAGGATGAATTACAAAAGCTCCTTAACGTTGGATTCATCTATGCAATTTCCAACAATAAATGGGTGTCTCCTCTGGTAGAAGTTCCAAAGAAAGTCACAGGGAAATGGCGTATCTGTGTCGACTTTCGAGAACTAAATAAGGCCACTCTTAAGGACTACTTCCCATTTCCTTTCATTGATCATGTGTTAGATACCTTATCAGGGAAACAATAGTTTTCATTCTTTGACGGGTATAGTGGATACAATCAAATACTAATAGCACCTGAGGATCAAGATAAGAAAAAATTTACTAGTTCTTGGGGGACCTATGCCTATCGAGTGTTACCATTTGGCCTATGTAATGCACCTGCTACTTTTCAGTGGGTAGTTTTAGGAATATTTGTTTACCTTATACATGACTGTGTAGAAGTTTATCTGGATGATTTTACAGTTTATGGTAATACCTTCCAAGAAGCCCTTGATAACCTCCAAAAAGTTCTTATTTGGTGCCAAGAAATGAACTTAGCCCTTAGTCACGAAAAATGTAAAATGTTACTAACTGAAGGCATAGTTCTGGGACATCATGTCTCTCTTCAAGGTATCAAGGTAGATCCTACCAAGATAGATATAATTGTTAATCTTCCTCCTCTGAAAAATTCGAAGGAAGTAAGAATTTTTATTAGCCATGCATGCTATTATAGATGTTTTATTGAAAATTTCACTAAGATAGTCGCACCTATGTTCAAACTACTCATGAAAGACATAGAATTTCAATGGACTGAACCTTGTCAACAAGCCTTCGAAGCTCTGAAGGAAAAGCTATTAGTGGCACCAATACTTAGGGGCCCAAATTGGTCCCTTCCTTTCCATATATCCACTAATGCCTCTGACATAGCTATAGGGGAAGTCTTAGGCCAAAAAGAAGGACGGACATCACATGCCATTTACTTTGCTAGTAAAAATCTGACTCCTGCGGAATCGAAATACGCTGTTACTAAAAAAGAGTTTCTAGCAGTAGTCTATGCCATCAACAAGTTTCGTCATTATATCACAGGATATGAAATCTTTATACACACTGACCACTCTGCCATCATATTTTTAATGAATAAACCCATCACTAATGGCAGAGTGACTCGGTGGCTTCTTTTATTGCAAGAATTCAACATCACCATTGTCGATCGTCCTGGTCGAGAGAATGTGGTAGCTGACTTTCTCTCTCGAATTCAAACTGATGATAATTCTAGTCCCGTCGATGATAGTTTCCTAGATGAACGTTTGTTTGTTGTGTCTGTTTGAACCCCATGGTTTGCAGACATAGCCAATTATTTAGCAACTGGAAAGCTACCAAACCATCTCTCTCCACTTGAGAAACGTAGGATCATAGTTCAAAGTTCCAATTATTCTTGGGTGGATAATGATCTCTTTCGTACTGGTCCTTATCTCATTATTAGACGATGTGTATGAGAGGATGAGATGGAAGAGATCCTACATGCATGTCATGGTGGACCTTATGGCAGGCATTTTTCTGATAAGAGAACAACATACAAAGTGTTACACTCTGGGTATTATTGGCCAAGCATTTTCAAAGATGCTGCCAAGTATGTCAAGGGGTGTGACAATTGCAAAGAATGGGTAGACCTGCGCCATCCGATGAGATTCCTTTACAACCCCAAGTTATGATTGAGCCTTTTGAAAAATGGGCTCTAGATTTCGTTGGTCCAATCTCCCCTATGTCTCGCAAGAAGAAGTACATTCTAGTCTGTACAGATTATGTCACCAAATGGGTAGAAGCTAAAGCTTTATTTCGAGCCACAGAGAAATCAGTGGTAGAATTTATATATGAAGAAATCTTTATTTGATTAGGTGTACCTAGGGAAATTGTAATCGATCAAGGATCTCATTTTACCTCCAAATTAATGAAAGAGATTCCTGACAAATATGGTATTAGACATTGTAAATATTCACCATATCACCTACAAGCTAATGGTCAGGTAGAATCAAATAACAAAGTATTAGAAGCAATCCTGACTAAGACTATTCAGTTACACCACAAGGACTGGGCAGATAGGCTCCCAGAAGCCTTGTGGGCTTATAGAATAACTTGGAGGAACACCACTGGCCACACACCTTATGAACTCGTTTATGGTAAACAAGTTCTTCTACTGATTGAATTTCAAGTCAAAACCTTTTGTATGGCTGCACAAAGACAACGAATCCTGCAAATAAATGAATTAGACGAGATTAGGCAAGATGCTATTCAACGTACAATCTTAATACAAAACCAACGCAAAAATTGGCATGATAGAAACATTAAACAAAAACAATTCAAAATTGGAGACTGGGCATTACTTTTCGATTCAAGGTACAAAAAAATAAAAGGTAAATTCACTACTCGTTGGATGGGTCCATATGAAATTGTTGCAGCTTTTGATAATGGATCCGTTAAAATTAAGACAATTGATGATTCACAAATTTGTTTTGTTGTAAACGGACATAGACTTAGAATTTATCATCAACCAATATCTAAACAAGATTTTGTGCAGAATGCCTTACAGCAAGAGGAAATGGAACTGGTAGAAGAGGAAGTCATTCCTCCTCCTCCTAGTTCTTGAATTATTTTGGGTTATCTTCTTTTGTACATATGTAAATATGTTTTTGATTTTCAATAATAAAAGGGAATTTCTAACAACTGATTGCATTTTTACAGGAAATTTATTATGATCAGTTTATAAAAAAATTTCAATAAAACATGAAGTCTCTTTTCCTTTCGTTAATTTTGGAAATTTTAGATAACTTTTTTGTACATATGTTTTTGTTTTGAATAAAAATTGAATCATTTAACAAGTGGTTTTGCAGCTTAATTACAACATTATCTTTATAATCAGCTCATGCAATATTATCTGAAAAGGGAAGTGCTCTAAAAATACTTATAATCCACTTCTCTTTCGATTATTGTTGAAAATTGAAAATTTATAAGTGAAAGGTTAAAGCATTCTTTATATTATTTTTAAAATCACTTTCTTTTATGATTCTGTATATGGTATTTGATTCAGACATGCACATTTCTGATTTATCATTAGAACAGTTTCTTAAAGACCTACTTTAATTATTATGATCCCCACAAAACTCTATCTTACACCTATGGACTGCTAGTTCATTCGAGACTCATTATAAAAACTTGTCTCTTAAGGACTTTTAAAAGGGTAGCCCAAAAGTGAGTGATATTTTCTATTTTTTGGGGAACATTACTAACCTTGTATGAAGAAGATAGATTGAGAAGTCAGAGAATAACTTTAGGTTATTATCTTTTGACATGATCTATAATTTGGGCCATTATAAATAAAGTTACTCATAAGGTTCGTGCTAAAATTTGAATTATGTGATTAACAGGCTTAGTACACTCTAGTGCCAACCAACTTCCTTACTAAAAATATCATTATACGAAGCAAACCCGTGGGAGTACTGACCAGGCTCACTGGTAGTGGGTCCATGCTAAGTAACATCTTAAACAAGGAAGCTCGATAAATGCAAGTAAACTTGTCGGGGTACTGAACAGGCTCGCTGGCAGCGGGGCTATGCTTGCATGGTACAAAGATAAACCCGCTGGGGTACTAAACAATCCTGCTGGCAGTGGGTCAATATCGGGTAAAAGAGGTTTGGTTAATGCATTGCTATTCACATAGCTCATGAAAACCTGAGTATACAAATACATGTTTAGGCCAATTATTTATACTGTCATTAGATAATGGTTTTAAGTTGGACTTGGACCCTGTCATCTAATTCAAACAAATACCTAGGATATGATTATCCTAGAAATGGGACCCATAACTAGAGTTAATCTCATAAACTCTATGGTGAACCTTATCTATATTTTTTGGATTATAAGAGATCTTTACAATGAGTCATGGATGACTAGTTTTCCTATGGCATTTTTCATCTCTTACACTATTATTCTTCATATGGTCTTTTAAGCACTGTTGTATTCTTTTTATGAATGTACATATCTAAATCATCTACATTTATTAGTTAATATTTCATTTCCTTATGAAAGTTATCACAATATTTTAGAAGCTATCTATAAGACTTTCAATTGAAATTTTTTAATATTAATCATTCTCTTTGATGGATTGAGGACACGCCATATTTTTGGTTTGGGGGGAGATTAGAATTGTTCTTACTTTCTGAATATTTATGAAAACTTTATTTATCTCTGATAAAATGATAGGTGTTTTCAGGTTAATGCAAAAGTAGAAGAAAGATTGATCTAATCAAGAACAAAAAGAGGAATGCAACTAAAAGATCCAAAAAAGCAAAATTTATAGCATCTTTTGTGCACTAACAGCTTTAGAAATTTCCTGCAAAATCAGCTTCAGTCAACATCAACAATAAAGATCTTGTATAGACAAAAGTCTGTATGAAGGATTGAATGTCGATCCAAACAAGGAGACGAACAAGGAAAATAAATAGCATTCTAAATGGAATGCTGAATGAAACCATAGCTTGTTTAAATATTAATAAGTGTGCCAAGATATTTGAAATTTTGATTAACCAATGATGACAGGGATCAATCAAATGTCGATTTCACACATGGCCTCATTCTCCTATCCATCTCGCCTCCGTTAAATGAATGGATTTTGCATCATTGTGAATCATTGCATGACCGCCATTTGGTCTTACTTATCCTATTGTATGACCTGCCACCATATTAATCGAATCATGATCTCTCGCGTGTAATCTATTTTCATTACGTGAATTACATTTAACTTGTCTAAAGCTCACCTTTGGACATGGTTGAATATATTATAAACTAGACATAATCCTTGAATTCACACACTTATACGCTGACACTTGACTCAAGATCTTCGAATGACAAGTGCGATCTTTTAAAGCATGCTAAGCCCTCGTCCACTGTCGTTCAAACGTTTAAACAGACCTTAGTTTAAACTGATGATTGCGTGAATTCCGTCTCAGTCTGTTCTCTCTCCATCTTTTTGTTGAGCCGCGTCCTCTGCAATTTCTTGCACCTCTTTTGTCCATTTGCATGCCCCCGTCCTCTGTCAACAATGCCAATTAGTTACGAGCCTGGCAGCGACCAGGACGTCCTTTGCATTTCTGAGTTCAAAGCCTGTTGTGAAGTGTTTTTGCGAGCAGGTTGGGGTCCGTTTCTCCGCCTTCTCCAAGGCCACGATCACGAAATTTCACTACTATTCGCTAAAGGTTTTGATGGCAAGACGACCAAAGTTGGCCATCTCATTTTCTCTGTAACAGAAGAATCTATAGAATTATCTACCAAGCTCCCGAGGGAAGGTGCCTGATGGCACAAGCATCTTTTCCTTCCACGGAAGACTCATCATTTTTCCTTGAAGGTCGATTTTCAACACGTTGCTGGTACCAAAGGATTCCATAGGGGATGGGTCAAGCTGGAATACTTAGATCCTTTCACTTTCATCATCCATTTGATCACTTGTGAGGGTAAGTTTATTATTTTTAAAGTCTTCCATTTTAGATTGCTAGCACATTTTGTCAATAATCAGACCCTCAACTTCCCATTTTATTTCTTGAAAAGTTTGGAGAAGATGTCTAGCCAAGTTAGGAAGAATACCATTAATTCTTCTGGTAGCTTGTATCACCATTGTCTCATTAAACTTCTGATCATTCACCAGTTGGAAGAGAGAGGGAAAAACTGGGATCGTTTTGTTTTTGAAATACTGAACCCTCATTTGATTTAGAAGTCTACTGTCCAACCCTCTCCCTCTCGAAAACATTGTTTCCAATCCGGTATTGGTGAGCCTACCCAATCCTCTACGCAAACAGAATGAGACACTAAGCATGTGCGATTTGATGAGGATCCCTCAGGTGATGTGCACCTTGTACTGTCATCACCTTCTACTAAACTTACCATTGGTGATCCTACTTCGGAACCTCCACTCTTTTCAGTACCTACTAAATCCATGAGAATAAATTGTGACCAGTCCGTCGACCAGTCTGTCATTTAGACTATCGTACAACCATCACGTTCAAACATCCAGTTAGATGACCATACCTTTGAAACACCACTCCTCACATTAGCTAACATATATGCTCGAATGAGTGAAGCCTCTGCTGCTGAAAGTTCTCCTGCACACAACAAAGACAAAATTCTTGAAGATCATATTGTTGAGTGTGAAACATTTTCAAAAGAGTTGAGTCCCTCAAAGAACCCTAAACATCATGAGGAACAACCCATTCTTACTTAGCAGGAGATGAATAAGTTGACCTAAGTGATAGCATGATTGACAGACCAGAATCAAAGCTATGTGGAAACAATTTTTGAGCTTCATGAAGAAAACAAGGCATAGCATACACAAGTAAAAAGCATTGAATGCTTGGTTAACGCCAAAACAACATCCCATACTGCCCTGTGGATGAGGTATAATTCCTTAAAGGAAAAATTCAAGAAGCACCAGGACAAATTTATATCTTCCTCTTCCAAATCGAAGGCAGCCGCTACCGCAGCTCAGCCTTCGTCCTGAACTTTTCTGTTTTGCTCAATGGGACCTGGCATATCTCTGGTTTGGGGGAATGTTGGTGTCCATTTTGTCACTATTTTTTATCATTAAATCTACTATGAATGGCGTCATTCTCACTATTTTTGATATAATAAGTTATTATTTCCGCCATTCAGACCATTAAACAGACCAGGTATGCATATATTCATTTATCATATGAATTTTGATCAAATATCGTTATATTATGATTTATTATGATTAAAGTGACATTTCCAGACATGCATGGCATTTATTTTTGATCTACAGGCTACGGTTTCTCAAACGATCTTTCATTCAGACTGTGTGTTTATGTTGCTAATGTTAATCCGCGTCTAGCCCATCATTTAGCCCTGTGTTCAGCCTGCGGAATCAACGATTGGCATATTTTTGGTCATTAAAGACAAAAAATGGACACGTGGATTCTATTAGCCACGTAGTGGATATGGTTGGTGAGATCTTTTTCTGGAAGATTCGCCTTCCTGCCTGCCGAGCTCCATAGGACACTCTTCTCCCACGTCAACACTCCAACATCCCTATTTTCTATTCGTTCATCCTGGTATCATGTTTCCTGTTCACACCAATGTTCTAGAGGAGTTCGTTCGCCCACGCTCAGTCCACCAACACACTTCTCAACCACTTGAAAGGAAGATCAACGCTACAGTAACCCCGTGAAGGAACCAACCCCGTGAAATGTGGTAGATGCTCCCTGCACTGTCACACATCACTCAAGGCAGCCGTTTGCAGTCATAAAAGCCTCCATTTTTAGAGAGGTTGACTCTATCGACCTTCTCTCCCACTGTAAATGTATAAATAGACACTTTGTATAGAGAAACATAGTTAGAAAAGATCATTATATTATCAGATAGCTTATAGAATATACAAAAGTCAGCAATAATTTCCACTATGTAATTTTCACCAGTTAATGGAAGTTTCAGTTCATTGAAGCTCTGCTGTTAGTAGCTAGGTGATTTAGTTTCCGTCTCTGATTGCTGGGAAGGGCCCCTCATCAACCGAAGGTTTTGTTTATGTTTTCTATATTTTCTTTTGAACAAGTAGTTAGTTTATTTTCTTGTATTTGTAATTAATTTGGTTTTCCTGTATATGTCATTTCTTTCCTCTCTGTAATTTGTATTTCTCTGCTAGCTTAGTCTGTGTTTCCAGAATTAATAAGTGGTCAACCAAAGCATAGTATTCATAGTTTAATTTCAGTCTTTCGTAATTACATAGTTTGTTCTCTATTTTCCTGCAATTAAGTAGAACTTAATTAGTTTATGTTTCAAGTCCTGTTAATAGTTATAATTAGTTTCATTAGTTTTCTGTTCTGTAGCCGTAGGTCAATCTTCTCTCTCTCACTTCAGTCTTGCTTTAGCATAAATAGAAATAGTTCATCTTCCCAACAATAATTAGAATAGATTGCTTTCTATTATCGTAGCTTCTCAACAAGTCTTCTCACTGACTTCTTTGCATTGTAGGTTCATTTGCATTCACCAGCTGACGTTAAGATCATCATAACTGTCATTTTCTTAGTTTAATTCATTTTTCCTCCATTCAGAGTGTCATTCGAACTGTCGTTCGGACAGTCATCTGGATCATCATTCGGACTTTTATTCTTTCTGCATTGTTTTATGCTTATTTTGAATTCAGTTTCTTAGGTTCTTTAACTGTAATCTTTCCTACTCTTAGTTAGCCTTCTGAACCATAATTAGGCCTTTACTTTATATTCTATAAGATTTTTTAATTAAGTTTTGTCATTATTCTTAATCTCCTTCTCATTTTCCTTCACTTTGTTTTTACTGTCTTTCGAGTTATGTCGTTTATAATTGATTTACTAATATGTCGCTATTTCAGAATTTATCAGTTTTATTCTTAGTGTAGTTTATTACATGTTCTTAAGATTTAGTTCATATTAGAGTTAATAATTTCATTCTCCAAGTTATCTAAATTTTGATAGTGTCTTTGTTAAGCATAGGATCAGTTTCTCGTTCGCTCAAATAATGAAGATGTTCATGAAATAGAATTTGGATCAAAAGTAAATATCTTTATCAAGTTTTCTACTTACTCCTATATAACATATCTTTATCAAGTTTTCTACTTTCTTCTAGATTTTCATTAGTTTCATATCATTTTGTTTATGGATAGAAGATGGATCATAATGTTTAAAGTTAACTATAATTGGAGTCTTTGTGGTTTACATCTATTTATTAAAATTAGATTAGATTTACTTCCATTTTGTTTTGCTATTACATTTGAAAGTCATTACGATTCATTCACTCCAGTTCCTATCACATTTGACATACAACATCAAGGATAGTGGAATTATAATTAGATGCTTTAGTATAGTTTTGAAGTAATAATTACATTTAACTTGTCTAAAGCTCACCTTTGGACATGGTTGAATATATTATAAACTAGACATAATCCTTGAATTCACACACTTATACGCTGACACTTGACTCAAGATCTTCGAATGACAAGTGCGATCTTTTAAAGCATGCTAAGCCCTCGTCCACTGTCGTTCAAACGTTTAAACAGACCTTAGTTTAAACTGATGATTGCGTGAATTCCGTCTCAGTCTGTTCTCTCTCCATCTTTTTGTTGAGCCGCGTCCTCTGCAATTTCTTGCACCTCTTTTGTCCATTTGCATGCCCCCGTCCTCTGTCAACAATGCCAATTAGTTACGAGCCTGGCAGCGACCAGGACGTCCTTTGCATTTCTGAGTTCAAAGCCTGTTGTGAAGTGTTTTTGCGAGCAGGTTGGGGTCCGTTTCTCCGCCTTCTCCAAGGCCACGATCACGAAATTTCACTACTATTCGCTAAAGGTTTTGATGGCAAGACGACCAAAGTTGGCCATCTCATTTTCTCTGTAACAGAAGAATCTATAGAATTATCTACCAAGCTCCCGAGGGAAGGTGCCTGATGGCACAAGCATCTTTTCCTTCCACGGAAGACTCATCATTTTTCCTTGAAGGTCGATTTTCAACACGTTGCTGGTACCAAAGGATTCCATAGGGGATGGGTCAAGCTGGAATACTTAGATCCTTTCACTTTCATCATCCATTTGATCACTTGTGAGGGTAAGTTTATTATTTTTAAAGTCTTCCATTTTAGATTGCTAGCACATTTTGTCAATAATCAGACCCTCAACTTCCCATTTTATTTCTTGAAAAGTTTGGAGAAGATGTCTAGCCAAGTTAGGAAGAATACCATTAATTCTTCTGGTAGCTTGTATCACCATTGTCTCATTAAACTTCTGATCATTCACCAGTTGGAAGAGAGAGGGAAAAACTGGGATCGTTTTGTTTTTGAAATATTGAACCCTCATTTGATTTAGAAGTCTACTGTCCAACCCTCTCCCTCTCGAAAACATTGTTTCCAATCCGGTATTGGTGAGCCTACCCAATCCTCTACGCAAACAGAATGAGACACTAAGCATGTGCGATTTGATGAGGATCCCTCAGGTGATGTGCACCTTGTACTGTCATCACCTTCTACTAAACTTACCATTGGTGATCCTACTTCGGAACCTCCACTCTTTTCAGTACCTACTAAATCCATGAGAATAAATTGTGACCAGTCCGTCGACCAGTCTGTCATTTAGACTATCGTACAACCATCACGTTCAAACATCCAGTTAGATGACCATACCTTTGAAACACCACTCCTCACATTAGCTAACATATATGCTCGAATGAGTGAAGCCTCTGCTGCTGAAAGTTCTCCTGCACACAACAAAGACAAAATTCTTGAAGATCATATTGTTGAGTGTGAAACATTTTCAAAAGAGTTGAGTCCCTCAAAGAACCCTAAACATCATGAGGAACAACCCATTCTTACTTAGCAGGAGATGAATAAGTTGACCTAAGTGATAGCATGATTGACAGACCAGAATCAAAGCTATGTGGAAACAATTTTTGAGCTTCATGAAGAAAACAAGGCATAGCATACACAAGTAAAAAGCATTGAATGCTTGGTTAACGCCAAAACAACATCCCATACTGCCCTGTGGATGAGGTATAATTCCTTAAAGGAAAAATTCAAGAAGCACCAGGACAAATTTATATCTTCCTCTTCCAAATCGAAGGCAGCTGCTACCGCAGCTCAGCCTTCGTCCTGAACTTTTCTGTTTTGCTCAATGGGACCTGGCATATCTCTGGTTTGGGGGAATGTTGGTGTCCATTTTGTCACTATTTTTTATCATTAAATCTACTATGAATGGCGTCATTCTCACTATTTTTGATATAATAAGTTATTATTTCCGCCATTCAGACCATTAAACAGACCAGGTATGCATATATTCATTTATCATATGAATTTTGATCAAATATCGTTATATTATGATTTATTATGATTAAAGTGACATTTCCAGACATGCATGGCATTTATTTTTGATCTACAGGCTACGGTTTCTCAAACGATCTTTCATTCAGACTGTGTGTTTATGTTGCTAATGTTAAGCCGCGTCTAGCCCATCATTTAGCCCTGTGTTCAGCCTGCGGAATCAACGATTGGCATATTTTTGGTCATTAAAGACAAAAAATGGACACGTGGATTCTATTAGCCACGTAGTGGATATGGTTGGTGAGATCTTTTTCTGGAAGATTCGCCTTCCTGCCTGCCGAGCTCCATAGGACACTCTTCTCCCACGTCAACACTCCAACATCCCTATTTTCTATTCGTTCATCCTGGTATCATGTTTCCTGTTCACACCAATGTTCTAGAGGAGTTCGTTCGCCCACGCTCAGTCCACCAACACACTTCTCAACCACTTGAAAGGAAGATCAACGCTACAGTAACCCCGTGAAGGAACCAACCCCGTGAAATGTGGTAGATGCTCCCTGCACTGTCACACATCACTCAAGGCAGCCGTTTGCAGTCATAAAAGCCTCCATTTTTAGAGAGGTTGACTCTATCGACCTTCTCTCCCACTGTAAATGTATAAATAGACACTTTGTATAGAGAAACATAGTTAGAAAAGATCATTATATTATCAGATAGCTTATAGAATATACAAAAGTCAGCAATAATTTCCACTATGTAATTTTCACCAGTTAATGGAAGTTTCAGTTCATTGAAGCTCTGCTGTTAGTAGCTAGGTGATTTAGTTTCCGTCTCTGATTGCTGGGAAGGGCCCCTCATCAACCGAAGGTTTTGTTTATGTTTTCTATATTTTCTTTTGAACAAGTAGTTAGTTTATTTTCTTGTATTTGTAATTAATTTGGTTTTCCTGTATATGTCATTTCTTTCCTCTCTGTAATTTGTATTTCTCTGCTAGCTTAGTCTGTGTTTCCAGAATTAATAAGTGGTCAACCAAAGCATAGTATTCATAGTTTAATTTCAGTCTTTCGTAATTACATAGTTTGTTCTCTATTTTCCTGCAATTAAGTAGAACTTAATTAGTTTATGTTTCAAGTCCTGTTAATAGTTATAATTAGT
The DNA here is from genome assembly GCA_027924585.1 of Larix kaempferi. Taxonomy (NCBI): domain Eukaryota; kingdom Viridiplantae; phylum Streptophyta; class Pinopsida; order Pinales; family Pinaceae; genus Larix; species Larix kaempferi. Next base: position 9,410,553 of record BSBM01000789.1, on the reverse strand, counting down.
TTCATTAGTTTTCTGTTCTGTAGCCGTAGGTCAATCTTCTCTCTCTCACTTCAGTCTTGCTTTAGCATAAATAGAAATAGTTCATCTTCCCAACAATAATTAGAATAGATTGCTTTCTATTATCGTAGCTTCTCAACAAGTCTTCTCACTGACTTCTTTGCATTGTAGGTTCATTTGCATTCACCAGCTGACGTTAAGATCATCATAACTGTCATTTTCTTAGTTTAATTCATTTTTCCTCCATTCAGAGTGTCATTCGAACTGTCGTTCGGACAGTCATCTGGATCATCATTCGGACTTTTATTCTTTCTGCATTGTTTTATGCTTATTTTGAATTCAGTTTCTTAGGTTCTTTAACTGTAATCTTTCCTACTCTTAGTTAGCCTTCTGAACCATAATTAGGCCTTTACTTTATATTCTATAAGATTTTTTAATTAAGTTTTGTCATTATTCTTAATCTCCTTCTCATTTTCCTTCACTTTGTTTTTACTGTCTTTCGAGTTATGTCGTTTATAATTGATTTACTAATATGTCGCTATTTCAGAATTTATCAGTTTTATTCTTAGTGTAGTTTATTACATGTTCTTAAGATTTAGTTCATATTAGAGTTAATAATTTCATTCTCCAAGTTATCTAAATTTTGATAGTGTCTTTGTTAAGCATAGGATCAGTTTCTCGTTCGCTCAAATAATGAAGATGTTCATGAAATAGAATTTGGATCAAAAGTAAATATCTTTATCAAGTTTTCTACTTACTCCTATATAACATATCTTTATCAAGTTTTCTACTTTCTTCTAGATTTTCATTAGTTTCATATCATTTTGTTTATGGATAGAAGATGGATCATAATGTTTAAAGTTAACTATAATTGGAGTCTTTGTGGTTTACATCTATTTATTAAAATTAGATTAGATTTACTTCCATTTTGTTTTGCTATTACATTTGAAAGTCATTACGATTCATTCACTCCAGTTCCTATCACATTTGACATACAACATCAAGGATAGTGGAATTATAATTAGATGCTTTAGTATAGTTTTGAAGTAATAATTAAATGCATAAGTAGTTATTGAATTCAGTAATAGTTTGTAACTTTGCTTTGAAATTAATTTAGCTTTATGGTTATGTAATTTGCCATTAAGTCATTTCATAGATAGGTCTTTAATTTTATTTACAGTTGTCTCTAATTCATAGATTAGAATCTGAAGAATTGATTAAGTAGTTTCCATTCTTACAAAAATAGTTTAATCAGTAATTTCCATTGTTTAATCATAGAGTAGAGTAGTATGACTTAATACTATTCTGATATGTTCGTTCATTTGTTATCTTTTCTGAAGTTTGACTTGGTTTTTCATTTTGAAATATCTTTCGATCTTTTCTTTGTCAAAACATTTCTAAGGTCTGACAAGCCGAAACTTAGGTGCCATTCTACCTTTGCATATACTTTGCCTCAACTCTAAGAATACCAACCCTGGTTGATAATTAAATATTTAGGTGTTTCTTTAAGACATCTCACACACCTCAACACGCATGCATCCCAGTCACCAGTTTGATGCCTCGAGCACCTAGTCCCCAGTTTGCTAGCACCCCAAGAGCTTATTTCCATTCAATTTTAGCCCTCCTAGCCAAGGAGGCGCCCACTTCTCACCTTCCACATGAGAAGGGCGCCTTTTCTCACCTACCACTCCAGTTCACTTCAGTTAGTTGAGTTCTTTCCTTGATTTGAGGCTAGACTAACTATCAACTGATTATATCACTCTGATGGACCTCCAGTGAGACTAGACTGCCTATTCTGACTCCAGTTAGATCGTCATGTGCCCTCCACTGAGCCTCCTTCATTCAATTAGTGGCTACATGTGCCAGTTACACCTACCACACTCAATTAGAATCAGTTTGACACTTGGTTGACCGTTACTTGTGCATTGATGACTCCACTGATCTAATGATGAGACTCCTAGTTGGAGCCAAGCTATTCCATGCAGTATATTCAAATGACCTCTTTGGTTAATTCGAATTTCTCATTCATTGTTATAGTATTGTATTGTATTCTCACTATTCTGAGTTATAGAGCACTGGTGCATCTCTCTTACACAGTTTTTACTCCAATTTGTTTTCCATCATTGTGATTGATTTACTTGTTCAATAGATCTGTTGTGACTAATTTTACATGGTATCAGAGCCATGGCAGGGACAAGACTTCTTTTCTACAGGTGTTCTACATGAAGATTGAGCAATTTTTGCTCACTTTGCAGCAGTTTTCTGCAGTTGCAGCTATTGCTCCATAATGGTTATTGTTTTCTTGTGATTTGGAGGTTTATTACTTCATCCATTTGTATTCACTATTGCAGAGATGGAATATTCTTCTTCACAAAATCTTCTTACTCCATTAAAATATGATGAATGGAAACCAAAGATGATAGCATGCTTGAAGAGACAATGTCTCTTCGATATGTGTATTGGTATTACAAGAGATTTTGTTTCCGATGAAGAGGAAAATGATTGGCTTAATGATTGTGACAGAGCTTTTGGGACAATATGTCTTGCTATGTCTCCTTGTATGCGCTACCTTAGTATTACTGTTGAAAATCCAAGATATCTATGGGCCCAACTCAATAGAGAATTTGGAAAGCAGGAAGAAGAGGATCATGCTAGCCTTTTGGAGAACAAGCCCAGTGAGATCTCCTTATGTGCTCTCTCCGATTATGTATTGGCCTCATCCATTGTTCAAGATGAAGAAGAAAATGTAGATTCAACACTCGTTCTCTCAAAGTCTTCTATTTTGACTTCTAAGCAAGATAAAACAACTCATACTCTAGATTCCGAAGAGGTTCTTGAATCCTCTCTTTCACATGATTTTTCCGGCATGTAGAATAATGATCTACTTGATGTTTTGGAGGAAAAATATAATTTTGGAGGTGAAGCATTCGTCCTCCTTGATTGCATGCCTCCTATAAACTTTTGCTCCATCATTTGCACAGTTTCTAAGTGTTTTACTGAAGATGAAGAGCACTACCATTCGCTTGAGTTCAATTCTCCTACAATTTTTGCTGATTTTGGTTTTGATCTCACCCCTGTTGGTTCAAAGGAGATCTCAAGAAACCATTTGTCAAATATTGGAGCTGATTTAACTTCCACTGCTAAGAAGTTCAAGTTTCAAGATCTATTTGATCTGATTGGAGCTATTCCTACCTCACTTAGTTCAAATCACAGGTTCCAGGATCATCCTCATATTTTTAGATTTGTTTTCACCATTTTCAGTATGAAGAGCAAGTTCATAAAGTCTCCACATTCGCTAGCATCCACTGATGGAGAATTCAAGCACATGATTTTGGAGCATGATCCATTTACTCCCAAGAGTAAGATACCTCCAGACATATCTACTTGAGTTTGGAGCAGTTAAATCTTTTGGTGTGTTATAGTCCATTTTGAGGGGGGGGGGGGTTCCCATGAGGTTTTCTGCATTTCCTCGGTTCATGAACTGTTCTTTATTTGGATTATTATTGTATTGGGGTGACCTTTGGTCTCTGTTACCAGGGCCCTATCATTTTTTTTTACCTCATAGTATAGCTTGAGGGGGGGTGTTAGGATATCTCATCATTCAGTTATGTACCTTGCATGCACTTTGCATGCATGCATGCATTTTCATGCATTTGCATGCATCCGCATGCATCCCAGTCATCAGTTTGATGCCTCCAGCACCTAGTCCCCAGTCTGCCAGCACCCGGTAGCTTATTTCCATTCAGTTTTAGCCCTCATAGCCAGGGAGGAACCCACTTCTCACCTTCCACTTGAGAAGGGCGCCTTTTCTCACCTACCACTCCAGTTCACTTTAGTTAGTTGAGTTCTTTCCTTGATTTGAGGCTAGAATGACTCTCAACTGATTGTATCACTCCAATGGACCTCCAGTGAGACTAGACTACCTATTCTAAATCTAGTTAGCTCCTCATATGCCCTCCACTGAGCCTCCTTCATTCAGTAAGTGCCTAAATGTGCCAGTTACACCTACCACACTCAGTTAGACTCAGTTTGACACTTGGTTGACCATTACTTGTGCATTGATGACTCCACTGATATGATGATGAGACTCCTAGTTGGAGCCAAGCTATTCCATGTAGTATATTTGAATGACCTCTTTGGTTAATTCGAATTGCTCATTCATTGTTACAGTATTGTATTGTATTCTCACTATTCTGAGTTATAGAGCATTGATGCATCTCTCTTGCACATTTTTTACTCCAATTTGTTTTACATCATTGTGATTGATTTACTTGTTCAATAGATCTGTTGTGACTAATTTTACAAGCTCTCCCTCCTTAGTGACAACTTCCTTCATCCTAAGTAGAATACAAAACTTGGCAAATTTGGCCTTTGTCATAGTTTGGTGAAGATGTTAGCAATCTGGTCCTTAGTGTGGCAATATTCCATCTAAATAATTTGATTATCTTTCTACTATCAAGTATAGTGTCGATTGACCTCAATATACTTGGTCTTGAAATAATACATTGGATGGTGATATATCTATATGGAACCCTTATTATCACATTGAGGTGATTCTAACAGCTCCAGATGAAATCCAAGATTCTCCAAATGTGTATGAATTCATACAACTTCCTACCCAACTGTGACAACGCCTCTGTACTCAAAGTTAGTGGAAGAAAGGGAGATTTTAGATTGCTACTAGATCGACCATGCAATAGGAACAAAGCCACGAAAGTGTTCATAACCGGAAGTGAACTTCTGCTCATCTTTATCCCTATCCTAGTCTGAATTGGTGCATCCAACAAAATTCAGTTGACCCCCATAAGAGCATTGACTACCAAATTGGTGAGTATCCTTAACACATAAGGAATCATGTTTGTTGCAAGCCAATGCCTTTCCTTTGTCTCTTGCATATATTCAAAAACAAGATGAACAACAAAGTCAATGTTAGGTTTTCTATGAGCCAAGTACAAGAGATTTCCAATTCAATAATAGGTAGCATCCACGGGTGGTGAAGTACATTGGATAGTGAATATGAATTCAAAGTTAAAAGGGGTAGGATAATATTTGCAATCCTCCATGTGAAACCTTTTTAACAAGGTCAAGAGAATACTTGGGTTTCAAAATGCCAATGCCAATAGCTAACTGCAAAACCTGCAACTCAAGAAAGTAATAGAAGTAACCCAAATAAGTGATTTCATAAGTTCCCATGAGCTTCTTCTTCATGTTAATAGTCATGTTAGGACTAGTCTAAGTAGTAGCCAAATCATCTACATAGTGAACAAGTAGAATATATCTTCATTGACATGTTTGAAATAAAGGTTAGGATCAAAATGTAATGACTGGAACTACAAGAGAGAATTTATCAAATTTTGCATACCACGCCTTGAGGACTTGCTTCAAGACATACAAATATTTCTTCAATATATATATATAAGTTTAGTAGTCCATCATTGACAAAACTAAGAATTTGTGCTATATGAATCTCTTCTCAAAGATCACCATTTAAAAAAAAAAAATTTACATCCATTTGGTGAAGCTGCCATTGGAAACTGTAACAAGTGGTAAAGCAATTCGAATGGTGTATATCTTGGCAAAGGGGAAAAGGTATTGATGGAATCGATACCTTTTTTTTGATAAAATTATTCAGTAACCAAGTGTTCCGTAAATGAGAGATGTACATCCCACTAGTTTCACCAATACAAATACTATGTAAAAATAATATTTGGTCTCTATCCTCTGTCTTGTAGAGAGATATTTATCCTTAGTCCATGCCGCAAGGCGTTTTTTCTAAACCCATGATGCAAGACCTTTGTTATTAGTGTAGTATGCACACAACAACCAACTACAATGCAATAATAATCATTCTAATTAAAACCAAGACTCTTCTCTTACTCTGTCACCAATAAATATGTCTTTAGAATTGATTATTTGACTAATGTGGGGAAATTAAGATAGATCTATGGCAATCACATTGTTTATTTGACTAATGAAGACCACACATTTGTGAGTGAAAATAGTTTTCATTTTAGGTTTTTTTTTATGAGTAGTTGATTGCCCAAGAATTCTATGAAGGTAACTTTTCACAATTATGTGCTTCTTTTTTTGTCAATCCCAGCTACAATTGGTGCCAATACATGGGTGGTCAATGGATCTCCTCAAACAAAGAGTAGTGCTCCTAATTACCTTCCTTTTTCTTTAACCTTTTTCCAACATGATTGTAAACTCTCATAGACGATAACATTTTTGATGAGGGATGAATAATTCTTTATAAATAATTACGTATGCATGCTTCAGTTTCAATTTATTTGTCTTTGAATAATTTGTATCTATTATTCTGAGCCCATAACTTAAAAATGTTCTTCCAGGGATCATTAATCAACTAGGTATGAGATCATGTACCATGTAGTGCTTGCAATTTTATGTGTTTTTCAAGCAGGTTTTGATTTTTTTAAACTTATCACAACATTAAAACTTATGGAAGAAATGTCTAAATGAAGAATTGATAAACTCTGATCATAGTTCAATTCTGTCGAATGCAAGGCCATACAGTCTTTCCAACCTAAGGAATATTGCACAATAATTCAAGAAGCATGGAGCTCACCCTGTTGCTGAAGAAGATGATGTGTCAGATCTTGTCAAGGGAGAGACCTTTGAGGAAGTAGATAAGCGAGAATCCTCTGTTAGGAACCCATGTCTTTACTTTGTTAGTATATTGTTGTTGGACGCATATCCTTTGTAAGTCGTCCCGTAGTATTTGTTGATCAATAGTTTATGTTATTGTTGTTGGTGCATATGCTTTGTAAGTCACCCGTAGTATTGTTGATCCATAGTTTGTAGTGGCCCATGGTTTTGATCCATAGTATTGGCGCCTAGACTTAGTATATAAGTGTGTGTTGAGACCTATGAAGGCACCGTGAAGTTATTTGTATTGAGCTTGCTCAAAGGAGGTTGCCCCCTCGAAGTGGCCGGTGATCAATATAAAAGTGATTATGAGTTCTATCATTTATGCTATTTCGCATATTCTTATTAATTAATTGTTGCAGGTGCATCACATCTGGTATTAGAGCACTTTCTTGGGCTCGCTAGGTGAAATTTCTGCCAAATTTTTTTTTTTGCATCTGTTGCAGGTTCGGATTTGGGAATAATCCCTATCCGCTTAATTGTGGGAAGTACTTGGGCATAAGCCCTTAAACTCATTGTGAGGAGTACCACAGGAACCCCGAAGTAGCTGGCCCATTGAGAGGACCTGCCAACGAAAAGGGCAACGACCCCTACCTGATTGACTAGTTCCCACCCGTGAGGTAAACCAAGAGCTGTCGTTTGTGGCAAAGTGGTTATCAGTTTTACCTGAGCTGTGGAGTGAGGGGTACTGCCCCAATACGCAAGTCGTCAGACAGCATTGGTGGCTGAGTGAAACCCCTGAACTGTTAGGAAGCCGCACATACCTGGGGTCCATATCTATTTTCAATTAAACTGTTGTCTATCATCGCTGCGCCATTTTAGATCCAGTCGTTCACCACTCCAGCTCCAGCCGTTTTCAATCCATTCGGCACCGTTTTAGATCCCTTCCGAGCCGTAGTCGCTCCAGTCTAGAAAAAAAAAAAAAAACATATCTCCCTTGTTTCACTCTGTTTCCCTTGAAATTTTCGAGGAACCCCTGTCATCCCATTCTGCATATTTCATTCCTGAGGACCCTATCCCCAATTCCCCTTCCCAAAGCCCGAAATCCCACATTTGTCTATTTTTAGGGTTTGTCATAACTTCCTCAGATTTCACCCAATCACCTTCAAATTTTACCACAGAGTTCCTTTCTGAATTCTGCTTCTTTGTTCCCTTCTGCCAAATTTTCCCATTCTTTCACGCCGCTTCTGAAATCCTCATTTTTGCTTCCCTGTTTATTCGATAGTGTCCAAAACCTAGTCAAACCCCAATTACCCTTCAGATTTTTTTTCCAAGTCCAGATTTTCCTTTATTGAAGTAGTTTCTGTTTTTGTTTTCCTACCCAGTCAACCAAAAAAAAAAAAAAAACTCCTAGTTATGGTTGTCGCCCGTGCAGGAGCAAAAACCATGGAGGAAGCATTTGCAGCCATCAAAGCCAAACTCCAGGATCTGGATGAAAAATTTCTCGGCCTCCATCTTGAATATTCAGCTATGAACAACAAACGACAGTCCGAGTCTTCATCAGACAATGGGTTCTCTTCTTCCAGCAATTTCCATGGTCTGAAGCTTGATTTTCCTCACTTCAATGATACCGATCCAACTAGATGGATCTATCGTGCAAAACAGTATTTCAGTCTGCATAATACTTTTGATGTCAACAAAGTTCCGCTGGCATCCTTTCATTTGGAATAGGAAGCTCTTCAATGGTACCATTGGTACATCAAGGCGCATGCAGAGCCAAAATGGCCAGACTTTTGCCAGCTCCTTTTGCAATGATTTGGTCCTAGTGCTTTTGATGACTTCACAGGAGCACTCACTAAACTTCGCCAAATTGGCACTGTGAGAGAGTATCAAACCGAATTTGAGAAACTAGCCAACCACACCGCAGGATTGTCTGATGACTTTTACCGGAGTTGTTTTATCGGTGGTCTAAAGGATGCCATCTGCTTTGAGGTCAAAATGTTCTGTCCCAACACAATGATGGAAGCCCTAGGGTTGGCTAAGTTGGTAGAAGACAAGATTGCAGCCCAACAATGCTCTAAGCCCACTTTTGTTCCCTTCCGAAATATGGGTTCTCAATGACCACCTATACCGCAGGCTCCTCGACAAACTCCTATCAAGCGTTTGTCTGAAACAGAGATGCAAGCACGCAGAGAAAAGGGGCTTTGCTATAACTGTGATGAGAAATTCACTCGGGGACATAGATGTGTTAAGCAAAATCTCTATCTCTTGGATGTGGATTCTCCACCTGCCTCTGAAATTGGTGACGAAGATCCAGAAACACTGGATGCTCTGGTCGACATTCAGGAACCGCCTATTGACCCTCCGTCTCAAGATGACCAGCCAGAGATATCTCTCCATGCTTTAGCTAGAATCACCACCCCCCAAACAATGCAGGTCAGGGGTTACTTCAAGAAGCTTCCTCTTACAATACTCATTGATTCTGGTAGCACTCATAATTTTGTTGACCCTCGGATCGCGAAACAAGCTGATTGTTTTATCCATCCTTGCTCCAACTTTGAAGTCATGGTTGCCAATGGGGGCACCTTACCTTGCAAAGGGAAGTGTCGAAGTGTGTGTATCTCTATGGGAGATTATACCTTGCGCTCTGACATGTTTTCCTTGACCTTAGGTGAATGTGATGTGGTTTTGGGTGCTCAATGGCTACGCACACTTGGCCCTATCTTATGGGATTTTGTTGAACTTTGGATGCAGTTTTCCCTCAATGGACAAAAGCACACATTGACAGGATTACAACCAGGTTCTCTCAGCATCATCAATTCACATCGCATGGAAAAAATCCTCAAGAAGAATTCACATGGTGTCATCACTCAGCCCCATTCCAGTCAGATGCAACCTTCAGTGGTCTCCACTACTCCTTTGGATCTACAACAAATTCTGGATCGATATACAGGTGTCTTTGCTGAACCAGTGGGATTGCCACCTTCTAGGCCAGAAGACCATCGTATTCAGCTCCTTCTTGGCAGCGTTCCTCCCAACATCAAGCCCTATCGCTACCCATTTCACCAAAAAATGGAGATTGAAATGCTCGTTCGGGACTTATTAAAGCAAGGTATTATTTGCCCAAGCACTAGTTCCTTTTCTTCTCCAGTTATTCTTGTCCGCAAAAAAGATGGGTCATGGCGTCTCTACATTGACTTCCGAGCACTTAATCACCTCACCATCAAGGATAAGTTTCCAATTCTTGTTGTTGATGAGATTCTTGATGAGCTTCATGGGGCTCACTTTTTCTCCAAGTTGGATCTTCGTTCTGGGTATCATCAAATTCGAGTTCATGAGGATGATATCCCTAAAACAGCTTTCCACACACATGATGGCCATTATGAGTTTTTGGTCATGCCCTTTGGCCTCACTAATTCTCCTTCCACATTCCAGGCCTTAATGAATAAAATATTTCGACCCTACTTGCGGAAATTCATTCTGGTATTCTTTGATGATATCCTCATCTACAGTAAAACATGGGATGAACATCTCTAGCATCTGGATCTTGTCATGCAACTTTTCTCTGACCATCATCTCCATGCCTAGCAGTCTAAATGTGTTTTTGGATAGAAGGAAGTTGAGTATCTCGGGCACATTATCTTAGCGCAAGGGGTTCGCGTGGATCCTGCCAAAATCGATGCCATGAACAATTGGCCACATCCTCAGACACTCAAGAGCCTTTATGGTTTTTTGGGGTTGACTGGCTACTACCACAAGTTTGTCAAGGATTATGGGAAGATTGTAGCTCCATTAACTGCTCTATTGAAAAAGGATGCTTTTACATGGACACATGCTACTCAGTGTGCATTTGACAAACTAAAACAAGCTATGTGTACCACACTTGTTCTAGCTATGCCCGATTTTTCCAAGCCCTTCACTATTGAGAGTGATGCTTGCGGCAATGGACTTGGTGCAGTTCTCCTTCAAGATGAACACCCCATTGCGTTCACTAGCAAAGCCCTTTCAGGTAAGAATTTAGCTGCCTCTACCTATGAGAAGGAAATGATGGCTATTTTGCATGCAGTACAGAAGTAGCGCCCATACCTATTAGGGAATCATTTTTGCATCAAGACTGGTCACCAGAGTCTGAAATATTTCTTGGAACAGCGTGTCTCCTCCCCGGCACAACAGAAATGGGTTAGCAAACTCATGGGTTATGACTATGAGATCACTTACAAGAAGGGTAAAGACAATATTGTGGTAGACGCTCTTTCTCGCACATTTGATGCCCACGGTTCTCTTTCAGCTATTTCTATGCTTGTTCCAAATTGGTTGCAATCTGTTCAACAGGGTTATGTCAATGACTCTTCCTTATCTAAAATCATCCAACGCTTGACCCACAACCCTTCTGCTGTACCTCATTACTCTTGGGATGGTGCTTCTCTGAGATACAAGGTTCGTCTGGTGCTTCCCCAGAGCATAGATCTTCAACAGGATGTCTTCTATGAACTCCATGCTTCTCCATCGGTAGGGCACTCTGGGTTCCTCAAAACATATGAACAGGCATGGTGTAACTTCTTTTGGCAGGGCATGAAAAGGACAATTCAATAGATGGTGGCCGAATGTAATACCTGCTAGTGCAATAAGGGTGAAACAACACTCCTCCCAGTATTGCTCGAACCCTTGCCCATACCTACACGGATTTGGACAGATATTTCTATGGATTTCATTGAAGGGCTCCCTGAATCTACCGGGAAGACAGTGATTCTCATTGTGGTTGATCGCCTCTCCAAATATAGTCATTTTTGTGCTCTCAGCCATCCCTATATAGCCTCCTCAGTCGCTCAAATTTTCCTGGACCAGATATTTCGTCTTCATGGCATCCCTTCTTCCACTGTCTTAGATCGTGATGCGACTTTCACCAGTCATTTTTGGATAGAATTATTTCACCACACTGGCACCAAACTGAAGATGACTTCAGGGTATCACCCACAAACAGATGGTCAGAATGAAATTATCAATAAATGCTTGGAAACTTATCTTCGTTGCTTCACCTCTGAACAACAACATTAGTGGGCAAAGTGGCTCCCTCTCGCTGAATGGTGGTACAATACCTCTTACCACACTGCCTCTAGAATGACCACATATGAAGCAGTCTATGGTCAGGAACCTCCAGTTCTTCTTCCATACACCCCCACCAGTTCACCAGTTCAGGAAGTTGACACGGTCCTTCGAAACCGCGATCATATTCTTCGCATTTTGCGGGACAATCTTCACATGGCAATAAATTGCATGAAGCAACAAGCTGATCAACACCGTTCCGAGCGCACTTTTCAAGTCGGCGATATGGTTTTTCTTCGTCTCCAGCCGTACAAGTAGTCCTCCCTCAAACTCAAAGGGCGTCATAAGCTCGCTCCAAAGTTCTATGGGCCATATCGGATTCTTCAGAAGATTGGGTCCGTTGCTTATAAATTGGAACTTCCTCCTTCTTCCTGCATTCATCCAGTCTTTCATGTCTCTTGTCTGAAGAAAGTTCTTGGCACCAACATCAGTGGACAAACGATTTTACCCGAACTGGATAATGAAGGATCCATCCTTTTGGAGCCGGAGGCCATCCTCAATCGGCGCACTCGTTAGCTTCGCTCTCGCTCTATCACAGAGGTCTTAATTCAATGGCATGGCATACAACCAGAGGATGCTACATCTAAAGCTTTGAGGACAAAGCTTTTTTTAAAGGGGGAGGGGATGTTAGGAACCCATGTCTTTACTTTGTTAGTATATTGTTGTTGGACGCATATGCTTTGTAAGTCGTCCCGTAGTATTTGTTGATCAATCGTTTATGTTATTGTTGTTGGCGCATATGCTTTGTAAGTCGCCCGTAGTATTGTTGATCCATAGTTTGTAGTGGCCCATGGTTTTGACCCATAGTATTGGCGCCTAGACTTAGTATATAAGTGTGTGCTGAGACCTATGAAGGCAGCATGAAGTTATTTGTATTGAGCTTGCTCAAAGGAGGTTGCCCCCTCGAAGTGGCCTGTGATCAATATAAAAGTGATTCTGAGTTCTGTCATTTCTTCTATTTCGCATATTCTTATTAATTAATTGTTGCAGGTGCATCACATCCTCTTCCTAATAAGATACCACAACCCCATAGGAGTGTCTATGCAATTTTCCATTAATTCCATGGGCCTTGTTGTAAACCAAAATGTAATGAAGCTTGTTGTAAACTAGAATTTAATGAATCTTGTTGTATACCATAATAGCATGACCAGTTTCTTTGTGCATATTTAAAAAATCAATACTACCATAACAAGTAAGAGCAACCACTCCTAAAATGTCCACATTTGGCCATCACACATTTTCAAAGTATAAAACAATTTTGTTCTCATTTCCAACCCCTAGATCTTAGATGGTTTCCTCTTTCCACTACAGAATCCATGGATCAAATTGAAAATTGTTTGCTTTCCAAATTCCAAGAGGTACAATAACAATAGTTTCATATTATATAATGTGTTTTCCATCCTTCATTGTAAACTCTAACTCTATTATCTATTTTTGGAGACAATATTATCTATTTTTGGAGACATTTTATGGCAACCCTTTTAGGGCATGATTTTGGTTGCTCTCATGATTTTATTTATTTTCCGTTTCTTCTTTTTATTGTTGGTATGATAATATTTGGAGAAGAGATGAGAATATTGGCCTTTTAGGCATCCCTTGGTTAATTGAATCCATGAAGCTTCTCGTTAGCATCTGAATTTCCCTTTCAGTAAGATATCAATTACAATCACAGGGGAAGTTATGTCTTCCTGGTTTGGATGCATTCTCTTTCCAAGTATGGAATATTTAGAGAATAGATCATAAGAAAATATAGAGATCCTTATATTCATAATAAAGACTTGTGATAAATATGTAAATCAAATAGACCATATGAGATACAACATCTAAAACATACATGGGGATAGATGGTAGTAGGCATTGCGTTCACTGCTATACTCCCACATTAGAATAAAACTACAGTTGAGAAAACCTTCAGGTATTATCCATCAACTATTACATTCCTAAACAAGACATTTTCTCACAAGATTTATGTAGTGGCCCTTAATTTTCAAACCAATCCCTTAATTTCATAATCTAGTCATATTTCTAGCATGTATGTTGCATTATTAAAAGGGCCATTAGTGCTAAAGTGGATTATTATGTTAATTAGGACCCAATTACTACTTAGAGTGAATTGGATCCATGGTGAATCTAAAGGTTTATGTGATTAAATCCACTTGCTATAAATAGGGAGAGGTCCCCTACTTTTGTAATTAGTAATTTCTTTCATCAAATACAATATTATCTATTTTTTGAGAAATTTTCCCTTTTAGGGCATGATTTTGGTTGCTCTCATGATTTTATTTATGTCAAGAAATGCTATATTCAAAGCTTGGGAAAATGTGCCCTACTAGGATAATATTTAATTTGACCCTTAGCACCTCAAGAGTGTTACCTGAAAAATTAGCACCCTTCTGATTAGGTCACAAGGGCCAGTGCTATGGTTGGAAAATTCACAGGAGATGCAATGTTCTATCACGTCGGAGAACTCTTGTCTTTGCATCATTTTCTGTCAATCATTTGTCATCCCACTATATCTTCCACGTAGCTCGTTCTCTTTCATTTATTGCTTCACTTTAACAATTCGTTATTCTTTCACTTGTTTCTTGTTCAATATTTCCTTTGCTAAGGGACAAAGGGGAGTGCAAAAGTCATCTCCCCTTGGGTTAATGGGTTCTAGCCTAGGTGGTTAAAGCATGGTGTTTTGATCCTCTCGACCCAAGTCTAATCCCCACTTGTGACATACTTGCCACTTGTGGGTCAATTTTCCTACACAATATGTTGTTTCATGTGGATGGGAGCAAGGTAATAATCTTGGGCAAGTTTGGTGGAATAGATCCCCCTAGTCATGACTACTTAGCCAAGATTTTCCATCACATATCTATGGGTGAAATTTCTTTATTGATATAAGCAAATAAAAAAATTCATCTCCCAAGAATATAATAAGAACACGAAGAAAACTCTAATAATTACAAGGACAACTACAAATAGAAACTCAAGTAGTAGACGAAAAACTGTAAGTAAGAAGAAGAGGAAATTGCTATCGTCATCAGAGCTATGAATGACAATATCCACCCCAAGAACCCCTCTAATAATGTTCCTCCCTTCCATGTCCATGTTGAGCACATCCTGGAAGCATTGCATGCCATTGTTGATGTATTTGTAACTTCGGAATATATTCACTTGTATATTGTATGTATTACATTTGTACTTTATTGTATCGCCAACGGAGATGTATTATTTCTCCGATTGGAAGTGTTGTTAGTTGTACTTGCAAGTGTTGCAAGTTACATTGTAAGTGTCGTAACTTATACTTGATGAGTTATTAGACCACCTTGATGGGGTCGGCCCTGTATGAGTCATGTGGGTTAAAGGGTTATTAGACCACCCTAGTGGGGGTCGACCCATTCAACATTATGTTAAGTGGTTAAGTTGGGGCCGACCTAGTTAGAGTTAAAAGAGAAGTGAAGTAGTGTATAAATAGAGAGTGTGTCTCTCTTATTCTACACATTCTCTCATTCACTCACTTCGCATTAGTGAGAGAGAGGAGGAGTGCACACAAGTGGAGGAGGAGTATGTTGCTAAAGATAGCTATATCTTGGGTTTGATCCTTGTGATCTTTGTATTGGTGCTTATTCTATCTCTGAGGAAGTTGCGGGGTTTTTCACCTTCTTGGTTTTCTTGGGTGAAATGTTTTGTGTCTCTTGTCTCTTGTCTCTTGTCCCTTATGATTGATATGCTGTACATGTTCTTTCAGTTAAGATCCTATATATATTGAATTAAATGATGAAAAACTAACATGGTATCATAGCTAGCCTAAAGGAAGGCATGGTATGGCATTTATGACACTTGTTGCACTTGCGACAAATTGGAAGCTAGGGCTTGATATAGCAAAAACCAGGCATCGTGGCACTTTTGCTATAAATACATTTTGGCGATGGTTTAGGTTCTAAAAATTCTACATGTCATAGAGAACATCCCCATGTACCTTGTGTCCTAAGAACAACATCTAATTCACTGTGCTTTCTGTTTTATGATCCGTACAATATAGGGTTTCTGCCTCTTCCAGATCTCAGTCATAAACAGGTGCCCTAGGAAAAAAGGTCGCAACTTGGGCTAGGAAGCTCCAAATGAAATTCTGTAAAAATTGTTAGTAAGGGAACAGACTTTAGTTTCACAGGTCCTCTTTTCAGAGGCTGAAGTTGAACCAGTGACACGTGGTACTCTGTACAACTTCGCTATCCTAGTTTATCCCATAAACAAGTCACGTTGCGACATTTGGCATATCTCTCTCTCAGAGAATCTATTTGAGGTCAGACCTATGGGTTGGAAAGAAGACAAGTCAAGATACCATAGGCCAAAGGTTCAGACCCTGTGGATTCGTAATTTCAGAGATGCACTAGAAACAATAAGGCACATATTTCTGTGAAATAGAATTGGATTCTGAGCATTCTCATTTTTGGCTTATCACTGCTGCGGGAAATTAAGGATTTTGACAAAGGTGGAATTTTGGTGTGGTCTTAGCATAGGATTTATCTCCTCATAAAAATAGAAATTTAGAGACCAAGATCAATTTTTTTGGTTGGGTAGAACCCCGGGAATCATCAAACCCTAGTTTGGGATTTTGATCAGAAAGATGGAAAATTAGGGTTTCTGCAAAAGTTGAAATTTTTGGAATCTAAGACCATACCTGGAAGATCCTTAGAAAAATCAAATCTTAGGGTACAAGATCAAACTTTTTGGTTGGGCAGAAGATCGGGCTTTATCAAACCCTAGTTCGGGATCCTGTCTGGAAGATCTCGAAGTTTCAAAGGGAATTTTGATGGGTCAAATTTTGAAGTTTTTGAAATTGAAGTATACCAGCTTGATCAGCTCAACAAGGCGCATCTTTCCATCTATTCAGAAGTTTTAAATTCAAAATTTGATTTTTTAGGGTTTCTCTGAAAAAACCCTAATCTAGCTCCAAATCTAGTTTCAGGAAATCAAAGTGGATTGGGTTAATCCTAGAAGAGAATGAATTGGACACCTGCATAAGTGAAGTAGTTCCAGTTCCAAAGGGAGATTAGGCTAAGGCCTTACATAAGAAGACTACAAGAAATATTGACAGGTATGACTTCAGGAGATAAAGGTATTGTTGAAATCTGTTCATGATTAAGTTTACGATATGTTTGTCTTCATATTATTGAGGTTAGTACAATCTTGATTAATCTTAGACTTGTCTTATCACCCTAGTAAAAGTATGAATGCATGTGAATGATGGAAGGAATTCATTGATTAGGGTTATATGATTGTACTAATGCACTGTGGTGTTGTATGAGGTTGATGTTTTCCGCTAACATGAAAGGTACATAAAGAAAGACAAATCAAGTTCTAGATCAAGAACATATGACCATGGTGACGTCAATACAAAGACTCATCCATAGCCATTATAGAAGCTCTAATTACAAGGTATGTATAGTTTCGTTCTACAATGGTTAACTTATGAGTTATGCAGGTTACTAGCACAGGTCATTGAAAAGAACAAGAAGACATTGTTTGGGTATGTTAGACATAACTAGAAAACATGATAACTAGGTATGTTTTTCCTATATCAAGTGAGAATCCTACCTTGTATTAGGATCTTTTACTTTCGTATGAATGATTATTCTTGAAGTTAGAAGTTTAGGTAATCTACGGCTTATGCATATTATGTTTCTTACTTTGATTGATGATATGACTAACCAGAAGAGTCCTATGGTCAAATAAGAATATGCATGAGTAAAAGATGTCTTCCCCGAAACCTTGAATACTAACACTTATAACCTATGATCATGACCATACATAAGATTATTTAGAATCATAATGTTTTAATAGTATTGAGATTATACTAATGAATGTGTGATTATGTATGAGATATTGAGGATGACACAATGATGACACTAGTGCACACTTAAGCATGCATAGTGGTCCAGGATGGATATAAGTTCAAAGACAGATAATCCAGGAAGCAAAGACCGAGAGGGAGCTCACTCTAGTTGTTCCTGCAAGGAAGCAAAGATCAAGGAGGAGCACACTCCAATTGTTCCTGCAATGAAGCAAAGATCAAGAGGGAGCACACTCCAGTAGTTCCTACAAGGAAGAAAATATTGAGAGGGAGTCCACCCTACAACTAAACAAAGATAAGTATTTGAATTTTCATATATATGATGCTTTTCATTCATACTTATGTTCCCAGATTTAGGTTGTGTATTATGCATATTAGAATAGTTGCATTAATGAATAGTATACTACTAATATGCATGTAATGGGTAAGTGGCATGTGGCATTGTACAACATTCCATTGCTACTTATCTAGAATGAAACCTCTTTGCTGACATGTTGGCAGTAGTGCAAACTCTTAACAATGTTCTGGTAGAGATGGAAGGCATCTAGAAAGTTACAGGATATGGATAAATGTTGTAGTGAAGCATTGGCTAAGATAATTGCATGACTGCATGACATATATTCTTATGCATAATTTTTTTCTTTTCAAAAAACTATGAGAAGTTTCTAATCATGTAATTGAATTTGACTTGTAGGAAAGATTGGGTACAATCACCTACAAAATAAGGACAACAACATTTGTTCCAACAACGAAGTTCAAGAAAACTATTTATTAAAGATATTGAAGAATCTAAAGTTCCTAGGATCCGGGATGCAGTAATGAAAGGATGGCATGATTGAGGAATACCAGTCAATCATGAAGAATGATGTTTGGGATGTGGTCCTGGGACTAGAAGGGAAGTCTGTTGTGACTTCCATGTGGATCTATAAGATCAAACATGCTGTATATGGTAGCATAAAGAAATACAAGGCAAGGTTTGTGGCTCGTGGATTCTCCCAGAAAGAAGGGATATATTATGAAGAGACTTCTATACCTATAGCCAGTTACACTTCCATTAGAATAGTACTTGCTATGGATGCAGTGATGAAGTGGAAGATACATCAGATGGATGTAAAGACAGTTGTCTTGAATGGTGTATTCGAAGAGGAAGTGTATGTGGAGCAGCCACTCGGTTTTGAGACACATGACAGGGAGTCATATGTGTGCAGATTGAAGAAAGCCTTGTATGGATTGAAGCAAGAACCTAGGACATGGTATGGCAAGAAAGACAACTTCCTATCCAGTTTGGGATTTACTAAGAGTAAAGTAGATTCCAACCTTTACTGCAAGGTTGAGGAAGGCAATCCAGTGATACTACTACTGTATGTGGATGACCTGTTTGTCACATGTGAGGATGGGTTGATTGCCGACACGAAGAGGAAGCTTGCTGCCGAGTTCGAGATGAAGGACTTGGGGATGATGCACTACTTTCTAGGTATGGAGGTGTGGCAGAGTGGAGATGGAATCTTCCTTGGATAAGGGAAGTATGTAGTAGAGATCCTGAAGGGGTTCGGGATGATGGACTGCAAGGCCATGGCCACACCTATGGCATCAAACCTGAAGCTATTGTGTGATGCTTCATCTGAGCCGGTTGATGTCATAATGTATCGTCAAATAATTGGGTCTTTGATGTACCTGACGAATACGAGACCAAATATTTTCTTTGCGGTGAACACATTAAGCTAGTTCCTGACGGATCCGAAAGGTGTTCACCTGGTTTCGATAAAGCATATTCTGAGGTACCTGAAGGGTACAGTTGATTATGGGCTCAACTATGATGCGAATCAAAAGTTTAACCTGGAGGGTTATGTTGATTTTGATTGGGCAGGAAGTGCTACAAATAGGAAGAGCACATCGGGGTGCTACTTCAGTATGGGATTAGGTGTGATCTCTTGGTTTGGTAGGAATCAATCCTGCGTAGCATTGAGTACAACTGAAGCACAGTATGTCGCAGCTTTTTCGGCTAGTTGTGAGGTAGTCTAGCTTAGGAAGCTACTGTCTGCTTTATTTGATCTCTCATTAGATGCTACCTGTATCTTCTGTGACAACCAGATTTGTGTGAAGTTGTATGAGAAATCGGTGTACCATGATAGGTCGAAGCACGTCGAGATCAAATATCACTATATCAGGGATATGGTGCAGAGAGGAGTAGTGAAGCTCCAATATGTTGCGATGGATGAGTAGATTGCTGATGTGTTAACTAAACCACTAGCCAGAGTGAAGTTTGAATACTTCAGAGAGAGGCTTGGTGTTCTTCAGATAGAAGATACTTCGAGGAAGAAATGATGGGACACATCTGTTGTAGCCATTCCAAGCATGGTGGTAGGAGGATCCTTCCCATGGCTGTGGATGTAAGCACTATGTGATGAGCATCAGGACGATGCTCCCATTGATATGCATCAGGACGATGCTATGACAATGATTAGGATGATCATGCGATGATGATATGCATCAGGACGATGCTATGACGATGATCAGGATGATCATGCGATGATGATATGCATCATGACGATGCTATGACGATGATTAGGTTGATCATGTGATGATGTACATCAGGATGATGTATGATGAGTATCAGGATGATACTTTGTGGTCATGGACAGGTTGTGCAATAAGCATATAATAGCGCCCTAGGAGATTTACAGATACTCTTGCGAGGTTTTTCCTATGGCATATAATAGCTTCCTCGGAGATCTGGAAAATGCTCTTTCAAGGTTTTGCTTGGGAGGACATATAATAGCGCCCTGGTATATTTGCAGATACTCTTTCGAGGTTTTGCCTATGGCATATAATAGCGCCCTGGGATATCTAGAAAATGCTCTTTCAAGGTTTTGTCCTTGGCATATAATTTGTCCCTGGGAGATCCGATAGCTTGAGAAGTAAGCTTGTAGTCAGTCTTGGGATGCTCTTTCGAGGTTTTTCCATACCACATGTAATCAGTCCTGGAGATCTTGTTGGTCATGCTTAGGCACATAAAATTTCCTAGGATGCTCTTTAGATTTCTTGTCGGTCGTGCTATGCACATAAACGTTCCTGGAACACTCTTTTAAGGTTTTGTGGTGGGGTCACATGTAATAGCTCCCTAGGATATCTTGTTGGTCATGCTTAGGCACATAAAGGATCCTAGGATACTCTTTCAAGGTTTTGTGATGCACATAATAATTCATGAGGATTCCACAGTATGGCCAGCAATGATGAAGACCTGCAGGAGACTAGGCCTACAACCAACATGAAAAAGGGTTGCCTCTGTAGAACTTCTTATGATGAGAAGAATTTAGAGATCTAGCCTAGTGATCGAAATGACAAGTACATCAGCAGTGACGATGATGCTCCGTGATCCAGTGACGATGATCGAGCTCCAGAATTGAAGACTTGTGTCTATATGTATTGATGACTAGTGTCAAGATAATACCTTCCTAGTTAAGAGGGAGTGTTGATGTATTTGTAACTTCGGAAGATATTCACTTGTTTATTGTATGTATTACATTTGTACTTTATTGTATCCCCAATGGAGATGTATTATTCCTCCGATTGGAAGTGTCGTCAGTTGTACTTGCAAGTGTCGCAAGTTATATTGTAAGTGTCGTAACTTATACTTGATGGGTTATTAGACCACCTAGATGGGGTCGGCCCTATATGAGTCATGTGGGTTAAAGGTTTATTAGACCACCCTAGTGGGGGTCGTCCCAATCAAAATTATGTTAACTAGTTAAGTTGGGGTCGACCTAGTTAGAGTTAAAAGACAAGTGAAGTAGTGTATAAATAGAGAGTGTGTCTCTCTCATTTTACACATTCTCTCATTCACTCACTTCGCATTAGTGAGAGAGAGGAGGAGTGCACACAAGTGGAGGAGGAGTATGCTACTGAAGATATCTATCTCTTGGGTTTGATCCTTGTGATCTTTGTATTGGTGCTTATTCTATCTCTGAGGAAGTTGCGGGGTTTTTCACTTTCTTGGTTTTCCCCGGTGAAATGTTTTGTGTCTCTTGTTTCTTGTCTCTTATGCTTGATATGCTATACATGTTGTTCTTTCAGTTAAGATCCTATATCTATTGAATTAAATGATGAAAAACTAACATCCATGAGACTGTATTTCGCTTTGGAACTTGGTCAAACACTTTACGTGCATCCTCCAAACACCCACATTTAGAATACATGTCTCCAAGATCCACTTGGCTTTGCTTGGATATGAAGGCTTCATTAAGGCCACCACGATTTGGTATTGAGAGAAAAAACTTGAAATAGAGCAATTGAAATCAACATTTGAAGAAGCCTTGAACTCATAATTAACAAGCAGAGTGCCATTCAATGTGTTTTATAGATCAATGAAAGATTCGCCAAATTTTTACAATATTTTATAATTCAATGAAATATTCGTCAAGTTTTTACAATATTTTATAATTCAGTGAAATATTCTCCAAGATTTTACAATATATTATAATTTAGTGAAAGATTTGCCAAGATTTTACAATATCATATAATAAAATAAAATATTCTCCAAAAAATTATATATACATATTATATTATTGATAAAATAGCCTGCAAATTTTCTTATATATAGAGGAGATTCACCAATTTTTTATACATGTAAATTTGGGGGGGGGTCTTAAAATCATCCCTGATCGAGATATCTATTTGAAGTCTCCATTTGCTTGGCCACGTAGATTATCAAATGAAAACAAGGTAACAAATGTTGAACCTCGAGCTGTTGATTTTTCTCAAGTAGAGGAAAGAGAAATGTATATTGGCTCTAGAAGATCATCCGCAAAGCATTGAGAGATGGAAGACCTTTACAGGGGCTCAATACAAGATATCAAGGAGGGTTGCATAATTGTAGTTTTAGCTACAGATGATGCACGTAATCATCCATTCTAGATTGCAAAATATTTGAAAGTCAATAAAGAAAATGAAGAAGTAGTATTAGTAGAAGTACATTGGTATGCAACATATACACACCCATTTGATGGTGTGTACAAGGAAGAGATGGTGGTGGAGAAAAAAGTTTGCAAAAAGAGAAAAAGAAAGGGTCAAAAAATAAATCGCCGTCGCATTGAAATCTTGAAATTAGAGGAAGTTGATATATTTGTTTATGATTTCAAGTTGACAAATAAAGACACGCTTCGCTCCAAGACTATAGAGATTATCAAGAGGTTGCTGCCAAACAAAGACGTTGCAACATGGGAGTCTGTTAAACGAAGCCGTAGATCCCGAAGAAATATGACATCTGAAATGATGGGCATATATGTAGAATCAGATGGTGCACCCATTGATAATAGAGAAGAATATGGGTCATCTACATCTTCATCTAGTCCTTCATCTGCAGAAAATGTAGATTCTGATGGGGTGTCAGAATCCATGGATGAATTTGAATAATTTCACATGAAGCATTCTAGATGCTTTTTATTAGTATGATGTTTGTAATTGAAACTCTAGAGGAGTTTTTGAATATTTATATGAATTGTTTGTTCTTGTATGGTCTAATATATTATTTCATTATGACTCGCATCATAATTTATTTTTTGTTGTATGGTTAGAGTGGTGAAATTATTTATGAAATTTGTTTTTTTTAATATGCAAGTTTCCAAAAAGTTGTAATTTATCTCTTGAAGAATTTTTTTTTTCCAATTTAAGGGTTGATTTTAAAGTTTTTGTAAACAATAGTATGGGATGTTTAGGCCATGGCTCTATTTTTTACGCTGAAAAAAATATGTGTATACTGGTATCAACACTTTTATATTTGGGGGGTGTTTTTGGTGGGTTTTTTGCAAAATTCATCGTTTTTATGGGTAGAGCTTTCGTTCATAGTATAAAGTTATCGCTTCATAGTATAAGTGGTTTATGTTCCTTCTCTAGCTTCAAACCTAATTTTTCTATATCAAATGACACATACTGGTTTTCCCAAGAAGGTTGTATTCATCCCTAATGATGTTGAAATTTCTGAGACTAGCACCATAAAACTCATTGCAACAAGAAAGGCAAATCATGTTTCCAAAACCTATGCGTTTTCCCACCTTTTTTTGTATTCAAAGCCAAGTGCCCTTATGACTCATGGAAATGAGGTTAGCCGGCTATGGCATGAGAGGCTTGGACACCCAAATTACAAATATTTTCATCTGCTACAAAATAATTCCATGGTTGAAGGCCTTCCGAACATCAAATCCTCAAAAGGGATATGCAAGGGTTGCATCATTGGCAAGCATCCTGAGCACAAGTTCGATCGAGGAAAAGCTAGTAGAGCTTCTTGTATTTTGGGGTTGATTCACAGTGATATCAATGGTCCTTCCCCAAATACCTCCATGAATGTCTCAAGGTATGTTATGACATTCATTGATGAGTTCTCCAAATTCACATGGGTCTACTCTCTCAAGAACAAATCGGAAGTGCTTGAAAGGTTCAAGAATTTCAAGGATTCTGTTGAGATTGCCACTGGGAGAAAGATCAAATATATTAGATATGATAATGGTGGAGAATATATCAAATCATATCTGCTGCAACTTTGTGTAGAAAATGGAATCCAAATCCATCACACAGTCCCCTACACACCTCAGCAGAATGGTGTAGTGGGGAGGAAAAACTGGGCATTGAAAGAGATGGCTAATTGTATGCTTGATTCGAAAGGTTTGGCTTCAAATATTTGGGTTGAGGGCATGAATGTTTTTGCATACATTCATAATAGAGTTCCACACTCATCCGTAAAAGGTACAACTCCTTTCGAAGCCTACACTGGTCACAAGCCTGATGTGTCACATCTTAAGGTTTTTGTCTCCACTGCATGGGCTAGAATTCTGATTGAGAAGAGAAGATATTTGTAACCACAGAGTACTGAGTGCATCCTCATTGGAAATGATGAAGAATAAAAAGGATACAAACTCATGGATATCATATCCAAAATATTATTCATCGAGCAAAGTGTCCAATTTGAAGAACTGCTTCATGATCTACAACTATTGGAGGAAGAAACTGCCAAATTCCTTCCTCTTCGGGAAGAACATTCGGAAGAAGATACTGAAAGTTTATGTTCTAATATTTTTGATATTATGTCTGATATTAATTATTGGGTGCCAAAAATGACCATTTTTTCTCACTTCCATTGAGATCCTTTTTCCGTATTTTTCCTTATTATTGTAACCAAGTCATTATCTTTCCTCAGAAAAAGCATGATATTGAACATGTATAATTTATTATTACTATGTTCTATTAATGCCTAAAGTTGGCCAATGTTTATGGATTTTGTTCCTAATTGTGTTGACATGCGATGGATCGATGAAAGTAATTTTGAGACCATAGGGGATTCATATGTATCATCTTCAATGATACACATGGATAAAGAAGTACATGGCTAGCAGTCATGCTTTTCAAGGCTTCGGTTTAGGTTGTTGCAAAAATAGCTCAAGCATCTATCCACGCGGCCAGCTGAAACTCGCTCGGTATCTGATCAGTTTGGATTGTGAAGAGAATTGATGCCTATGAAACAGATTTTATCTCAAATTTAATTATGAATGTAATTGTTTCTATTTTTGAAGTATTGATTCGACAACCTAGAGATCTTCGATATTCATGGTTGTCTGAATTAAGAGGACCTAAATTGTCTTGTCTAGTATTTATAGGAATACGAGAGGGTTCAAGAGGTTAGGATTATTTTGAAGAGAATTTGTAACATGAGTGGAAGAACTCTGTAATTGAATTTCATCCTATCAGTGAAAGAGGCAGTATTTTCTTGATCCATTGTGTACTGATTTCTGGTAGTCTTTAGCGGCATCTCTGTTAGAATGCAAGGGCCCACCTTCTCACAGAGTTGACGAGTTAAGTAGTTGTTTATTTCCTTTACTTTTTTGTTGTGGAATTGCGATTAGATTTCCTTTTGGTTTGATGAAACAGTTTGAATATTAAGCATAGGATTCTTCAATTATATTTTCTCTTGGTTTGCTAAACAATGTGAGCATTAACTGTAGGATATTACATTCATAGCTTTTTCTCAATTTGTTGAAACAGTCGACTGAGTAATGTGTAGTTTCTCTTTGCAAGTGTGTTATTGATTACTGTTGTTACACCTATTCTATGCTGCTGCATATTACTATTGTTTAATTCCTTTCACGAATTGCTGAAACTGGTAGATGACATATATATTTACAGAGTAGAAGGAGGACTAATTTTTTTATGGTTAAGTAACAATTGTGGATTGAATCTCTTTAATGATGATGATTTAGGACTTAACTTCTTGCAAAATCAATTTAGATAATGCATTCCTGAAGAAGTTATTTCAAGAATTGATACCGTAGAAGGATTGTGAACTCTCTTAATATTTGACAGTCGACTTCGTAATTGAAGTTGGATTGAGCAATAAGCAAAGCATAGACTTAGCAATTAGGTATATTGGATGAATTCTATTTTATTGATCAGTTACTGAAATGTTTATGAATATATTTTTATTGATTACCTTTGAAATAACCAGACTTCCCTGGGTTGACAATTTATATTGAGAACTTTGTTTATTAAATTAAATTAATAGGCAATTATAGTGACCAACATTTTGGCACCGTTACCGGGGAAGGTAATTGCTAGACATAGAGTGTAGCTGATTAGTTTGTTTTCTTTAGCTATCTTTGTTTTTGAGGTTGTAGGGATGATAAGGTGTAGTGAAGAGATGCGCATCCTTCAACAGAACGAATGGGTTCCTACCTTAAAAACAAGGTATGATTATTTAAGCTTGCATGAATAAAAAACGAAAAGAACATGAAACCCCAAAAAGCACTAACTTTGCAGGTGGAAGAGGTCATGGTAGTAATCCGGGACTAGGAAGGGAAACATTTGTGGATGAATTGATCGCTAGAGCCAAATCCTCTATTGGAACTTTATTTCCGCGAACATCTTGAGGAAGAGGAAACTTTATTCTCCCTAAGCTTGAATCATCAATATCAACCATGGAGAAGGTAATGGAAGTTTCGACCCCTATTTATGAGAAGCAACCTTAGAAAATAAGGGGAGTGCTATGGGTACAATAAATCTAGAGGAAATTTATTGAATTAATGGGCATGAAGTAACTAAGGAGGAGTGGTTGGATTATCGACAAAAATTGGAAGGAGAGAGGAGCAGAAGAACGAGGAAAATATGAATAATGAAGAAAAAAGATAGCATCAGGGTCACCCTAATGATCATGAAGAGGATATGGGGGACAATGGTAATAATCAGCATGGAGAAACATTTTATACACTTGAATTCCCCATTCGATAGATGCCTTAGATGTCTCCCATGAAGAATATTTCACCCTCGATATTGCCAAATTTTTATGGTAATTCTACTAAAGATCCATAAGAGTTCCTTTTTTAAATTTGACATTATCTGTCGAAGCTATGATTAAACCTCCAGTGAACAAATTTTAAAATTATTTCCTGCTACTTTAAAGGGAAATTCCCTACATTGGTTTATGAGTTTGGGTGGTGAGACTGTTACAGCATGGGACTAGATGAAATGAGTATTCATTGCTAGATATCAAGATTATTGAAAAAACAAGGATAGGAGGGAAAATTTTTTCAAAATGGTTCAAAAAGAGGATGAAAGTTTGGAGGATTTTATAGAAATACTTTTATATAATTTGAAAAGATCTGGCCATGCCGACATTGGAAAATATGTCCTTAAAATTATTCTATTGCGAGGAATTAGAGAAGACTACTTGGATATGCTTAATATACTAGGAAAAGCAGACATCTCAAGGGAGTATTTCTATCATATTGTGTATTTGTGTCGAAGATACTCTAGAGGATATTCTAGAGCCAGCACAAGAAGCCGAGATGTCCTCACAAGGGCACAAAATTCAGCTGTGGTCGAGCTACACGAGCAGAGATAGGTAATCTTCTTGAAAATTTTAAAACTGATATGATGAGTTCCATTTCCTCACAATTCAATATTTTAAAATAAAAAAAGAGGCGGGCAGAAAAAGACTTGGCAATGGGCATATTTTGTGCTAAATGCATAAAGAAGTACATGTCAAGGGAATGCCCACTTGACAAGGTAGAGGTATGTGGTATGTGTGATTTGGATCAAAATACTAAGGAGTGCCCCTCATTGCCAAAATTTAAGGAAGTCCTTCAAGCATCTAGCGTGGACATGGAGCAAGATTACTTCATTTCACAAAAGAAGCCTTGACAACCTCATGCTCCAAGTATGAATCTAGATCCCACCACATCTTTTAATTCTTGGAATAATATGAACAATCAATTTCCTCGACAATATTCTTGTACCAATACTCAATGGGATTCATCTACTCAACCTACAATGCAATATCCTACTTCGTGGATGTCACAGGAACCTCATCCAAATCAACAAACCCCTTGGCCTCCAGGTTGGAGAAATCCTTATCCAGTGAATCAATTTCCTCACCCAAGGTATCAGCAACCAGAGCTACAAATCCCTAATAATGTTGCACTAATTAATGCACAACTACAACCTCAACGTCCTGCTCAACCTAATCCTAACCCCAACAATAAGGCAGTGCAACAATTTGAAACATCAAACATGCCATCTTACTCTATCACTCCTATCCCATTTAATGAATTACATCTGTGATCTGGGAGGGTGGTAGAACCTATTTTTATTGAGGATGTTCCATCCCCTGTGACTAAAGAAAGAACGAATAAACAGGTTGAGAGCCCAATTGGTACAACAATCCCCATTATTGAGGATGTTGAAACACTTTTTGAAACACCTGCTGAAAAACTTGTTGAAACACATGTTGAAACTACCCCTGTAAAAATTACAAGAAACCCACCATATCCTGAGCGACTGGACTAACAAATAGAAGTAGAGCAACCTTGCTTCAATCTTCTAGGTGAACTGAAAAATATTTATGTTAAAATCCATTGTTGCAAGCCTTGCATGATGTACCCATCTACGCTAAAAATATTAGAGATATGTGTGTGAAGAAAACATGTAGGAATCCTATGGCACTCCTAAGGATCCTCTTTCAGTTCATGTGGTTGGTAAATTGTATGAATTAATGATGGGAAAGGTTCCCTTGGCTAAATATTATGATCTAGGCAATCCCACTATTACAGTGCATAATGGGTATACTAAGATTCCCAATGTTTTAGTTGACTTGGGTGCAACAATAAATGTGATGACTATTGAAACCATAAAGAAATTAGGGCACACTAATCCCATACCAACCCCCGCGGTATTAGAATTGGCTGATAGATCCACAATTAGACCCGAGGGAATTTTGGATGACCTGGTAGTCTTTGTTGTATCATGGGAATACCCTGCAGACTTTCTTGTTCTATAACCTAATTCTCAGTTGGGGGGACATCCGCTAATTCTAGGAAGACCTTGGTTGTCTACGACAGACGTATACATTAGCTATAGATCAGGATCTATGACAATATCGAATGGAACTGATACCAAAATCTTGACCCTATATCCTCCATCTAAACCAATCTTAGATGCTGAGATTCCATTGTGGGTAGATTTGGAGGAGGAAGAAAGTACTTAGCCTCTTCTGACTATAGGGAGGGACTTGATTTTTAAAAATGAAACCGAGGATGATTCTATCAACAGTTTCATTAGTGAGCCAATGAAAGTTACCAAACATGCATATCAAATCCTAGATAGTACCATGAGTGAATTTGAGCAAGAATAACTTACTGAGGAAGTCCTAGCTAAAAGTGTTGAAACAGTTCCCATAATTGAGAATTCAAAGAGTGTTCCAATAGAGATTGAGCCTAGAAAAACCTTGAATGTTAATCCCAATCTCGCACCTGATGAATTGGAACGTCTGACTACACTGGTGAAACAAAATAAGGGAGCCTTTGTGTGGGAATACACAGACATGAGAGGTATTCCCTCTGAGTTGTGTACTCACCACATTTACATTAATAATGATTATCAACCCATATGTAAACCCCAATGCAGAATGAATCCAAATTTGAGAGACATTGTGAAGGAGGAAATTCATAAACTTTTAAAGGCAAGATTTATTTATCTCATTTCATAAAGTGAATGGGTTTCTCCATTAGTGATTGTTCCTAAGAAAAATGTTAAATGGTGCATATGTGTGGACTGTTGGCATACGTAACTGATCTAGAGGTTTCCAATGTAGACCTAGGTACTTCGCGGTTCAACGAACCAACAAAACCCCTATTCACCAGCCCTTTCGGAAACAGACTGTGAGAAGCCTGAGGTCTCACCCGAGGCGAAGTAGAGGGGGTGGTTGCAGAATCAGGTTTCCACAACCTAGTGATGCGAGTGTCAAAGCGACTGATGGGAAGCACAATCACAGACTCTTGTTGTGGACAGAAGACTGCGTGAAGTCTCTACTTTGTGTCGGATACTTCGGCAAGCGAAGGTGCTTGTGCAACCAGCACATCCAAAGACTACACAGTATTGGATACTTGTAGCATTACGGTGATAAGCTATCAGCAACTTACCTCGCAACACTCATAATGGGTCAGTGCATCAACTAGAGCGCACGTCCGCTTCAAGACTTGATCAATTCTAATCAACCTTACTTAACAATCTTTATCCATTCAACAACACTTAAGTTATTATCTTTACGATGTATGTAAATGAATGGAACACACACTACTACGTGCTCCAACGCTGCACTCAAATCCAGTACTTAACTATGAGATTATCCAACAGATTCATGCATTCAAAGACCTAGAAGTGTTGAGTACTTAACATTCATCCACGCATGTATTACTTAACATATTATTCCCATCATTCATGCGGCGAATACATATAAAAGTAATCACATAACAGATAATTGCGGCATTAAGCATCCCTACTAAGCAAATGAACAGTTGCAAAATACAAAACAATCACACTACACAGAATTTAATGTGGTTCATCCCCAGAATGGAGGCTATGTCCACAAGAGTTGTTGTTATATTGGTATTTTGGGAAGGGTACAATAGTTCTTAGTCTGCGCACTCAGCTGCAGACTCTCTTCTCTCTTAGATAGGTCTTTGCGTACACAGCTGCAGAGCCTTTACAATAACTTTTAAGCTCAAAGATCTAACAATGTTCAACAATGAACAAAATGAAGAGTAACCCTTTCCCATACAAAAAATCATTATTTATAGATCATGCCCGTAGGTCATGTCTTTACAATTTGCAGGCAAAAACCCTTAGGTTTAAAAAACTATCACGACTTCCCCAAAACCGGACTGCTGGAGCCTGATAGCGAATACTCCATCATGGTGGTCTTCCATGCATGCTTCACGTCGCTCTCGGCCTTCCTATTGTGCGCATGCTAACAGGTCTCTTTCACTAAGCCATTCTTCCTCTAACAGTATCATGCGACTGGTTCAGGTAGTGGTATCTTTTGCATGTGTGACCAGTCTCTTTCTTCTCGATTTGCTCCTGCCCGTCGCTTGGAACTCCTGGAGTGTCTTTACCAAAAATAGACCACCGACGATCTCACCAGAACACGTTCCATCTTCTGTCCAACACTTCTGCCTTGTTGGATCTCCGTAGACTGGACACTTCACAGCACTGTCTCCTCGCAGCACTATACTTCGTATCTCTTCCGATGCTGCGCTGCATGCAACTTCACAACATCCCAAAAATTATACCCAAAATACTTTTACCTAAGCCTCTCTCAACTCCACGGTTCCAAAATCCTTCTTATTCAAAATGCCCCACTTGGGCCAGGCCCAACAGGCCCCTAACACTTACATGTGGCTCGTCCCCGAGTCACCTGCAATTTTGAATTTTCTTAGTTGTGTTTCCGACTGCAGAGCGAGCTTTACATCAAACTCATTGTATGTGATAGTCAACTTCGCAAGCATCTCCTTAGTGTCTTGCTCGACTTCCTTCACTATTTCCAGCAGCTCAGGTGTGATTTCATCGTCAACTTGACCCTCTACCTGGTCTTGTCCTTCGTGCAGCTCCTTCAACTTCGCCTCGATATCCTGTGAGACCGTGTGGGATGCCTCTAGCAAGGGTTGCGACTTATCTCCCATTGTTGTCTCTTTTTCCCTTAGGGCCTTAACTTCTTTCTTCAGCATACTGATTTCTCTATACCTGCTAAGTCTTTCTCTTGCTGGCAGGGCCTTAACTTCTGCATCCAACTGGTCTAGTTCTGCCTGTTTTTCTTTTGCAACATTCTTCACTTCCAACAATCTTGGATCCTCTTCAAGGGCAGCGAACGCTTTTGACGCCACATCGAACATCCTTTGCAATTTATTCACTTCTATAGCTATACTCTATGCTGCGACCTTCACTTCTTCTGATCTCAACTGTTGCTGATCTGGTGGAGTCTATGGGTTAATATGTGCCTTTAAGGAAGCAACCTCCACTTCATGGAGGACATCCATATCTTGTACTTCTGTCTTAGGGGTGGTGACTAGTTCACCCATCTTAACGACAGTGTCTTCGGGGTCTTACGGGGCCTCAAATTCTTCTATCATACCTACGACTACTGTGATCGTACATTCTAGTCTCTGTCGGCGATCGTGCTCATCCTACAGTTCCATAGCTCTCCGCGAGCTAGA
This sequence comes from Larix kaempferi, assembly GCA_027924585.1. Lineage (NCBI taxonomy): Eukaryota > Viridiplantae > Streptophyta > Pinopsida > Pinales > Pinaceae > Larix > Larix kaempferi. Next base: position 9,378,477 of record BSBM01000789.1, on the reverse strand, counting down.
TTCCTCCAACTACTTGTTAGCTGCTTGCAGCTCAGCTTGTCCTTTCAGTGCATCAATAGTTCTTTCATGCATTTTTTCAACACACTGCAGATGCAAATAATGTAACCCAGGCAGTAGCACATTTATAAGCTCCGCCCACTCTACATTCTTTGTGTCCAACAGTAGTTGTTCTGGTAGCGGGAAGCTTACTGTTATCGGATCCAGGTGAACAACATGGGACTTCACGGGGATGGTGATTGTTAATTGTGGTGCCATCTGCTGTGGTGGCATCTGCTGCGAGGTCCCTCCCTACTTCCCTTTGGACTCCGAATCCCGCGGCAAGGGTAATCGTTTATGTACTTCTTCAAGTTTTGTTGTGATCCCTTGCAGCGTGGCCAAATTCTTCAGTAGACTGTCTTGAATTACTTTGTCTTTTTTATCCTTTTTAGTTCACATGTCTTCCATCTGTTCTGTGATCTTAGCCGTGATTGTTTCGTAGTCTTCATTCTTGAGTAGTGTGTCTGATTTGCTTTTATCGGCCTTCTGCTTCTTCCTCGACCCTTTTTGCTGTGTCAGGATTTCAGGTTCCTTCCTTTTTCCTGTGTCCTTCTCTTCAGTGATCGGACATGGATGTGGAATCGGTTCATCCTCGCCGGGGTCTCTTGGGACATCTACAACCTCGACCCGAAACTCGGGAGGCCATTGCTTCATGATATTATCGATATCATCTTCATACATAAGATAGTTTCCTACAAACCACTCGACATTCTTTGTCTAGACTTTGGCTGAGATGAAAATACAATGCATGTTAGCATAAAAATCCACGGTGTGAATATACTTACTAGTTACCTACTTTGTTATCCACGGTGTGAGTATGATTGCCTTGCGTAGCTGGTCATAATATTGGTAGAAGACCTCAACTATTGTGTGCTGCCTTTGTGTGTCGATATTTGCCTAGAGGTTCGAATAGCGTACTCCTCTGCAGTCATTACTCTCGGTGATCATGCGAATGTAATCCTTCGTCTCCTTCCATCCTATGAGGGTGATCAGTACTATTAACCAAGTGAAATGGAAATACTCTCCATTGAGCTGTGTGTCATTGAGGTCCTCCAGAAACTCATTCAGAAGTTATTGACACCAGTTGAATTGCTCTCCTTCCGCGACTGCGACACCAAGCAGTACTGCGCCCGCAGGTACCTCTAAAGGCCTGGCTATTCGGAGAATTTTTCCAGCCAGCAACTGTGTGACAAACCTTGTTGCTCTATCCTCTATATCCTTTGTCTGAAAGCCCCTCTTTCCTTTGACGATGGCCTGATTTTTCTTCATCTTTGCCACGGCTTCTTTATCCTTGCACTTCCCTTGGAAGAATTTCTTTGAGTCCTTACCTCTTTTATCCAAACCCATGACCCGGTGGATTAAGTCAATATTTAGGTCAATATTGTAGTCAAGCCACAAATATCCTTGATGGATGTGCACCATCAACGTTCGCACCACCACATTCAGCTCCGGTGATCTGTCAAAATGTGGAAGTCTGAGCATATTGAGTAATCCCAGCTTGACCAGTCCAGATAACCAGCTTTCCGTGACCAGGCTGGGTGTGCCCTTGACATCCTTCTTCCAGCACATGTACTGTTTAGGTTGGAACTGCGAGAACTTGGGTTCATGGGGTTCCTTCTGCATCCCAATTAAATCATTGTCTTCCCATTTGCATTCTGGAATTTTGCCTAGCAAGTTCTTGGCCACTTCGACGTGCTTTGATATCGATGAAAGTGGTATCTCATATTTGGCATTCTTCTGGAGCTTGAAGACTGGGGCATCTAGTGCACGCAGTGAGATGTATTAAAGCGTGAGCTTCAAGGGTATCTCTTTATAACTGATCGGCAGCTTCTGCCGTGTCGAGGCCATCTTCAGAATTTTTGTTCGCGGTCCTACTGGATCTTTGCCTTTGTCTTGCATGGTTGCACCATGTCTTGGTGATCGTCTGGATGCTTGACCTTGTTCTAAGACAATCTTCTTGGTTGGGGTTCTCATTAAACCTTCAATTCCTCCATATTGGAAAACCTTCACAGTCTCTTGGACCGTGAACTCTTCTTCAATGGAAGACCACTCAGACATTCACTGGGAAACTCTCACAGGATTTCGGATTGCTTATGGAAAATAACTCACACAGTAGTGCTTGCAAGAAAATTCTAAGTGCTAGGTAACACCCGCGAGTCTGAGTGTGGCATTATTTATAGGCGCAGATTACCCCCTCCACTCCCTTCAACGGCTAGATGAGCATTAATGGTGGTATCCGTGTTGATGTATTTGTAAATTTAGAATGTATTTCACATATGTATATTGTACTCCTATAGAGATGGTATTATTCCTCTATACGGAAGTGTCGTCATTTGTATTGACAAGTGTAGCAAGTGTCGCAACTTGCATGTGATGGGTTATTAGACCACCAAGTGTGGGGTCGGCCCCAAGTTAAGTTAACCATGGGTTATTAGACTATCTTAGACAAGTCAGCCCTATTAGTTTATTAGGAAATTCAAGTCATGTATAAATAGAGTGCGGGAGGCACTCTATTTGATCATTCACTTATACACTCATTGGAGAGTGGTGCACAAGTGAGGAAGGAGGAGAAGCTTCTAGGAGGACTATCTCTTGTACTTGGGTTGTATCATTGCTCTTTCTATCTCTGAGGAAGTTATTGGGGTTTTCCACCTTATTGGTTTTCCCCAAGGAAGCTCTGTGTGTCTATTGTCTCTTGTGATTGCTTCTTATTATTGATATGTTGTACATGTTATTCTCTCAGATAAGATCCTAGATCATATTGAATTGATGCTTAAAATCCAACATGGTATCAGAGCTAACCTGAGAAGAAGACACCGTGCAGCTGCAGAAGCTAGGGCTTCTTGATTTTTGGGTTTCTCTCCACATATATTCAAAGGCGGGAGGCTAGATTGACTCTCCTTGCAAGGGTGCATCTTTCTATCGAAACAAAATTCAATTATGATCATTTTCAGTTTTGACCTAATCGCTGTTGCTGGAAATTAGGGTTTCAGAGAAAGTTGGAATTTTTGGAATCCAAGACCACGGCTAGATGCCCCTCACAAAAATTGAATTTTAGAGACCAAGATCAAACTTTTTGGTTGGGCAGAAGGCTGGGCTTGATCAAACCCTAGTTCGGGATTTTGATCGGAAAAGTGGAAAATTAGGGTTTCTACAAAAGTTGAGATTTTTGGAATCTGAGTCCATGGCTGGATGCTCCTCAGAAAAATCAAACCTTTAAGCCTTGGATCGAACTTTTTGGTTGGGCAGAAGAGTGGGCTTTATCAAACCCTAGTTCGAGATCCTGTCTAGTGAATCCGGAAAGTTCAAGAGCAATTTTGAGGGGTGAAAATTTGTCGATTTCAAAATCTGAGTATACCAGCTTGATCAGCTAAGCAAGGTGCATCTTTCTATCCTTTCAGAAGTTTGAAATTCAAAGTTTGAATTCTTAGGGTTTCTCTAACAAACCCTAATCCAGCTTTAGATCCAATTTTCAGCAAATCAAGTGGTAAGACCTAAATATTTTATTCCCATTTGAGTTTCTCATTAAGATGTCTCACCACACCAAGCTTGAGGATAATCCTGAAGGGGCTGATAACTTCCAAGCATGGAAGTATAGGATTGGGTTAATCCTGGAAAAAAATGAATTGGACACCTACATAAGTGAAGAGGTCCTTGTCCCAGGGGGAGAAGAGGCTAAGGGCTTACACAAAAGGAACTTGGTCAAGGCTAAGAGAATCACTGTTGATTCTATCAAAGACCATCTCATACCACATGTGTCATCTCCAAAGACACCTAAGGAGGTGTTTGAGTCCTTGACCAAGCTATTTGAAGGGAAGAACATAAATCGGAAGATGACCTTGAGGAATCAATTGAAGAATATCAAGATCCAGAATGCAGAGACCATGGAGTCTTATTTCTCAAGGGTCTCCCATATAAAAGAAAATCTTGAAGCTGTGGGAGAAGATATAGAGAAAGGAGAAGTGGTAATGACCTCTCTTAATGGCCTTCCTAGGTCATGGGATTCCTTCATCCAAGGAATTTGTGCTAGGAGGAAACTTATCACATTCAGTAGGCTGTGGGAAGCATGCTCACAAGAAGAAGCTCGAATTATAGCTCAAGAAGAGAAGATGGGGAATGAAGATCAAGCTCTAATGGCACACTCCAAGAAGTATAATGATAAGAAGGGACACCATCACAGTAAGAAAGAAAAGAACCACCATCAAAGGGGTAGCTTCAAATCTCGAAGAAACACATCCAATGACCGATGCTTTACATGTGATGAAAAGGGGCACTATGCCAGGGATTGTCCCAGAAACAATAAAGATGCCCCCCACAAGAAAAAGAAGAACATCAAAAGAAAACATCATGCTCACACTGCAGGGGATGATGAACCTCCCAGGAAGAGGGCTAGGGAAGAAAGTGAAGATTCTTCAAGTGATGAAGAGTATGTTTTGATTTCTGCCCTCACTGGTACTATTGCTCATGGAAGCAATGATTGGCTTATAGATAGTGGGTCTTCCAAACATATGACAGGATTCAAGGGATCCTTTGTGAAACTATCTAAACATGAATCACCCCATAAGGTGAAACTTGGGGATGACTACTAGTATCCAATAAAAGGAAGTGGTGAAGCCTCCTATAAGATAGACTCTGGAAAATCTATGAAGATGAAAGATGTACTATATGTTCCAGGTCTCAAGAAGAATCTTCTCTCCATATCTGCTTTGGATGCAAAGGGGATAAGAGTTGCATTTGTAGATGGCTAAGTACTCATGTGGCCAAAAGGTAAAACCATTGATGATGCAGTGGTGATTGGAGAGCAAGAGGGAGGATTATACAAATTAAAGGGGCAGCCTAAACATGCCATGGTACATGAATCCATGGAGCCAAGTGAACTTTGGCATAGAAGGCTTGCACATGTGCACTACCAATTGCAAGCAAAGCAATAGAAGGTCTTCCTGAAATCCAGTCAAAGATGAAGTGTTTGATAAGTTTAGGGAATTCAAAGCCTTGATAGAAAATAAAACTGATAAGAATATCAAGATCTTTAGATCAGACAATGGCGGAGAATTCACTTCAAGGGACTTCAAGAAGTTATGCAATGATTCGGGGATTAAGAGGGATTTGACCACTCCTTACAATCCACAACAGAAAGGAGTAGAAGAAGCTACTTCAGAGTTGGACTGCAGCAGCTCCTGCAAGGAAGCAAAGATTCAGGGGGAGTCCACCCAACAAACAAACAAAGATAAGTATTTGAATTGTCATTTCTTGTATATCTGATTGTTTAAATAATATTGTTCAATAATGTATTTACTTATGTTCCTAGACTTAGGTTGTGTATTATGCATATTAGAATAATTGCATTAATGAACAGTATACTACTAATATGCATGTAATGGGTAAGTGGCCTATGGCACTGTACAACATTCCATTGCTACTTATCTAGAATGAAACCTCTTTGCTGACATGTTGGGAGTAGTGCAAACTCTTAATAATGTTCTGGTAGAGATGGAAGGCATCTAGAAAGTTACGAGATATGGATGAATGTTGTATTGAAGCATTGGCTAGGATAATTGCATGACTGTATGACATATGTCTTTATGTGTAATAATTTGTTCTATAAACTATGAGAAGTTTCTAATCATGCAATTTAATTTGACTTGTAGGAAAGATCGTGTACAATCACCTACAAAAGAAGAACTACAACATTTGTTCCAACAACGAAATTCAAAGAAAACTATCTATTGAAGATATTGAAGAAGTTCCCAGGATTCGGGATGCAGTAATGGAAGAATTCCATCATCAAGGAATACCAGTCGATCATGAAGAATGATGTTTGGGATGTGGTTCCAAGACTAGATGGGAAGTCTGTTGTGACTTCCAAGTGGATCTATAAGATCAAGCATGCTGCAGATGGTAGCATAGAGAAATACAAGGCGAGGTTTGTTCCTCGTGGCCTCTCCCAGAAAGAGGGGATATATTATGAAGAGACATTTGCACCTGTGGCCAAATACACTTCCATCATAACAGTACTTGCTCTAGTTGCAGTGATGAAGTGGAAGATACACGAGATGGATGTCAAGACAACTTTCTTGAATGGTGTAGTCAAAGAGGAAGTGTATGTGGAGCAGCCACTTGGTTTTGAGACACATGACAGGAAGTCATATGTGTGCAGATTGAAGAAAGCCTTGTATGGCTTGAAGCAAGCTCCTAGAACTTGGTATGGTAGGATAGACAGCTTTCTATCTAGTTTGGGCTTTACCAAGAGTAAAGCAGATTCCAACCTTTACTACAAGGTTGAGGAAGGCAATCTAGTGATACTACTATTGTATTTGGATGACCTGTTTGTTACAGGTGAGGATAGATTGATTCTCGACATGAAGAGAAAGCTTGCTATCGATTTCGAGATGAAGGACTTGGGTATGATGCACTACTTTCTAGGCATGGAGGTGTGGCAGAGTGCAGATGGGATCTTCCTTGGACAAGGGAAGTATGCAGTAGAGATCCTGAAAAGGTTCGGGATGATGGACTACAAGGCCATGGCCACACCTATGGCAACCTGATGCTTCTGTGTGATGCTTCATCTGAGCTAGTTGATGTCATGATGTATTGTCAGATGATTGGGTCCTTGATGTACCTGACGAACACAAGACCAGATATTTGATTTGCAGTGAACACATTGAGCCAGTTCCTGACGGATCCGAGAAGTGTTCACCTGGTTGCTGTCAAGCATAATCTGAGGTACCTGAAGGGTACGATTGATTATGGGCTCAAGCATGATGCGAATCAAAAGTTAACCTGGAGGGTTATGTTAATTTAGATTGGTCAGGCAGTGCTGCAGATAGGAAGATCACTTCTGGGTGCTACTTCAGTATGGGATCAGGTGTGATCTCTTGGTTTAGCAAGAAGCAGTCCTATGTGGCACTAAGTACAGTCGAAGCAAAGTATGTTGCAGCTTGTTCGGCTAGTTGTGAGGCAATATGGCTTAGGAAGTACTGTTTGAGTTATTTGATCTCCCATTGGATGCTACTGGTATCTTTTGTGACAACCAGAGTTGTGTGAAGCTGTATGAGAACCCAGTGTTCCATGACATGTTGAAATACATCGAGATCAAATATCACTATATCAAAGATATGGTGCAGAGAGGAGTAGTGAAGCTCCTGTATGTTGCGATGGACGAGCAGATAGCTGATGTGTTGACCAAGCCGCTGGCCAAAGTGAAGTTTGAATACTTCAAAGAAAGACTTGGTGTACTTCATATCGCGATTCCCTCCAAAGGGAAGTGATGAGTCCGGAGACACAGATGCACATGAGCCATTCCGACAAGGTTGAAGTTTGTCCTATCATGGTTGTTGATGTAAGGGCTAGAGCCATTCCGACATGGTTGAAGTTTGTCTAGCCATGGTCGTTGATGTAAGGGTTGGAGCCATTCCGACATGGTTGAAGTTTGTCTTGCCATGGTCGTTGATGTAAGTGCTAGGGCCATTCAAGCATGGTTGAAGTTTGTCTTACCATGGCTTCAATATAAGTGTTGTGGCATTCCTCGCATGGTCGAAGTTTGTCTTACCATGGCTATGGATATAAGTGCGGTGCCATTCTCACATGGTTGAATTTTGTCTTGCCATGGTCGTTGATATAAGTGCTGAGCCTTTCACGGATGGTTGAAGTGTGTCTTACCATGCCGGTGAGTGTAAGTGTTGTGTGATGTGCATCTGGGTTGTGCTCCATGGACGATGATGATGATGATGTGACAGTAGGGTACACAGGTTTTGCAGAGGCATATAATCAGTCCTGAGATACTCTTGCAGGTTTTGTGGAGGCATATGATCAGTCCTGAGAGATCTTGCAGGTTTTACAGAGGCAGTGTAATCAATCCTGAGGTGTACCTACTTGATGGCTTGCTCGCAGAGATGATGAAGACCTACATGAAGGCTAGGCCTACATCCAGCATGAAAAATGGATGGCTTTGTATAACTTCCTATGACGAGTAGATGAGAGATTGATTGAGATAACAGTTGCAGTGACGATGACAATGATTCGGTGACTATGATCCAAAGAAGAAGACTTGTGCTAGCAGATCTACGTCGAGAAATACCTTCCTAGATAAGAGGGAGTGTTGATGTATTTGTAACTTCAGAATGTATTTCACATATGTATATTTTACGACTATAGAGATGGTATTATTCCTCTATACGGAAGTGTCGTCATTTGTATTGACAAGTGTCGCAAGTGTCGCAACTTGCATGTGATGGGTTATTAGACCACCAAGTGTGGGGTCGGCCCTGAGTTAAGTTAACCATGGGTTATTAGACTGTCTTAGACAAGTCGGACCTGCTAGTTTATTAGGCAAGTCAAGTCATGTATAAATAGAGTGCGAGAGGCACTCTATTTGATCATTCACTTATTCACTTATACACTCATTGGAGAGTGGCGCACAAGTGAGGAAGGAGGAGAAGCTTCTAGGAGGACTATCTCTTGTACTTGGGTTGTATCATTGCTCTTTCTATCTCTGAGGAAGTTATTGGGGTTTTTCACCTTATTGGTTTTCCCCAAGGAAACTCTGTGTGTCTATTTTCTCTTGTGATTGCTTCTTGTGATTGATATGCTGTACATGTTATTCTCTCATATAAGATCCTAGATCATATTGAATTGACGCTTAAAATATAACAATCCATTGGCCAAATCCAATGAATTCTTCATTCCTTTCCATCATAAACTCGTTCATAACGACTATCTGTGCGTTAAATGCCCAAGCGGTCGCTCGCAATGGCTATATAACAGCTATATTTTCTTACCAACATTGTAACGGTTATTTTTCAGAGTGTTGCGTCGAACTGCGCAGCAGGTCCTGATCACCCTTATGCAGTCTCTTCACGGCCCCTGATTTATTTCTTTTGAACTAAGTATTTTTCTTATCTAACTTGGTCGCCGTAGTTTCCCTATGGAGTTCGCAATTGCGTAGTTCCTCTTTTCTTTTTCTTTTCTTCTTCTTTTTTTTTTCCCCGCAACACCACATTCAAATAGTGCTATGCGGTATGCCTCCCTTGATCATATAGGGTTCTGCAAAGCAGGACTATCGCGATAAAGCTTTAGTCTACTTCCATTTATCAAACTTGGCAAGGTGTCTCCGGCTAAGGTAGCTAACTAGACTGCACCACCGTTAGGAACATGCATTATAGCATACGAGCCAATCCAATGCATCTTAAACTTTCCAGGAAATTTTATGAATTTTCTATCACACAAGAGGACTAGATCACCTACCTGGAAAGACTTGTTCTTGATGTAGCGATTGTGCCATTATTTTTCACGCTCTTTCTATACTTGTTGGTGGAAGCCTGCGATGAAGCGATCTTCCTCCATACCAACCAAGTGTAGCAACATTTCTTCTAGTGCTGCGCAGTCTGCCATCCCTGTAAATGAAGCTATTCTCAAACTTGGAACGATATACTCCATTGGCATTACTGCTTCTTTCCCATAAGACAATCTGAAAGGTGTATGGCCGATCAATTTCTTGCAGGTAGTCCTGTATGCCCATAATACAGATGGAATGCGCAGGTCCTAATCGTCCTGATTGACATTGCATATCTTGGTTAGCGCATTCTTTGACACTTTTTTGAATGCTTCGATAGTTCCATTCACCTATGGGTGATAAGGCATGCTACGCTGATGATGAACGAGTAACTCTTTGGTCAAAGCTTCGATGGTTCTATTCAGAAAATGAGTGCCTTGATCACTCATCAAAATCTTTGGGCATCTGAACCTTATAAGGATATTTTCATAAATGAACTCCAAGGCTGTAGCTATGCTACAGTGTTTCACTAGCTTCGCTTCTGCCCATCTGGTGAGGTAATCAATTGCAGTAATAATATACCTCACACTAGTTCTCTTTCCTGGTGGGTTTATAGGTCCCACAAAATCAATTGCCCATTTTTCAAAGGCATGCAATGTCAACTATGGATTTAATGACATTTCGTCTCTGCGTGATGTATTTCTTGTCCTTTGACAAACATCACAATGCTGGCAATGTTCCTTCGAATCTTCATGGATAGTAGGCCACCATAGACCTACGCGCAATATTTTCTGCACAGTAGCTCTCCTTGCATAGTGACCTCCTGTGACTCCTGAATATGCATCAACCAATATGAATGGTTTCTCATGCTCTAACACACAACTGCGAAGTACTTCATCCGGTCCCAACTTGTATAGCTGGCCTGCAATAATGGTGAATTCTGTGGCTCGCACTACCAGCTGCTTCTTTTGCTGCATAGTGAACTCTATAGGTGCTAATCCGTTGGTTAAGAAATATATGATGTCTATGTAATGTTCATCAGCTATCTGGATAGCAAACAACTGCGTGTCTGGAAGATTGTCTTCAAGGCTAGTGGGTTCTTCTCCTGACTCAATTCTTGACAGGTGATCAGGTCCCAAGTTCAACTTCCCAGGTTTAAGTACTATCTCAAAGTCGTATTCCTGGAAGAGTAATAGCCATCTGCATATTCGCCTCCCTAACACTGGTTTATTGACTAGGTATTTTAAAGCAAAATGGTCAATGAGCATAAAGAAGTGTGCACCAAGCAAGTAGTTCCTGAACTTCTGCAGCGCATAGACCATAGCGTGGCCTTCTTTCTCCATAGTGGTATAATTATTTTATGCAGGTGAGAACTTCCTGCTCAAAAATGCGATGGGATGGTCGATACCACCCTCTCCTGGTTGTGCTAAGACAACCCCCAGTGCTATGCATGATGCATCAACATGAACATGAAATGGCTTCTCCCAGTCTGGAAAAACTAGGATTGGTGCAGTGACCATTTTCTCTTTCAAGGTGTCGAAACCTTGTTCGCACTCTGCGTTCTAGATGAATGTGCATCTTTCTTTAGAATATTCTCCATGGCTTCGGTTATCTGTGCATAACCCTTTATAAACTTCTCATAATACCCAGTATGCCCCAATGTAGTGAGCAACTGCTTAACTGAATTTGGTGTTGGCAAGTTTACAATGATGGCGATCTTCGCAGGATCAACCATCAAGCCCTGTTTGCACACAATGTATCGCAACAAAATTCCATAGGGAACATAGAAAACACATTTCTTTAAATTCAAGGAAATCTGATGCTGTCTACACTTTTCCAGCATCATTCTCAAGTTCGCGCAATGGTTCTTCAGCAATCAAAACACAGTCCAGTCATCAAAGTAAGCTTCTAAAAACATATGCATGAAATATTTGAATGCGGCAACGACGACTCTCGAGAAGATGGCGGGTGCATTCTTCAGACCAAATGGCATTACCGTGTATTGGAACGACCCCCATTCTGTAGAAAAAGTATTCTTGTGCCTATCCACGGGATCAATTCTTATTTGATGATACCCTGAAAAACCATCAATAAAGGAGTAGGCTTCATTTCCTCCAACATTATCAAGCACCTCATCTGTAAAAGGAGTAGTAAATGGGTCATGCATGGAAGCATCGTTCAACTTTCTGAGATCCACACAAATCCTGATCTCACCTTTTGTTTTCTTATCTTGGAAAACCATGGGGCTTATCCACTTAGATTCTTCCACTAGCTCAATGATACTTGCATCGAGCATCTTATCCATCTCTTCCCTCACTCTTTCATTGTAGTGCAGGTTCAAGCGATATGGTCTTTGCTTAACAGGCTTTGCGCCTGGCTTAAGAGGTATTTTCATAACTCCTAAGTCTCCCAAAATGCTCTTCATTTCTATAAACTTAGTCGGAAATATCTCCTGATATTCATGTAATGTATCTGTGATCTTTGCAATAGTCTGATCATCCCAGTAGTCTCCAATAGCTGCGAACTTTGGCTCTTCACTGGTGTCAATGTTCACTTTCTTCGTCTTTACAGGTCCACTCATGTCTGGGATTTCCAATGGAGGTCCCTCTACATCGCACGCACCTTCTCACTCAGGTATCTTAATGTTACATGGGTCCTCCTCATCACTGTCTTCTTTTCCTTCAACCTCTTCAGCTAGGTTGTAACATTCCATAGTATGTTGTTAAGAACCCATGTCAACCCTTCTATTTACTTTGTTAGTATATTGTTGTTGGACGCATATGCTTTGTAAGTCGTCCCGTAGTATTTGTTGATCCATAGTTTGTATTATTGTTGTTGGATGCATATGCTTTGTAAGTCGTCCCGTAGTAATTGTTGATCCATATTTTGTATTGGCCCATGGTTTGTATTGACACATGGTATTGACCCATGGTATTGGCACCTAGACTTAGTATATAAGTTTGTGTTGAGACCAATGAAGGTACTGTTATCACATATATAGTAGCCGGGCTACCATACATTATTTTTCTCATTCCAGTACACTATTCAGCCAGTTCCCTTGCATTTGAGATGCTGAGATGAGCATCTATATTGGATCACTATCAGATTGTGGACAGCAGCTATATTCCCCATGCCATGACTGAGTTTCAGGACACTCAGAGAGATGCCCGATATAGCCATTATACCATTGGTACAGATCAGACAGTAGTGCCCAGAGTTACAGCAGCAGTTCCAGAGGACAGATGATGGTACAGGTTGATGTGCATTCAGGTATATCACTCAGCAGGTATATTATTGTGTTATGGTTAGATTGCTTTTATACTTATTCTTATAGCATGTTTTAGCACTTAGTGTCATGATCTGGCGATCATATAGATACATGGACCTGGTTGACCTATTATTTATATTATATTGTCCCTACTCAGACTTAGAAGTTCACTATCCATACTCATTGGTACATACCCTCCTTAGGGAGAATAGAGGTGATCATTACACCATACTATGGCTTGCTAGTGGTGGCTCCATCATTTCATTGTCTTCATCCATCCGTGGCCTACCTTTTAGATTATTACCCTGATTTGCTACTTGACTAGTGACATGGAGGACCTTTCCCCACTATAGCCTCTGTATTGGATGAGCTTCCCTGTTTATTGTGTCTCGGCTCTGAGTTGGTGACAAAACTTACCTATGGTGAGTTGGAGTTCCTTGAGAATTCCCCCTAGTCACTAAAGTTGTGTTGGCTAAACCTGAAACTTTTAGTGCTGCCATCAATACAAAATCTGGAAAAATCAAATGCTATATCTTGTATATGAAAGAAATGTCAAATGAAAATGGCCATGAAAAATAAAATGTTATATCTTTTGGAAAAATAAATACCTAGGTAAACAAGTTGTCCATGACACACCTAGAAGTGCTCAGGTAAACAAGTGCCTTAAAAACACACCTGCAGCAGAAAGCCTAAAAATAAATGTAAATCTATGCAATGTGTTTGTAAACACACATAGATCAAGGCTATGGAAACCTCAGGCCCAAAAAGCAATGGAACTTAAATGTTATATCTAAACAATTGCTGGCCTTGTTTGTATTATGGATTGTGCGCATCTGTGAAGGTGAATAAACCATCTTTAAACAATTCATCCATTTGTGAGACACCGCCATTCCCTGTGTTATTGCTCATTCAGTATATACTATGGTGTACATTCCCTTTCCCTTGCCGAAGTGTCACAAAGTCAAGTCAGTCAAGTCATCCCCTAGCCTAGCCAGTTATTTCAGCCTTCACCCTTCACTAGCAAATTGATCACAACTATGAAGTGAGTATGGTCCTGAAAGTCTAGTCTGAGTAATAATAATAATTAACGACACTATATATTTGGATTTAGATCGCCAGTCATGATTACTCTGTGTTTTAGTAGCTATTTGAATAAATTATAAAGCATGTATTAACCTTGACACCTTGCAGCAGCCATGGATGATAGTCTGAGTTGTATTTGGTCTTGGTTAGACCTAGTCTGACCATGGAGGACCATGAGACATGAGATGTTGGACCTTATGATGATATGGATAGATGATATATGGTCTATGTACACATACAGGATGATTCTATGCAGCAGCTACAGGGTTATGATGATGATTCTTGGGATACAGCAGTGTTTGGTCATTTACAGATCATTATTATTGGCCTTGTTCCGGTACATTGGATATTTATTTTGATCATGCAGAGATTCATATGGTGTATGAGTACACATCTTGGATGGATTTGGACCTTCCGAGTCCAATGGGACAGTTTGTTTTCAGTTCCGGGCACTTACAGTGATGATTTAGCCTCAGTAGGCTGTCCTAGTGCAGTTTTGGTCTGTTGGAGGCCTTGTCGGAGCAGAGATGACTTTTATCCGGTTGACCTAGGGCGCTGATGATGGAGGGGGTGGTCCAGCCACTTGTTTTTACCATATTACCCCCCTCCCGGACACATTGGTGCCCTCACCTTGACAGCGCCATCACTCCAGGAGGCTGTTTGGGCAGTTTCACGCTTCCCGAGGCAGTTCAGGATTGGTAGAAATGGCTATTGAGGAAATCGATTTGGGCTACTGAGGCAAAGTTATGGCATGGGATGATCAGTGATGATAGATCGGGACCTTCCACACCTCCTCCTGCAGTTTCAACTTCATCGGGGCCCGCATCCATTACTTATGGCACTTTCTGTGGATTTTTGAGGTCTTTTGAGGACCACGACTTCACCTTGGAGGCACGATTTGGTACTTTCATGATTATTTATTGGTTATTGTGCCATGGGGATTGACCAAGGAGGGATAAAATTACCCCTTGGACCCACCATGAGCCTCTTATGATATTTTGTCATCATGATTTGGTGGGACTCCCCTCTCCTAGGGCGACTTTGTCCACTTATGTTATATTTTATGTGTGATCCATGTATTATATTGTTGAGCTCATCTCAACCATTGATTAGACATTTGTATCTTTTAATCTTAGCCACTCATTCAAAAAGTGGTTAGGGTTTTGGTGCCTCTCCTTCCTATTTAAAGGAGAGAGCCTCTCATTGTAAAGGGTCTTTGGCTCTTGGATTATTGGTATAGAAAAATATTCTTGTGGAAATTCTTGTGGTCTCCTTTGCATCTGGTGTTCTTAGATGGTGATTGGAAAGTCTATTGCAACCTAGCATTTGGAAATTGTGGTAAGATCTATCTTTTGTTTGGAAATCATTGTTTGTCTACAGGAGGGCGACTTCAACAAGGGCGATTTTGCAAGGCTTCTTCAAATCGACTTTCTTGGCATTCGCTTGTATCAGGGGGTTATCATTAGTATCATTGTGATCTATGCTATCTTTCTGTTACTTCTTTTGTGGCATTAGTCTTATCTCTTGATGCATCAAATCTGATAGTGTTGACGTTTGTTGTGCAGGAGAGAGGGCGCATTGGCTTCTTGGACTAAATCGATTTGCATAGAGACTACCTCAAAGCTTCCAAATTGATCGGGATTGCATAGATCATCATCATCAAGGCATCTACAAGGTTATCCAGGTAAGATCCATAGGTTTGTTTCTCTTTCCTTTATCCAATCCATTGACATAATTCATAAATTGTTAAAACCCTAAATAATTCAAAACCCCCTTTTTACATTTTGTCAGATCTACTTAGATCTAGTGGGTTGTTGGGCATGATATTGAAAACCCACCTCTATAGCATCCACGGCATCCCGGATCTATAGTTTGGTGTGGATTGGCTTCCGTTTGACCCTTCTCCCAAGCCAACTTAGCTTCTCCCAAGGAAGGCGCACTTCACCATTTGAGCAAGTTGACCTAGATCTGGTTGATGGGTGTTTGAGATTTCACTTGATTTGACATCTACACATCAATTAACATACACCCAGGTTGTCCCTTTCTTGAAATTCACCTTGTGGGTCCCATTCCACATTTTAAGGGATTTTATCCCCATTTTGGACCACTTGGAACACTTAAACTCAGATCTACAAAGATCTAACCAGTGGATTGCCACGAAATTATAGATCCATACCCCTACTTGACTGATCTACCCGGATCTAAAGTTTGGATGCCATCCGACATGATTTGACCCACCTAAAACCAAATTGAAGCCTCCTTAGGGAAAGTCGCACCACCTTGGAGAAGTGAGTTCACTCACTTCGAGGAACTGGGTACTTGAGATTTTTGCAGATCCGGAATCAGAATAATTCAAAACCTAGGTCTAGACTGTCACTTTGTCAAATCTTGCCTTGGGGACTGCATTCCTTGTTTTAAGGGATTGTGGTCTACTTGGGTCAAACCTAGATCTAGACACATTTAACCATCAAGGCCTATACTGTCCACTTATCTCATGTTGTAGGAGTCCTAAACCATAAAGTCAACCCTACTTTGACTCCACTTCCCAAGGCACTGGTTTATCTCCAAGACAACCCACTCTCCTAGATTGTGGGATTGACTTGTGGTTTGACTTTTGCATGGTGAACTATACCTTTGAAGACATCATGGACCATGGTCAAGATTGTCTCATGTACTAGTTAGCCCCAATCTGACCCCTAAACAACCCTGCATTGGACACGGTTCCCAAGGCAGTGGATCTTTTGACATTGACCTAGTACACTAGCCCTAGATCTCACTTCAAACATTATAAGTCACTCTCACATCAACTATGAACCAAAGCTATACCTATTGAACCCCTCACTTGGCTTGTGACTTCATCCTTAGGTCTAGGATAAACCATACACCTAACTTCAACTAGAAATACCCTGATTTGGTGTCTTGGTTTTGATCTCTCCTGTCGGGAGTAGATCGGGTCTCCCCCTTTGTTGTCTGGGCTAGATAACATAAAGTGAAGGTTGCCTCGACTAGCGTGACAACCATACATATTGGAGGTCGAGGTGATCGTGGTTGCACCTTTTTGAGTTGCCCTTCCCTATTGCCATCCATGACTGGATCTATCCATAGGGGTAACTACATCTTAGGTGATAACAGGTACCCTGAAGTTATTTGTATTGAGCTTGCTCAAAGGAGGTTGCCCCCTCGAAGTGGCCTGTGATCAATATAAAAGTGATTCTGAGTTATGTTATTTCTACTATATCATGTGTTTTCATTAATTAATTATTGCAGGTTCTTCACATCTAGTATCAGAGCCCTTTCTTGGACTTTTTGGGTGGAGTTTCTGCCAATTTTTTTTTTCGCATATGTTGCAAGTTCGGATCTAGGAATAATCCCTATCCACTTAACTGTGGGAAGTAATTGGGCATAAGCCTTAAAATTCATTGTGATGAGTACCACAGGAACCCAAAAGTAGCTGGCCCATTGAGAGGACCTACTAGCGAAAAGGGCAACGACCCCTACCTGATTGACTAGTTCCCACCTGTGAGGTAAACCAAGAGCTGTCGTTTGTGGCAAAGCAGTTATCAGTTTTACCTGAGCCATGGAGTGAGGGGTACTGCCCCAATACGCAAGCCGTCAGACAACATTGGTGGCCAAGTGAAACCCCCAAACTGTTAGGAAGCAGCACATACCTAGGGTCCATATCTATTTTCAACTGAACTGTTGCCGATCACTTCCACGCCGTTTCAAATCCATTCCTAGACGTTTCAGATCTAGCTGTTTCAGATCCATTCCGAGCTGTTTCAGATCCATTCTGACAGTCATTCCATATCCAACCATTTTTTATCCATTCGACGTCGTTTCAGATACATCTATTGCCGATCGCTTCAGCGCCGTTGTAGATCTAGCTGTTTCCAATCCCTTCCACGTCATTGCAGATCTATAATTCCTGAAAAACAAAACAAAAAAACAAAAAGTAAAGAGTATAAAATTCCATTTTTTCGCCAAATCTCCCTTGTTTTAACTCCGTTTCCCTTGAAACTTCCTGAACACCCCTGCAATCTCATTATACATATTTCATTCCTAAGACACTATCCCAAATTCTACTTCCCAAAGCTAGAAATCTCACATTTGTCTATTTTTAGGGTTTGCCATAACTTCTTCAATTTTCACCTACTCACCTCATTGCAGATCTATAATTCCTGAAAAACAAAACAAAAAAACAAAAAGTAAAGAGTATAAAATTCCATTTTTTTGCCATATCTCCCTTGTTTTAACTCAGTTTCCCTTGAAACTTCCTGAACACCCCTGCAATCTCATTATACATATTTCATTCCTGAGACACTATCTCAAATTCTACTTCCCAAAGCTAGAAATCTCACATTTGTCTATTTTTAGGGTTTGCCATACATTCTTCAATTTTCACCCACTCACCTCCAAATATTTCCACCGTGTTCATTCCCTATTTCTACTTCTTTGCCCCTCTTTGACAAATTTTCTCATTCTTTCACCCCACTTCTGAAACACCCATTTTCTACTTCCCTCCCATCAGAAAGTGTCCAAAATCTATTCAAACCCCAATTACCCATCCGAGTTTTTCCCAAATCCAAATTTCCCTTTACTAAATAAGCTTTTGTTTGTGTTTTTCTATCCATTCAAAAAAAAAAAAAACTCTTGGTTATGGTTGTCACCCGTGCAGGAGCAAAAACCATGGAGGAAGCACTTGTAGCCATCCAAACCAAACTCCAAGATCTGGATGAAAAAATTCTTATCCTCCATCTTCATCATTCAGCCATGAACAATAACCGACAGCAAGAATCTTCTACAGCCAATGGGTTCTCTTCTTCCAGTACTTTCCGTGGTCCGAAGCTTAAATTTCCTCGCTTCAATGGTACTGATCTGACTGGATAAATCTATCGTGCATAACAGTATTTCAGTCTGCATAATACTTTTGATGTCCAAAAAGTTCCACTTGCATCCTTTCATTTGGATCAGGAATCCCTTCAATGGTACCGTTGGTACATCAAGGGTCATGACGAGCCAAAATGGACAGATTTTTCTCAACTCCTTTTGCAACGATTTGGTCCTAGTGCTTTTGATGACTTCACCGGAGCACTCACTAAACTTCGTCAAATTGGCACTGTGAGAGAGAATCAAACAGAATTTGAGAAACTAGCCAACCACACAGAAGGATTGTCTGATAACTTCTACAGGAGTTGTTTTATCAGTGGTATTAAGGATGAAATCCGTCCATAGGTCAAAATGTTCTGTCCCAACACAATGATGGAAGCCCTGGGGTTGGCTAAGTTGGCAGAAGACAAGATTTCCTCCCAACAGCGCTCCAAACCCACTTTTGTTCCCTTCCAAAATATGGGTTCTCAACGATCTCCCATCCTGTCAGCTCCTCGACCAACTACTATCAATCATTTGTTTGAAACAGATATGCAGACACGCAGAGAAAAAAGGCTTTGTTATAATTGTGATGAAAAATTCACTCGGGGACATAGATGTGTTGAACAAAAGCTCTATCTCTTGGATGTGGATTCTCCACCCACCTCTGAAGTTGGTGAAGAGGCTCTAGATACACTGGATGATCAGGTTGACATTCAACAGCCGCCTATTGACCTTCCATCTTAGGAAGACCACCCAGAGATATCTCTCCATGTTTTATCTGGCGTCACCACCCCCCAAACAATGCAGGTCAGGGGTTACTTCCAGAAGCTTCCTCTTACAATAATCATTGATTATGGTAGCACTCATAACTTCATTGACCCTCGGATCGCCAAACATGCTGATTGTTTTGTCCATCCTTGCTCCAACTTTGAAGTCATGGTTGCCAATGGGGGCACCTTACCTTGCAAGGGAAAGTGTCACAATGTGCATATCTCTCTCGAAGATTATAACCTGCGCTCTGACATGTTTTCCTTGTCCTTAGGTGGATGTGATGTGGTTTTGGGCGTTCAATGGTTACGCACACTTGGCCCCATCTTATGGGATTTTGTTGAACTTTGGATGCAGTTTCCAGTCAATGGGAAACAACACAAATTTAAGGGCTTACAACAAGGTTCTCTCCGCATCATCAGTTCACATCGCCTGGAAAAGATCCTTAAGAAAAATTCACATGGTGTCATCGCTCAACTCCATTCCATTCAGATGCACCCATCAACGGTCTCCCCTACTTCCTTTTATAGATATGCAGGTGTTCTTGCTGAACCAGTGGGCTTGTCACCTTCAAGAGACCTTTCCGGTAAGAATTTAGCTGCATCTACATCTCAGCAGGAAATGATGGCTATTTTGCATGCAGTACAAAAGTGGCAACCATACCTATTAGGGAACTATTTATGCTTCAAGACTGATCTCCCGAGTCTAGAAAATTTCCTAGAACAATGGGTCTCCTCCCCAGCACACTTGAAATGGGTTATCCAACTCATGGGTTATGCCTATGCGATCACTTACAAGAAGGGTAAGGACAATATTGTAGCATATGCTCATTCTCGCACATTTGATGACGCAGTTTCTCTTCTAGCTATTTCTCTACTTGTTCCAAATTGGTTGCAATCTGTTCAACAGGGCTATCTCTTCTATGCACTCCATGCTTCTTCATCAGTAGGGTACTCTGGGTTCCTCACAATGTATGACCAGGAACAATGTAACTTCTTTTGGTAGGGACTGAAAATGACAATTCAATAGATGGTGGCTGACTGTGATACATGCTAGGACAACAAAGATGAAATGACACTCATTTCAGGACTGCTCGAACCCTTGCCCATCCCTACACAGATTTGGACAACTATTTCTATGGATTTCCTAGAAGCACTCCATTGGTACAATACCACATCTAAAAGGACATCATATGAAGCAGTCTATGGATAGACACCACCAATTCTTCTTCCATACACCCTCAGCAACTCCCCAGTTCAGGCAATTGACTTGGTTCTTCCAAACCGCGATCAGATTCTTCACATTCTGTAGGACAATCTTCACATGGCATGAATTCGACTGAAACAACAAGCCAATCAACACCATTCTGAGTGCACGTTTCACGCAGCTGATATGGTTCTTCTTCGTCTACAGCCTTCCAAGCACCCCTCCCTGAATCTCACAAGGCGTCAGTGGCCCGAATGCAACCCGAGGATGCTTTAGGGGAACCACTCCTTCAGACTCTGCATCAATTTCCACATCTAAAGCTTTGAGGACAAAGCTTTTTCTAAGGGAGAGGGGATGTTAAGAACCCATGTCAACCCTTCTATTTACTTTGTTAGTATATTGTTGTTGGATGCATATGCTTTCTAAGTCATCCCGTAGTATTTGTTGATCCATAGTTTGTATTATTGTTGTTAGATGCACATGCTTTGTAAGTCGTCCCGTAGTAATTGTTGATCCATATTTTGTATTGGCCCATGGTTTGTATTGACACATGGTATTGAACCATGGTATTCGCGCCTAGACTTAGTATATAAGTTTGTGTTGAGACCAATGAAGGTACCGTGAAGTTATTTGTATTGAGCTTGCTCAAAGGAGGTTGCCCCATCGAAGTGGCCTATGATCAATATAAAAGTGATTCTGAATTATGTTATTTCTGCTATATCGTGTGTTTTCATTAATTAATTATTGCAGGTTCTTCACAAATGTTCTACCTGTTCCTTCCAATCTGTTTGTAAGCTCGCAGGTATGTTGTCCGTTTCGAAGAATTCCTCTAAAGTCATATTCCTATGTGACAATCTTCTGTGAATATGCTCTCCTTCATTATTTGCAAAGCATCATGTATAGTTGGGTTTTCATCCTCAAAGCTGAAGTCCTTTTAGAATTTTGTAGTCAGCATTTCCCAATTTGTAGTTTCCCTGCGCAACTCCAAGTCTAAGTACCATTTATTGGGAATATCATCCTCTAGCGTGTGCACAAACAAATGCACCCATTCTGTCTTTGGTCTCTCCTCCCATGCTTGTGAGCAGACTTCAATATGTTGTCTTGGATCTGTCTGCCCATTGTATTTCTCAAAAGATAAGGTGACCTTATCAGCAAACCTAATCTACATTTTAATTCTGCATTGATCCCATGTGGTCAATGTTTGCTTATGCGTAGCCCACCATCTGGCAGGTGTCTCGCACAGCGCTGTATCTAATGATGGTAAGCGATGTTCTTCTGCAATCACTGCAGTATCTTCTTTAATAAATGAATAAACATTAGAAAAAACATTGTAGGAAGGGATTGGGCTTACCTCCTTTCCAATCCAGCGCAGTGACTTTGTTACCTACGCGCATCTCCTTGCCGATACTTCGTGCATGCGTCTTTGCCAATTCTCCAGTCCTGCATCCGAGTCTGAAATGTAAGAGTTGTCGCACCTCCAACTGAGTTTTCCATCCATAGTAGGATTAATGTAATCTTCCTGGTTCGCAGTCATCTTATATAGTCGATCCAAATCTTGTGCTCTGGATTCCTCCTGAATTGGATTGCTATATCTATCTCCATCTGCAGGGTCCAATGGCGCAATGACCCCGAGATGATTTCCTTCGAATATCATCTTCCTTGTCTTCAATTTTATGATGGCGAGGTTATCAATAGCCCAGTCAACTCCTAACAGTGCAGGAAAAGGCTGATTGTTGTCCACAATCTCAATAACCTCGAAATCTGTGTGACTCTGTACTCCATCAATGTCAACAATCATGTTGGATAACCGTCCAAAGGGTATGACTTTCTCTTGATTGGCCATTCTTAATTGGATAGGTGACCATAATAGCTTTGGTCTCCCCATCTGCTGCCATGTCTGCTTGGTTAAGACATTTACTTCTGATCCCAGATCAAGAATGATCTCATCCATTTCATAATCTCCTATCTGTGCACTGAGTCTCATTTCTCTCCCTCTTCTCTTGTGTTTCTTAATATGATGAACTGCGCTATCGGTAGTTTCCCTTTTGTTGCATGGTTCATACTGGTCTATCACCTTCTGTAACTCTGCTATCGCATTTGGACTCTTCAACAACTTCATGCAGCTCCTAAGGAACTATGCAACAGAGGTGCATGTCTCTGCTGCAGTGCTCGTTCTGTCATATGCAGCTGGCATATCCTCCATATGCGGTATTTCGCTACGCAACAGGATTCTCGGTGATCTAGGTGCTTGCTCTTTAAAGAGATCCCATGCTTCTTCAAAGGTTTCTTTGTTTTTCTTCAGTTCGAAAGCAGGTGGTTTCCCAGTAGCTTTCCTTATCCAGATCATTTCAAGAGGAGTCTGCTTGGTATCAAAACCCCCAGAAGTCAAAGCTTCTGCTCCTCTATCTTGTCCTGTCACAGTACCACTGCGTGTTACTACGTTAATACTTTGATCCACAGGTCTTCTCTCTACTATGATCAACTGAATGTTGGGGTTCGGTGGTTTTGTCCTTCTTCGTTTCTACATTTCTACCTCTAGTACGGGGCAGTCTTCAATAACATGCTCAAATGATTTAAAATAATTACATGTAGTGCATGGGTTGGTACAATCTCTAGATACATGACCTGGCTGGCCACAGTTATAACAAATTACCTGGTTGTGGCCTCTTCCTTGGGCTGGGCTGGCATTTCTTCCTCGCCAACGATATCCACCACCACGGCCTCTATAGCCACCCTGATCATACTGAGCATTCTCTTGTTTTGACTGATTTTCTTCTTGGACGCAGTACATTCCAACACCTCTCATTGCTTCCATATCTTGCTTCCTTTCATTCATGAGTTCATATGCATGGCAGTTGGATTCATCATGTCCAACTGATTTATATAGAAATTGAAATATAAGTTTTTAGGTGTCTTTACGTATTTCTGTATTAGATAACACTCCTCAGGTCGGTGTCCTCTGTTTCTACATATTTCACACTATGGCGCCTAGTTCTGATTCATTGGGTTCGGTGCACCACTGTTGAGATAATATTGAAATAAGGGGCAATGGTCTCTTGTGTGGCCTTCTCCCTTATATCCTGTACACCAGACCTCATGCCTTTGTTCATACCTTTGTTCCTTGCCATTCTTCATACCTTGCAATTCTAATGTCAAGGTGGTCAACTGGTTCTAGATCTAAGACATGCTAGAGCTAGTCTCATCGATTAGTGAAGCCTCTAGCTTCATCGCGATCTCTAAGGCCTCTACCTGTGATGCAACCTTCTGCTACATCAATGGTTGTCTGATGTGAGGCAACAACGTAGCGATGAACCATTCCTGATGCTGTTGCGGAGCTATAACAAAGCTCACCTGGTCCAACAATGTCTTAAATTTTTGGTCAAATTCCCAGACTGTTTCGGTAGGTTTCTTCTTGATCTCTTTCAAGTATGTTATACACTACGACTCGGATTTCGGTTTCTTAAAATTTTCTACAAGTGCAGCTGTTATACCTCCATGTTTCACAGTGTCGCATCTTCACCATAAAAATAGTTGATGACACTTCCCCTACTACTTAAAACACCCAGAAGAGAAAAATGATGAGTGATCCTTGAAGACAAACCTATTCTGTCAAGAATCAACCCAGATGAGACTTCATATACCTACACTACCGCGCCTTCCTCCAGCTTAGGTGCGCGGTAGTCCACACTACTGCGCTATGCTCTTTCTATGCCACGCGGTACTACCGCGTTATGATCTGTTTAAGAGGGGCAGTACTCCCTTTTTAGAATTTTTGCCATGGCTTGTGGGATATTGATCCTTGAGAGATTTTTGAGGATTGGTATCCCTGATTCGATCCTAACTCACTTTCTATGATTAGTGGGCCTGATCCACTAAACCCTCCCAAGATCCATCCTTCTCTCTTGTTGGTTAACCCTACTACACACTATAAGAGAGAGACATTCCATGAGCAAAGGGGAGGACTCTTGGAGACATCAAACTTATGATCTTGAATCTTTGTGGAGATAGCTGGAGGAGGAAGCACTTGGAGCTGGGAGTTGGCTTGGATATCAAGCAACCATTGTAAGTGACTTCAAGTTGGTAATAGAACATAACTTGTCTTGTTTCCCAAATCACATGTGTTGATTTTGTTTCAATTATATGATTTGTATATGTTATAGATTTAGATCCTAACTCATATTTCAAGTTGCTAGAGAATCGTATATGCTTGTATCTTGGTTTCATTTTGATAGGTTCATTCGCGAGGACTTGGAAATTGGAGCAACCATTAAGACGAGCAATTGAGTTGAAGGCCAGTTAGATCTCTTCCGTTTCTTTCAGCAGTTTAATCTTGAAATGTTTTGTTTAGATCTAGGAATTCAAGGTAGCATTTGTTTTCCTTTTGTCTTAGTTTAGAGTCAGTTAAAGTCTACTTTAATCTAAGATAATTTCTACCTATCCGTAGGGAGAAATTTCTACAACAAAAATGGTGACTCCGCTGGTTTGAACTCCATTCGATTGATTTATCTCACTTTCAGTCATTTTTTGATTGTGATTCTTTTTTCTCTTCAAACCAGTACTGAATTTTGGTCTCCTTGACCTTTATTCTTCCCTCCTCTCTACATCTTTCCTCCCTCTGTGATCAGTGAGTCCTCTGGGTCTGCAGCAACCCTGAAAAATTCAATCTTCTTTTCAAAAGTTGTGTTTTTCCATCCTTTACAATAATACCGTGCCCCCAGCACTGTCTACAGCGCGGTAGTACAGCATACCTAGCACTTTTACCAGAGCAGTAGTGTACCAGTATCGCACTCTAGTCTATTCCTTCCATGCGGTAGTGTCTGCATTTTTTCAATTTTTTCTTGCCTGCTTGGTTTCCTGAGTCATTTTTTATTTTCTTTGCTTTAGTTTGGTGTTTTCTGTTGCCTATTACTATCCTGTTCATTACACAGTCTTTGTGCTGTGTTTATTTCTCTTGTGAGCTTGATTATTTTATGAGTTAGTGGCATTATTTGCACATTGGATCATCCCTTCAGTCTGATTGCATTGGCTTGATCTTCTCATCGCAACCAAACCATTACTACTGTCCTCTTTTACTGGATCGTGTATCTTTCATAATCACATTGTTTCCGTTATTATCATTAAAATCTATATTGAAAATTATCATTGGAGAACATTTGTGTTGTTTGGATTGAAATGGTCTAGCAGTATTATTGTGCATTAGGAAGTGAACCATTTAAATTTGCCACATAAATTCTCATTTTTTTAAGCATCCTAGTTGCAAGATCAGTGAATTGGAAAGAAGTGTTTATTTCAGTTTGGCTCTACTTAGAAAAAGAAAACAATTTTTGTTTGTTTGTTTTGAAGTGGTTTTTAATTGCTTATGAAAGTTTCATGCATTTATGATCGAAGAACTCTCTCTCTTCCATATGTAGTTTTCATCGAATACAAGGCTTATTTCGATTCATTCTCACTTGCATGGTTTGGGTCGTCACAACACCACCAAGTTTCACGTCCATTTACCCGATTGAGTAATACAACCACTAAAATTAATCTCCCTAACTAAACCAACATTAACTTCACTTGATGAAATCAAAAGAATTTGGTAGTTAGGTACCACACAGGGGATAGGCATCAAAATAATTACCCCTTGTCATTTTCATTTGAGACATAGTTGTTGTCCTCTAGGGAACTAAAATCCTCTAGTATTTATTGACACGGTCACAGAGAGTTTGTGGAGGGGCCTCCTGACTGTTTTTAACTTCTAGGGGTTAAACTGCCACGATATTGAGAACCAAACGGACTCTGTGGAATGCCGCACTCCACTTATCCCTAAGGTAACATCAATCATTGTCTTCCTTGTAATTCATAGTAATGCAAGGGTGATAAGGCAGAAGCACCGAAAACCTTTTCCAACGTGTCATGAACGAGGTATCTTAGTGACTTTTCTACTAGGTCTCTTTTACCCAGGATCCCTTTTGGTAGAGGGATATCCTTCTCATATTGGTCTCTCACGTTGTATTGTTCGACTTGGATTTCATCACCTTGTGAAGGATACAACTTGTTGAGGTCTCTAGCTCTTAGTTAGGAGTTTGCTTGTTATCTCATCTTTATAGAGGGTCTTCTTTCTTTTTTAGTGACTGCTTGTTGGCATTCTGGCCATTATTTTTTCTCAACTCCCTTACTGAGACACCGGTCTCAGTATAGATTTTAGAGCTTGCTTTTTGGCCTGCGAGCCTTGCTTTTTCTAGCTCCTCTTCTGCACACTCGGCTGCATTAGAGTTTTTGAGTTCTTTGTTACGAGACTACCCCCGGATTTCATATTCCTTCCATTATGTCAGAACCACCACGGAGATCACGACGAGTACAGGGCAAAAGCCCTCCACCACCACCACCGCCATGGACCTCCGGTCCACCTGCATCACGTATTCCCGCCCCTCCTGACCGCGGTGCTAGTCGAGGGAACATTCCATCGCCGATATGCATTAGCTCTTTAGTTCCGTCTGTAACCGTTACTCACAGCACAGTCTCAGAACCTCTTGCAATTTATGCAACCACCAGTATATCTGAGATTCCCACTGGCACTTCACCCACTATTATTCCAGATATATCTGCCACAGTGGACAACATTACAGTGGCTGAATCTAGTACAGCCCAAAATACTAGACCGGAGGCCATCCTCCTCCCCGATGTGAACACCTCCCTTCCACTAGAAACTTTATACGATGACACGGACAGATTTGTTGGCACCACCAAAGGATCCGACCAGGATATATCTGGATTGATTCCAGTCCCGGGCGGGTACGTCAAAATTATTGAAGACACTCAACTTCCTGATACACCTTTTGAACCTGACTATGGCTTTATCACTTCCCAGGCAGAGCTTTCGCTTGTTATCACCGTGCCATCCAGCGTTCATCTAAAGGAAACCAGTTCTTCCAGTAACATACCTCGTACCATATCTCTCCCCAACCTCCCTTTGGGACATGAGATCATGGCCTCCATTCAGTCTAGTATGGTTAGTCTAGCAAATTCCCCGTTAGCGTTGGCACAGTTTAAACGTGACACAGAGCAAATGCTCTCGACGGCTTCTAGATATCCCCCTGTTACCCGTCCTGCTGACTATCGGGATCCCAACATCCCATATAGCACGGAGTTTCATCACTCCTATGCAGACGGCTCCGGACCTTCAGACGTTACTATACCTATGTTCCCACCGGACCCCGAAAACCCTTTTCAGGATACGAACCCGGACCCAGTCTTCGATGGTCCTCCTATTGTTGAACACACTATGGACGACACCCCCGATACCCCTCGGTTAAATTCCCCACATTTGCTGCCATCACCCATGTTTGGTGCACATTTTATGAGGGATAACCCAGTTTTTTCTCCGTCCTCACCCGTCAGATATGGAAGACCCCCTCCACAAATCAGAACTTTTGGCGTCGTTGGCCAATCGACACTATCATATCTAGCTAGTGTCAGAAGAACACCAAGTCATACTGCTGGATCATCCATATTGACCGGAGGTTCACCTTCGGCCACCATTTACACTATCTCAGTAGGTGGAACCGACTGCCATGATCCCCAACTCCAACAACCAAACTCCTCCTAGCGGGCCATCAACCCAACCTACTGGAGGATAATCCTTTGTTGGGAACCCCATTCCTAGTCAACAATATCCTCCTATAGGGCCATCCAACCCATCTGCTGGAGGGAAACCCATCGGCACCATCCAACAACCCTCCCAACCAACAGCACCTGCTCAGTATGGTATGTACAACACACCTGGTAGCGGACAACCTTATACCGGTTTTCCAATCGGGCCTTACCTTCAATATCCCTCGTCAGGTACACTTCCTTCTTGGGAACCTCAAATCCCACAGAGTGGGGGGTACTCATTATTTGGAAACTGGAACCCAACTGGGGGGCAATCTTATATTCCCCCCAACTTGAACTCCGGCTTCCCCTATCCTTTGGTGCTACAACTCCATGGAACCCATCCCTTCAATTTCCACACGTTCATCAAGGAGGAACGAACATTCCATGGACACCACTGTCGCTACCACCCCCCCAACCCTGCTATGGGAAACCCTCCACTTACTCAATATAGTGGTAACATTCCTTGAACACAACAACTCCAGGGAACTTTTCCCCAACCAGGAGCAGCAACTATTCCTGGATTACAGCAACCCCAGGGTACCATACCTACCATCCCCACTCAGCAGAACATCCACCAACTGGTCACTACAGTGATTCCTAGTCAGGTAATGACTTCCAACACTCAACCGGTTAACTAGATGGCCTACTACCCACATAACTTCCAGCACTATCCCGCGGGAAACACATATGGTTATAACACGCAGCAGTACACTATGCAGGGCCCCCCAGGTTTCTTTGCACCATACGGTTATTACTCATACCCACAGACTAATCATCAACTTCCCTTTTTGGCCACGCTAGACTTACCTGATTTGTCGAGGCTCATTAACGATCCTATATGGCATGAACCTCACTGGCCACCCATTCTAGCCAAACTTCCATCGGACATTCCTATGTTCGATGTTAAGCCTAGGGAAGACCCCAAAAACCACGTAATGACCTTCCATCTTTGGTGTTCATCCAACTCCTTGATGGACGATTCCATTCGACTTGGCTCTTCCAGCGTACGCTTACCGACACGGTAGCAAAATGGTACATCGAGCTGCCACAACACTCTTTTCGAGATTTCAACACCTTGGCTATGCAGTTTCTGACCCATTTCCAGCTCCCCATCCGATATGAGACTGGAACAGAACTGTTAACCTCATTGCGTCAAACCACTTCTACGCACATTTTGGATCACAGCCATGAGTGGCGTCGACACCGTAGGATAATCAAGGCACCCATTTTGGATTAGCTACTCGCTGATTGGTTCACAAAGTCATTTTTGCCTCCCATAGCTGGGTATATCGCTATGTGCGGGACGGTCACAGAAGAACAAGCCATCTCGGCAGCTCAGTACATGGGTTTGGTATATACCCAATCTGGCACTTTACACGAACTTCTTCCCTATGCTGCCCACATTACCACTAATCCAACGAAGCCCACCACTGAACCCCCCATTGATGGTATTGTTGGTTTAGTCAAGGCCTAGCCTACTACCAACTCGACAGGGCAACAAGCTTCTGCTTCCCTCGCTCTATCTCAGGCTGCTCCAAAAGCTACTACTTCCCTTGCTATCTCCTCCGAAGTGAACACAGTTCAATCTACGTCATAGCCATCCGAAGGAAAGAAGAAGAACAATCGTGGTAAAACCAAGAAGAACCAGCAGGAGTATCCCAAGCCACAACCCACCCACAACGACCCGAAACCACGTCGAAAGGCTAAGTTTCCCTACCTAATTTGTCAAGACAATCACTACACGCGTGACTGTCCCTACAAGGATGAAGTCAAAAAATTCATTAAAGGATCCTCTGGCCCGGCAGTATTAACTGACCCTTTCCCTCAGCAACAACAGCAAATGGTTGCCCAAGAAACCCCACAAGGGGGCAACTCGAGCAACCCAACTCGCGGAGAGACGTCCTCAAATCGCGAAATCCTGATGACGAGTAATGAAGAGATTCATATAAACACTCGTTCAAAGACATATGAGAACCCTCCAAGTTCAAACAAACAGTCAGAGATAGCCAAAGGCAAATCTCCTGTTGAAGATCCGACTCCTACCCCTCCCCCTAACGGCCATCTCCATATTGAGAGACCGCTTACGGACATAGTGCTATGCCCACCCAAGGGCACCATACGAAAGGAGACATTTAATCCCAATGCGCGAGCTGCCCAAAATTACAACATTGTTGAGGATTTAGCTCAAGCACCTTGCGCCAAGCTGACCCTCGAGGTTCTTCAACACTGCCCTATGCAACGTAGAACCTTACTTTCAGCACTGGGGGCAATAGACCCAGATACTTCAAACACTATTATGTTTAACTTGGAGTATGCCAAACCTCAGCTTTCTCACCAATTAGCCTTCCAGGTTCATACAAAAATCCATGGAAATAGCATCCATTGCACTGTTTTAGATGAAGGTGCCTCCACGTCGATCATGTCTTTGAATTGTTGGAGAGCCTTAGGCTCACCCGAAGTCACGACGTCTCCCACTACTCTGAGGGCATTTGATGGACACAGTTTTCAACCTTATGGACTCATTCCCGCAATTGGTGTTGAAATGGGGGGCAAAACAGTATCCGTACACATCGAAGTCATGGATGCACCATTAGATTACAATCTTCTACTTAGTTGGAACTGGTTTTACGCCATGACCGCCATAGCATCTACTGTCTTCTGGATTGTGCAATTTCCTCATGAAGGGAAAATTGTCACCATATATCAACTTGATTACTGTATCCCAGACTCTCATCCGAACTCCGCCAACACCGTCCCGTTATTGGATCAGCCTCGGTACCGGTTCCAAGACGTTGGCGTTGGTCTTATGAAGGATTCTTCCCTTATTGGAGTTTTTCCAGAGCTAGGGCCCCATGTTCAACTAGTCAACATGATTTCATCAAATGTCACCCCTTCCAATGATTCATGGGTGATTCCGAGTCCCGCTGAGATTGAAAACTACGACAACTCCATGCCTTTGAATAGAAACCTTGCAGCGTACGAAGCAATCCAATTAGCCACCGATTGGGTCGACTGTCCTACCCATCACACCGTGGCACAGCTCTCGTATGAGACTCATTCATCCCCACCACTTATCGATCCTCTTACTTTGATTTTTCCCACTGATGAATCAATTATGGAGGTTATGTGCGGTGATGAGCCACCATGGGGAGATTTTCATCATCGATCTTCATTCCCCACCATTCAGACGCTTGAGCCCGATACAAAATCCATCCCTTCACTTGGAATGGTTCAAACCAAGTTTCCCACTTCCCTCGACGAAGTATTTTCCGAAGGAAACTTGGCTAACCTTATGGCAACCACTCCCATAGACATTTCAGTGAAGCCTGGTATCGTGGAAAACATACATATTGGCAAAACATGCACTCCCCTCGAAATGGAGTTCTACACTGCCTACTTCAAAACTTTCTGCGATGCTTTTGCTTGGAGTTATGAAGAAATGCCAGGAATAGATCCCTCAATTGTGGTCCATGAAATTCCAACCTTCCCTGGCACCCGACCTGTTCGGCAGAAACTTCAACCCGTCCATCCTCGTAAGGCAGCCGCTATTAAAGCAGAAGTTGAAAAAATTTTGCATGTTGGTTTTATCTATCATGTCCCATTGACAGAATGGGTATCTAACATCGTTCCCATAGCCAAGAAACAGGGAACGATTAGAGTCTGTGTCGATTACCGTGACTTGAACAAAGCTTGTCTAAAGGACAACTACCCAACTCCCTTCATCGACCAGATCATCGATAACTACGCCAGGAGTGTCATTTTTTCATTCATGGATGTCTTTTCTGGCTATAATCAGATCGATATCCTCCCAGCTGACCAACATAAAACAACCTTTATCTGCCCTTGGGGGATTTTTGCATATAGAAAGTTACATTTTGGCCTTAAAAATGCCGGGGCAACCTTCCAATGGGCGATGTTGTACACATTTCATTATATCAAACATATTGTAGAACCATATCTTGATGATCTTCCCGCTCATTCTCAGACCTGGGATGACCATCCTGATCACTTAGGTGCCATTTTGGAAAGGTGTCGTTGCTACAATATCCGTTTGAATCCCCATAAGTGCATCTTTTACGTGGAAGCTGAAATTTTTTTGGGATTCATAATCTCCAAAAGCGGGATACGCTTAGATCCTGCGAAGGTAGAAGCTATCTTAGCCCTGCCGTCCCCTACGAACATTCCAGAACTTCAAAGTTTGCAAGGGCATGCAAACTTTCTACGCCGCTTCTTCTATAATATTTCCGAGATAACAAAAGGCTATATGAGGCTTTTCAAGAAGAACACTCCCTTCATCTGGGACGATGAAGCCCAATGTTCCTTTGATAATCTAAAGGCGGCCTTAACTAAAGATCCTGTGATTCAACCCCCCAATTACACGCGGGATTACATTCTTTATCTCGCAGCTTCGATTTCCACCATCGGTATGGTGCTAGTCCAGGAAGACCATAACGGCATAGAACATGTGGTATACTATCTTAGTAAGAGTCTTCTCGACTCCGAAACTCGTTATTCACATGTTGAAAAGCTGGCTCTGGCAACAGTTTTCGCTGTCTAGAGATTCCATCATTACATTCTACTCCGTTGGACCACTGTTATAGCCGATTTCAATCCAATGTATTATATCCTCATGCATCAAGTGCTTGGGGGCAAATATTCTTGTTGGATCGTCATCCTACAAGAGTTTGACTTGGAATTTTCCAAAGCCAAGTCCAAGAAGTCTTTGGTCTTTGCCGAGTTGATTTGTAACTTGCCCCGTGCTACCGAGCAATCGGAGCCCATCGATTCTCTTCCTGATGAATCATTGTTCCTCATTAGCACGTCTGATCCATGGTACGGGGATATCTTATTATATCTCCAAACCCAACGTTTCCTCTCCAACCTCACTTGCGATGAACATCGACGCATCTGACATCACGCCAAGTACTACCTCATAGTCAACGATATCCTTTACCGACGTGGTGTCGACATTGTTCTTCGACGTTGTTTGACTTTAGATGAAGCAGAACACATTCTTAATGACTGCCACGCTGGAGCATGTGGTGGTCATCTCTCTGGCATGGCTACGGCCCAGAAAATACTGCAAGCAGGATATTTCTGGCCCTCGGTTTTCAAAGACTGCATTGAAACGGTCAAGAAATGTCCACCCTGTCAATTCTTTCATAGCAAGACACGCTCGCACCCTGCTCCACTCCATCCTGTTATTGCCGTCGACCCCTTTTCCAAATTGGGCATAGATTTCATGCACTATAAGCCCACTTCAGCTAGGGGGCATAGCTATGTCATAGTAGCTATTGACTATTTCACAAAATGGGCTGAAGTGATGCCTAGTTATGCTGAGGACGGCAAAATAGCATCACAATTCATATTCAATCACATTATAGCTAGATTTGGTGTCCCACAATCCATTGTGACTGATCATGGCTCCCACTTCAAGAACCATATGATTGAGGAACTAAGTGACAAGTTGGGTTTTTGCCATGAAAACTCAACCCCATACTACCCACAGGCTAATGGCCAAGTTGAAGCCATTAACAAAGTTCTGAAACGAATGATTCAACGTATTGTGGGCACTCATAAATCCAACTGGCACTCAGCTCTATTTTCAGCACTATGGGCATATCGAACCTCAGTAAAAAGTGCTACTGCGTTTACACCATTCCAACTGGTGTATGGCCTGGAAGCCATTTTACCGATTGAATGTGAAATTCCATCACTTAAGATAGCCATAGAGCTACTTCCCCATACCACTTCCGAAGAGGAATGGTTTCTATACCTAGCTAAGCTAGATGAAACCCGCCGCGACGCTGCTTTAGCCAACGAAGCTCATAAAAAACACGTCAAAGCATAGTATGACAAATCCGTTCAACCTCGGATTTTCAATGAAGGTGACCTCGTACTCACATATGATCAAATGCACGATAAACTTGGAAAAGGAAAGCTAGAATCTATGTGGTATGGCCCCTTTGTTGTAAAATGTGTCTTGGAGAAAGGAGCCTATGAACTCGTCGATTGTGATGGCACAACATTGGCACGACCCCATAATGGGCTATACCTCAAACGCTTCTACGCGTTAGGTTATCCTACGCAAGATACTTTTTGTACATAATGTACCTAGCTTGTTTTCACTCATCTTTTTGGTGTGCACACACGGACCTCATGTATCCATTCTTACCTTGACTTGTGATTTTGTGCGCAGATGTCTTCCTACTTCGGATTCGCCAACGGTGCAAGCCGGCATACCCGGAACCTCACTTCTGCAGCATGGGTAATCTATTCTCCCACTGGCGAGTTGCTATCTTCAGGAGCCAATTGTTTGGGTCCTGCAACCAACAATATCGCAGAGTACCATGCAGTCATCGGACTCTTGATGAAGGTTGCTTCCCTTGGAATTGACTCCCTATCAGTCCTTTTAGACTCCCAACTCGTGGTTTGTCATCTGAATCATGTTTACACAGTTCGCAATCCCATCCTACTTCGTTTATTTCGAAGGGTACGCCTCTTGGAACGATCTTTTAATTTCATTTCATATCAACACGTACTGAGGGAATTCAATTGTATAGCTGATTCATTAGCTAATTATAGTTTGGATTGGCATCTTGCCCATACATAAAAACACATCACAAAATAAACACATAAGTCCTTGTAAATAAATAGGTCTGTTGATGCCTCGGATATCGTAGCATCAATCAGAAAGGGATTCTCCCCGAGAGACGGTCCCAATTAGACTATCTCCCGTTTGGTGTAGGGAATCCGTCCGGTTAGCGGTTCCGGCAACCGTGTTTTTTTTGGACTTTAAATCCGATTTTACTGGTTATGGCCCGATCCACCTTTCTTTTGGGTTTTATGTGTTTTAAATGAGATGCACATGCCTAAATTATACTTAATCTAAATGCAACTGAAACAGATCTAAATCTAGAAACAGGAACACATCTATCTATCCCTGCAGGGGAACACGCTTAAGGGGAGCAATCAGCTGTAACAGTTATCGTAATCAAAGAACAGATAGCTATTATTTCTCACGATGAAAGCTACACCGATATGAAGATCTTGAGAATGTAGCTTCTCAATCAGCATGGGACGCACCTATTGCTCATACAACAGAGGGAAACGAAAGGATAAAGAACGCATCTATTGCTCATAAACAGAAGAAAGCAAAATTATCTAATCTATGTAACAAAACAAAGAAACAGATCTAAACGTAAGAAAACTGAAATTAAACTCAAAGATCCCTGCAAGGAGCAAATTAAAGTCATGAACAATGAGCCACATGGATTACCCGGAAGAAAGAACAGTTAGCTATTCGATCTAGGCAGAGAAATTCACTGCAATACATTTCATTGTTCACAAAATAGAGAGAACGCATGCATAGATGAGAGCAAAAATCATTAATGCAAAGAAATAATTCAGAAGTCAAGAATGATCTCACATTGCAGAATTGCAGTCATTAGAATAGTCCAACACAAAGCAACTCAACATTCCAAGCAAAACGTCCATCTCCCATGGCTTCTATTAGAAAAATTCAATTTACAGAGCCGATACAAGATAGCTCATATCATTTGCCCAAAATTTTCATTCCCTGACAAAAGTCCTTTCTAATCTTTCCTAGCTCCTATTTATAGTTACAAATTTGCTCTCTGGGCTGACACCTAGCATTCCCCACCTGTCATTTACAGGAATTTCCACTATATTCGACCCCCAAAAATGGCCGCTTCATTTACAAAAAATGTTTTTTTTGACAAAATCAGGGACAGCTGTCCCACGGCTTACGCCTTACATATTCCAATATACATAACAGAAAAATTGCTAAAATCAAAACGTTCCCTGCTGGGCACGTGTCGGGCTGAAGAGAGTGGCTCACTGAATTCATCTCCTTCATTGCTGTGCGTGAGCTTCTGCTGGCAAAGGGTCGCCCAAGTTGATTGTCACTGGTGCTGCCTGGGCAGAGGCCCTTGAATCCCCTGTTGATGCTGCTCCTGATTGGGAAGGGGGAATTGCACTGGCCGGCTTTTCCGTCATTGCTGGGGAAGAGGCTGCCGGGAGAGAGGCTGCCGGATCCACTGATGTTCTTGCTGCTGCTGCAGCTTTCCTAACCTCCTCTTCTATGTAGCTGTGCCACACACCTGTGTCCCTTATGATTATGTTTGCTGCAGCAGGAAACAGGATTTTCTGAGAAGTTACATTCTTCCCGAGTTCTATTTTAATGCTTTGTACTTCTGCTTCAGCAACTTGATATGTTTCCTTCAACAGATGATTGTGCAGTGTTTATGAACCGATGTAATGTTGGAGATCATCCATGGCCAGGACATCAATGCTTTTCACATAATCCATCTGGACGCCTAGCTCTTCTTTTAGTTGAGACAACCGCTGCTCCTTTTCCGGGAAGCCTTCTAGGGTCTGAGGGAAACTCAATGTGCAGTTGTCATGAACTCCTTTGAGCTTTTGGTATAGGTTGTTGATTCTATCTGTTGTCCTCTGCACACTGGCCATTAGCTTATTGGCACAGTTCCTACCAAACTCCAACAAGGCTATATCTTCATTAAAATCTTCCACGGCCTTAAAAGGAAGATGCGGGGGGAAACCTCCTTTCCCTTCCCTCCATGCCATCTGACTTATGACATTTGCTTTGACATGGGTATTCTTAGCTTTGAGCCTGTGGGCTTCCGCATTAACCTCCTTTAGACTAACCGTCATGGCCTTGAGTTTGCATACCTCATCAGTGATTAGCTCTTGAGAGCCATACACTTGCTGTAGGATATTGCATGACAGCTCGTGGAAGGGGGACATGTCCAAGGTTCTGCTTTCCGCTTGCTCTAAACGCTCAGCTAATGCCTGCTTGTCTGCTTCTAGCTGGGAAACCTTTTCTTCTGCTCCACTCTTCTCCGCTTCTGCAATCATTATTTGGAGTGCTAGCTGGTCCTTTTCCTCCTCCAGGTAGCTGTACTTATTTGCCAACTCCTTATGCTCAGCGTACAAGCAATTGTATTTGTTCACTGCCAGGTCTCTTTGGGCTTGCTCATTAGCCACATTTTGTTGCAGGGTACGTGCTCTCTTCTTTGTCAATATATTTTCTTTGACTATAACCCCTACATTGGCAAATGATGCCTGTGCTGTTGCTATAGCTGCGGATGCCATGGCGATGGGATCTGCGTCTGTGTTTTGCATGACAGCGACCTCTCGGCGAGTAACTATGTCATCATGGAAGGGACTTTTAATCCTCTCTTCTGATTGGAGGACCATTGTTTTCCTTTTCTTGTCATAGACAAACTCATTCCATTTGGACACCGTACGTTTCCCAGATGGAGTGTACGGTACAATTGGTCGGTTTATGATGTCTATGTCTTCTTCCATAGGTGGGGTCCGGACTTCCTGAGCAGGGTCTGTTCCTTCCTTTTGGGTACCAGAGCCACCTTCTTGAGAGGTGTCTATCCCCATGTCTTGCACACCGGACCCACCTGCCTCGGTATTTTCCCTTGTCTTTAATTCTTCCTCCGCCTTCTTCCTTGCTTCAGCTCGCTCAGTCTCTGCTTCCTTCTGCTTTTGGGCTTCTTCAGCCTCCTTCCGCAGTCTTTCACTTTCAGCGTCTTGTTGCTTTCTCGCTTCCTCGGCTTCCTTTTGTAACCTTGCCTCTTCTCTTAATCTGAGCTCTTCCTGAGCTCGGGGATCCTTGGCTTCTCTCTCCTTTTGCTGGATGGTCTTCTGGGCTTTGGTTGAGTTAGAGCTCGCTCCAGCACTTTGGCGACAGATCCGTAGCTCAATCATGTTGTTGATGCCTCTGAATGCCTCCTCCTCGGCATCGGGGTAGTGGGAGTATTCGAAGTTAGCATAGTTCCCCTTGCAATGCTTGGCCACTTTACCCTTTCTGTCGTTCCTGTGGAAGATGACCTCACGGAAATGGAAGGCCTTCAACTCTTGAACAAATTCGTCGGCAGAGGCCACTCCAGAAAACTTGTAAGCACCTATGCAGAAAGGTAGGGGGGGAAAGGAAGCCTTGTGTAGCTTGTGGAGGAATGCTCCGATCCCATCCAAGAAGAGTTGTCTTACTGCTTCCTTGAGCACCACATAGTCTGTGGCATACTGCGGCAATATGTATGGGGGCTTAGTCCCTCCGAACATTCTCAAGTAGGTACCTTGTTCTGAAAAGTAGAAGTCCCCATAATCCTCAAGGACTTCCAAAGCGTTTTGTGACAGGCAACTTGGTTCTTCCTTGAACATTTTCTCGTATAGGGGCATGATGAACCCCTCACAGATGAGTTTGTAGCTGGGCTTGTAATTCTGAGCCCACAACATCTTGAATGCGATGTAGACCGGGGCTGTGGCCCTATCCCATGTACACCCCAATCCGGGGAACTCTATCTTGGCCAAGATACAATCTATTAGGTATGAAGACATGAAGAATTCAGCCTTCTTCATGGCCAGCCCGGGTTTAGCAGCACTTATCATTGAGGCCAGACTATCTGACAAGATAGTGGCCCAGTCAAACACTGTTCCCTGAAATGCCACATAGTGAATAATAGGGACCCACTGAATCTTATATACTGTGCCATCGGGCATGCCGAATATTCTGCATAGCATTAAAGCGATCAATCTGAAAGGGGCCCTCAGGTTCTGCACGTCATATTCATCATTTCCCTTCTTTCTCAAGTGCTTCCCTCCCCTTAATAGCTTCTTGGCCATCTCGACGTTATCCATTTGGCCCAACCACTCGTCAGTCAGAGCTTGTTGGACACGGGGAAATCTGTAGGCCTCCGCAACATACGCGGGTTGAAACGAAGCAATAGCCACTTTCTTGCTGTCATTTATCACTCTCCCATCAGCATCTGCATGTTGGAGTATCCACCCGATCACTTCAGCACAGGGGAACAGCTCAGGGCGGGTAGCGGCTCTAGTTATGCCTGAGGCTCTGATATTTTGATAGATCGGTGCCTCCTCCAGCAACATATCTGGGATCTCTTGGTCCCTGATCATTCTGTATATGTCATCCCATCTGATTTCTGGAGGGACACCACTGGTGCACTTGGTGTCCTGGAGCGAGGTTTCCATCTTGGGAGGGGCAGGCTTCTTTTCTGTCATCCTCGCCTTCTTCTTACCGGTTTTCGGCATCTTGATTTATTCCTGATAACATCCACATCAAAGTCATCATTTGAGCAACAGGCTGTAAGGTTTTAGCAGAGAGCAACATCGTTTTAATATCAATGAGATAAGTCAATGAAGGAAAATATTTAGGAAGCAAAACATTATTTCAACACAAGACTCAAATTGGACATTTGCAGCTCTGAAAGACGAGTATGGGATAAGCTATGTTGCGAAAGCTATTGGTTTTCGGACCGATAGGCGATTCACGGAAGCAATTGGCTTCCGGTTCCGCCTCGCGGAAGGAGATTTTTTTTGCTATAACTGCGGTTGGAGAGGTTGATGGCGGGGAGACGCGGGTTGACTCGGTGAGGGCTATGGATGCTATCGTCACGCACGGCCACTCGCCGAGTCACTACGGGGTACTTTTAGTCTGAGCGAAGGTGACGGCGCCGGGGAAATGCTGACGGGGAGTGCTAGGGCGGCCATGGCTTCAGGTTTTGGCTCTCGTGGCTTAAACGCTTACGGGTTTCGGCTCGCGTGTAGGGGCTGGGGCTTATGGAAAGGGCCCAGGGTTTTAAGCCCGAGTTAACGGCCCGGGACATGGAAAGCCCATAGGGTTTCGACAACTTAACCCACGACGAGGGGCGCGGCCCAGGGTTTAAAAACAAAACAGGGCATGGTTAACCGCCCGCACCCACCACTATTGAAATAAAATATAATGTTTTCACGAAGGCCTATGACGATTTTGTAAAATGAAAACTCCGTTCACTGTACCTGACGGGCAAAACATAGCCCTTGACGGGTGTTTTGCCCGTCACAATCCCGCTAAAACCCAATGTTTTCCCTGAAAGGACAACTCAGTAGTGAAAATCAAGGTTAAGATCCTACCTGGCACCGTGGGGATTGCTTGAGCAAGGTGGCTGCGAGCACGGATGCACGAGGTGAGCTGGAGCGATTTGCACGGTATCGCACGTCGCTGGCCAATTCAAAACAATGGTGTATTGGTCGAGCCCCCCACCGTATTTTATAAAGAATGGGCACGTGTGAGCCTTTAATTCAGTAGGTGGCGTGGTTAAAACGGGGTTTAAAATCGCCGCGCGTAGCGGTCACGTCAAAGCACCTCGGTTTCCGTGCGACCGCCATTCGCGGGGCTAGTTCGCGAAATGTATCCGCCATTGCGGAAGGATTCAAAATTTCAAAGTCTCGTTGATTTTTTCGGGAAGGTTTGGCGAAGGCTCCCGCTAGTTTCGGAAGGCTTCCGTGAATGGCTTCCGTCGTTTCGGAAGCAAAACTTAAACTTTTCTGCATATTCACCCGGGGTCGTTTCGGAATCCTTTTGCCGAGCGAGTTAAGCGATTGGCTTCCGCTGTTTCGGAAGGGTAGCCCGGAGGCTTCCGCGTTTCGGGAGCAAAGGCTGAAGGCCTCCGCGACAGCTTCTTGAGAAAATTCTAATTCTTTCTCATGGTTTCGGAAGGCAATTGTGAATTCCTCCGCGGGACT
Source organism: Larix kaempferi (assembly GCA_027924585.1). Lineage (NCBI taxonomy): Eukaryota > Viridiplantae > Streptophyta > Pinopsida > Pinales > Pinaceae > Larix > Larix kaempferi. The sequence goes on along the minus strand of BSBM01000789.1, from coordinate 9,337,762 downwards.
TTACGGAGATGGCTTCCGTTGTTTCGGAAAGGTTTCATGAAGGCTCCCGCGGTTTCGGGAGCAAAAGGCTTGAAGGCTTTCGCCGAATCTCTCCGAAAAATTCTAAGTTCTTTCATACTTCGGGAGGAAATCGTGAATTCCTGCGCGGGACTTATCCGAATGGTTTCCGCCGTTTCGGAACGCTTTTTGAATTCCCCCGCCGGACTTATCCGAATGGCTTCCGCCGTTTCGGAACGTTTTAGTGAATTCCTCCGCCGTTTCGGGAAGGGAACTCCAATTTCTCCGCGGACGGTTGTAATATGTTCTAAGTGTTTTCCGGGAGACTAAGGCGAATGTGTCCCGCCATTTCGGAAGGAAAACCGGAACCTTTCCGCGGTCGCGGAAGGTTTGAGTGAAAGGCTTCGCCGTTTCGGGGGCTAAGCCGTTCCGCAGAAGCAATGATCGAAAAAAATTTCCAAGTCTTTTACTTCGGAAGAAGTTGATGAATCCCTTCGTGTTATTTCGGCAAGTTTAACCGAATGGCTTTCGCCGTTTCGGGAGACAGAGATGAATCGTTCCGCCGTTTCGGCAAGGTTTCACCAACGGTTTCCGCAGCTTATGGCCATAATCAGAGTCCTTTTCCGGAGAGGTAAAACACGTTGGCTTCCGCCATTTCGGGTGGCTTTGTTGAATTCCTCGCCGTTTCGGGAGAACAACTCGAATTTCTCCGCAGTTGCGGAAGGCTTGAGCGAAAGCTTCCGCCGTTTCGGGTGGTCTTGCCCAATGGCTTTCGCTGATTTTGGCAAAGAGAATCTAAGTCCTCCTTTCGGAAGGTTGGACGCTTGACTTCCGCCGCTTCGGGACAATGTCCGAATTATTCCAAAACGTTTGGGAAAAAACTAAGTTATCTTTTGGCTCATTGGGGAAATCATGGAAGGATTGACGGCAAGCTGTTCAGCAGGGAAGCAGAAATTTATGTTGAAAACAGAGCTGATGGCTGGGATGGCTTCTCAAGCAAAATTTCTACAAAAAATAAAGGAGGGGCCCCAACATGTACAAAATTTTGGGGAGGGGTGTTGCTGCAACAACAAGGTCATAAAAGCAGGTCCATATATATATCACTGTATATAAAAGTGTTTTTTTTCAAATACATAAAGTTTGTGTTTTAAAGACAAAATTTAAGACCTAATCCCATACAAAAATTTGGCTCCAAAGCCTACATATCGTGTACATGCCACAAAAAGATAAAAGCTACCATCTAAGGAGATCTGGGGGATCTATCATGTTCCTCATTAGATTCCTCACGCTGATGGTGATAACACACTATAGCCCGAGCCACCCTACAAAGGAGTCGACCAATACGCCTAGGCACACCTACGGTATGCCGCTGGAGATGCAAAGGGATGTCCTCCATCCTCATAGCGGGGACACCGTGGGTTAAACCCTGTAGGTTCCTCTCTATCTCCTGGACCCCTCCCACCTCATCCTCGTCTTCTTCCTCATCCGAAGCGGCTTGGTGATCAACACCACCTCGACGTAACAGCGAGTACCTTGCCGGTCTCTGTGGTCCACGATCTGCGACATGCACACATACATATATTAAAGTCTTTTACACATTCTAAAAAACAACAAAAATTGCATATTCAAAAAAATAAAAATAAAAATTTGAAGGTCATACCCAAATTGTCCCAATCCTCATCTTCTAGCAGTGCCAGGTCTATGTCCTCGCAGAAGTCCACCCTTGCATAGGGGTAGTCATCGATCATCACAATCTATTCCTCGAGCCATGAGATGAAATCCTCATCGAAAGCCAAACGCTGCGGCCCCCCAAGTCGTCCTACGTATTCGATCCATCGAGCCATCCATGGCTCGGTGGGTGGATGGGAGAGCATGGCTAGCTGTGGACGCAACAATGGCACCCTTTCCAAGAAGACGGTGACTAAGATGCTCCCATACCCAAATCGAGAATTCTCTCCAAGCCTGCACTTGTTCACTTGCTCTTTTAGGTTGGTCAATACTGCCTCACACCAGTTGAATACTGTTCTTGCCATGCAATCCACTGCAAGATTCATCTGTGTACAGGACGCCTGATGGGGACCCGTGCTCCCTGTTGCACGTGTGATGGTGAACAACATGGTTTTTAAAGGAAGTTCTGCAATGTCCTTAATGACCACTTTGCCGCTTTTCTTCCCCGAACCTTGACGGCAATAACGAGCAATTAAAGCATCCGTGCTCACTTGCAAGGCTGTGAACCCAATAAAACTCACCCGGGCTCCTCTTTTCGAGAGGCCTGCTAGGAAATAAATGTCCTCGAGTTCAATCTCGAGGCTGTGTTCTCCTACTCGGAAAGTTTGAATGTCGGGGTCCCACATTTGAATAATGTGGGTGAGAATTTTTGCCTGCTTACGGATACCTTTGGTCTTGAAGAATTTCAACAAATCACATTCCCGCAATGTAGTCAAGGTCTCTTGGTCATCTTCGGCCAACAAATCATCCTCTTCATGCTCTCTTTCTTTCCAATGGACCATTTTGCTCCAAACAAGTTGCAGACACCTGCAAAAAGTCATAGGAAACTTTCATTAATCATTTAATAACTTGATCTCAGCTAAAAATTTGGGAAAAACTAATTTTTCATCTTAAAAAATCGCCACTATTGCGCCTGGGGGAAATACACCTACGCGGTACTACAAGTACCGCGCCTGTGTTTAACTTTACAGCGCGGTGCTGATGCACAGTACCGCGCTTCCCGATATAGCTCCTGCGCGGTACTGTGGAAGGCGAAAATTGCCTAATAGGGCTCGCCCAAAAAAATGTTTTTCCCTACTAAAATCAAGTTATTCATACATGAAATGAAAGAGGGGCTTGAAAGCTCTTACCTGCTGCAGACGGCTGTTGAAACGGTGCTCCAGATCTCCAGATATGAACTCTTGAAGTTTTTTGCTCCTCAATGGCTAAAATCTCATCTTTTGGCAAATGCACAAGTGAAATGGTAACTTTCCATATTTACCCATCCTTTATATAACTTTTTCACTTATTTTTTACTCATTATTTTATCTAGTTAAATTAAAACCCATTTCACATTACTTATATCTTGTTCCATGAGCATTTGTTAACAGGGTCTCCTTTAAAAAATATTCACATTGGTGTTCATTTATTGTTTGACCTTCATTTTGAGCCTACTTTATCTTTTTCGTGCTCTGGATTAAAACTTGAAAAAGATTCCAAGCGCTTTTACACCTGTGTCGTGCTTGTCAAACTTAAGTAAATGGTGTCAAGCTTAGTCAGCTTTACTCATGCTCATTAAACGATGAGGAAAGTATTATCCTGGTTGTATTTTATTCTCTTTTCGGACCAGAATAGTTAAAGATTACGAAAAAGACCATTGGAGTCCATAGTTAAGCTCTTTTCAAACTCTCTAAAATTGAAAAGATTTCCAAGTGATCTTGACTCTTTCACACTTGTAAAAGTATTTGAAAGGTCATCTATTTGGTGATAGGTTATCCCTTTTTTGGCCCGTCTAGACTATTTACGAGAAAGGTATACCTCGGTCAATTTTTGGCTAGGAGAGTTCTCTTGGGAATTGTTTTACACTTTTTTGGGATCGAGGGACTAAATTTACGAAAAAGTACACTTTGGAGCCTCCTTTAAGTTTTTCAGGCTCTTTAAATGTGAAAAACTACCGAGTTTTCCTTCCTTGGACTCATTAAAATTTAACATCGAAGGACCCACTTTGGGATGAACCTCTCCTTTCTCAGGTTCGTAAAACATGTGAGATTGGACTCATCTATGAGATGAGCTATACTGAGCATCTGTTATCCTATTCAAACTCGAAAAACAACAAAGAGGTACTTGTCTATCATGTTGGGGGAATATGGGAAACAAGTCAAGTTTATTTTGGCAGCTTGTCAGTCGTCACCTTTGAACATGGCATGCATCTGTCCCTTTTCTATTTTGGGTATCTATTTTCACTGAGTTATGGTCATCATCCTGATTCGTCTCTCTGGCCACGAGCCTACTCATTTAGTTTCTATCCTCTGCTATCAATAATCCCTGCTGCCAAGTCCTGTTACATGCCGTTATATGTTCAAAGAGTTGCATTGTTCGGAGTCATTCATTGTGTCAGACCTCTGTTGTGTCAGTACATGCTCCATTGTTTCATAATCCTATACTATCTTTCGTTTCGATTTCGTGTCGATGATGTGGGAATCCTTATGGCCCACCTTTGACGAGTCTATTCCCGTCGATGCCAAATCACTATCCGGGAATTGGACTCAGGGATCAACCATTAGTACCTTGGTACCTGCATGCCTCAATGGTAGGTTTCCTTGTGTTCGACAGTGGGTTTACATCATTGGCCTCTAATAGAACGATCTCTCGAATGCTCGACATCAACACATCCATTCGCATTTCGTTGAGATGTACTACAGATACCATGGGGATCATCGTCATCATTGGTGATTTCCCTCGCATTTGTTAACAATTCACATCATTGACCGGTAATCAAATGGTTTCTACCATGTTCAACTTCAACACTTTGTAATCACATGGCTAGATTCGTATCATTTCCGATTGGATAGAAGACCCTGGGCACACCTTTGTATTTTGATTGCGCCCAGGTTGCGATGGAGATGTCCTTTGTATTGTCACACAGATCCACTTTTGTATTGGTCGTGGCTGTGTCATTACTATCTCATGGATCTATGCTTGTTCATAGTAGCCATGATTTGTCTACAGTCTATATCATCTCAGTACTCATGGATCTGTAATGTATTGGTCAGCAGCCATGCTTTGAGTCAATTGTTTTCGAGCATGGGAATGCCTGCCTCGATGGTATATCTAACATTTTGTTTCTGTTTCAGCTCCTTGTTGCTCTCCTCGATGCTATCTGCGCACAGTATTTGTAAAGTCTTTCGGCCATTAGTCCCTTCTGACCTCACACTTTAGGGGGCATCTATTATACCTCCATGTTTCACAATGTCGCATCTTCACCATAAAAATAGTTGACGACACTTCCCCTACTGCTTAAAACACCCAGAAGAGAAAAATGATGAGTGATCCTTGAAGACAAACCTATTCTGTCAAGAATCAACCTAGCTGAGACTTCATATACCTACACTACTGCGCCTTGCTCTAGCTTAGGTGCGCGGTAGTCCACACTACTGTGCTATGCTCTTTCTATGCCACGCTGTACTACCGCGTTATGCTCTGTTTAAGAGGCGCAGTACTCCCTTTTTAGCTTTTTTTCCATGGCTTGTGGGATCTTGATCCTCGAGAGATTTTTGAGGATTGGTATCCCTGATTCGATCCTAACTCACTTTCTGTGACTAGTGGGCCTGATCCACTAAACCCTCCCAAGATCCATCCTTCTCTCTTGTTGGCTAACCCTACTACACACTATAAGAGAGAGACATTCCATGAGCAAAGGGGAGGACTCTTGGAGACATCAAACTTATGATCTTGAATCTTTGTGGAGATAGCTAGAGGAGGAAGCACTTGGAGCTGGGAGTTGGCTTGGATATCAAGCAACCATTATAAGTGACTTCAAGTTGGTAATAGAACATAACTTGTCTTGTTTCCCAAATCACATGTGTTGATTTTGTTTCAATTATATGATTTGTATCTATTATAGATTTAGATCCTAACTCATATTTCAAGTTGCTAGAGAATCGTATATGCTTGTATCTTGGTTTCATTTTGATAGGTTCATTCGCGAGGACTTGGAAATTAGAGCAACCATTAAGACAAGCAATTGAGTTGAAGGTCAGTTAGATCTCTTCCGTTTCTTTTAGCAGTTTAATCTTGAAATGTTTTGTTTAGATATATGAATTCAAGGTAGCATTTGTTTTCCTTTTGTCTTAGTTTAGAGTCAGTTAAAGTCTACTTTAATCTAAGAGAATTTCTACCTATCCGTAGGGAGAAGTTTCTACAACAACAGCCTTGATTTCTGTTAGGGTTCTCGGCTGTGCCTGAGAATATTTCATAAACCAATGCAAGGCTCTGTCTCTGAAGGTAGTGATGAGCCGCGCTCTCTTCACAACATCATCCTAAACTTTCTTGACACTCCATACGGCTTCACATAGAAACCAGTGTTGATCAGGGTCTTCTAGACCCGTTCCTTTGAATATCGGCAGGTTTATATCGTTATCTGTCATTCTCCTTCCTGGTTCTATAGCACCCTGAGTGGTGCTATGATTCTATGTGGGGTTCTGAGCAGAAAAAGTAAAGGTAGTACTCGGAATAGTGCTAGGAATACTACTTTGCAGAATATTCTGAGTCTGGGTATTCTGAACTGGAATAGTTTGAGTCATTATGGTCTGAGCACCTGCTCCTGTGGTGTTATTAGTATTGATGTTCTGCAGAATGGGCTGCGCGACGGTCGCAGCCGACGGGTTTTGAGATATGGGATGTGTGGTGTTTGCAACCAACGAGTTCTAAGGTGTGATAGGCCGGATTGTGGCTGATGATGGCGCGTTCTGATTGGTAAGGACACATGGGATTTCAGTATTCATGCGGAGTCCAGGTCATCCGGGATTCTTTTCTTTATTAAACTTATATCTCTTTCCACTTCTCATATTATGGGTTTCTTCATCAGAGTCACTATATATACTTTCTACCATGACAGATTCAAAAATATTACTACATTCTTAAAACTCCTTTCTCAGCTAAAAGCATTTTAATGTATAGGCTAAGATTGGTCAGGTACTTACCTCTGAATCCTTCAAAAAAGTATGCTTCAACTTGGCTGTAGGATTTCAGCGTGTCTACAGCAAATTCTATTACAAAGCCTTCAAGTATACTATCAACCTAGAAGTCGACTGCTTGCAACAGAGGGCTGTTTATTGCTTTGAGCTACATAGTGAGCTCTGGAGTCCACTCTGTAGGTACTCCTCGTTGAAAACAGTTTTTCCTCTCTGCGAGTCATGATATCCACTTGTGCAACTCATTTCCAAATGAAGCCCAAAATATCTCGTGAATATATTTCCACAAATATCTATTCAACCACTCTACGTCAGATAGACGTAGGCGTTTGTTCAATTTCTTTGCAAAAGCTCTTTTGGTCTTATCACACCAGTCCCAGATCTCTTTCTTTTCGAGATGCCAATTGTCTGAACCCAATGGGAACTGATATTCTTCGTCGCACATTACTTTCCAAATACACTATTGCATCACTGAGTCTTAGTGCAGCAACGGAACCATTTGTTGGCGTAGGTAGCTGATCTAAAGGTTTCCAATGTAGAACCAGGTACTTCGTAGTTCAAGGAACCAACAAAACCCCTATTCACCAGCCCTTTTGGCAACAAACTGTGAGCAACCTAAGGTCTCAACTGAGGCGAAGCTGAGGGGGTGGTTGCAGAATTAGGTTTCCACAACCTGGTGATGGGAGTGTCAAAGCGACTGATGGGCAACGCGATCAGGGACTCTTGTTGTGGATAGAAGACTACACGAAGTCTCTACTTCGCATCAGATACTTTAGCAACCAAAGGTGCTTGCGCAACCAGCGCATCCAAAGACTACGTGGTATTGGATACTTGCAGCGTTACGATGATAAGCTATCAACAGCTTACCTCGCAGCACTCCCAATGGGTTAGCACGTCAACTAGACTGTGCGTCCGCTTTAGGACTTGATCAATTCTAATCAACCTTACTCAATGATGTTTATCCATTCAACAACACTTAAGTTATTATCTTTACGATGTATGTAAATGAATGGAACACACACTACTGCACGCTCCAACGCTGCACTCAAATCTAGTACTTAACTATGTGATTGTCCAACAGATTCATGCATTCAAAGACTTAGAAGTGCTGCGTACTTGATATTCATCCACACATGTATTACTTAACATATTATTCCCATCATTCCTACAACGAATACATATAAAAGCAATCACATAACAGATAACTGCGGCATTAACCATCCCTACTAAGCAAATGAACAGTTGCAAAATACAAAACAATCACACTACACAGAATTTAACGTGGTTCACCCCCAGGATGGAGGCTACATCCACAAGAACTGTTGTTATATTGGTCTTTTGGGAAGGGTACAACAGTTCTTAGTCTACACACTCAGCTGTAGACTCTCTTCTCTCTCAGATAGGTCTCTACACACACAGCTGCAGAGCCTTTACAATAGCTTTCAAGCTCAAAGATCTAACAATATTCAACAATGACCAAAATGAAGAGTAACCCTTTCCCATACAAAAATTCCTTATTTATAGATCATTCCTGTAGGTCATGTCTTTACAATTCGCAGGCAAAACCCCTTAGGTTTACGAAACTGTCACGGTTTACCCAAAACCGGATTGCTGGCACCTAGTAGCGAATATTCCATCGTGGCAGTCTTCCACGCATGCTTCACGTCGCTATCGGCCTTTCTGTTGTGTGCATGCCAATAGGTCACTTTCACCGACCCGTTCTTCCTCTAACGGTCTCATGCGACTGGTTCAGGTAGTGGTATCTTTCGTGTGTATAACCAGTCGCTTTCTTCCCGATTTGCTCCTGTTCGTTGCTTGGAACTCCAAGAGCATCTTTACCAAAAATACACCATCGACGGTCTAACCAGAACATGTGCCATATTCCATCCAACACTTTTGCCTTGCTATATCTCCATAGATTGGACACTTCACAGCACTGTCTCCTCGCAGCGCTGTACTTCGCATCTCTTCCGACGCTGCGATGCGTGCAACTTTGCAACATCCCAAAACTTATACAAAAAATACTTTTAACTAAGCTGCGCTCAGCTCCGCGGTTCCAAAATCCTTCTTATTCAAAATGCCCCACTTGGGCTAGGACCAACATGGACTATCAAGAGCTGAATAAGGCTACACAAAAAGACCATTTCCCTTTTCCATTTATCGATCAGGTCCCGGATACCTTGTTTGGAAAAAAATTATTTTCCTTTCTAGATGGATTTAGTGGGTATAACCAAATTCAGATTGCCCCTGAAGACCAAGACAAGAATACTTTAACATGTCCTTGGGGCACTTTTGCATATAGTGTGCTCCCTTTTGGATTATGCAACGCACTGGCTACATTTCGAAGAGTTGCAATTATAATTTTCTCTGAGATGGTTAATGATTGTATGGAAATTTGTATGGACGATTTCACTCCTTATGGTAGTAGTTTTGATGAGGCTTTGAAAAACTTGGAAAAGGTCTTAAAACGTTGTGATCAAACTCACCTGTCCCTCAGTCCTGAAAAATTTCATATGATGATGAGTGATGGTATAGTCCTTGGAAATTCTATATCTGCTGTAGGAATACAAGTGGACCCTGCCAAAATAAAGGTAATTATGAACATCTCTATTCCTAGAACGTAGAAGGAGGTACGTACTTTTCTTGGACATGCTATTTATTATAGACGTTTCATTGAAAAAAAATCAAAGCTAGCATCTCCTCTATTTACCTTACTAATGAAATATGCGGAATTCAATTGGACATATGCATGCCAGATAACATTTGCAGACTTAAAGAAAAGACTATCTACAACACCTATTCTGCGTGGGCCTAATTGAGCCTTACCTTTCAACATTTCTTCTGATGCTTCAAATACTGCTATTGGGGTTGTGTTGGGACAACAGGAAGGTCATAATCCATATGCTATTTACTATGTCGGTAAGAATTTGGCTCCTGTTGAACTCAATTACACAATAACTAAGAAAGAATTCGTTGTTGTCATTTACGCCATCAATAAGTTCAGACACTATCTCATCGGGTATTCTACTTTTGTGCATACCAATCACTCGATTATTAGATATTTAATGAATAAACCTATTACTAATGCTCGAGTTACTAGGTGGTTGTTGTTACTACAAGAATTTGATATCACTATTATTGATAGACCAGGAAAAGAAAATGTTGTTGTTGATTTTCTTTCTCAACTAACCAATAATGATGATAATATTTCACCAGTTGAGGATTATTTTCCTAATGAACACCTATTTGCAGTTTCAGTTCACTCACCATGGTATGCAGACATTGCTAATTATCTTGTTGTAGGGAAGCTTCCTGCTCATCTATAAAAAATGGATAGAAGAAGGATTGTACAACAACATCTGGCCTTGAAGTTGTAACATATAGCAAGTTGTCAATCATTGATGTGTACAATGTTTGATCTACTTCAAGGGATTCATTTTCTTTGCTTAATTTGTAGCCTATTATCATGGGAGTGCAGATAGGTTGGAAACCTTTCATTTTTTATTTCTTCAACATATCCTTGATGTATTTGGTCTGAGATATGAACATGACTTTGCTATTTTGTGAAATTCACATACCTAGAAAGAATGATAATTCACCAAGCAATGACATTTCAAATTCTTTCTACATTTTTTTTGCAAACTTTTGACTTAGACTGTCAATATTGCTTCCAAAATGATACCATCTACATAAACCACAATGATAATCATTATTTCATTTTCAAATTTGATGTAAAGATTAATGTCTGCAACTCCTCTTTCAAAACCTTGTTGTTGTAGATATTTGTTAAGTCTTGAATACCAAGCTCTAGGATATTTCTTTAGACCATAGATTTATTTCTTTAGTCTACATACATAATCTTTGTCTTTTGACAGTTGAAATCCCTCAGGATGCTCAATGTACACTTATTCTTCTAAGTTTCCATTTAGAAATGTTGAATTGACATCCATTTGGTAGACTTTAAAATTATTGTATTATGCAAATGCCAAAAAATTCTAATGGCTTCCAACCTAGCAACAAGACAAAAGGTTTCTTCAAAGTCAGTGCCTTCAACTTGAGCATAACCCTTGCACAACAACATTGCCTTGTTTCTTGTTATCTCTCCATTTTCATTTAGATTATTCCTGAATACCCACTTTGTGCACATCACATTTTTGTCTTTTGGTCAAGGAACAAGTTTCCAAGTTTGATTCTTCTTAATTTTATCTAATTATTCATTCATATAAGCAATCCAAACCTCTTCTTTACTCACTTCAACAAATTTCTTTAGTTCTATATTGGACAATAAGGAAAGATTTGTATGTTTTGGTAAGCTTGCTAGATTTCTTCTTGTCTAAACACCTGCATCTTTGTTACGAAAAAATATTTTTTCAGAATGGTTCTTTTGCACAAATCTCGATGGCATTTTTGTATCTTGTCTTTGTGTTTATTCTTCTCCTTCTTCATTTTCTTCTTCCTCTTTTTTGTAGCTTATTTCTTCTAATTCTTCATTCGTTTGTACTTTGACAGTCTCGGATTTTACATCATCTAATCTTACATTGGCACTTTCACAATTTTTCTTAATTTCAAATTATACATCTATAAGCTTTCTTGGTAGATGAGTAACCAAGGAATATGCCTTGATCATCGGTTATGGAGTCAAATTTTTCCAAGTCACCATCATCTCTTTTTATGTAACATTTACTCCCAAAGACTTTGTAATGTTTGATTGTTGCGGGTTTTCCTTTCCATAACTCATAGGGTGTTTTTTCACTATTGACCCTAATATTTCCTCGATTTAAAATGTAAATAATTGTATGAACTACCTTTATCCAATATATGTATGAGAGTTTTGCTTCATTTAACATTGTCCTGTCAATTTCTTGAATAGATTTGTTTTTCCTTTCTGCTACTCCATTTTGTCGGGGAGTTCTTGCAGTTGAAAAGTCTCCTCTTATTCTATGAGTCTCATAGAATTAATCAAATTCATCTGATGTAAATTCTCCTCCTTTGTATGATCTTAGACACTTGATTTTCAGATCCATCTCATTTTCAACGAATGCTTTAAAAGATTTGAAATTCTCAAATGATTATGATTTGTGTTTGAGAAAAGCAACCCAAGTAATTCTTGTATAATCATTAATGAGCAGCATAAAATAATAATCACCTTGCATAATGTTTGATCTTGTTGGTCCAAGAGTTTAATATGGACAAGTTCCAATGGCTTTGAGGTTGAATATCCCTTTGTCTTGAAGATCACTTTTGTTTTCTTCCCATGTTGATATGCTTGCAAATACAATTTGAAGGTTTTATGATATTTGGCATGTCTCTCACTGCTTTCTTTTTGCTAAATTTCACCACGTTTTCAAAACTCATATGTCCCATTCTTCTATGACTTAACTAGGTTTCATCTATTTGTCACATACATTAGTTTTATTTTGTTGATCCATTTAGAATATATACATTGTTTGGAGTTATTTTGTTGTTTTCGCCAATCTACCTGAACTTTCTTTTCTTACTCACATTTTTGGGTGTTCAAGGTGAGATTGTGTCCTTAATCACACATTTGGATGACACTAATAAGATTATGATTCAAGTCCTCAACAAGCAAGAAATTTCCTGCTTTATTTCTCTTATCTCCATCACTGAATGTACCTTTTTCCAACTATCTCGACAGAGGCATTATCTCCAAAAGTAACATTGCCTCCCTTTTCTTTCCTTAAATTGAGAAATTTATTATGATCCCCAGTCATATGCTTTAAACATCCACTATCAATGTGCCTTTTTCGATTCCTTTGTTGCGATCATACAAGGCTAATTTACATTCTTCCTTATCTTCGTCTTCTTGTTTTTTCTTCCATAACTTAGTGGGTTCTTTGTTGTTTCCAATAATAATTTTTTCTTCAATAGGAGACTTCATCAAGATTATACATTCATGAAATTTGTGGCCAAATTTGTTGCATTTGTAACATTCAATGTTGTAATCAAGAAATGGAGCAAATGAATTTTAGTTTCTATCCCGATGATAATTTCTAGTTTTTTTTTTACATAATTGTCCTTTGGGGTATTATAGACACCTCTATTTATCATATGATCATCTCTTGCATATGATCTACAATTTATTTCTTTATGATCAAAATTATTGTAAGAAAAATAGTAGCCAAGAAAGAGATGTTGATACCTAATTGGAAATGTTCTTCTTGGTGTCATAATTTTTGTGAACTCGTCCCTTTTGTGGAAGGAGACATGCTTCTTTCGGTCATCATTTTTTTTCATGATGTTTTATTTCATTCTTGATGGAGTAACTCTTTGGCTCTTCTTCACTTTTATGTATTATGTAGCTTGAGGTTTCATTATAAGCCTTTTTATTCTGATTATAGACAAGTGTAGTCTTATTGTTCGGAAATATTTGGTAGTTGAGAATGTTTTCTAGAATTTCAATACCCTTTCCAAACTTTAACTTATCAGTGGTTTTCTCTAGTTCCTTTGTTAAGAATACAACTTCTGCTTCAAGCTTCTCATAGTTTTCTTTCTTTTCATTAAGTTGTCTTATTATTGCTTCTTCAATACTCTTTGCTTCTTGTAGTTGAATTTTTAGATTAAGGGTGGTCTTTTCTGATTCCTCGATGTTGAGCTATATATTTCCTTTTGAGTTTTGGTATTTCTTTTTATATTCTTGCACATTTTATTTCAATGATATTTTCTTATTTATAAGTCTCTCTATTTCATTTAATGCACAAATGAGTTCTCCTTCAATGTATACTTCCCCATCGATATCTGAATTTTCTTCATCTTACAGTTTTTGTTTTCATTGTTAATGATATCATTCTATGTCTCTAGACCCAATAAGAGAACTTCCATTTCATCATTATCACTTTGATCAAATGATATATTGTCCTCCTTAGAGTATAGACTTTTCTTTTTATTTTGAAATATGTCTTCCTTTGAGTTTTGCCTCTTTTTCTTTCTTTGAAGCTATGATCCTCTTCATCACTATTATCTCTATTTTTATTAAGAGGACATTTATTAGCAAAGTGCTATACTTCACCATAGTTAAAACATTTGAAAGTAAGCTTACCTTTGTATTTGTCGGTTCCTTTCTTGAGCTTCCTTACAAAGTTGGCTTCATTTGCGTCAAAGTCATCATTTAGGTTGTCACTTGATTTGTCCTCCCTTGTAATTGCCTTCTTCGAAGCTTTGAAAATTGCTTCCCTTATTGATGGTTTATATTTTTTTTGTTCACATTTCATATGCTGTGAGGACCCCATGCAACTTAACCATCCTCAGTTTTTCCAACTCCCTTGATTCCTCTAGGGCAAAAAACTTAGCATCAAATCTTAATGGAAGTGATATTAGCACCTTTTGTATGATCACAGACTCTTCAATATGCTCACCCAATCCTCTGATAGTATTGATAACTTCATCTACTCTAAGAAAATAGATTGCAGCATCTTCTTCTTCTTTCATCTTCAAACTTCAAATTGTATTCTATGTGTTTTAAGTTTGGCATGTTTGAATCTGTCATGTCCCTCATAAATTTTCCAAATTTGATCCCATATTTCTTTTGCCGAGTTGCAATACATTACTTTGACAAGCTCTTTTTTCTCATAGATCACTTAAAATAACACTCATATATTTTGCATTGTTATTATATGGATTCTTTTAATCAATATTGGTTGGTGGATTTGTATGGGTTGTGTAACCAAAGACAACAGACTGCCATACATCACATCCCAAAGACATCTGATAGGTTCGCATTCTTATGCTCTAAAAGGCATAATTATTTCCATTAAATATTGGAGCTTTAGAGTATGCTTCCTTTCAATCCATATGTGCTCAAAAGATCTTCCTTCAAGTGGTTAAACTATCTTAGAAGGAACCTTCTCTGATACCAATTGTTGAACTCATAGTGATGATGAGAGGGTGGGGGGAATCAGTATCACACAAATTTTGTCACCTTATCAAATTGTACGGCTAACAATTACACCAGTACACAAAACACAAGTTTTAATGTGGAAACCTTTATTGGGAAAATATCAAAGATTTATTTCTTATAGATCCACTATAAATACCAATTTACAAATTACAACAATTTGCAAGCTATGGCTTGCAGGACACACCAATCTCCAATATAAAAGGATTTGTAGACACCAATCTGTAGTAGACAGCAATCCCCCAAATTTTTATAGGCACCAACCTATAGGAGACACCTAACTCCTCTGTTCATAAGATCATACTAGGTTTTTATTTTGTTATGCTTATACTCTGTATGTGATCCTTTCTTTGTCCATATGTGATCTAACCCTCAGTCCTGAGTCTGTCTTGATCTCATGCTCCCTTTATTTTTATTTGTGTTCATTTAATTCTCAATATACTCTACAATACCTTCATCTATAGGAAATATGCAAGTAATTGGTTTCCTATAGTTCTTTTAACAACATGTCCTACAGTTCTGGTAATAACACGTCCACTGCACTTCTGGAAACAAAGTAGTAACTAAGCAACTACTATTCACTTTTTGATTTATTCATCCTCAAATCCTCCTTAGAATCCACATATCAAAGCTTTACACACAAAACCAAATGTGTAAATAGTAATAGTATCCCCATATCAACAATTTGCTTTACAATGTGTATCCAATTAGCTTTCTTGCTCATTAATCAAGTTGTGTCACTAGAAGTCATATCAAAGAAGATTCTCCATCCCTATTGCACCCATAACTTCACCACTGATTTTCTTGCTTGTTAATCAGGTTGTGTCACTGTAAGTCATATCAAAGAATATTCTCCATCCCTGTTGCACCCAGAACTTCACCACAGATTTGTATTTTTATAATTAAACCCAAAATTTTGCTAATAGTTAAATCGTCCTCTGTATTTGTTGTTTGTAATAACTGGAAATTTTATTGCCTACCTTTTCCTATATATTCTTACCATCATATATACATCATTAACTGAATTCATTCTTTGTCCCATTCCATTTAAAGATAATTCATTGTTCGTATCTTCTAGCACAACAACTACCCACTTCTTCATCCTTCAAATATGTCAAACCAATTTTTATTTATGCAGTTCATTGTTTCGTTTTGAAGCCAACAAGTTAATTTTTATCATTGGATTTAGCTCGGTCATTTTGGCATAGGGTTTTGTATTTTCAAGGCCAACTTGTTAATGAATATCATGAGTATTTTCTTTGGCTGCGCTGACCATTTCATGGATTGCAAAAACTAAAAGAAAGATTTTATGTTGTATACGATGAGCTTATAATGATTTCATGACCGTAGGCATGAAATTGACGAACTCCAATTATTCATTGTTGTTTTGGAGAGGCAGCGAAATTCACATCACAAAAAAATTCTTGGATAAATCTACAAGAGTTCTAGTAATTACTGGTTACAAGAAATTGTTGTCTGCACATTTGATAATCGCTGGTTACAAGAATCTGTGGTTTCAGTAGTCATTGAATTACGAGAATCCACGGTTCCAATCGTCATTGTCTGCACATCCGGTAATCGCATTGGTTAATAGTCATTGTCTGCACATCCGGTAATCGCATTGGTTACAAGAAATTCCAGTAATCATTGTTTGTGATTATTGTGGTTCTAGTAGTCACTAATGACACCCAAATACTTTTTCAATTGCATCTCCCCCACACTTAATTAGGTCTCCATTCACTGATTGAACCACCTTCTTCAGCTATTGACATCAACGAAAACCACATTTCAGCGAGTATGCCACTACCTTTTTTGCTTCAGGGAATCATTGGTCGATAGTTTCTAGAGTCTA
Organism: Larix kaempferi; assembly: GCA_027924585.1. Classification (NCBI taxonomy): domain Eukaryota; kingdom Viridiplantae; phylum Streptophyta; class Pinopsida; order Pinales; family Pinaceae; genus Larix; species Larix kaempferi. The sequence continues at coordinate 9,321,321 of BSBM01000789.1, read as the reverse complement.
TTTCTAATATGAGTTATTGTAGATTTATTTAAATAATTACAAAAATTATCTTCTTCTCTTGTAAAATCCGTTGACTTATGGTTACATATTGCACATAATTCTATAATATTTGAGCTATTGATTTCATTTGTGTTGCTATGTTCAATACGACACACTTTAGCTAATTATGGAATATCTTCATATTTTGATACACTAATCTCATTAAGCCTTATATTGATTGATGTTTTGTTCGCTCTCGATAGATTTTTTCTCCATTTAACTTTATTTGTGAGGATTGATATTTTAAGCTTTTTGGTATGTAGAAAATATTAAGTTTTTTTATGTGTTGCAATTTAATTAAAGAAATTAATGGAAATTGAGGATTGGTATTTTAAGCTTTTTAGTATGCAAGATACACTCGTTGAAGGCATTGTAAAATCCTATAATTGCTTACAATTCATATTTAGGTGGTTTGTGCATGACATTATAAATAATTGGCTTCATAATGAATCTATGCATTGTGGTATGTACATATTTTTGGTGTACTAGGTTTTGATATCATATATTTTAATTTTAGCTGACTTGATCAAAGTTGATGATGATATTATCAGTATTATCTTGTTACTTGTATATATTGGAAATTGTCGATGTTATTTTGATGAAGAATTACTATGTATGATGATATTACTACTTTTGGATGGATGTTGTGAATTTCCTAAAGTTATTCACAAATGTTTTGCTATAAATTTGAATTCTTAAATGATATTTGAAAATTTTCATAAATTTCACTATTTAATTGAAATCGATAAAATAAACCAATAAAGGGGGTAATAAATTGGAAGAAAAGTAAAATTTAAATAGGAATCCAAATGTGGCACTAAAGTCGAAGCAGACTTTGGCACAAAACTATAAGCAAAATTATGTGCTAAAGAGGAATCCAAATGTGGTGTTAACATGGATGCAAATATTAGAGTAAATGTAGAAGCATCATTGGACTCAAAACTAGGCGCACAACTAAACGAAAAAATTGGATGCAAAGCAGATGTCAAATTGGACAACAAATATGACACAAAAGTGGATGCACAATTAGATATGTTCACTATATGCAAAAGTGGATGTCACACTAGATGCAAAAGTGGATGCAACACTGGATGCAAAAAGGGATGTAACACTAGACAAAAAAAACAGGCGCAAAATTGGTCACCAAACTAGACTCAAAACGGGGTGTAAAACTAGATGAAAAACTGGATGCAACATTGGATGCAAAACTGGGTGCATAACTAGGCACAACACTATGTTAGTTTTTCATCGTTTAATTCAATATGATCTAGGATCTTAACTGAGAGAACAACATGTACAACATATCAAACACAAGAGACAAGAGACACAAAGCATTTCACCAAGGAAAACCAAGAAGGTGAAAAACCCCGCAACTTCCTCAGAGATAGAATGAGCACCAATACAAAGATCACAAAGATCAAACCCCAAAAGATAGATGTCTTCAATAGCCACTCCTCCTCCACTTGTGCGCACTCCTCTCTCTCAACTATGCGAGTTGGATGAGTGAGTGAATAGAATGAGAGAGTCACACTCTCTATTTATACTTTACTTTGACTTTCCTTTTACTCTAATTGGGCCGACCTCCCTTAGGAGAGTCTAATAACCCATTACCACTTGTCATTGGTCCGACCCCACTAGGGTGGTCTAATAACACTTTAACTCATACTGGTCCGACCCCTCTAAGGTGGTCTAATAACCCATCAAATATAAGTTATGACACTTATAATGTAACTCAAGCGACACTTGCAAATACAAATGATGACACTTCCATTCAGAGGAATAATACATCTCCGTTGGGGATACAATAAAGTACAAATGTAATACATACAATATACAAGTGAATATCTTCCAAAGTTACAAATACATCAACACTCCCTCTTAACTAGCAAGGTATTCTCTTGACATAGGTCATCAATACATATAGGCACAAGTCTTCAATTCTGGAGCTGGATCATCATCACTGGATCATGGAGCATCATCGTCACTGCTGCTGTACTCGTCATCTCGATCACTGGTGCTATATCTCAATTCTTCTCGTCATAGGAAGTTTTACAAAGCCAACCCTTTTTCATGTTGGATGTAGGCCTGGCCTCCTATAGGTCTTCATCATCTCCGCGAGTGGCCTGATAGAGGTGGAATCTCAGGACTGATTATGTGCCTTTGCAAAACCTGACAAGAGAATCCCAGGATCCTTTATGTGCCTTAGCACGACCGACAAGATCTCCCAGGATTGATTATATGCAGCCTTCACAAAACCTTTAAAGAGCATCTCAAAATCCTTTATGTGCCTAGCACGACCAGCAAGATCTCTAAAGAGCATCCCAGGACTGATTACGAGCTTACTGCTCAACCTATCGGATCTCCAGGATTGATTACAAGTGAACTTCACAAAACCTTAAAAGAGCATCTTGCGACCTGCAAGATCTCTAAAGAGCATCCCAGGACTTTTACGTGACTAGCACAACCTATCAGATCCCCAGGACTGATTACATGTGAACAGGAAAAACCTTAAAAGAGCATCTTGCAACCTGCAAGATCTCTAAAGAGCATCCCAGGACTTTTACGTGCCTAGCACAACCTATCGGATCTCCATGACCGATTACATGCCTACCTTGCAAAACCTTGAAAGAGCATCCCAGGACTGATTATGAGCTTATTGCTCAACCTACCGAATCTCCCAGGGAGCTATTATATGCTATTGCACAAACTGCCACATATCCACGGCCTCGAAGTATCATCCTGATACTCATGATCAACCTGATCATCCTCACATGGAGCATCATCCTGATGCTCATGATCATAGTGATCATCATCATATAGTGCATCATCCTGATGCACATCATCATCACATGATCATCTTGATCATCATCATATATAGCATCATCCTGATGCATATCATCATCGCATGATCATCCTGATCATCATCATCTGGAGCATCGTCCTAATGATCATAACACAGCACTTACATCCACATCCATGGGAAGGATCCTCCTACCATCATGCTTGGAATGGATCCTCCAAATGTGTCCCATCTCTTCCTCCTCGAAGTATCTTCTCTATGAATAACACCAAGCCTCTCTCTAAAGTACTCAAACTTCACCCTGGCTAGTGGCTTGTGGTGAGCTCCCAATATGGATGCCTAATGAGGGAAATTGTACTAAGAGCCTACTTTAATTATCATCCTAGGGGACGTACAAACTTTAGAGGTGCAGGCACTATCTGTGCTCTTATAGGATAATCTTTGTCATGGTTGGGTATCAGTATCAATGTTTTAAGGGTTTCCTACTCAATACATAAAATTGTTTATACTAGGGAATTAAATACTGGGAAACAATAAATCTATTTTAAAGAATTAAAATACTAAAAGCAGTAAATCTATTTTTAAAGAATTAAAATACTAAAAGCAGTAAATCTATTTTAAAGAATTAAAAATGTTGAAAGTGAAAGAGATATTCCTATGAATCTACCTAATGCAGAATGGTGAATCTAGATTGTGAAAGTGAAATGCCATAACAGATCTATTCTAAATTAAAGAAAGCAAGGTCTGTAATTACTTATGCATAAAACTAGAATTCTGATCTAAATCATTTAAATATCAAAACTAAGTTTGAAGTGCAATCATCTCATGCTACACATCCATTATTAAGAAATCAAAGCAATTAATCATGATGGGAAACATTCATAAACCTTAGATATAAACCATGACTTTTGAAAGCAATGTTAATATATATGGAATCGTTGTTTAAAATGTGCGTTGGAAGAAAGCAGCTACAGGGACTACTGAAACTGTATTGCTGAACTACAGAACATGTTATAAATTACTACAGAATCAAGACATCATTCAAATGCTTCCATATGCGATATAATTTTTCATCACTGTAAAACACATAATCGAAAATACCTGAAAAATGGAAATCCCCTAACTTACGTGTTGGAGGGGCCCTCTCCAACCCGTACTCAGGAGGGAATGAAACATTATAGATGCTGACTAGGATTTAACATCAATCTTCTATTAAAATATAAACTCCATGTCTTCACAAAGGTCTGTAACTCAGAAGTATCTCAATAGTGCAAAAACGTGAAACAATGTTTCTCCAAAAATGTCAACAGAGACCTCTCGCTACCCGAGAGGTCCATATTTATATGATTCTTAATGTTGAACCTAACTAACTGTCTAAATGCCAATTTTCCTTGAACAGGAGTGCATTCTCTATAAATCAGGAAACAGGGCGTCGAGTTGCATGATCCCTCAGTCTTCTACACGTTCGTCCTTTAATGCCCCTGAACCTACTCAATCACGCTTGATTTTCACAGAATTAGTTTATTGAATATGCATTTTAAACATACAAGAATAATCACCAAAAACAACTTCATTAAATAATTAAAGTAAAACATTTTTCCCACAAATGAGTGTGTTTCTTTGCCATTGCTTGAGCTTGACTGTGGGAAAAAGGCTTATCAAATACCTGAAAATTGGACTCATCATTCTCTCCCATACTTGAAGGATTCACCCATTCTTGGGTGACTTATTCAATTCGTCGACAACCTCCCTGATGTCCCATGCTACCACCCTAGGGATCCTTGCCTGCCTGTGATATCCAAAATTCTGATCCTCCTTGTCCCATGCCCTCCTCTCTTCCTCTTCATTAATATGTCCCTTAATGACTGGGGAAAGAAAGAATGGAGGATTCAGCCTCATCCCAATCCATCTGAGTTGATTTCTTGCCAGGGATTCTTTGTAGAGTGTGGCTTTGAAAAGAGCATCATCAAGCCTGAGGGGGGAGTGGAGTTCTCTTCTTTTCAGATCGTTTGCCACTTTGCTCCACCTTTCCTGAATGGACTCATGAACTTCCTTCTGTGTGCTTCGGAGTGTAATGTCAAAATGAGTCATAGCCTCCTGCTGTCTTGCAAGGAGAATGGGGATCAGTTCCTCGTCCTGGGTGAGGATCCTATGGTTGTAGATTACCCCTCAGGGTGAGTTGGCTCTGCTCTGACCATCAATGGGGTTTTCCATTTGGATGCGACATAGATATGGTAGTCCTGGGCTCGCTCAATTTCGCAGTTCATCCACGAACATAATGCCCTCAACTGGAAATCGCCCACATATGGGTTTGGCGACCAGTTGGGCGAGCCAGACACTACAAAATTATGCAAGAAGAATTCACTCAATTGGTCCTTCTCCAGCTCTGTGGAGTTCAAAGATGCAACCATAAACTCTTTGGGAGTGCTTATCTCTATAGGGAGTCCTTGCTTCAACCTCTGGAGCTGGAATTTGCCCCATTTCTCTTGTATATAAACTGCATATATTTTCGACTGTGGTCTGAGGTCCCGCAGTCTATCATATATGTCAGTAGTAGTGGCCAAAACGTCCTTCAATTTGGTAATTTCCTGGTCCTTTTTGGATAATTCGTTTTGTGCCTTGGCCAATATTTCTTGAAGCACTGAATTCTTCTGCTTAGCCAGCCGTAGCTCCTCTGCATGATGCATCTTCAGGATTTGTGTCTTCTCAACTGAGAAAGGGGAAGGTGTGGGATGGCTTCCTGGCCCAATTCTTAATGTTTCCAGCTCATTTATGGGCTTTTCCAATTCTCCCTGTGCCTCAACGAGTTGGGTAACAACCCCAGAGTTTTCATTGTGCTCTGGAGGGTTCCCCTGGAAGTTGTCTTGCTCTTGTATGTCCTACTCTTCTTCTTTATCCATTTCTTCTTCTTCATCCTGCATTTTTTTTTCATCCTGCTTCTCTTCTGTAGTGGGGTCTCTCTGATCTACCCACTGATCATCGTCCCTATTCGACACATTTTGAACAATGGGACTAGGTTCCCTACTCTTTTCCTTGTTTATTCAGATTCGGGATGCTTGGGTGAATCTCTTACTCCTTCTCTTTGGCTCTTGATTTTTGGCAGGAATCTCTGGGTTTGCCTTGGGGGAGTTCTCTCTTGAATGTTTGATTTTCACCAGGGTCTCTGCCACATGGTCCAAGTCAATCTTCCTTTTCGCCCCTGATGCAGAGGCAGCTTTGTTCATTTCTCCTGGTGGTATGCTAGTTGTGGGTGTACTTTTCATCCTTTGAACATCTTCTGCAGATACCAGCACAAATTCTTCCCACAAAAGATCTAGTATCTGCGCCCTTAATTCCTCGCAAACGATTAACTTGATTAGCCCATGATGGGCCAAGGCATCCTCCTTACCTTTAGCCACCTTCTTGCTCATTTCTGCTAGGGATTGGAGCAGGTAAAATGGAATACTAATGTTGTTGTTTGGTGGATGATGGGTTATGTGTCTTAATAGCTCTAGGATCTGAAAATGAAAGATGGGAACATAGCTTAACCTACAAAAGCATGTGATGTACCTCAGAACAATTTCATCCATGTCCTCCCATGGCGGTGGCATGGAGAGTCTTTTGACTCCATTTTTGTCTTCGTCGTAGACCTCTCCTTGCTCGAAGAAGGATGTTTTTGCTTCCTGGTTCGCCTCCCTGTCATCCCTGCTCCAATGCAAACCTCTCTATCGTCTAGTGTATTTGGCAATTACATCCTCATCAATCTTAATATGTAACCCCTTCACTCGGGTGACGTACTATTCAGCCTTAATATGTTTGAAGTTTCTTGCAAACTCCTAAGCTACCCCTGTATTGTATCCTCTTAGTCCAAGGATGAAAGGCATCGAACCTGCATTTCGAATGATCTGCAAGACTTTCAGGCTCTGATAAATGGTGTTGTGATCCTCTGGTTCACTTTTCTTGAAACCCTTTGTCATTTTAGAATCTTCTTTATGATCATACAAAACCAGAACTTTGGAATGTGGTTTATACCCTCAACTGGTCGGGCTCTGCCTATAGGCTCGAGGATTGCAATGCTGGCTGAGTGAGCGCACTAGCTTTTGGTTTGTTGCTTCTTGGGAATTCCGAGAGGTTCCTTATATGCAAAATCGTGGAAGATTATGCAACCTTACTTACTATCTTTCCGCACCTATCCTTTCCATCATTCTTGTAATTTCCATTTTTAATCCCTTTTTTTCCATGATCAATCTCTGTACTTCATATGATGAGGGTTGTGATCATGATTTGTTGAGGGCGACAGGACTTAGGTAGTGATCATGACTTATTAAGGTGACAGGACTTAGGTAGCGATCATGACTTATTAAGGTCATTCTACCATGCTGCTGATTTAAAATAGAAGCTGTCCTCAGCTGACTAGAAACGAATGTAGTGTGGGATAATGTTTTACCTTAAGAATAAAATAAAATCATTCTAGAGATTACCTTGCTATGTGTGCATACCTACATTGATGATCTAGTGTGTTTTTCATGGATGGCGGATTCTGTAGTAGATTTCTGCATGTCAGTAGTTACGTGTGTGGGCTGCTTTTTCCTTTTTGCTCGTTTGAATTTGCTGAACTGTCTTCTTTTGAAAGTTGTGCCAGTTGTTGATACGACTCATGTGATGATGCTTCATATTGGATGATTGCATGGCAGTATGTGACTGGCTCTCTTGAATAAATGGCAACCTTGCTTGAATCAACTGCAGGCTCTCTTGAAGTATGGTCAGGTTCTCGTGATGATATGGCAGAGTTGAATGAATAGTGTGCTTGGATTGTTCCTGTAGTGGTAGATAATTTTGATGGCTCTCTTGAATGCATATATGGCTTGCTTGATTGCTGAAAATGTTTGAGAATTTCCTGGATCGCTTGAATTGAATTGCAGGCTCGCTTGAGTGCTGATATGTAATGTATCTGGCTCGCTTGAATTGAATTGTAGGCTTGCTTGAGTGCTGATATGTAATTTATCTGGCTCGCTTGAGTGCTGATATGTAATTTATCTGGCTCGCTTGAATTGAATTGCAGGCTCGCTTGAGTGTTGATATGGAATGTATCTGGCTCTTTGTAGGGTGGATGCTTCATATTGGATGTTTTTTCTCTTTTGTCTTTTTTTCCTTTTTGTCATTTTTTTTTTTTTCTCTTTTTTTTTTTGTAAATGAGTTTTATTTCACTGATTTGCCACGTCCTCTATCAGCATCAATTGTTGATGGTAGAGTACATGTGTAAATTCTTCTTTTGACTATGGTTTCTTGTAAAGTTTTAGGCGATGCCCATTCACTATCATGGGGAACTCCTCTTCATCAATTGTAATAATTCTCACAGCTCCATTTTCATAAATCTTCTGTATAATGTAAGGTCCAAGCCATCTAGTGGTTAGCTTCCCTTTGAATGTGTGAAATCTGGAGTCGTAAAGTAGTGCCCAATCACCTTCGTTGAAATTTTTATCGTTCAGATGTTGTTCATCGCCATTTCTTTCTTTGTTGTTAGATGATTTCAGTATGTGTAAGTGCTTGTTGGTGGTGCTCATCCAGTTGATTCAGCTGTAGCATGCATTCTTTTTGAATTTCTGATAGGTCCATATGTAAATCTGCTGCAATTCTTAATGTCTTTATTTCAAATTCGATTGGCATCATGACCTTTTTTCCATAGACTAGTTCATAAGGTGTGAATCCTGTAGTTGTTTTCCATGTAGTATTGTAAGCCCAAACTGCCTCACTAAGTCTATCAGCCAAATCCCTTTTGTGAAGTTGGATAGTTTTTGTCAAGTTTCTCTCTAATTCCCTGTTGGTTACCTCAGCTTGACCATTTGCTTGAGGGTGGAAGGAGGATGACTATCTGTGCTTTACATTGTTTCTTTTCATCAAGTCTTCAATTAAATTTGATGTAAATTGTAGGCCCTGATCAGAAACTACTTCTCTTGGCACCCCAAACCTGTGAAAGATATGCTCAGTAAAGAATTTGGCCACATTGGTTTCATTTGCAGCAGCCAGTGCTGCTACTTCTGTCCATTTTGTAAGGTAATCAGTGCATACGAGGATGTAGCTTTTCTGATTTGACTATGGGTTGAATGGGCCAACAAAATAAAATCCCCACTTTTCAAATGCCTCCAAGGATATTTGTGGATGGAGTGGCATCTCTTGTTTTTGTGTTGGTTTTCCCATTCTCTGGCAACCATCACAGTGGGACACATACTCATAAGCATCTTTGTGGAGTGTTGGCCAATAATATCCTATTTGCAAGATTTTGTAGGCTATCCTTTTTGCTACATAGTGTCCACCACAGGTTCCATTATGAGTGGCATGCATTATGTCATGTACTTCATCTTCCCTAATGCACCTTCTAAGTATCTGATCTGGTCCCTGTTTAAAAAGCATGCCCTCTATCCATGTATATGTGGCACTTTGCCTTATTACTTTTGTCCTTTCTTTATAACTGTAATATTCTAGAAACTTTCTGGATACTAAATAGTTTGCTATGTCAGTAAACCATGGGCTTTTTATTGATATGGCAAAAAGGTGCTCATTAGGCAAGTTATCTTGAACCAATTCGTTATCTTTTCCATGTGTGACTCTTGACAAAAAGTCGGCTACCACATTATGCTTTCTTGGTTTATCTATTATAGTAATGTCAAATTCTTGTAGAAGTAGCATCCATCTAATAATTCTTTCACTAGTATTAGGCTTGTTCATAAGATATCTGATTGTTGAGTGGTCAGTGTGGATAAAACTTTGGTATCCTGTGATGTAATGCCTAAATTTATTGATTGCATATATGACTGCCAGAAATTCCTTCTCTGTGACTGTGTAGTTGAGTTCTGCCCCAGCCAAATTTTTGCTTATATAGTATATGGCATAGGGTTTCTTGTCTCGTTCTTGTCTAAGCACAGATCTGATTGCTTTATCTGATGCATCTGTGTGGATGTGAAATGGAATTTCCCAGTTTGGTCCTTGGAGTACTGGTGCTGTGATTTTTTTATGCTTAAGACTTTCAAATGTTTCATGCAATTGCTTGTCCATATGAACTCATTGTCTTTTGTGAGAAATGCAAACATTGGGGCAGCAATTCTACTATAATTTTCAATAAACCTTCTGTAGTACCCTGTCTGTCCAAGGAAACTTCTCACATCCCTTTGTTTGACAGGTGGTGGCAGCGTTCTTATTACTGATACTTTGGCTTGATCAACCTCTATCCCCCTTTGTGATACATGATGTCCTAGAATGATGCCTTCTTCCATTAACATCCTGCATTTGTCATTGCTTAGGCACAAGCTCATTTCAATACATTTTTTTAATACTAATTAAAGATTGTTCAATGCCTGGTCAAAGTTCTATCCATAGGGTGTGAAATCATCCATGAAGACTTCCATTTTGTCATTTATAAAATCGAAGAAAATACTCAATATGGCTCTTTGAAATGTTGCTGGGGCGTTACATAAACCAAAGGGTAGGACCCTATAGGCATAAGTTCCCCATGGGCATGTAAAGGTCATCTTATCTTGATCAGCTGGGTGTATTAAAATTTGGTTGTACCCACTGAAACCGTCTAAGAATGAAAAATACTTGTTTCCAGATAATGTATCTAGAACCTGATCTATAAATGGAAGTGGAAAGTGATCTTTGTTGGTTGCTTTATTCAGCTCTCTATAGTCCACACAAATTCTCCATTTGCCTCCTTTTTTGGGTACTATAACTAGTGGTGAGACCCACTCACTATCAGATATTGGATAGATGAACCCTGCATCTAATAACTTTTGTAATTCCACTTTGACTATGTCTTTTAATACAGGGTTCATCCTCCTTTGTGGTTTCCTGATAGGAGTAGAACCTTCTTTGATGTAAATGTAGTGTTTGCAGATATCAGGATGTATCCCTTTCATGTCTGCATATGTCCATGCAAATGCTTTACTTTGTTATTCTAGTATCTTCATTAATTTCCTTTCTTGCTCTGGTTCCAAATTGGAATTTATGTTGACTGTTTTGCCAGGTTGAATTTCCACAACTTTTACCTTTTCAATCTATTCTTCTAGTACTTCTATCCATAAGTCATCCATGTTTTGTTTTGAACTGTCACCTATTTTTGTGGAAAAAAATTCTTGAATAACATGATTGTTAGAAGATACATTTTGTATAAATCTATCTATATGGCCATCTTCGTCTATTGCTTTTAGTGATATTGCAGCATCAATTATTAGGATAGGTCGGAGGTTGTGATTTGGTGTGTTCTGGTAATCACCAGTCCAATTTTTATATTCTAACTTTGAACATTTCATTGTTGGTGGGTAGATTGTGATTTTCTTCCTGGTATGTCCACTGGTGATTGTCATATTTCCTGATCGGCAACCTATGTAAGTGTTCGCAGTTGCTAACCAAGGTCTACCTAGTTTAATTGGATAGCCACTAAGTTTGCTTTTGATTTCAATTATTATAAAATCAGCTGGGTATTCCCAGGATTCAATATTGTTCATAATGTCTTCTAGCATTCCTTTGGGTTTCACAGTGGATGTGTCTGCTAGTTGGAGTACTGTTGTGGTTGGTCTGACCATTGATTGGAGTCCTAGGTATAACATGGTTTCCTTAGTCGTGGCATTGATCGCAACTCCCAAATCTATTAAGCTTTTATTTATTTGCTTGTTATTTATGGTGACGTTTACTATAGGACTACCAAGATCAAGATATTTAGGGTTTATTATGACACCCATCTTTAAATCGGTCAATTGTCCCACTACATTTATGGTTGGTGGGTCACGCTTCCTCCTTCCTGGTTTCTTTCAGAAATTTTCTCTAATAAATTTGTTACAGATGGGCACATCGCTTATGGCTTGTAAAATCGGGATTTGGATATTTAAGTGCTTGAATTTGTTTAAAATTGTATTCTCTTCCTCTTCTTTTGCACTTCGGACTAGTTTTTCCGTAAATGGAGGGATTCTGTTGCATGGGAGTGGTTGGGTTTCTTCCTCAGGAGGGTCTGATTCGTCTGGATGCTGAACATAGGGATCTATTGTTTGTTCTTGAGCTTCAGGTTGTTGGATGTTGTGTGGGGATGTATTCTGCAACGTTTTTCCAGATCGCAGGTTTATTTCATTTATTTCTATGGTGTCTACAACATAGGTAGGGAATTGTGTGATATCTGCATTATATGTCTGTTGCTGTTGTGGAGGTCTATTATTATTAGGATTTGGGATTGGTTGGGTTGGAATGGGTGGAGATCTGGGGGGTGGTTGAGGTTATGGGGGTGGCATAATAAGTGGTTATTGTAATGGCGCCCTCCAATTTGATGGATGGGGGTATTGATTTGCATAATTTGTGATGGATGGAAAAGGTGGGGGGTATTGAGGATAAGACAGTGGATAAAACGGTTGTTGATAGGATGGTTGATATGTTTGTTGATTCTGTTGCCATTGATTTGGATTTGGCTGTGCTTGCCATGGAGTTGGTGCAGAGTTCCAATTTGGCTATCCTTGATTATAGTAGGCTTGATTGCTCTGTTGATATGGTCTAACAAAATTATTCCTCCTCTGATTTATAAAATAGAGCTGTTCTATTTCTCCTTCAGTTGCTGGGTCTTGAATAGTCGCCTTACATGAGGGTAAGAGGGGACATTTATCAGTGGAATGGTCGTCACTACAGAGACCACATACTTCGATGGTGTTTAGTGTGCACTGCCCCTTCTCATCCTTCTTTCTACAACGAGGACATAATACTACCAAGGCTTGGTTAATTTCATCCCGTGTCTTTTTTATTTGAAGAGCATCAAGTTGCATGGCCAAAGATTGCAGGATGTCAATCTTCATGTCGTCCAGTAGGTTTCCTAAATCAGATTTTGTAAGTGTTGGTCCTGAAGATGTTGATCCACCAGTAGATGTGTGTGTATCCCTTGTCCCATTCTTAGTTATCCTAGATCTAGAGTAGTTTTTGAAGATTTGTAGGATCTGGTCAAAAGATTTTTGGAATATATCTCCATCTCCTAGAAGATTTAAGACTTCAAAATTCTCCTCTTTTACACCTCTAAGAAGGACAATTTTTAGTGATTCAGGATCCAAGGTGCAATGACTAGCTTGTTTGTAGCTGAGTTGAAATCTTTGGGCATAATCTTCTAATGTCTGTCCTTCTCCTTGTTGCATCCTAAAGATTTCATCCCTTGTATCTTTGGCCTTGCAGTAGTCCCTATATTTTTCTAAGAATGCCTGCTTCATTTGATCCCATCTAAAGATACTATTCCCTTCAAGGCTCATGAACCACCGAAGTGATAGGTCTTTCAGTGTGGAAAGAAAAATCCTTAGCTTTTGTGCATCAGTAGTGTAATCAAATGATCTGCAAACTACCTCAAATTCAAACAGGAATGTGTCAGGATCTTCTGAAGTCAAACCATGGAAGTTTGGTAGATTATTATGATTGATGTTCTTCATCCTGACATCTCCAAGAGGTATGCTAATGGGAAAGGTGAAAATCTCCCTAGGTTCCTCCTCTTCGTTTGCCATTGTGGTGTTTGAGCTAGAACTGGTAGTGAAGTTGCTTCTGTTTGGATTGTATGAGTCAGTTTTGTTTTCAGAGTATAGAAATTCAAACTGAGAATGGTCAGAATTGTTATTACCATTGTTGCTTGTGGAATGCTTGGGCAGAAAGCGGCCAAACCTATCCCTTTGCCGACGAGGCATTCATTGGTAAAAAATTTATTTATCTTTTTGTTTTATGTGATTTTTGTTTTATTTTTGTGTTGTTTTTAGGTGATGTCTCCTAAAAGATTTAGCACCTCCCCGGAAACGGCGCCAAAAAGTGGTGAGCTCCCAATATGGATGCCTAATGAGGGCAGCTGTACTAAGAGCCTACTTTAATTATCAACCTGGGGACGTACAAACTTTAGAGGTGCAGGCACTATCTGTGGTCTTATAGGATAATCTTTGTCGCGGTTGGGTATCGGTATCAATGTTTTAAGGGTTTCCTACTCAATACATAAAATTGTTTATACTAGGGAATTAAATACTGGGAAATAGTAAATCTATTTTAAAGAATTAAAATACTAAAAGCAGTAAATCTATGTTTAAAGAATTAAAATACTAAAAGCAATAAATCTATTTTAAAGAATTAAAAATGTTGAAAGTGAAAGAGATATTCCTATGAATCTACCTAATGCATAATGGTGAATCTAGACTATGAAAGTGAAATACCATAACAGATCTATTCTAAATTAAAGAAAGCAAGGTCTGTAATTACTTATGCATAAAACTAGAATTTTGATCTAAATCATTTAAATATCAAAACTAAGTTTGAAGTTCAATCATCTCATGCTACACATCCATTATTAAGAAATCAAAGCAATTAATCATGATGGGAAACATTCATAAACCTTAGATCTAAACCATGACTTTTGAAAGCAATGCTAATATATATGGAATCGTTGTTTAAAATGTGCATTGGAAGAAAGTAGCTACAGGACTACTGAAACCGTATTGCTGAACTACAAAACATGTTATAAATTACTACAGAATCAATACATCATTCAAATGCTTCCATATGTGATATAAATTTTCATCATTGTAAAACACATAATTGGAAATACCTGAAAAATGGAAATCCCCTAACTTACGTGTTGGAGGGGCCCTCTCCAACCCGTACTCAAGAGGGAACGAAACTTATAAATGCTGACTGGGATTTAACATCAATATTCTATTAAAATATAAACTTCATGTCTTCACAAAGGTCTGTAACTCAGAAGTATCTCAATAGTGCAAAAACGTGAAACAATGTTTCTCCAAAAATGTCAACAAAGACCTCTCGCTACCTAATAGGTCCATATTTATATGATTCTTAATGTTGAACCTAACTAACTGTTTAAATGCCGATTCTCCTTGAACAGGAGTGCGTTCTCTATAAATTAGGAAATAGGGCACCGAGCTGCATGATCCTTCAGTCTTCTACGCGTTCATCCTTTAATTCCCCTGAACCTACTCAATCACGCTTGACTTCCACGGGATTAGTTTATTGAATACACATTTTAAACATACAAGAATAATCGTCAAAAACAACTTCATTAAGTAATTAAAGTAAAACATTTTTCCCAGAAATGAGTGTGTTTCTTCGCCATTGCTTGAGCTTGACTGCGGGAAAAAGGCTTATCAAATACCTGAAAATTGGACTCATTAGCTTGGTCAACACATCTTCTATCTGCTCGTCTATCACAACATACAGAATATCCATTGCTCGTATTTGCACCATATCCTTGATATAGTGATATTTGATCTCGATGTGCTTTGACTTGTCATGGAACACCGGGTTCTCAGACAACTTAACACAACTCTGGTTATCACAGAAGATACAAGTAGCATCCAACTGGAGATCAAATAAATCAGACAGTAGCTTCCTTAGCTATACTTCCTCACAACTAGCCTTATAAGATGCGACATACTCTGCTTCTCCTATACTCAGTTCTACGCGGGATTGCTTCTTGCTAAACCAAGAGATCACACCTGATCCCATATTGAAGCAACACCCTGAATTGCTCTTCCTATCTGCAACACTTCCTTCCCAATCTGAATCAACATAACCCTTCAGGTTAAACTTTTGATTCGCATCATACTTGAGCCCATAATCAACCATACCCTTCAGGTACCTCAGAATATCTTTTATAGCAATCAAGTGAACATGTCTAGGATACGTCAGGAACTGGCTCAAGGTGTTCATAGCAAAGAAAATATCTAGTCTCATATTCGTCAGGTACATCAAGGACCCAATCATCTGACGATACATCGTGGAATCAACTGACTTTGATGAAGCATCACTCAATAGCTTCAGGTTCAATGCCATAGGTGTGGCCATGGCCTTGTAGTCCATCATCCCGAACAGCTTCAGGATCTCTACTGCATACTTCCTTTGTACTAGGAAGATTCCATCTGCACTCTTCCACACCTCCATACCTAGAAAGTAATGCATCATACCCAAGTCCTTCATCTCAAACTCGAAAGCAAGCTTCCTCTTTGTATTAGCAATTAACCCATCCTCACCTGTCACAAACAGGCTATCCACATACAGTAGGAGTATCACTGGATTGCCTTCCTCAACCTTGTAGTAAAGGTTGGAATCCGCTTTACTCTTGGTAAAACCCAAACTAGTCAGGAAGTTGTCTATCCTGCTATACCATGTTGTGGGTGCTTGTTTCAAACCATACAAGGCTTTCTTCAATTTGCATCATATGACTCCTTGTCATGTGTCTCAAAACTGAGTGGTTTCTCCACATACACTTCCTCTTTGACTACATCATTCAAGAAAGTTGTATTGACATCCATTTGGTGTATCTTCCACTTCATCACTGCAGCCAGGGAAAATACTATTCTGATGGAAGTGTATCTAGCTACTAGTGCAAAATTTTCTTCATAATCTATCCCTTCTTTCTGGGAGAAGACACAAGCCACAAACCTTGCCTTGTATCTATGCTACCATCTGCAATATGCTTGATCTTGTAGATCCACTTGGAAGTCACAGTAGACTTCCCTTTTGTTTTCAGGACCACATCCCAGACATCATTCTTCATGATTGATTGGTACTCCTGAATCATGGAATCCTTCCATTACTACATCCTGGATCATGGGAACTTCAGATTCTTCAATATCTTCAATAGTTAGTTTTCTGGATATGTTGAGTCTTCGTCACTTGTTCTTCGAAACAAGTCTCTCTTGTAGGTGATGGTACATGGTCTTTCCTACAAGACAAGTTCAATTGCATGATTAGAAATATCTCATATATTTCAGAACAATTTCTTACATATAAAGACATATGTCATACAGTCATGCAATTATCTTAGCCAATGCTTCAATACAACATTTATCCATATCCTGTAACTTTCTAGATGCCTTCTATCTCTACCAGAACATTGTTAAGAGTGTGCACAACTCCCAACATGTCAACAAAGAGGTTTCATTCTATATAAGTAGCAATGGAATGTTGTATAGTACCATAGGCCACTTACCCATTACTTGTATATTAGTAGTATCTTGTTCATTAATGCAATTTTTCTAAAATGCATAATATGCATCCTAAATCTAGGAACATAAGTATGTACATGACTGAACAACATCATTTAAGTAATCATATATATAATAAATGACAATTCAAATACTTATCTTTGTTTCTTGTTGGGTGGACTCCCTCTTAATCTTTGCATCCTTACAAGAATTACTGGAGTGTGGTCCCTCTTGATCTTTGCTTCCTTGCAGGAACTACTCAAGTGTGCTCCCTCTTGATCTTTGCTTCCTGGATTATCTATTTTTTAACTTATATCCATCCTGGACCACTATGCATGCTTAAGTGTGCACTATTGTCATCATTGTGTCATCCTCAAGATCTCATACATAATCATACATGCATTAGTATAATCTCAATACTATTAAAACATTATGATTCTAAATAATCTTAAACATGTATGGTTATGTTGATTTCATACACATGTAATTTATCACAAGCATTAGTATTCAAGGTTTCAGGGAGGACTTCTTCCACTCATGCATATTCTTATTTGACCATAGGACTCTTCTGGTTTGTTATATCATTAATCAAAGTAAGAATCATAATATGCATAAACCCATGACTATTCATACCTATAAGTTCATGAATAATCATTATCAACTATATGAAAGTGTACTTATATAAGATCCTAACACAAGGTAGGATTCTAACTTGCTACAGGAAAAACATACCTAGATTATCATGTTTGCTAGTTATGTCTAACATACCCAAACAATCTTCTTTGTTCTCTTCAATGATTTAGAGACCTTGTGCTAGTAACCTGCATATCTCATAAGTTAAGCATTGTAGAACCAAATTATACATACCTTGTAAGTAGAGATTCTATGTGATCAATGGCTATGGATGATTCCTTGTCTTCATGTCACCATGGTCATATGTTCTCGATCTAAAATTTGATTTGACTTTCTTGATGCACCTTTCATGTTAGCGGACAACATCATCCTCATACAACAACACAGTGCATTAGTACAATCATAAGTGTCATAACCCTAATCAATGAATGTCTTCTATCATTCACATTCATTCATACTTTTACTAAGGTGATAAGACAAGTCTAAAATTAATCAAGATTGTACTAACCTCAATAATATAAAGACAAACTTAATCATGAACAGATTTCAAAACATACCGGTATCTCCTCAAGTCATACCTATCAAGATTTCTTGTAGTCTTATTTTGTAAGGACTTAGTCTAATCTCCCTCTGGAACTGGAACTTCTTCACTTATGTAGGTGTCCAAATCATTCTCTTCTAGGATTAACCCAATCCACTTTGATTTGCTGAAACTGGATATGGAGTTGGCTAGGGTTTGACAGAGAAACCCTAAAAATCCAAACATGGAATTTCAAACTTCTGTCTGGACTAGGAGATGCAATTGACTGAGGCGAGAAAGCTGGTGTGATTAGAATTTGAAAACTCCAAAAATTGACCCTCCAAAAATGACCTACGAATTTCGAATCTGCAACTTCTGTCAAAATCTGGTTTTCTGGTCCAAAACCCAAACTAGGGTTTGATAGATCTTGGGGTTCTACCCAACCAAAAATTTCGATCTTGGTCTCTAAATTTTTATTTTACTGAGGAAAGCAATCCTTTGTTGAGAGAAATCCAAAATTCCACTTCTGTCAAAAGCCCTAATTTCCGCAGTAGTGACAAACCAAAAATGAAAGTGCTCAAAATCCAATTATGTTTTGATAGAAATATATGCCATATTGTTTCTGATGTATCTCTGAAATTTCGGATACTCGGGGTCTGAAAATTCATCCTGTGGTATATTGACCTGTCATCTTTCTAACCCCACAGATATGAGCTTCAATGGATTCTCCATGAGAGAGATATGCCAAGTGTCACAACATGACCTGTTGATGAAACAACATAGCAAACTTGTATGGATTGCCACGTGTCACTGTTTCAACTTCAGCCTCTGAAACTCGGATCTGTGAAACTACAGTTTGTGCCCTAACTACCAATTTTTACGGAATTCCATTTGGAGCTTCCTATACTGAGATATGACCTTTGTTCCTAGTTCACATGTTTAGGGATGCATTCTGGAAGAGCAGAAACCCTAATTTATATGAATCATATCTCACTAAGTACAACGAATATGAGGTTGATATTCAGACACAAGATACATGAACATTTCATCTTCGTCCTGTATTATTTTCAAATCTTGAACCTTCTCCAAAACTTATTTATAGCGAAAGTTCCGCGATGATTGGTTTTTACTATACCAAGCCCTAGCTTCCAATTTGTTGCAAGTGCAACAAGTGTCGTAAATGCCATACAATCCCTTCCTTCAGGATAGATATGATACCATGTTAGTTTTTCATTATTTAATTCAATATTATCTAGGATATTAACTGAGAGAACAACATGTACAGCATATCAAACACAAGAGACAAGAGACACAAAGCATTTCACTGGGGAAAACCAAGAAGGTGAAAAACCCCGCAACTTCCCTAGAGATAGAATGAGCACCAATACAAATATCACAAAGATCAAACCCCAAAAGATAGATTTCTTCAACAAATACTCCTCCTCCACTTGTGCGCACCCCTTTCTCTCAACTATGTGAGTTGGATGAGTGAGTGAATAGAATGAGAGAGTCACACTCTCTATTTATGCTTTACTTTGACTTGCCTTTTACTCTAATTGGGCCGACCTCCCTTAGGAGAGTCTAATAACCCATTACCACTTGTCACTGGTCCGACCCCACTAGGGTGGTCTAATAACCCTTTAACGCATACTGGTCCGACCCCTCTAAGGTTGTCTAATAACCCATCAAATATAAGTTATGATACTTACAATGTAACTTGCGACACTTGCAAATACAAATGACGACACTTCCAATAAGAGGAATAATACATCTCCATTGGGGATACAATAAAGTACAAATGTAATACATACAATATACAAGTGAATATCTTCCGAAGTTACAAATACATTAACACACTAGGTGCAATGCTAAGCACAAAAATAGGAGCAAAATTAGACAGAAAACTAGACGCAAACCTGGACGTAACACTCGATGCAAAATTGGGTACATAACTGGACACAATGACTAGACACAACAACAACATAAAAATTTGAAATTTACTCATAAAAGAAGAAAAGTAAAACATATTAACATGTTTATCCATAAAATTCTTATGTGTATTAATAAAAAAACAAACAAAATTAATGTGTTGCATCTTTAACATTAATGTGAATATTGAATTTTTGTTGACATGTTAAGAGATTTTTAGCAATGTGAAAAGGTTGGATACTGTAAAGGACCACTATTTTTAGTTGGAGGTGGTACAATCAATTTATTAGACACCTTTTAAATCTATTATGATGTTGAATTTCAAGTGCCATTTATGTTAGCAACTTATAGATTTATGCCTTTATTATTAGAGGGATCTCATTTTATGTATGTAATATATATAAATTTAATTAACTTATATTTAGTTAAAAAAATTGAATAACTAAATCAAGTTTGAAAGAAAATTCAATGATTCTTTTCTTTACTTTAATGTGAGTGAATATTTATAATTATCATCATTATAACATTTTACAAATACATTTTCAATTTTTTTATATTATATTTTAATAAATACATTTTTAAGATAATATTATTAGTAGTAGTAGTATGTATTTCAAAGTTAATGCAATGAACTTGGAAGGAGTGAGAGATAGGTAGAAAAAGTTTGTCAAATAGTTGTCATTTTCCATTTTACACATGTCAAAATATTCCACTTCATAAAATTAAACCTTATTAATGAAATGTGAATTTTAATTTTACCCGTCATTTTAAAGTGCATTTTTATTTTTACACATGATTAATATCTATCTTCCAAGCCCATATATATATATATATATATCCAACTGGGGATCTAGTGATGCACGATTTGCACTCAGAATTTTATCAGAGGGTAGCTGAGGTGAGCAAGGGTTTCTGATTTCAATGAGGGTTTTTGGTGGAAGCAATGGGGACATAGGGAGGGAGGTCTAGCCTCTCTATTGAGAAGAACCAAGGTGAACAGAGTAGTGCTGCGGAAAAGAACCATAGGTAGGAGCGTGGGAAGGACGGAAGGAAGGATATTGGAGATCAAGATCGGCAAGGGGCCGGATGTAGGCAGGGAAACTATATACCCAAATCTGCAGATATCTCGTCTTTACAGATCCGATTCGACAAACTGTAAGAACGAGTAGAACAATGGAAGGAGAAGGCCCTAATCGGGAAGTTTGTTGGGATTTGGCCAAAGGAGAAGGATCTTCTCAGATGGGTTAAAGTGACATGCAACCCTAAGGGTCATTATGACCTTTAGCTGGGGTCAAAAGGTCTTTTCACAATCATCTTCTTTAATCAGGAGGATCTAGTGATGCACGATTTGCACTCAGAATTTTATCAGAGGGTAGCTGAGGCGAGCAAGGGTTTCTGATTTCAATGAGGGTTTTTGGTGGAAGCAATGGGAACACAGGGAGGGAGGTCTAGCCTCTCTATTGAGAAGAACCAAGGTGAACAGAGCAGTGGGGCGGAAAAGAACCATAGGTAGGAGCGTGGGAAGGACGGAAGGAAGGATATTGGAGATCAAGATCGGCAAGGGGCTGGATGCAGGCAGGGAGGCTATATACCCAAATCTGCAGATATCTCGTCTTTACAGATTCGATTCGACAAACTGTAAGAATGAGTAGAACAATGGAAGGAGAAGGCCCTAATCGGAAAGTTTGTTGGGATTTGGCCAAAGGAGAAGGATCTTCTCAAATGGGTTAAAGTGACATGCAACCCTAAGGGTCATTATGACCTTCAGCTGGGGTCAAAAGGTCTTTTCACAATCATCTTCTTTAATCAGGAGGATCAGGATGGGATCATGGAAGGAGGGCCATATTTCTTTTTCTTGGAAGAGATCTACCCAATACCTTGGAAGGAGAGGTTCAACCTGGAAAAAGAGGACATGAGTGTGGCTCCGGTATGGATCTAGATTTATTCATTTCCCTACGAGTACTGGGAGCCAGAAATCCTGCAAGATATAGGGAATTCCCTGGGTGAATTTTTGAAATTTTTGGAGCAAACCAAACAATGGAGATACACGTCATTTGCTCAGATCTGTGTTTATATGAACCTATCTCGGGAACTTCCAGAGGCCATCAATCTTAAATGGGATGATGAAGATTGGGTCTAGCCGGTGGATTATGAGAATTTACCATTTAGGTGTAGACAATGCCATGAATGTAGTCATTTCAGCGGGAATTTCCCACAGAATACCCCAACTCCACCCCCTAATCTGCCTCAATATAAAGGGAGTGATACTGGGGGTTTTAACTAGGTTGGATAAAGACAACGAAAAGGGAGGAGAAGTGCCAATTAGATGCAAAATTGATCGACTACTGAAACAAGGGTTGCAACCATAAATAATTTTGAAACCCTAAAGTCGATGGCAGAGGATCTGGAAGGTCAAGCCAGGAACAATTTGAAGGGCGATACTCTAAATATAAAATTACTCCTAGAAGGTTCCCATACGATACCGGAAAATCAAGAAGAAACAACAAAGGCTATGGAGGATGATCAATTGGATGGATCAGAGGATATGGATCTAGGTGAGCTAGATATGGACGAAATAGAAAAGCAATGTAACAAAAAAGGGAAGGGATATGTCCAAAGAAGGTGGGTCAAGCTTCTAAAAGAAGCCATATTGAAGACAAAGGCCACTCCTTAGCTAGGAGTCACCACGGATCCCCAAAAGGGAAGCAAAAGGAGGTAGCTAGAAGAAGGGCAACAGAGAGGAAGGAAGACAAATAAGTAGAGAATTGCAAAGGTTGGAATAAAATTAGTGGAATCAGGCCAATATCCAATGATTAGGGCATCCTTTTTTGAAATTAACAAGGTTCCTCAATGAAGGTGATAACATGGAACATCCGTGGGGTGAGCCACCCCCGCAAAATGTGAACGGAGAAGTCGATGATAGTTTTTTTGTAAGAAACAAAATGTGGAACATATGTAATGAAGGAGATAGGTCAGAAAGTTTGGAAGGAATGTGAAACAATGGAAATTTATACTAAAGAAACGATAGTAGGTTTGTCAATTTTATGGCATCCAGAAGAAGTGAATCTCACGAAATTTTGGGCCACAAAAGGCCTTCTTTCTACTAATTTCCAGATGTCTAATACTCAAGTCAAGGGGATTCTTACAAATGCATATGGCCCAAGAATCTACCCACAAAAGAACTCCTTTATGAAAGCTCTTTTATGGGCAGGGAATTGGTTAGGGGATAAGAATTGGATCCTAGGAGGGGACTTCAACCTAATTACCTCCCTGGGAGAGAAAAAAGGAAGTAGGCAAAATTTGGGAGATGCAAATGAGGCTTTCAAATAATTTATTGAGGAAAATAATCTGGTTAATGTGGAAACGGGGAATGGATGGATTACATGGCACAACAAAACAGGAGGTGAGTACCATCTAACCTCTTGTTTAGATAGATTTGTGGCATCGGAGGGTAGATTCCATGGGGGAGGTGATGTGATAGCTCTAGTCTTACCCTCGGCTAGCTCGGATCATTGGCATGTTTTCCTGAGATGGGACGAGTGGGGTCCCTCGCACAGGAATCATTTATGTTTTGAGCAGTTTTGAATGGAACACAAGGATTTCAAATCATTGGTTGATACATGGTGGAAGAACATGATCCCTCCCAAGGGAACCAGGATGTACCAATTTTAGCAGAAACTTAAGATGTTGAAGGCTAAGATCTATACCTGGAATAGAGAGTAATTTGGAAACATTTTGAGGATAAAAAGCAATTGACATAACAAATGGAGGAAATCCAACGAATAGGTATGGGTGAAATCTATGATGAGGAGCTAAAACAAAATGAGAAATCCACCCTTGATCAAATCCATGCCCGGGAGCATCAGGAGGACATCCATTGGCAACAAAAGTCCAGGAACCAAGGCTTCAGGAAGGTGAATGCAACACTAAGTTTTTTCATCATTTAGTCATCCGTAATAGGTAGAAAAATAAAAATCCATAGATTGAACACAAAGGCTGGTCCTTATGTAGAAAATTAGGAGGATATGCAAGAAGAACTGGTTAATTATTTTGGATACATAATGGCAGATGATAGGGTTGATAGGTCTGGGGACATTGCAAACATTACTCAACAGATTCCATCTTTGGTCACCTCTTGTCAGAATGAGCTCCTGAATAAACTAGTTGAGATGACAGAGGTCGAAGAGGCGGTCGACCAGATGGTTGAAGGGAAAGATCTAGGTCTTGATGGTTTTACTACAAACTTCTTTCATCACTTTTGGTATCTTATCAAGTAAGAATTCTGGAGGATCGTGGAGGACTCACGGAAAGCCAAAGGGTTGTTGAAGCCGTTCAATGCTACATTTTTTACCCTCATTCCCAAGAGTGAGGGGGCGGATTCTCCAGGTAAATTTAGACCCATAGCTCTGTGCAATGTTATCTATAAAATCATTACAAAGTTTATTGCCAATAAACTAAAACCCATCCTCTCATATCTGATTTCTCTGGAGCAATTGGGTTTTGTGGAGGGGAGATAGATCTTGGATGGTGTGATTATGGTCCATGAGGTGATACATTCTTTAAATATTACCAAGAAACCGGGTATGCTCCTTAAGCTAGACATTTCAAAAGCATATGATAAGTTGAGCTGGAAATTTATGAGAGCAACTCTTAAATCATTTGGGTTCAATAAAAAATGGATTGAATGGATTATGAATATGACCTCAATTGCATCTTTTTCCATTTTTCTAAATGGGTCTCCTACCAAAAATTTTATCCCCTCCAGAGGTATTCGGTAGGGGGACCCTTTATATCCCGTTCTGTTTATCATTATGGTAGAAGGACGTAGTAGAAATATCAAGGCTATGACTGCAAGAGAGGAGATCAAAGGTCTAAGGCTCCACCCAAGATTTGACATGAAAACTCATCAACAATTTTTCGATGACACGATGATTATGGGCCACCCATCGATCCAAGAGGCCAACGCTTTTAAGAAATGTTTGACTTCCTTTGCTAAGGCTTCAGGTCTTGATATCAACAGAGAAAATTCACAAGTGTTTTTATTCAACACCTCCAGGATTGCTCAAAGGAATATAACTCACATATTGCGCTTCCAGGGAAGCTCCCTTCCATCCAAATATCTTGGTGCTACTCTGGTGGAGGGAGTTATTAGGAAAGTGTCGTGGGAAGATTTGTTGGACCGCATGAGAACAAGACTATCTAGCTGGACTTTGAGGTCTCTCAATCTAGTTAGTATATTTATTTTAATTAAATTAGGCCTGAAAGCGATGCCCATATGCATTTTCTCTGTGATGGCAGCTCCAAAGAATATCCTTAAAGAGATAAGAAGTATCCAAAAAAAAATTTGTGAGGAGGAAACGATGATAAGAGAAAATGGGTGTTTTTCAGCTGGGATAAGATATGCCAACCTAAATCCCAAGGAGGCCTGGAGCTTAAAGATCCAAAGAAAAACAATGAAGTCTTAAGGGGGGAATATGGTGGGGATGGGTCACACATCCTCAGAACCATGGGAAAAGATGTGGCATACTAAATATGTCCCAAACTGACCGAAGAAGGACATGGTTAGATATAATGAGGAAAAACAAGGGTCGCATATCTTCCAGACGACCTTTCACAGCAGGACTATAATTAAGGATCACAATTTTTGGGAAGTTAGAGACAAGGAGTCGAGGAATTTCTGGAGGACTCCTGGAAGCATATTCCTAAGATTTCTGCCCAAGACAACATGGAAACAAGCCAAGATAGATATAGGGCTCTAGGTCTGACAAAGGTTAGTCGATTCTAGAAACCTGCTATTGGGGAAGGGGAATTCCATGAAAGGCACCCGCCTGAATGGTGGCTCCAGAGAGTTCATAAAGAAGAATGGCCTTGGATTTGTGACAATATTCAGGGAAGATGTATTAGAATCCAAGATGGCCTAGAAAAATTGCGATGGGGTTACTCGTAAAAAATTTCCTTTAATACTAATGAATCCTATGATCTATGGGCTAACAATCGGAATGAACAATAGGATGAACTTTGGAAAAAAGTGTGGCAGATGAATCCATGGCCGAAGGTTGCTACTTTTATATGGCTCGTCATCTATTGGAGGATCCTGATCGGAGAGAACCTTAGAAAATGTGGGGAGGTTGGCCCATTGCAGTGTCCCCTTTACCAGCATGATGAGGAAACGATGGATCATTTACTTGACTCATGCCCCTTTTCTTCAAAATTTTGGGGTAAAGGTGCATATTTTTTCAGACGATCAGGCCACGTAAGAGGGAGTCCTGATCAAACAATCAGAAATTGGGATCTGATGGATTTTCAAAACACCATAGTGAATTATATTTGGCTTTATTTTCTAGGGTTCCTAATGTGGGAAATTTGGAAAGAGAGGAACCACTAGATCTTCCAGGATGTGAACACCCCTCCTAATTAGTTGTGGGAGAGGATTGAAACCCATATTCAGGAAACCATCAGCATCACCCAATGGGATGATAAGGACTTGGAGGTAGGAGATTGTGAGAAAAGAATTCTCACAGAGTGGGGTATAAGTGCTTCCAATCAAGGCTACATTCGAAAACATATACTGTGGGTCTCACCCGCTAGCCTGAATCACCGGGATCCTCCTCCAATTAGATCCTTTAAACTTGACGGGGCATCCAAGGTGAATCCTAGATATGCAGGTTTTGGGGGTATTGTGAGGAACTCAAGTCTGTTTTGGATACATTGGGAGGAGACAAATACCGCAACAGAGATGGAAGGTATTCTCCTTGGTTTGAACCTCGTTAGGTGCCATGGATTGGAGCCTACAATCATTGAGGAAGACTCCAGCATTATCATCTAGATAGAAAGAAGTCTTCAAAATGGGAAAAAAATTTCCAAGGGGGTGAAATTTTGGAGGCTTGCTCACAGGGTGGAAAAGCTGGCCACCGTGCTTAGAAATCCCCACACATGGACATTTGGCCACGTCAAATGAAATGGGAATAAGGTGGCTCACTTGCTGGAAAATGTGGGTAAGTCTAGGAAGCAAAGATACTGCGAAGGACAATTGGCAGACTTTAGGAACCAGGAGTGGGCCTCCCAATGCACTGAGTTTGCGTTGAAGGACACTAGCTCATCGTCGGGGGGTGGTACTGACACGAGGAGCTATGATGAGGTCCACAACAAGACCAGACGCGACAATTTCGACAATCACTCAAAACGAAGATAGCCCATCGCGAAGGAAAGGAAAAGGTACGGGTCGATTTAACCCTCGCGTGAATGAACTATTAAGGACCACTGCAAATGATGATGAAAAAGGAGTACTACCAGACTCTCGTGCAGTGGGTGACATCTGGAAATCTACGACAAGATCTACTCATGATGAATGAGGTGATCATGTGAATGGATGATAGTTATGGAGTTATAATGGTGGCATGTACAGGAGTAAAGGGGGAATGTGCTATAAGAAAGAGGGAAAGGTTCACGCTTTTCTGCAATTGCCCTATATTTCATCTTTTGTTTAAGTTTAGGTGGGGATCTTATAGGAGAAAGGACAGTCAGGCCATTAGTTGTTTATTTTGGAATGAAATAATGGCTCCCTATGGGAAAAAAACGCACAGAAAGAAGAGTGCCAAGAAGAAAGGTAAAGCTCCATGGGTCAAGAGGGGGTAGAGTAAAACCTATGAGGACACTCATTTATTTAGGGATAGAATCCCACAGGACATAAGGGAATAAATTGAGAAAGTGGAGAGGGGCCTGTGGGAGCAGGTCAAAGATTTTTCCCCAGAAAAATTGAAACAAGAGGTGGTTGAGTGGGTCCTTGACCTAGGTTCAAATGAGGGTCATCTCGTGGCTTATGATAGGATTATGGCCACCTTCTTGGTCACGAAAGGGCTCATCTCGTGTATCCTCGTGGAGAGAGAGAATAAGGCTTCTAGTGACGAGGAACCCACCTGTGCCTCGAAAGAACATAATTGGGACTACAGGCTCATGCATCGAAAAATCAATCTCATTGTTGGTAAAATGGGCATTCAACTCTATCCGACCCCTACCTTGGTTCCTGATGTGGGTTGCTTGAGTGCTCAGGATCCTTTGTGGAGCATGGATGCTCGGTATACGAAGGTGGTCGCTGCTAATGGTTCTAGTCCCAGTGCAGGTCGTGCGTATTTCCCACTCCATCCTTCTTGGTCAAAGTCGATCAAAGATATTTGATAGGGTCCACGGACTTTGTGTCTAGTGCGGGTAGCATTTTTGTCTCTGTTTCTCTTGGTTTGTAGTCATGTGTATGGGCGTTTGGATTTAAAGCGGATGTATAAGTTCCTCGGTCTTTTAATTTGTCCGTGTCATTTTGTTATAGTAGTTGATAAGTGGTCAATTATAGAAGGGATGAATAGTTTTTACAGTTCCTTTTTTATAATGTATAAGATGGATCTCCGTAATGGCAGTATGGGATGATTATAAGTCTTGTGGTTTCTTCCACATATGGAACATTATGAAGGGTTGGGAAGAGATTATCTGGCAGTCGACGTGTCTACATACATGCAAGGCCATCTATTTTGAAGCCATGTATTTTCTCGGATGATATAATATAATGTTGTATTTAATATATATATATATATATATATATATATATATATCATCTATTACTATTACTAATTAGTTATTAGTAATTAAATGTGAGTGTATTCTCTTTATATTTTTTTTTGTAATATGGAATTTTTGTTTTTGTTTTCTTAACTTGTTATAAACTTAGCTCATGGTTTTTTGGGCCATGGTATTTGGTAGCCTATGGTAATTACTCATTGTATTGTTTGTGACCAAGCATTCTTTGTCTAATGTGTACTTGGTTTTTTTTGGTTGAAAAAAACTTGATTAACATAAAGTAAACTATATAATAATATAAGATAGGCAAACAAATCATAATCATCAAATATTTATGCCACTTCAAAAATAGAAATTTGATCTTTAATAGTATATAATATAATGTAGGCAAACAAATGATAGTCATTGAAATTTGTGAACTTAATTGAAAAAAAAGCTTTAAATATATTTTTTTATTAATGAATATGTAATTTAATTGTAATATAAAGTATTAATTAATTATTATTTACATATGATAACATAAACTAGTATAATTCCGTATTAGATTGGAGAAATGATTATAAACACACTTAAGGACAAAGTAAATTTTGAAAATTAATTTAAAAAAATTAAAATTTAATTATTTAAATACTATAAAATATAAATAACATTCAATTTCATTACATTTAAAATATATTATTATATATTTGATTAAAATTATTACTATATTTTTTTTATAATTTTTTTTCCATTGAATTTTTTAATTACATATTTTTTTTTTATCAAATATTATTTATATCTTTATTCGTACTAAAACTATACTACTCTGATATAACATACAATGTCATTAATATTCTTATGTTTAGTATGGAAAGTTGCTGAATCTTAATCACTGTACTACCAACGTAATGTAATATTGCAGCACTAAATGCATAGATGTTACATGCATATGGACTACCTAATAGTTATTCATTTAAATTAATTTTTCACAGAATGGTTTACGTACCGTTAATTGTTTTATTGGCAGTGATTGTTGCCAGCTTTTTGGCAACAGCTAAACTTTAATGCTCTGATTAACGAGGCTTTCAAAACTTTTAATGCTCTGAATAAAAGAAGTCATCACGTGGGGTAGGGTAATATTATTAATTTAACTATATCTGGTAACCCCGTCAGATTCTTAAAACTATATTACTATGATATAACATACAATGTCATTATGGAGGTTAATATGGAGGCGGATATGCTTTCCAAGCGGGCTCTTACTTCTCAAGCTGGGGTCATTATGTGGCAGGAGCTCACGGCTTATATCATTTGCATTGGACTTGAGGCTTCTTGTCTTTACTTTTTCTCATTTTGATTATACTGTATTTTGCGGTCTTCTAAACCTTGACTAGTAGTTCTATGTGCAGATTCTTGAAGGTATAGGGTCCAACTACTTGTTGGGCGTATATCCATACTTACCATTTCTTGCTGCACTTATTACAGCCTCTTATTGATGCTGTTCGGTATTTATAGTATAGTTGATACTTGTTTATGATGCACTTGGTGGCAGACCTTTGAGGATCTCTGTATATGAGTCTTATTATTTATTTTGGTTTGTATATTTATGCTCGGATGACTGTTGAGTACGTTTCTACTTCAGATTATATTTCTGGTCTGGGCTATGGATGATCTAAGGGCATATGGCTCTATTTATTTTGGACTATACGGTTATGGCTGATGACACTTTTCTGTCACTTGATGACATATGACTCTATCTGATAAGAATTATGTAATGGCTTTATTTACTATTTCGCACATTAATAATAAGTTGAATTTTTCTGTAAAAACAAAAATGTCATTAAAATTCTTATGTTTATGGAAAGTTGGTGAATCTTAACCACTGTAATACCAACATAATGTAATATTGCAGCACTAAATGCATAGATGTTACATGCATATGGACTACCTAATAGTTATTCATTTAAATTAATTTTTCACAGAATGGTTTACGTACCGTTAATTGTTTTATTGGCAGTGATTGTTGCCAGCTTTTTGGCAACAGCTAAACTTTAATGCTCTGATTAACGAGGCTTTCAAAACTTTTAATGCTCTGAATAAAAGAAGTCATCACGTGGGGTAGGGTAATATTATTAATTTAACTCAGCTGACGTTACATTACCCTGTAGGTTATATTGGATATCATTAATGCTCATGTTTTGCCTTCTGCTAGGGATTGTTGGTAAGTCATAATCATGAAGGGATAAAGTTTATACATTTCTTTCACAGGTTCAGGTAAGGTATGTAAAATTATTAGTTTACTGGAGTTTTCTTGTTTTACAAACAAAGACTTTCCTTTACCAATTTGGTGTTTTAATCGATCTTGATTTAAAAAAAAAAGATTATCTCTAATATCTTTTATATATGACTTAAATAGTTGTAAATTAAAAAATATATAATTTAATTTATACCATTTTTTTATAAATGTATGTGTAATTTTCATATTATCTAGTGGGATATTTGGAAATCTTGGAATTATGTTAAAGGAAAATCACTTTGAAAATCCTGGAATTATGTTAAAAGAAAATCATCAATATTTTTGTTAATTGCATAAAAATACTATTTATATAATAAATATTTCTATGTGAAGAAAAGTATAAAAGTTAGATAGTTCAATGATCTTTCTATTTCTTCCTATGTTATGAGCTACTTTGATGGTGAGGCTCATAATGAAGCTCCCGGTACAAATATATTTGCAGCCAGTGAAATGAGGTGCTCTACAACCCACTATGGGAGAGATCCTCTCGTTATAAAAAAAATAAAATAATTACAAAAATTCATGTTGGCTCATAAAATAAAAAATTATGGAAAATATTTATAAAAAAAATCCATGTTGGTTCATAAAATAAAATATTATGAAAAGTAATTAAAAAATAGATGTTAGTTTATAAAATAAAAACTTAAAACTTAAACGAGGATCTATCAATCAAGAAAGATCAAATTTCTTGAGTTTAAATTAAAAAAAAGAAATACACCTCAAGAAATTGGATCCCTCTACGAGTTTAAGATGGATCTATGCTGGTATTGCACCTAGTGAAATGAGGTGCTCTACAGCCCAGTATGGGAGAGATCCTCTAACATAACTTTAGTAACAAAATAATTAAAAAAATTCATGCAGGCTTATAAAATAAAAAATTATGGAAAATATTTTTAAAAAAAATCCATGTTGGTTCGTCAAATAAAATATTATGAAAAGTAATTAAAAAATAGATGTTCGTTTATAAAATAAAAACTTAAAACTTAAACCCGGATCTATATCAATCAAGAAAGATCAAATTTCTTGAGTTTAAATTTAAAAAAAAAAATACACCTCAAGAAATTGGATCCCTCTCGGTTTGATAGATACGAGTTTAAGATAGATCTATGCTAGTTAAAGATCAATGAGGACAAATATATTATTAAAAATCAATAAAGACCATTCACAATGTAGTTGAATTGTGGCTTTGGTGCAAATATATTATTAAAGATCAATGGAAATAAATATATTATTAAAAATCAATGAGGACCATTCACACTGCAAATGAATTGTGGCTTCCGCTCCAACACTAAAGCAGAACTACTGCCTCTATGGAGACTTCTTCAATTTGCTTACATAAATAGCATTGCTTCAATCCCGTGTCTATGGAGCTATGGAGACTTCTTCAATTTGCTTACATAAATGGCATTGCTTCAATCCCGTGTCTATGGAGCAATGGTGTTGTAGAATCAAAACTGTTATTGCTACCTTTGGAGATATCAATATTTGTCATTTTTTAAAGAATTCAACATAGCTGGAGATGAACTATGGAAAAAAGCCATTGGGAACCTGTGGGTACTCTATTTTTGAAAAATATGTGAAAAGTTCTCTCTTTACATTTAAAGATCTGTTTACTTTTTCTCCTCGTCTGTCTATCTATGTTTAATGTTAGGATGACTTCTATTTGATGTCTCATCTTTTCAGTTGTGGGGGCTTAACAGTTTGCAGGTTGAGAGTAACAAAACTTATTATACTTAATAGGGACTGTTATGTTTTGTGTAACTATCCCTTAGATAGTCTGGTACTGATAAGTTACTATCGTACTGAACATATATTGATTGACCACAGGATAGACAGCTTAGTGTTCTGCTATGGGCAATTGATGATGATTTTTTGCAATAATACACCACATGTAAAACTATAAATATAACTGTCTCGTCACAGTAGGCGAAGGAGAGGAACTATACCTCGTTGAAAATTTTCGGCCGCGGTCAGGGAGCCATTTGAGTGCCAGTTATCACACTCCTCTCCCAGTCTTCTTGTTGTTCCATGTACTTTGGTTTCAGTTGGAAAAATGACCAAATTTGCACTTCTATGGAGTTCCATGAAAATGTTGCTGTGTTGGTATTGTTGTTCCATGTACTTTGGTTGGTTTCAGTTGGTATTGTTGTTCCATGTACTTTGGTTTCAAGTTGAACGTAGATATGCAATATCATAATTATAAATAATATTGGATCAATGTACTGAAATGCCATTTTAGTAATAATTTATGTTCCCAGCATTAAGAAAATTAGTGAAGTCATGACCACTGTAATATTGCAGCATTAAATGCATATATGTTACATGTATATTGACTACCTAGTAGTTATTCATTTAAATTATTTTTTTATAGAATGGTTTATGTACCATTAATTGTTTTATTGGAAGTCATAGTTGACAACTTTTTGGCAACAGCTAAACTTTAATGCACTGATTAACGGGGCTTTCAATCCACGTCCTCCACCTGCCAAAGTGTTCTTAGTGCGGCGAGGGAAGGCTATGGATAATTCGCGGTTTACTGGTTTCATATGTAGGGCCCTGGGGGCACTGGCAATCAAACACCTAGCTAGGGAAAGGAAGGAATAAAAGTAGTCATCACGTAGGGTCATATTATTAATTTAACTATATCTGGTCACCTGGTCAGACTCTTGGCAGTGCGATACCTATCCATTTGCATCCAGTAATTATAACACTCAGCTGACGTTACATTAACCTGTAGGTCTTATTATATTGGATATCATTAATGCTCCTGTTTTGCTCCTAAGAATTATATTGCTTAAACATCAGTATACTTGCAGTATTTCCTCAATTTGTGTAAACAATTACTTAGATTGCTTAGCCATTATTAATGTTGCAGTATTTCCTCAATTTGTGTAAACAATTACGTAGATTGTTTAGCCATTATTAATGTTGAAATGCTAATGCAAGTTTGCGATATTTACATAGCAACGGGTAGCCATGGGGATTGCATTATTCTAAAATTCACTACCCTTTCTTGGGCGGGGATAATGACATACTTTAGCTAATTATCGAACATCTTCACATTTTGATACACTAATCTCGTTAAGCCTTATATTAATTATATTAATTGATGTTTTGTTTTCTCTCTCAATAGATTTTTGCTTCATTTGCGAGGATTGATATTTTAAGTTTTTTAATATGAAGAAAATATTAAGTTGTTTTATATGTTGTAATTTAATTAAAGAAATTAATGGAAATTGATGATTGGTATTTTAAGCTTTTTAGTATGTAAGATACATTCATTGAAGGCATTTTAAAGGCTTATAATTGCTTATAATTCATTTTCTGGTGGTTTGTGTATGATATTATAAATATTTGGTTTCACAATGAATTTGTGCATTGTGTTATGTACATATTTTTGGTGTAATAGGTTTGGATATCATATATTTTAATTTTAGTTGACTTGATCAAAGTTGATGATGATATTATCACTATTATCTTGTAACTTTATATATATTGAGAATTGTCAATGTTTTTTTTTATGAAGAATTACTATGTATAATGATATTAGTACTTTTGAATGGATACTGTGAATTTCCCAAAGTTATTCAAAAATGTTTTGCTATAAATTTGAATTTTTAATGATATTTGAAAACTTTCATATATTTTGCCATTTAATTGAAATCAATCAAATAAACAAATAAAGGGGGTAATAAATTGGAAGAAAAGTAAATTTAAATAGGAAGCCAAATGTGGCACTAAAGTGGAAGCATACTTGGCACAAAACTATAAGCAAAATTATGTGCTAAAGAGGAATGGAAATGTGGTGTTAACGTGGATGCAAATATTGGAGTAAATGTAGAAGCATCATTGGACGCAAAACTAGGCGCACAACTAAATGCAAAAATTGGATGCAAAACATATGTCAAATTGGACAACAAATAGAACACAAAAGTGGATGCATGATTAGATACAACACTAGATGCAAAATTGGATGCAAAACAGGATGCAAAAGTGGATGTCACACTAGATGCAAAAGTGGATGCAACACTAAATGTAAAAGTGGATGTCACACTAGATGCAAAAGTGGATGCGACACTGGATGCAAAAAGAGATGGAACACTAGATAGAAAAACAAGGCGCAAAAATGGTCACCATACTAGATTCAAAACAGGGTGCAAAACTAGATGAAAAACGGATTGCAAAATTGGATGCAACACTAGATGCAAAACAGGTTACATAACTGGGCATGGCACTAGCTGCAACACTAAGTGCAAAACTAGGAGCAAAATTAGACAGAAAACTAAAGACAAACCTGGATGTAACAGTGAACCCAAACTTGGGTACATAATTGGACACAATGACTAGACACAATTTTTTTTTTTTTTTAAAGTTTACCCATAAAAAAGAAAAGTAAAACATATTAACATGTTTATCTATAAAATTCTTATTTTTATTAATAGAAAAACAAACAAAATTAATGTGTTGCATCTTTAACATTAATGTGAATATTGTTTTTTTTGTTGATATGTTATGAAATTTTTAGCAATGTGAAAAGGTTGGATATTGTAAACACAGGGGGTTCACTAGCGAGGCAATATCATATCACGTACATTCATATTGGGGGTTTGAATACTCTTAAAAAGCTCAAAAATATATTGCCATGTATTAAGGGGTCAATGGGGGTTTTTAATTTGACATAGTAATATAAATATTGGGGGTTATTTTATTTGGGTGGGTTGAGGAATCCTCCAAATCGTGGGATGGATTCATACCTCCAAATCATGGGCTCAATTCATACCCACCTAAGACTTAAGGAACCTCTATTTTCATTTGATATTACTTATATTCCTAAGTTCTGCATAAATTTGATAATAGTGTAGCAATGATAATATCACTGGAAGTCTTTTTGGATTATTGGCCTTGAGCGATACTCATTTAATAGCTTATTTAGGATTGGTTTGAAATGATGTTATGTTGTTTTTCATCTTTAAGTTAAGAGATGTAGCTAACTGAGAGTTCCAGAGTTGAACACTTGTATTGTATTTTTTGTAGCCATTTGAGTAAAAGATCTAACTCTTCATTTTTTAGGTTGGGGTTTAGGTGTGTATCAAGATTCAATCAAACCTTGATCCATGAAAACCAATAAAAATGAGATCAATCTTTCTTGGCTCACTCGAACCAAGAAAATTTAGATCAATCTTTTTTGACTAATTATTTCTTTCAACTTTTTCTATTCTTCTTTAACATTTTCACATTTCCAGTTAGGAATAGTTGTTAGATTGAGTTATATTTGGCACACTCATAATTATAATTTCAATTCTTATATGCAAGGCATTTGTCTTAATTTATTGTATTGGCATTGGCATGAACATAGGTGAAAATATAAATCCTTATTTACATACCCTATGTGTTATCGTTACCATGAAATGGTATCATATAAGTTTCACCGCATGTGTATCTTTATAACTATTACATGCTTGAAAACTAACAATGGATATTTTTCCCTATCCTGTAAATATAAACAAAAAATAAAAACAATATATAACCTAAGAAAAGGTAACTATTGCAAGAATGAATGTAGAGGAAGTGGAGGAAATCCATTATATTGCATCTTGCAAATGACCCAAATCCAAGCGATGCACATGATAAAATGGTGTTATTGGAAAGTAAGAGGAATTTTGCTATGTTCATTTGGGTTCAAACAGTAATGATGCTTGTTTTGATAGGAAGGTAGGGGAGTCCATCCACGAAAGGGTTTCAATTTTGCATTTTTATGGAGTTTAATTTATTAAGCTTATAGAAAACATGAGCTCTCTATGGATATACTTATATTTACATGATATAAAACTGGTAGATTGGAAGGTTGTGGTATGAAACATCTGCAATTCTCATATTTTCTAAGCATTGCACTAACTATTGGACTATCATCCTTTTACATTCTTTGTTATGTTGATATCTTGACTGGATTTCCTTTTGTTCATTTTTCCTTCCCAGTACTATTTTTTTGGGTCTTCCACTATCCATCGCTACAAATTGATCAATCACCCCTGCAATCCTAGTGGGATCATTATTAGCATTATACTATTATTTTATTTAGCATCATGTTTGCTTATACTAAGATGTGTTAGGGATCCTGTTTGTTACAAATTGATAATATGATATGAAGGGGGTATTAAAATGGGTTGATAAAGGTGGATACATACAATATATGGTGAAAATAAGGGTTTTCTTAATTGGAAAGGAATATTGGGAGGGGGTTTCAACAATAAAATTTTAGGATGAATTTTCCAATATTTAATGAAATTAGGGATATTCTTTAATATCATGTGAACGATCGTGCTATGTAACAAGTTCACTGAGTGAACCCCCCGTGACTGTAAAGGACCACTTCTTTTAGTTAGAGGCGGTATCAATTTATTAGACACCTTTTAAATCTATTATGACGTTGAATTTCAAGTGCCATTTATGTTAACAACTTATAGATTTATGCATTTATTATTAGAGGGATTTTATAAAATTTATGTATGTAATATATATAAATTTAATTAAAAAGATTGAATAAATAAATAAAATTTTAAAGAAAAATCAATGATTCTTTACTTTAGAGTGAATATTCATAATTATCATCATTATAACATTTTACAAATACATTTTCCAAATTTTTATATTATATATATATTATATTTTAATAAATATATTTTTAAGACGACATTATTATTAGTAGTAGTAGGTGTTTCAAAGTTAATAGTATGAACTTGGAAGGAGTGAGAGGTAGGTAGAAAAAGTTTGTCAAATAGTTGTCATTTTTCATTTTAAACGTGTCAAAATACTTCACTTCATAAAATTAAACCTTATTAATGAAATGTGAATTTTAATTTTACTAGTCATTTTAGAGTGCATTTTTATTTTTACACATCATTAATATCATAATCACAAGCCCATTTATGAAGTGGAGTATTTTGACATGTTTAAAATGGAAAATGACAACTATTTGACAAACTTTTTCTACCTAACTCCCACTCCTTCCAAGTTCATGCTATATGGGCTTGGGATATAGATATTAATGATGTGTGTGTGTGTATATGTGTGTATGTGTATCATCTACTACTATTACTAATTAGTTATTAGTAATTAAATGTGTGTGTATTCTCTTTATATTTCTATTTGTAATATGTAAATTTTTATTTTGTTGTCTCCCCTTGTGAAGTAAACTTGACTTGCTCATGGTTTTTTGGGCCCATGGTATCTAGTGGCCGGTGGCAATTGCCCATTGTATTGATGGTGACGAAGGCTTCTTTGTCTTATGTGTGCTTGGTTTTTTTTATTAAAAAAAAACTTTTATTAACATAAAGTAAACTATATAATAATATAATATAGGCAAACAAATCATAATCATCAAATATTTATGCCACTTCAAAAACATAAATTTAAGCTTTAACGGTATATAATATAGTGTAGGAAAACAAATGGTATTCATTAAAATTTGTGAGCTTAATTTAAAAAATCTTTAAATATATACAAAATTCTTAACGAACTATGTAATTACGCCGTAGGCGTTTCACCATGGAGGTCCATAGCCTCCACTTCGGCTAGATTCCTCACTCATGGAGCGAATGGAATCTTCCCACGTGGATGGTTGTGCTTCACCGTCGTTGTAGTAACGCTAACTGGAAATACTCCAAAAATGCTTCATTACGCGGATGCTTATTTCAAAATGCTTCATTAACAAAATCTGTCGTGGGTGGCTTATTTTCTTGAGGATTTTCTTCGATTCAATGGATTTCTCCCCTTTGGTTCATGCCAGCTGCCAAACCCTCTCTGAATTCCCAATTTTTGGAACCTCGTAGACCAGAAAATGGTGTGCCAATGATCCCGAAAGGGCCCAAAACAGTCAAATATCTCTCGCACAACGACGTAGTTCGTCTAATAATCAAAGAACGTGACCTTCAGAAATCGCTGGACATCTTCAACAATGCCGCAAAACAGCAAGGGTTTTACCACAACTATACGGCCTACAATACCCTCATCGAAAAACTTGGCGGAGCCAAGAAATTCAAAGCCGTTGAAGGGCTTCTGAAATAGATGTTGATAGTGGGCTGCAAGTGCCATGAGAGTCTCTTCACGATAGGCAGAAACAAACTTGCCTTAGGCCACGAGATGTCGATAGAGCCAAATGGTTCCGTCGTTGCGGAAAAGATAGGCGGACTTGCACTCCTTTGCTGAAAGAGAACCCAAGTTTGCTCGCTGTGGAAAGGCACGAAAGCGTAAGGTGGGATATTTAACCGAGTTTTATCCGTTGTTGCGGAAAAGATAAGCAAATTTATCCAGGGCTGCAGGTGATTTAGGTGAGTTTTATCCGCCATTGCGGAAAAGATAGGCGGACTTGCCCTTTTGCAGAAGAGTTGATTGGAAATGTCCGTCGTTGCGGAAAAAATAGGCGAGTTCCTCCGAGCATGTGATCTCTATTGATCTATTCATATAAATTCGCAATGGATTCTTCATAACATGTGCCGCATCAATGGGTGTGAAACTTGCAAGCGTTGGTTGGTAAAATGGTATTAAAAATCTGTGAATTGGTTGAAATTTTTATGGAGGTAGATTGGATTGGGCAAGAATATGGAGTAAATGCGTAGATTATATACAAATCTCTGTATTTCTTGCATAGATAATAACAGTAAATCGATTTAGATAGTATCGAGAGTTTACAGCCGGAATTCTTTCATGGTATCTCGATAGATATTTCTTGGTCTATTCAATACAACATTCTTCTTGTTGCTCAACACTAGGAGCTTCAGCCGATTAAGTAAATGGTGGGACGGAGCCACGATCTCGTCAATTTCTCTAGAGTTCGAAGAGTTTATAAAACGAAATCAAAATTTAGAAATTACGTCAAGTGCTGAAGCCCTACATCACCAAATCAGCAAGCAGAAACCACAAAATAAGAAGTTTGACGCGATTACAAATTTAAAAAGCATTTTAACCACAAAATAAGAATTTTGACGTGATTACAAATTTAAAAAGCATTTTAATACTGTAATGATCTAAATGCATTTTAATACCGCAAATGGAACTTGAAAGAAATAATTTTTTGAAATTTATACCAATGTGTAGGTTGATTCTCTTCAATTCTGATTGCAAGTGTCATGCAGGCGATACCCAGGGGCGATAACCAGGAACTGTATATATGAGTATCATTTGTAAAAGTCCCTTTAGACAAGAATCTTTCCAATTACCTGCAAATAGTCCGAAAATGCTTCATTACCCTGAGGAATCTTGGATTGGTTTATCACTCTCTTCTCACTATGTACATTGCCTAATACTCTAATCAGCCGTCGCCTACACTAACGTTACCTACAAATAGTCGAAAATGCTTCATTACCCCAAGGAAGCTTGGATTGGTTTATCACTCTCTTCTCACTATGTACATTGCCTAATACTCCAATCATGGGAATCCCAATGTTAAAGGCTATGTATGGGGATTCAACAAAAAATTTGATGGTACAGATGGTTGTTTTGCAGTGTATTATTTGGTACACTATTTTGCTAATTTTATATGAGTACAGAAGTGATAAAATGTTGTATGATAATGCACCTTATGTTCTTAAGGAAGGAGAAGACCCAAGTTTGTCAAGAAATCCCCAGGTGGATGTGGACAATGAAACGATACACGTTATAGTCAGAAAATCATCTGCCTCATCATTTTCACAAGGATTTAACTCTGCTGCATCATCTCAAAGATTTCAAAATTCAAAGTCACTACATTTGATGCCAGTAATGACCGTGACTCATTCAGATTTGGAGATGGCATATAAATTTGATCATTCTTCGAGAAACGCAGTGGGAGATGCCATAACAATAATATTAACAAAGAGAACCCAGATTAAGAAGGGATTCTCTTAATTATCTGCCTTGGGAAATAACAAATTATCTGCACCTCCGTGGAAATCTAATTAAACGGGATAATAAGATTCCTCACTATGAATTGCTAAATTCGGCACATTAATAGTTATATATAGAAATACTCTAGATATCGGGAATGTTTATTTATATTATTATTAGTAAGAAATATTTCCGATTGCGTTATCACCAAAATAATGACAATAATGGTGACTTGCAAGATTAACATAACTCCGGAGATTAAGAATATTATGGGTAATTCAACTGTAGGAAAATATTTTGGTGAAATAATCGATTCTACAATGTCCTATGGATTCCAGCTACACAATTACGGGAGAAATAATATCAGATAAAACACCAAATTGTCGGAGTGAAGAGAATTTTTCTGACAACAGCTTAACCATTAATTTGGGAACGATTCCTCCAAATGCAATGTAGCTGAGAAAGATGCACGCCTCCCCCTTTGCAACTAACTATCACCCTGAACTTGAAGATGGATGTTCAAAGGAGCTTCACAAGTTTGTTTCGAGCTGTGAAAGTTCTTTAACCTCTGAAGGCAAGTATATCTCATTTAAAACATTTTTTCATAGTAACTATTGGCGGGATTGTGGATTTGCTACCACTATATGAGATTTAATCGATTCTTTCAGTATTAAATGCGACCGTAGATAAGGCCAAATGGTTTCGCCGTTGCTGAAAAGATAGCCAGACTTGCTCACCTTTGCGGAAAGAGAACCCAAGTTTTCCCGGTGTGGAAAGGCACGAAAGCGTAAGGCAGGAGATTTAGTTGAGTTTTATCCACTGTTACGGAAAAGATAAGCGAATTTATCTGGGGCTGCGGGGAGCTACGGCCAATTTTATGTAACTTAAGTGAAACAATTCATCTGAGAAGAAGGAAAGGTTCATCTATGCTTTTGTGGAAGAGAAGAACAGTAACTCTTCCATCGTGCCAAACTTGTTCGTCAAAAAAAAGTGTTGCAGTAGACTTAGGTGAGTTTCTCCGTCGTTGCGGCAGACTTAGGCGAGTTTCTCCGCCGTTGCGGTAGACTTAGGCGAGTTTCTCCACCGTTCCGAAGGACTTTAATTAAAACAACCTTCCAGTTATAACCTATATCAAATATAATTCCATATTTATGAATATCAGGATTCCTTCTTCATTGAGGATTTTTATTTAGTCCAATTTATTTTTAAACACAACCCCAACACTTAAAATCTATCAATTGATATATGAAAAAAGCAGGAGCCAGCTATTGTAATTGAATTGAACGTTGGTAGTTATTAGGAGAACTAATGGATCTGTCCACTATATTTTATTACATAGTTTATTTTTACATGAATATGTTGTGTTCCTTCTTATTACTTTGCTAAATATCGTGAGGATCGTTAAAGAACTGGTGTGTTCCTTGTTTTTAAATCTAAGCGCAGACACTCGTTAATAATATTCTGTAATAGCTTTCGTGCAGTAATCTTAAAAATAACTATATCATATGTTAAAAAAAAGTGCAGATTCATGGTGGGAAAGAGTTTAGAGGCAGAATCAATATTCCGTTATCTACTAGAGCACCAAAAGAAATACACACAACCCAAAAGAAATGAAAGAAATTCACACTGTAAATTGTTTTTAAAATATTTTCACAAGAGGATTTTGATTGAGGAAACCAGTGAAATCCTAACCTCGTCCTTTTCTATATTCTCGTGAAAATTTAAATATATTTTTCAATTAGTTTTTTAAAAATTATTTTTATTTTAAAAAATTAAAAAATATAAATACAATATTATTTTATTTTATAAAAATTTCAAATTTAATTTTTAATTGACTTGTACAAATTTTATATAAAAATAATAATATATCTTTTATTATTCTTTTATTCTTTCTCCTTTTTATATTCCTTTACATATATATAGGATTTTTTATATATTTTTAAAAAAATATATATTTAAAATCAAATATATATATATTTCTAAAATATTAATAGAGAAAGAATAAAAGAAAGTGATTTTATAAAAACATAAATATTTAATTTGATTCTGTCATATTATGTTCAATTTATAAATAAATATAAATACAAATTGACTTAAAAATACATCTTATTTAGATGAGAGTTTATTCAAATTCAAAATAACATTATACATAAATAAAAGGCACAATATTTACACAACAAAAATTACTAAAAATAATTGAATTTAACTAATTATATTCAAATTAAAAAATAGAAATAGAAAACAAATCACATATTTGTAACCTACTTCATCCATTAATTCTAAAAAGTTTTCATCTTATGTATTTTTAAATTTTATTTTTATTATTATTTTTAATAGTACATATTATTTATATCTTACTTTTTAATCATTTCAAAATAAGATTATAATTACAAAACAAAATTCACTAAAATATTTAGTCATAATATATTGATATTAATTTTTTAAAAATTAACACATTACATTAAAATAATGAAAAACAAATAAATGAAATAAAAAATAAAAATAAAACTAATTATATTTAAATTACAAAATAGAACTGAAAAAGAAATACATTTTTTAAATAAAATGTGGCATTAAAAAAATTATATTCACTTAAAAATAATATATTTATTTTTTTTAATATAAATTTTAATTATAAATAAAGT
The DNA here is from genome assembly GCA_027924585.1 of Larix kaempferi. NCBI lineage: Eukaryota > Viridiplantae > Streptophyta > Pinopsida > Pinales > Pinaceae > Larix > Larix kaempferi. The sequence continues at coordinate 9,278,084 of BSBM01000789.1, read as the reverse complement.
TTTGTAATTTCAAACTTTAAACCGATATCAAATAGAACATTTTAAATAAATATATATCTTATGTGTATAACATTGTACACAATACAACACAACACATCACATCATATTACAAATATTACAAATACAATACAACATAACACAAACACAAATAAGTAAAATTTATATTATTATATTTATTAGTTTTATATTATATTATATAAAATTTTAAAATGTAATGTTTATATATAAAATGCAATGTTTATAAGTAAATGTAAAATGTAATGTAGTGCAAATGTAATGTTTATATATAAAATGCAATGTTTATAAGTAAATGTAAAATGTAATGTAGTGCAAATGTAATGTTTATAGTAAATGTAAAATGTAACGGAAATATTGGTTTCGTCAAGAATGGTTTTGTCATAAATAATGGTTTCCTCATAAAGAACGCATATTACATCATCGGCTAAGTACAACTTATGCTTTTACGACGAAACATGTCGAAGTTGTTTTGTGAATTTTTGCATCATTTTGACGAATTTGCGCTGAGAGTTTCGCATCGGTTGTGTGAGTTGTGCCGACATTTTTTCTTCATTTGAACGAGACATGCTGACCGGATAATGACGAAATTTTTCGGCAAAAGTAAATTGATGCCAAAGTCGGTATAAAACAACAAACGTCACCAACCGTTCCAATGCAAATGAGCGAATCACGCCGATCGCGGACAATTACAAGAGATCAAGGTCGAAACTTTCACACAAGGAGCCAGCTACGAGGGTTGATAGAGGAGGGATGATGAAACTCCTAGAAATGGAACAGTAGGGGCAAGAGAAGGAAACACTACTATAGAATTGTCAAAAGAAAATCCCCCCATTGTTTAACTTGAAAAAAGAGAGTTGCAGGTCATGTATGAAATCCCAAATGGCATCACCTAGATTTATTGATGGTTTTCACTGCCTTAGTTGCTGTGGTGAATACAAAGTTTCCAGAAGATGGTAATCTACTTTTGAGAATAATTATTTTCCAACTTAAAAGGTCATTCAAACGTAATGACAAGGTTGGTTTGCCTTTATCTTATTAACTAATTTTTGGCCTTGTCAATTCCTGTTTTATTCCGAAACTATCTTTTTCATGATATGCTTATTTTATGTTTAGCTATTATGCATCCTCTGTTATTGGCAGCCAAATTCAAATTAGGGGAGAAAAATTCAAAGGAAAAAAACGCAGAAAAAGGTAATAGTTGGAGGAGAGTAAACCAATAATGGGGGAAAACATGAGGGGTTAAAAGAGGAGAAAAACGACAGAAGTTAGAGAGGAGGTTGGGAAGGAGTAAAAATGACTGAAAACATTTCCATGGTTGATTTTTCATAAATTTAACTTATTATACATATAAAATAGAATATATTTATAATATGTACAATCATATATATAATATATAATATAGATTTTATATATAAAGGGCGCTCGCACGAAGTTGGTTCCACTTTTTAGTGCCACTATAGAAATAAAAAATGCACCTCCGAAACGGAAATCCATTACGCATATGCGTTATTGTGGCTAGGTTCGGACAAACCCGAGCCGAAAACGGAGGCTAAGCTTAGTTAGCCCATATCGCATATGCGATAAATCGGACATGCGTTTTTTAATAGTTACAAATCGCAAGTGCGATATATCCTACTTTCGTTATATCGCAAGTGCGATATATCCCACTTGCGTTATAACGAAACTACGATTTTGATCATGTAGATCATCTTAAATTTTATTTTCTTTCACAATGATCATCTTAAATTTTATTTTGTAGTGGGCATGGTAATATCAATGCTCTATATAAACTTAGTAACCCACCTTTCTTCTACATCCATATGGCTCCTCAACTCATCCTACTCTCTGATCACTATAACTAGCCTTTTTGTAAGAGAGTCCCATCATGACAACTTTACATGGTCACCCTATGTTCCTCGATGATATGTGACTATAAAATTGGATTTATTAGTAAAATGTATAATGTTCTCTAGTTAAATTGTCCTTCCCCTCGTACCTCAGGAAAGTCCCTCCGAGTCGTTTATTAGTAAAAGGGTTTTGTATAATAAATTAACTCTTTTATAATGCTTAGGAGGGGATTCTCATCGCATGTAAGAAAATGAGTCTATTATTACTCAGATTAAGATATGCTAGCTCTAGTCAGTAAGGAGTAGGTTATAAAATATAGAGTTAATTACTTATAAAGCAGGCTCTGTTAGAAAGTATAAGCATTACCAATACTGTATTCAGGAAGTAGTACTAAGCTGCACGTCATATCAATAAATGGAAAGAGCTGAGTGAGAATCATGATCTGTAATGGTATATGTACTCCCAATTCCTCTCATTCCTCTAGAAGGATTGAATCCCTCCATATCTCTTCCATATTTCAAAGTTGTAGTCGAACTAGGGTTCGATTCATATGGTCTTCTTATTTCACCATCATTTGTGTTTATTGTTTTTTTTCTCCATTTGTTTGAATGATTAGAGTTTCATTTATTGTACTAATTTTTTTGTCTCTATGCATATAATTTTACTTGCAAAGGCGTAGTTAGAGAGATTTAATTGATTTATGAGAGAGGGGACCATATACAAACTTTGTTTGTTCTCTAGATGTGAATACTAGAGATGATTTGAAACATTAATTTTCTTATCTTATATCCATTTTTATTTGAGATGTTATCCTTCTGTATAAGGCACCGTGGATCTCTTCTACAACTAATGTCACATGTACAGTTTGTGAACTAAATTGATTTCTTGTTTCGATATCTTCTCCTCTAATTTTTTTTCTTCCTTTGATGTCTTCTATCATACCCTTCTCCATATAACTCCCTCGTTGCTTATCCAACCACACCATGTCACCCATCCATGCACCCACTATATCAACTAAAGATATTAAAATGGAGGCTAATATCTCTTATTATAGATCATAAAAATAAGCAACCCACTTCCGCTCTTCTACCATTACCTTTTTTTCCTTCAAACCTATTTGCCCCTATCCTACAAAGATATAAAATTAGACATTTGAAAAAAACTATTCTCTATATTTATCTCATTACTCACGTGATATCTTTATGAAAATATATTTGATGACTACAAATATGGTAATTCAATTACAAATAAACTCCATGGAGATAAAATAACACATTTTGGTAATGATGTTTTCTAACCAATACTTATAATGAACATTACTAATTTATAATACACATCCCAAGGTATTTTGAGTTCTTTTCTTTGATGAAACTTTATTTTGATTAATTATGTATTCTACACAAGCATACGATAATTAACATGAAGGAGAAGAGCATTCCTCGAATTACTCTATATCTAGTATAATTTTATATGAGGATGTTGATTGTTTGGTAAACCATTGGAAGATAAAAGGGGATCCATAAATTTATATAATATAAATACCATTAATAGCAAAGGAGAAATTGTGACACAAAATCCCAGAGGGTTAGCTCAAGTGGTTGAGTGTTGTAATTGCAAGCAAAAGAAATCCCTAGGTGGCTATGCAGGGCCTCACTTGATGTCCAGGCTCAAATGGTGCAAACATGATTATCACTCCCCTAAGGCAAGACATAGCTCGTGAAAATGTTGTAATTATCACTACCTAGTAGGCTTGCAAGGAGTGACAAAGTTGTAATTGTCCCTCCCTAGTCAAGGAGAAAGGGGTGAAAATCCTTATACATTGGAAAAAATCAAGGTCCAAATGATGGGATTTCGACATACTAATTAAGGATTTGTAGAATTCAATGTGCCCTTGTCTCCCTCGTCCTTGGTCCAATGAAATCCCCAATCATTTATTCATTCATATAAAAAGGATTAATAGAGTTAAAAAACACAGTTGTGATATATCGCAAGTGCGATATATCTTACCTTCGGTATATCACACTCGCGATATATCGCAAGTGCGATTTGTAATGCAAAAAAAATAAATATAAAATAGAGTGACCACAACCTCATTTTCTTTCATATATATCTTAAAGGATTAATAGAGTTATGAAACGCACTTGCGATATATCACAGGTGCGATTTATAATGAAAAAAACAAAACAAAAGAATTTAAAATAGAGTGGCCGCGCGGCCTGATTTTCATTCATATTATATATTTAGGATTAATAGAGTTAAATAATGCACTTGCGATATATCGCAAGTGTGATTTTTAATGCAAAAATAAATAAAAAAACAAAACACAGTGCCCACGCCCTCGGTCCCAAATTCATATATATTTAGGATTTAAAAATGTAATTTCATTTATAAAGTTAAAAAACACACTTGCGATATATCGCATGTGCGATTTGGAATGCAATATATATATATATATATATATATATATATATATATATATATATATATATATATATAAATCACAGTGCCCGTGGCGTCATTTTCCCAAGTTACACAGTGAAGTACCGGTGATATCGGGAAGGCAAAAAAATGCACCTGTCGATTTGCATTTGAGAGAAGGAGGAGGCAAGCCATTTCACAATTTGGCAAAAATGGAAGGTGGGTGGCAAGAAATTTACTAGTTTGTTAATTCGTTTTGAATTTTTAGTTATTGTGTTTGTTAATTTAAACTAGTTTTTGTTTTTTTTTAAACCAATTTAATAAAATTTGTTACATGTATTAAAAAAAAAATAATGAAATTGATTAATTAAATTTTGAAATTGAACTGTTTTGTTCTTAACAGAGAGCAGAAACCTAGACACAAACCCAAACCCAAACCAAAATCAAGACACAAACCCAAACCCAAACCAAAATCCAGACACAAACCCACCAATGGAGGAGGAACACGACCGTAATTTTGAGATTTTGGCTCGTTTGGGTTCACTGAGATGCCTTAGCTCACTCTTTAGTGGGGGGGGACCACTTAAGACAATATTTAGCGGAGGCCTTATACTCCATAACAAATACAATTTCCAATGCCCAAGGAGCACTGTACAACATTAGCTCGTACAGATATTCCCAGAGGCAATACTATTCCACTGGGTTGAGCTATAAAGATGTCAAAAAATTAAAAATAACCAAAGACCAATTGTTTTCCTTATTCTGGGACCCCAACACCAGATTGGTTCCACCCACCATTCGACCTCACATTTCCATAGACTGGTGCGTGGAACCAAATATTAAATCCAATTGGATGGATCGCTGGTACATGGTCTTCGATGAAGACTCTCACGGGAATAGAGACATCCCGTTTTATTTCCTTAGGAAGCTGTATGCAGAATTTATCCTGGGGAAACATGTTAACTATTTTGACATTTTAGAGTTCCGGGGTGTGGGTCATGGGATGCCCCAAGAAGAGAAGGGGCTAGGACCGATCCTAATCGTGTACAATACCCTCCACGCACACCAAACCCCCCTCGGTTATATCCTCCAGCCAGTCCAGTTCTTGATGATATGCATGAGTCCTTATTAGATTTGGCTGATACATTGCTTTAGCATGGGACTGCCATCCAAGGCAATGTAGGCCAAGAGGTTGGCACTTCCGAGGCCGGCCCATCTGGGGTTGGACCATCTCACAGTCAAGATCCACCTTTTAGGTCCCCAGACCAAACCAGAGCTACACATCGCACCGGTGACGCGGAGTCTTCAGAGCATCGAGTTATTCCACACCCTTGCACATCGTGTTGAAGCATATGCTATGGGCCTGCTTCAGAGTTTCGGGGTGATGGATTACTCCGATATGTAAGTAACATTCATTCTTTAAATAGTATATAAATTTTGTTTTATATCACAGTTTTCAATTGTTTATTAATTTATTTATATTTGAATAATTATCTGACAATTTACATGAACAAATATACAGCTGGTGTCCAATGACACCCCAGATTCACATAATCCGGTCGTTGATGTTGATGCCATTGATGCAGTGGTCAATGTTGCATATGATTTTGGTGCTTCACCATTAGCTGTAAGAACTTTATTTTTAATTTGTCATCGAGTAATTTACATATTTATAATTTAGAGACTGCAACATTAAATACGTCTTAAACTCAATACAATATGTTTTATGCAGGGTGGGCACGATGAGTTTGTGGAATCCCAGGTTAGTCCCTCCCATGTAGAGGAAGATTCCTAGACTCAGGTATTCTTTTCATTACATGCTTTTAATTATATGCTTTTAATGATTTGAAACATGTATATGCGTTTAATTATTTAAAGAAATTTTCTAATTGTATCTGTATGTTTTGTTACATAGCCTGGTTATGGTCAGGTTTTTTTGACCGTCTCGTAGGGCCAATGTTTAGCATTCCACCCACCAGTGACCCTCTTCCTCCCCCCCAGGTACGTGTACATGTCTCGCTTTCTTTGAAAAAGCCATTTTCCATCCATGTAGTATATATATGTAGTCTTATTAGATCTTTGTATTTGCTGACATTGACATATATATGTTACCTTATGCAGGAATCTGGTGATGCAATGGTACTTGAAGAGCACCAAATCGACATTGTTGGTGACCCACCTCTCCCCCCCCAGGTACATGTATGTGGAGCTCTTTCTTTGAAAAGGTCATTGTACGTCCATACATAGTATATATATATATACAGTCTCATTTTCTTTGTATTTGTTGACATTGTTCCATATGTTACTTTATGCAGACATCTAGTGATGCAATGGTGCTTGAAGAGCACCAAATCGACATTGTTGGTGACCCACCTCTCCCCCCCCTAGGTACGTGTGTACATGTCTCTCTTTCTTTGAAAAGGTCATTGTACATCCATACATATTATATACAGTCTCATTTTCTTTGTATTTGCTGACATTGGTCAATATGCTACTTTATGTAGGCATCTAGTGATGCAATGGTGCATGAAGAGCAACCAACCGAGGTTGTTGGTGACCCACCTCTGCCCCCTCCCAGGTACGTGTATGTATCGCTTTCTTTGAAAGATTCATTGTCCGTCCATGTACTATATATGTCTTGTTTTCTTTGTATTTGTTGACATTGACATGTATGTTACTTTATGCATGCATCTACTAAGCTAGTGATGCTTGAAGAGCACCCAATTGGGGCCACTGATGACCCTGCATGCCCCCCCACCCAAGTACATGCAGTTTCAGTGCCGAGGACTTACACACGCATGGTAAGTAAAAATGTTATATTTGCTTGGAATTTGAACAAATGTACATCATGTGGTATTTATTTTTATAGCTTGGTAAACTAACTTGTAACAAATTTTTGTTTTTGTGCAGTCTCCGATATTGAGAATGCGTCCTCCTGCAGATCATTGGGGAACGCCATCGAGCAGCCGCAAAAGAAAGATAGACTTCTCATTAGCCACTGACATTGGAAGTGAAAAGGGGGATAAATAGAAAACATTTATAGGGGGGTACATGTAGAATCCATGTATAGGGGGAATACATGTACATGTACCGTTTTGTTTGTATGTACACACATATGTATAGTATGATCCACAATTTTGTATTATGGCCATGGCATGCCATTTTTTAAAACATTATACATGTACATCTATAATATAAAGCAGTGTTCAGATTTACCTATATATGGTTGACTTGATATGGGATGGAGACATGTGTATTATATGCCTTGCAGATATATGCTTGAATATGTTTTTAGGTTTATGGCTTTGTGTTTATTGGAGAAGAGTTGGCATTGCAAATAATGAATCTAATGTGTTCAGTATAGAAAGTAAGGCTCTAGATGCCTTACTGTATGATGATGTGAATGTTGTTTCTTATAGTGATAAGCCCAATATAGAAGTTTAATTTCTATTGAACAAACAAGTGACTTTTCATAGCCCCTTCCTCTCCTAAACCTTCTTCACCTCCTAAACTTGTTTATCTTTACAATCATACTACAACTAACCCATCCTTACTATTGATGATACATTCCTAGTCCCACTCAACTCTAGCACTCATTTTTACTCACAACTATTAAATCAAATACCAAGTAGCCACTCTAGTCCTTAGAAATGGAATCCAAAAGAACCTCATCTCTTAGACCTTTTTTAATCGTTCTTACAACTTCCTACTACCCCATAGGATTCACCTTATCAACTAGGTTGGGTCCAATAATACAACCATTGTCTTCTAATAGACAAATATATTATGGTGTATCACTTCACATTTTCATTCAAATTTTTATTTGAGGCTTCTTGAGGAAATATTTAGAGTGGTCATCATCATTTGTAAGGGTGTTGTTGTGCCTTGTCCTTTTCGCTCTCATGCTGGGAATATTGCTGCTGTCATAACAGTCATTTTCTAGACCCTAATTTAAGTTCTGATATATGCTATGTACTTGTGTTGTTCTTTTTAATAAAAGATTATATTCTTCTACTTCATTTTCAGATTCTGATTGTATTGTGAATATGCAAGAATGCAATAAAAATACCAGTTTATCTTTGAGTTTGGTATGGTTGGCTGGAATATGATTTTGTGGCACTATTATAACTAGGATTGATTGTTGTTTCAAGCATATTCTTTTGTTTAATATTGTCTCTCATTAAGTCTTTCAATCTTCAAAGTGTTTTGACTCCATTTAGCCCAGGGATAGGCACTAATCTACTTGAATTCACCACAATAATAACCATTGTACAGCATAACCTGTTGGACTGCTAAATCTATTTGGGTAGGGTTTTTAATAAGTTGCCCTAAGTTTCCATTCTTGCATGGATTTGGGTATTTATAATTGCAGGCTTAGAAGGTAACAAAATGGCATTGTTTCTGGGAATAAAGCCCCTTTCCCGAATTCGGTAGACATAGCTATAATGATGTGATAAGTTGGTATGAATGTATTATTTTAAGTTTTTCTCAAATTCTGGAACTTCATTAGTATGAATGTATTAATTATTATTATTTTTAGATTTCATATTACCATTTCTCTTTGAAGATTTGGGAGGAAATCAATATGGCATCATTCCTATAAAAGATGCATCATAGAGTATATGCCCCTTTAAATTTTTCAGGCATTGATGGGTATCCAAATAAGGGCCCTCCAAAATGGACCAAACATGTTCAAAATTTTCATGGGGACATGTTAATAATAATGAAAAAGACTCTATAACCTTTGGACCTCACTCTACTCATAGATCTTGGGTGAAAAAATGAAGATGGGTGTCTATTTTGGGGGGTCTCGTGAGAAAATAATTCTAGTTTTTTCATGTTTTTCAACTTCGGGCGAACAAAAGTGATATTTTTGTTTAAAATTTCACTTTGCCGTAAAAAGAAAACTTTTGTAGAATTATGTTAGCTTTCTACTCATAATTTTTTCAATTTTTTTTATTAAGATTTGATATGTCGATTTTGCAAATGTTTGACAGTGTGTTCTTATAAAATGAAAAGACTACAAAAGAGTTATGATTTGTTGCACCACTAAAATCGTTGTTAGACTTGTGTTTTGCAAAAACGGAAAATGCTATGACAATCTACACACAATGTACTAGTGCCTGACTATAAGTTTGCATCCAATGGATCTATATACTAATTATTATATTTTTTTAAAGTCGATCAATGGGGAAACTCAGTCGATTTTCAACAACTTTTTTGTTGCACCACTTTTCTCTCAATCCGCTATAAAAGCAAAAAATCTACGAACACCCTTTTGAAGTAGACACACCATTGAAGAGTCCGACATTTTTTTCGATTTTTTTGGTGTTGTATTTTTAAAGTTATGGATTTTTCTTTTTGTTGTTTTTTTAAAGAGTTGAATCATAACTCGACACATGTTACGAAAATAAAACTTAAAAAATATCATTTCTGATCTATATACAACAAAATTTATACCCTCGTAAAGTAGATTCAATGATGAATCTACTGGTATGAAGTCCGACATTCGTTTTGTTGTGTAAGAGGTCGTTTGTCCCTTCCGAAAATGGGGAAACCTGAAAATTCTGCAGCAATCTAAATTTTACATGTTTCAGAGATTATTCGGCCGAAATAATTATTCGGCCGAATAATTATTTGGCCGAATAACGTTTTTCCGTAACGGCGCCGTGAATTATGACGAAAGTTATTCGGCCGAATAATGAAACGGAAAAAAATATCGTCAGCCGAAAAAAAAAGAAGAAAGTTTTTTATACTCATATCAATAAACTTAAAGTTAATTCATTATTTTCGCATGTTTTAACTTCGCATTTTTTTGTCAAACTAATTTTGAAAGGAGGAGACATTTTTTGCAAAAGGAGGTTTTTACAAGGTTTGTTTCTTCTTCTATTTTACAAAAGGCATATTTGCAAGGAGTTTTTCCAAAATATTTCTTTTCTTATTGCATATTTGCAAAGAAGACATTTTTTGCAAAATGAGGTTTTTACAAGGTATGTTTCTTCTTCTTTTTTCCAAAAGGCACATTGAAGGTGGTTTTTTTCTAAGGCATATTTGCAAGGAGTTTTTCCAAAATATTTCTTTTCTTATTGCATATTTGCAAAGAAGACATTTTTTGCAAAAAGAAATTTTTACAAAGTATGTTTCTTCTTCTTTTTTCCAAAAGACACATTGAAAGTGTTTTTTTTTAAGGCATATTTGCAAGGAGTTTTTTCAAAATATTTTTTTTCTTAGACATGTTTGCAATGAGATTCTTTGCAAGGATTGTATTTAAAAAGTGTGTATTGGAAAGTATTTTTGCAAAAGAAATGTATTTTTCCTTCTTATTTCTTTGAAAGGGATTTTTTCAAAGAGTTGTTTTGGTAAGATAATTTACAAATGGTTTTTTTCCAAAGTAGTTTTGCACTTTCCAAAGTAGTCTTGCACTTCTTATTTATTTGAAAGGAGTTTTTTCAAATAGTTATGTTGTTAAGGTATTTTGTAAAGGATTTTTTGCAAGGTAGTTTTGTACTTCTTATTTCTTTAAAATGGGTTTTTTCAAAGAGTTATTTCTTTACAATGGTTTTTTCCCAGATATGTTTACAAATAAGTTTTTATTCAAAGTACTTTTTTCTATTGGCTTTTTTTGTAGATATTTTTTCAAAGAAGTTTTTTTGCAATGATTTTTACAACAAGGATTTATTTACAAGGTGTTTTTATTATTTTCCAATGGGTAGGTAATTTATTGTCGAGAAGTTTCTTATTTCTTTTGAAGAAGGTTTTTTCAAAGAAGATTTTTGTTCAGAGAGTTTTTTCAAAGGAAAGTTAATTCCAAAGAAATCTTCTTCAAAAGACTCTTACAAAATTTTTATAAGGTAGAGTAAATTTCAGTTCATGTTTTTATAAATTCCGAAAATGTTTTTAAATCTTAATTTATTTATTTTTACTATAAAGTAACATGATTCTTTAATTTATCATTTATAGATTAAACAACCATGGGCAATAAGAGAAAACGTCAAAGAAAAGCTGATCGTAAACGTGATGATGATGATAATAGAGAGAAACAAAAACTTAGATATATTGCCAAAAAACAAAGGGTTGCCGAAACGGAAGAGAGAACTATTGAAGATATAAATACAGATTTAAATGATAATGTTGAAGAGATGGAAATTGAAAATAGAGTACAAGAAGAACAAATTGAAGTTGACAAGAACATTGTAGAAGATGTAAATAGTGATTTACATGCTAATGTCGATGAAGTCAATATTGAAGATCAAGTTCAAGATCCAGAAATTGGACCTGGTATGTATATATCATATATTTTCCCAATTCATTTTTTTATAATGAATTTTATTTTTTGATATATGTTAAATTAAATTTAACTTGATGTATAGGTACTTTTACTATTGATGATGAAATGTTAGAAGACATTGATTGTGACAAATATGGAGAAAAATTACCAATAAATGTTGCACGATATCGTGCTACAAAAATTTATGATGAAGTTCTCAAGGATTACTCAATAGCAGGACAAGCACAAATTTTGAGATGTTTATTAGTGTCCAAGAAGTTAGAAGGTGCTACATCATTATTGGGTATTCACAAAGCGACAAAAGAGTCGAAATTGAAACAAAATGTGATGGAAAATATAGGTGATGCAATAAAAAAATTTGGAAAATCCAGGAAGAAAGATATCAGTGCTGCACGTAAAGCAATTCATACAGCAATTCTTTCAGCTAGTACTAAACAAAAACGTTTGACAACAGAACTAGCAAAAGCAGTTGGAACATCAAGAAAGACATTATACAAACATAGCAAATTCAGAATGCAAATAGATGAAAATAATGAACCTGCTTGTTGGGCAATTATTTGTAGACAACCTTACAAAGATAGATTAGGAGCAGGTGTTAAAGATATTGTACGAGAATATTGGTTGGAACATGCTCGAGTTTCACCAAATTCAAGAGATGTGATACGCAAAAGAATATCACGAAATGTATATGAAAGCCAACCAAAACATATAATGGACATGACACAAGTACAATTGTTCAATAAATTCAAGGAAGATCATCGTGGAATTAATATATTAATCACTACATTTGTGCAACAAAAACCATGGTATGTTCGACCTATAACTATACGTGATACATGTTGTTGTCGTTATCATGTGCTTTTTAAGTAATATTATGACACGTTTCTTGAATTTGGTAAAATGTTTTGGACAAATTCACCACCTCCACCGACGATACGTGAATTCATATCTCAAATTTTATGTGAGAGAAATCACGATGAAGTATTTTATTCAAAGAAATGTGTCAATGGAAAACATTGTCATCATTGTGTAAATTTGGTGTTATTCCACAATAAATATCCTATCGATAATGATCAATCGTTGTCAAATGTAAATGTTGATTGGAAGAGATACGAATACATCAACTATAATACAAGTTCTAGTGATTCACATTCCAAAAGAATTGATTTGCTAGAAGACAAGATATGCGTCACAGATTTTCTCAAAAAATTTGAAAGCGAAATTTATAAATACACCCAGCATTCACATAGAGCACGATGGCAAGATCTTCAATTCAAACAGTCTCGTGAAATTTTTCCACCCGGAACAATTTTGTCGGTGGTTGATTTTGCTGAAAACTATACATTTGCTGCACAAAAAGAAATACAGAGTGATTACTATCACTCTGACCAAGTTTCGATATTTGTCCATGTTGTATATAGACATTCTCAACAGGATGTCGATGGCATTGAAAGCACATGTGACAATCGAGATGTGATTAAAGAATATCACTTCTATATCAGTGATGATCGTACACACGACACACATTTTTTCCAACATTGTATAGAAAATATTTTCTATGACTCACTGAAAAAACGCGAAGTCAAATTCAAAGAGCATTGGATATGGTCTGATGGATGTGCGGGTCAATTTAAATCTTCACGATCATTTTTTTGGTTATGTCGACTTCATAAAGCGCTGAACATTAAACATCGCTGGAATTTCTTTGAAACTGGGCATGGAAAAGGTGAGCATGATGGTGCAGGAGCATGCGTGAAAAGAGCACTTCGAAGATGGCAAATGAACTATTCTTCTGCACGGTTTCATTCAGCTGTAGAGGTTGTCCAATGGTGTCAATTAAATCTAAGCCATGATTATAATCAACAATCAAAAGACGTGCGCAGGTATGTCCACTATTTTTTTAATTTATATTATTTCTTAAAATTTTAAAAAATGTATATACTAACATTTAAGTACATGTACACTAACACTAAAAATTGTTCTTTGAAAGTGATTCATCATTTATTGTGTAGGTTTTTTTGGCTTGTTGGGGTCCAAGATATAAATAGATCAATACCATATGACGCTAGCACCATACATGGAACTAGAGATCTTCACTCTATTCAAACAAAATCATTTCACAACGTGTTTGCATTTGACAGTAGAAAGCAATCATGCTTTTGTCATATTTGCATTGAAAATGTTGAGTCTACAGAAGTTTGTGAAAACATAACAAACAACTACGTAAAAGCTTGGAGACACACAGAGATTAATCCAAAAGGAAAAATGCCACTGGCAAGTGTAGAAGAATTAGAATCAGAAGAAATAGCAATATCGTCTGATGGCGATAGAATTTCAGATCTCGTAAGAGAAGGTAATAAACTTGTTTTTGACTTTTAAGTCAATTGTTCATTCTAGTCTATCGCCATAAATATAGTCAATTTAATTCATTTAAATACGCTAACACCAATCATTACTTGCGCAGGAGATGTTTTCGCTGTGATTGCACCTGTAGACAACAACGAAAATGTCAAATATTATTTTATGCGATGCACTGAAGGAAAAATGAAGTTATTGGAGGACTACAACGACAACGGATTTACATACGAAAGAGGATCCATCATTTTAAAAGGCTACTTTTTTCAGCAGACGCATATGACTAAAACTTATGTCTACTTTCAAGATTATGAGCCCGATGTTATATGTTGTCAGTATAGTCATTTAGTATGTGCATCTCGAATAAAATTGATACAAGTTCCATCAAAAAAACAGTTAAAAACCAAAAAATGGAAACTATCCATATGTGACCATGAACGGATAGTTGAAGATGGCATTCCATTGCGATGTTTTTAACTACATATCAAAAATAAATTGATCTATATTTTTGTCCATGTCAATTGTTGTGTGCAATATATTTTTTGTCCAATTATCAAAATTGTTGTGCACAGTATATTTTTTCATTGAGTTTTTATGAATATTTTCTTGAATGACAACTAACATAAAAGCTTAAATGGTTGTACTTTAATATGCTTAAAAATGAATTCAAATATAATTTGAAAATTCAAAAGTACTTTATTCGGGTCCCCATATGTCTATTAGACCACTAAGGGATGAGATAACGGATGTGGCTATCCCCACTCCGCCCCGAATTTTTACTTTTGATTGATTGATGCTAACGAAAAATCACAAAAAGACCTATTAAAGTTTGTATTCTTTTAATCCATCAAACATGTTTCTTTAATACGTACTTCACCATAAATATGATCTGAATGAATTTTTTAAAACAAGTTGTTCATCTATATAATGTTTAAATATATGATTGTTGCACACAAATAATATATCTCACATGTAAGTTCACATAACTGAAATCATGGCAAATGAAGATAACAATCATTTGATTTTTAATCACAAACAAGAATTCCAGGATTGTGAAGCTTATGCTAAATTAGAGCAATGATTATTTACAACAAATCGATAAAAATTCATCGAATTGTTGTCTAAAATTCATTGCTCTAACTTAGCATAAACTTCACAATCCGGAAATCCTCACTTGTGATTAAAAAACAAAAAATCATTATCCCCATTTGCCATGATTTCAACATTTAAAAATTCACGAACTACAAAGTACCTGAACAATGAACACATGAAAAACATTAGTTAAATTTTGAAATTTACATACGCATATCAAACAATAAACATATGAATCAAACTACCAAAAAATTGAAACTCTTATCAAACATTTCGTACATTTTCTATCAAAAATTCCTATCATTTTATTTCTTTGCATTTTAGCATCCCATTTCTTAGTTTATTTTAAACCTTCATTCTTATGGTTCAACACTTTCTCAACATTCATTATTTTCATAACATTTCTTAACATAACATAATGAAAATTTTTACAAATTCAACATTTCCAGACTTTAAATTGCACTTATCAAATGTTTCAATGTTTCATCATAACAACATTTTAATAACATTTATTCTCAACATAACAAATTGAAAACATTCCTTCTTCCATAACACCTCCCATTCATTCTTTCCCAACATTCAATTAACATTCATTCTCAACATTGAATATTTTCCAACTTAAATTAACATTGTAAACATTCCTAACCCCTCCCATTCATTCTTTCCCAACATTCATTCTTCCATAACATTCATTCTCATCATTCAACATTTTCTAACTTTATAATATTCATTTTCATCATTCAACATTTCCTAACTTTAAATTGTACCTATCAAGACATTTTAAACATTCATGCAAAACACATTATAAACATTATCAAAACATTTAAAACATTCATTCAAAACATATTTTAAACATTTTACCAAACGAGAAATAATTAAACATGTACTCATATATAATCCAAAAAAAGTTAATGAACATTTGAGTTCAATGTACATGTATGTATAATCAAAAAATAAACACCCTCCATGTCTTAACTACAACATATATATATCAACAAAAACAATAAAGTCTGAACCACTGTCCATCTGGACCAATATCTTTCCACTATTTTCCACTAGGACCTTCCCTCGGACTCAACTCAACCTACAATACACAGAAAAACAAATTATAAATCTAGATCATAAATTATTTAAACAATTTTAAACTAAATTCAAGATATTAAAATATTAAACTTATACCAAAAATACAATTCAATTATTAAAAAAATTATACATCAAATTCTTTGAATGCATGTCCACCACTTTTTTCCACTAGAACCTTCCCTTTGGCTCCAAAGGATCTCAAAGAGCCAAGCTACAACATGTACAAAAGTAATTTATGAATCCTAAAGCATGTAAACAAGCTTCAAATAAATCCAAAAAATTTAAAACATTAAACTTATATCAAATATCATTTCTAGTTCAACAAAATTACCTCGGTGCCAATATCCGCATTCATTAAAGAGCCCACATCTTCACCCCCAATTTCCAAATGATCTCTCCCCTAAAATTTAAATTTTGTTAATGAATAAAACATAACTTAAATACATATAAAAAATTAAGCAATTAACTTAAAACCAAAACAAAAAAATTAAAATCATTAGCTCACAAGAGATGGTAAATCATCTAAAAAGTTGGAATCTAAAGAAACCTGCATAGATAAGTCAAATTAACAATAAGATACATTGATATTTATTAAAATTCAAACAAACAAAAAAAATCAAGTTCAATCATAAATATTATAATTAAAATACCTCTCTAAAATGCTCTTCATTTTGACTAGGTTGCTCTTCATTTTGACTACTGGGGACTCGAAAATTATGTGCATTTAACATTCTAGAAAACTGCAAACAAAATACATTTGCTTAATATATTTATTACTATGTAGCAAAAACTTCAATTCAAAATGAATAATAAAAAATCAAATTGATTGTCATAGTATAATCAACAAACCTCTTCCATACTCGATGTGTCATTGGATAACACATCTGAAGCTATATCTCGACAAGACTTAGCATAAACCCTGAGATCATCGATGCTCAATGCATCTACCTCGTCATTCGTCTTGTAAACAAAATTTTGACGGACAATAGCACGAGCCCTCTCTCGACCCAAACCCACTTCAACTCCAACAAGAGCTGATGCTAAACCATCACCTACCGATTCCCTTGCAACTGTCCCTAGTTGGGATGTGGGCTCCATCTCTGATCTTAAAGCCACAAGCCTAGGTGGACGAGGTATCTCAGGTGGAGGTTGAAGAGTCGTAGGGTCTCTGAGAGCACCTTTTCGATTATATATTCGTCCCTTTCCAACTCCATAAAAGTCAGAAGGAACATCAGTATAGTTTGGCTTCATACCTAAAAAAAACTCCGCATAGAAAAATCTAGCAAAATAATTAGGAACCTCATCATTCCATGGCAATCGACCATAAGCTGCAAGAAACCGATCATATATAAAATGTGCAATTTGAGGATGCTTAAAATATTGCACTTTCAACATTTTTCGCTTAAGGCCTTCTTTGAAATTAAACATTGAATTGGCTTGTTCTCTGGTAACTCTCTCCTTCACAACCTCCCAGTTGTCTGGACCCATAACTTGTTCCCTTCGCCTGTGCATCAAATGAACAAAACCATTCGTAGTTGGCCCAAGTTCTTCATATGCATCAATGAATTTGTGCAAAGACCCCAAAACAATCTCCAGACTTTGTCGGCTCTCTGGAGGGAGATATAAAGAACAAAGATCATTGTTCAACTTGTCATAGTGGGATCTACAACTTTCTAGGATAGTTTGTTGCTCAACACCTTGCCATGGAAGCTCATCAGGTAAATCAGACGGATAAGTTGATATGGGTGTACAACCCTCAGCAAATGGAACATATGTCGTCCTCGCTCTAGGAGGATCTTCAGGACCCTGCTCTGCACCCAAACCTATTCCATCATCTACAATCCTATCTTGATCTTCGTCTCACTCTGTCGAATTACGAACATCTTCTGAACCTCGCTCTGCTTCAAATATAGCCATAGTGAAAAGTTAACCTTGTCCAAAAGTTCAAAACACACAAAAATACAAATTATACATTCAATTAAACATTAATGTTCATACCAACAGAAGGTTGAGATCGACGCTCTCCAACAGATGAAAAAGGAGAATCATTTGTACCCCTATCAACTCGTTGGTGATCAGACGACTGTGATGCATACAATAAACTCGAACCCCGCGGTGAATTCGACAGCCTTGGACTACCAATTGGAACACCAATTCCTGATGAATGTGATGACCTCCTACGCTTTCCCCTCGAAGACTCCACTCTTTCCATTTGATATGATTTCTAAATTCACACAAAAATTAACAAATTGAAATAGTACATGTTTATCCTACAAGCATAGAGTCATATCTTATAAAAAACTACAACAAAATGTAAGGGTGTCTAAAGTATTATAAGCTAAGATTTTTTGTAAGTGCCTCTCCTAACTCTAATTAATTAACTAAAATTTCTTACCATTACTACTATTGCAACGTAAAGATATAAGTAATAGTCATTTCATTATCAAATATAATTTATAACACATTTAATTGTAGTACTATAGTAACCTTAAAAAATTTTCATCCATCAAATCTGGTTGAATTATATATCTCAATTAAAAAACATCTCACAAAATATATATATATACACTTACTAGAAGATTTCTATTTTATATTTATAATAGAAAAATTTACACACTCAAGTTGTACATGTTAATTCTACATACTTAAAGGCATATCTCATAAAGAACTGCATACCAAATGTAAGAGCACTACTATTGCCCGATAAAGATAACATTGATATTCATTTCATAATCAAATAAAAAGTATAATGCAGTTAATTGTAAAGGTATAGTAACCTTGCAAATTTTTCATCGATCACTAATGATTTTAATCTATATTTCAATAAACAAACATTTCATAATATTCATAAAAAAAAAATTAGGGAACTCTGTTCATGAACAGAGTTCTTTACTCTGTTCATGAATAGAGTTCTTTAACTCTGTTCATGAACAGAGTTCTTTAACTCTGTTCATGAACACAACCAATAAAATTTACATGACTATTTTATGATTTAATTTAAAAGTTTCATATTTATGATTTAACGCCCTACTGTGCTAATATGATGAAACATACACGAACACGTTTCATGATCATGAGCTCTGTTCATGAACAGAGTTCATGATCATGAGCTCTGTTGATGAACAGAGTTCATGATCATGAGCTCTGTTCATGAACTCTGTTCATGAACAGAGTTCAGGAACACGAGCTCATGAACAGAGTTCATGAACTCTGTTCATGAGCAGATCTCATGAGCAGATTACATGAACATGAACTCTGTTCATGATCAGAGTTCATATTCATGAACTCTGTTCATGAACAGAGTTCATTTTAAGGGCATAAAGACTTAAATGATTAACAGAAAATTAAAAGTTCAAAAACTAAACAATCTAATTTCGCAAAAGATACATACCTGTAACCCAAACAGCTAGCGAAAAGACTGTCGATCCACGAAGCCTCGCCGGTTCAGACCACCAACTCTCCAAACAACAACTATTTTCTTCACACAACGCCGAATTATGTTGGCAACCAAAAACAACAAAAAAAGAATAACAATATCAAAACAAAACAACTCGACAATAGAACGTACCTTCAATTTAACTGTCAATCCTGCATGAAAACCGCAACACCAACGACACACCAATAATAGAACCACAAAGACAAACGAACAATCCTACAAAAAGAGCACATTTCATCATTAGCTACATAGAGAGACTGTATAAAATTATAAATCAATTTAAAAAACAAAAATCAAAAGAAATAATACCTTACAATTGGACGTTGCAACCACCTACTTACAACGATCACGGATCCACGCAGCGCCACCGTCGACGAACACACCATCCACCCACCACAGTCGTCACTCACAGATCCACCCACCACACTCGTCCCTTACAGATCCGAACACCACACTCGTCACTTACCAAAAACAGCTTCCCCAGCCGCGACCGGAAACAACAATAGCGCAGGCAGCTACGGGCCTGAAATCAGCTACAGCGTCGTCGTCACAAGTTTGGACAGCAGAGGGTGGCGGAAATCAGCTACGGGCCCGCTTGCGGGGTCCAGGATTTTACAGCACGGAATGCCAAATGGCAGTCCAGGCCGGGCTTTTATGCAGAAACAGTATTCGGCCGAGCAATTATTTGGCCGAATAATTATTCGGCGGAATAATTATTCGGCCAAAAAATTGTTCGGCCGAATAATTGTTCGGCCGAATAACCCACCACCCGAAATATTTTTCCGTCCGGCTTCCGTTTGCACACATTTCAAGGATAGCCGTTAAACGGGACGGAGAAATGTTAGTGATTATTCGGCCAAATAACCACTACATTATTCGGCCGAATAATGAAAATTATTCGGCCGAATAATATTAATTATTCGGCCGAATAGTAAATATTATTCGGCCGAATAACTTCCGCTAAGACGATTTTGCACTAATTTCTCACGAAAGTGTTAACCACCTTCACGTTTTTACCCTCTTAATTTAATTACAAAATAGATCTTAGGTTAATTACAAAGTTTGTGATTGTTTTAAAGTGGATTACATTGGACGACATATATATGCTAAGACATAAAACCATGACTTGGTAATCTTAATATCACATAATATTATGGAGCACACACTAGCAATATTGCAATATTCACGTACTTATAAATCAATTATCCCTATGCAACATTTTCACTACCATATCATAAAAGGCTATAAACATAACTTTCACTCTATAAAAGATACTCAAGAATCCTCCATGTAAGCAAAACTAGAGGGTCAACTCAAAGTGGCTCTTTTTGACCATATATATTTTACAAGACAATTTTCCTTCTTGGAGACTCAATGCATCACCTATATCTCTACCCTCATCAATAATGCCAAAACATCTTGATCGAGTGTAGTTGTCTTATCATTATGATTCATAAAGAAAGAAAGAAAAACACTTTCTATACTTAACATCTTAGACCATTACCTCCAATTTGATACCTAATGCTTGACCATGCTTATAGTAAAATAATTTTATCCTATGGAATTTGGTTATCATTTTATGCTTAGTAGATAAAAATCGAAATCGGAACATCGTTTGGAAAAAAAACATCTAAAATTAGCCCATGGGTTAAACTTCACCCCTAAGGTTTTTCTTAGGGCATATATAGAACAAAAACACATTCCTTGTAGTCATTGTCTTCCCCTTGGACACATTCATTTATACCATGAGGCATGGAATACACATTGGCACTTTATCTAACTTAGCTCCGTAGTGTGTATTATCCCTAGTTCTATGTCTACAACGTCATGTTTCACATTTGGTTTAACCACAGATAATCATGGATGGTCTACATAACCTACATCGTTGGAGGAAAGCAAGGATGTTTTATAGCTAAATTGATAGGAAATGATAAGGAACATGAACATACTCTACAAGCCCATACACACTACCGGTATCCAACGGCATGCAATCTTGCCGCTCCATTTGTTATTTCGCTCCCGAACAGAAAGTCACCAAGTGTCCCTAAACGACATTTTCATGCGACTTGCAACTCAACATAACTCGGCAACCGGAGGTCGGATCGACGAACTGTCGATTCCGTTGCTCTCCTGGCATGCGATTACCTCTAGGTAGCCTCCCCTCCATGTTTCCATGGACCAGTGACTTCATTGTGCATTCATTTCGTAAACTAGGGTTTTGCTCAGTTTCGCACATTACTTTCCAAATACAGTATTGCATCACTGAGTCTTAGTGCAGCAACGGAACCATTTGTTGGCATAGGTAGCTGATCTAAAGGTTTCCAATGTAGAACCAGGTACTTCATAGTTCAAGGAACCAACAAAACCCCTATTCACCGACCCTTTTGGAAACAAACTGTGAGCAACCTAAGGTCTCAACTGAGGCGAAGCTGAGGGGGTGGTTGCAGAATTAGGTTTCCACAACCTGGTGATGGGAGTGTCAAAGCGACTGATGGGCAACGCGATCAGGGACTCTTGCTGTGGACAGAAGACTACATGAAGTCTCTACTTCGCATCAGATACTTTAGCAACCAAAGGTGCTTGCGCAACCAGCGCATCCAAAGACTACGTGGTATTGGATACTTGCAGCGTTACGATGATAAGCTATCAACAGCTTACCTCGCAGCACTCCCAATGGGTCAGCACGTCAACTAGACTGCGTGTCCACTTTAGGACTTGATCAATTCTAATCAACCTTACTCAATGATCTTTATCCATTCAACAACACTTAAGTTATTATCTTTACGATGTATGTAAATGAATGGAACACACACTACTGTACGCTCCAACGCTGCACTCAAATCTAGTACTTAACTATGTGATTATCCAACAGATTCATGCATTCAAAGACTTAGAAGTGCTGAGTACTTAACATTCATCCACGCATGTATTACTTAACATATTATTCCCATCAATCCTACAAGAAATACATATAAAAGCAATCACATAATAGATAACTGCGGCATTAACCATCCCTACTAAGCAAATGAACAGTTGCAAAATACAAAACAATCACACTACACAGAATTTAACGTGGTTCACCCCCAGGATGGAGGCTACATCCACAAGAACTGTTCTTATATTGGTCTTTTGGGAAGGGTACAACAGTTCTTAGTCTGCACACTCAGCTGTAGACTCTCTTCTCTCTCAGATAGGTCTCTGCGCACACAGCTGCAGAGCCTTTACAATAGCTTTCAAGCTCAAAGATCTAACAATGTTCAACAATGACCAAAATGAAGAGTAACCCTTTCCCATACAAAAATGCCTTATTTATAGACCATTCCTGTAGGTCATGTCTTTACAATTCGCAGGAAAAACCCCTTAGGTTTACGAAACTGTCATGGTTTACCCAAAACCGGATTGCTGGCACCTGGTAGCGAATATTCCATCGTGGCGGTCTTCCACGCATGCTTCACGTCGCTATCGGCCTTTCTGTTGTGTGCATGCCAACAGGTCACTTTCACCGAGCCGTTCTTCCTCTAACGGTCTCATGCGATTGGTTCAGGTAGTGGTATCTTTCGCGTGTATAACCAGTCGCTTTCTTCCCGATTTGCTCCTGTTCGTTGCTTGGAACTCCAAGAGCATCTTTACCAAAAATACACCATCGACGGTCTAACCAGAACATGTGCCATATTCCATCCAACAATTCTGCCTTGCTATATCTCCATAGATTGGACACTTCACAGCACTGTCTCCTCGCAGCGCTGTACTTCGCATCTCTTCTGACGCTGCGATGCATGCAACTTTGCAACATCCCAAAACTTATACAAAAAATACTTTTAACTAAGTTGCGCTCAGCTCCGCGGTTCCAAAACCCTTCTTATTCAAAATGCCCCACTTGGGCTAGGACCAACATGGACTATCAAGAGCTGAATAAGGCTACACAAAAAGACCATTTCCCTTTTCCATTTATCGATCAAGTCCCGGATACCCTGTCTGGAAAAAATTATTTTCCTTTCTAGATGGATTTAGTGGGTATAACCAAATTCAGATTGCCCCTGAAGACCAAGACAAGAATCCTTTAACATGTCCTTGGGGCACTTTTTCATATAGTGTGCTCCCTTTTGGATTATGCAACGCACTGGCTACATTTCGAAGAGCTGCAATTGGAATTTTCTCTGAGATGGTTAATGATTGTATGGAAATTTGTATGGACGATTTCACTCCTTATGGTAGTAGTTTTGATGAGGCTTTGAAAAACTTGGAAAAGGTCTTAAAACGTTGTGATCAAACTCACCTGTCCCTCAGTCCTGAAAAATTTCATATGATGATGAGTGATGGTATAGTCCTTGGAAATTCTATATCTGCTGTAGGAATACAAGTGGACCCTGCCAAAATAAAGGTAATTATGAACATCTCTATTCCTAGAACGTAGAAGGAGGTACGTACTTTTCTTGGACATGCTATTTATTATAGACGTTTCATTGAAAAAAAATCAAAGCTAGCATCTCCTCTATTTACCTTACTAATGAAATATGCAGAATTCAATTGGACATATGCATGCTAGATAACGTTTGCAGACTTAAAGAAAAGACTATCTACAACACCTATTCTGTGTGGGCCTAATTGAGCCTTACCTTTCAACATTTCTTCTGATGCTTCAAATACTGCTATTGGGGTTGTGTTGGGACAACAGGAAGGTCATAATCCATATGCTATTTACTATGTCGGTAAGAATTTGGCTCCTGTTGAACTCAATTACACAGTAACTAAGAAAGAATTCGTTGTTGTCATTTACACCATCAATAAGTTCAGACACTATCTCACCGGGTATTCTACTTTTGTGCATACCAATCACTCGGTTATTAGATATTTAATGAATAAACCTGTTACTAATGCTCGAGTTACTAGGTGGTTGTTGTTACTACAAGAATTTGATATCACTATTATTGATAGACCAGGAAAAGAAAATGTTGTTGTTGATTTTCTTTCTCAACTAACCAATAATGATGATAATATTTCGCGAGTTGAGGATTATTTTCCTGATGAACACCTATTTGCAGTTTCAGTTCACTCACCATGGTATGCATACATTGCTAATTATCTTGTTGTAGGGAAGCTTCCTGCTCATCTATCAAAAATGGATAGAAGAAGGATTGTACAACAACATCTGGCCTTGAAGTTGTAACATATAGCAAGTTGTCAATCATTGATGTGTACAATGTTTGATCTACTTCAAGGGATTCATTTTCTTTGCTTAATTTGTAGCCTATTATCATGGGAGTGCAAATAGGTTGGAAACCTTTCATTTTTTATTTCTTCAACATATCCTTGATGTATTTGGTCTGAGATATGAACATGACTTTGCTATTTTGTGAAATTCACATACCTAGAAAGAATGATAATTCACCAAGCAATGACATTTCAAATTCTTTCTACATTTTTTTTGCAAACTTTTGACTTAGACTGTCAATATTGCTTCCAAAATGATACCATCAACATTAACCACAATGATAATCATTATTTCATTTTCAAATTTGATGTAAAGATTAATGTCTGCAACTCCTCTTTCAAAACCTTGTTGTTGTAGGTATTTGTTAAGTCTTGAATACCAAGCTCTAGGATATTTCTTTAGACCATAGATTTATTTCTTTAGTCTACATACATAATCTTTGTCTTTTGACAGTTGAAATCCCTTAGGATGCTCAATGTACACTTATTCTTCTAAGTTTCCATTTAGAGATGTTGAATTGACATCCATTTGGTAGACTTTAAAATTATTGTATTATGCAAATGCCAAAAAATTCTAATGGCTTCCAACCTAGCAACAAGACAAAAGGTTTCTTCAAAGTCAGTGCCTTCAACTTGAGCATAACCCTTGCACACCAACATTGCCTTGTTTATTGTTATCTCTCCATTTTCATTTAGATTATTCCTGAATACCCACGTTGTGCATATCACATTTTTGTCTTTTGGTCAAGGAACAAGTTTCCAAGTTTGATTCTTCTTAATTTTATCTAATTATTCATTCATATAAGCAATCCAAACCTCTTCTTTACTCACTTCAACAAATTTCTTTAGTTCTATATTGGACAATAAGGAAATATTTGTATGTTTTGGTAAGCTTGCTAGATTTCTTCTTGTCTAAACACCTGCATCTTTGTTACGAAAAAATATTTTTTCAGAATGGTTCTTTTGCACAAATCTCGATGGCATTTTTGTATCTTGTCTTTGTGTTTATTCTTCTCCTTCTTCATTTTCTTCTTCCTCTTTTTTGTAGCTTATTTCTTCTAATTCTTCATTCGTTTGTACTTTGACACTCTCGGATTTTACATCATCTAATCTTACATTGGCACTTTCACAATTTTTCTTAATTTCAAATTATACATCTATAAGCTTTCTTGGTAGATGAGTAACCAAGGAATATGCCTTGATCATCGGTTATGGAGTCAAATTTTTCCAAGTCACCATCATCTCTTTTTATGTAACATTTACTCCCAAAGACTTTGTAATGTTTGATTGTTGCGGGTTTTCCTTTCCATAACTCATAGGGTGTTTTTTCACTATTGACCCTAATATTTCCTCGATTTAAAATGTAAATAATTGTATGAACTACCTTTATCCAATATATGTATGAGAGTTTTGCTTCATTTAACATTGTCCTATTAATTTCTTGAATAGATTTGTTTTTCCTTTCTGCTACTCCATTTTGTCGGGGAGTTCTTGCAGTTGAAAAGTCTCCTCTTATTCTATGAGTCTCATAGAATTCATCAAATTCATCTCATGTAAATTCTCCTCCTTTGTATGATCTTAGACACTTGATTTTCAGATCCATCTCATTTTCAACCAATGCTTTAAAAGATTTGAAATTCTCAAATGATTATGATTTGTGTTTGAGAAAAGCAACCCAAGTAATTCTTGTATAATCATTAATGAGCAGCATAAAATAATAATCACCTTGCATAATGTTTGATCTTGTTGGTCCAAGAGTTTAATATGGACAAGTTCCAATGGCTTTGAGGTTGAATATCCCTTTGTCTTGAAGATCACTTTTGTTTTCTTCCCATGTTGATATGCTTGCAAATACAATATGAAGGTTTTATGATATTTGGTATGTCTCTCACTGATTTCTTTTTGCTAAATTTCACCACGTTTTCAAAACTCATATGTCCCATTCTTCTATGCCTTAACTAGGTTTCATCTATTTGTCACATACATTAGTTTTATTTTGTTGATCCATTTAGAATATATACATTGTTTGGAGTTATTTTGTTGTTGTCGCCAATCTACCTGAACTTTCTTTTCTTACTCACATTTTTGGGTGTTCAAGGTGAGATTGTGTCCTTAATCACACATTTGTATGACACTAATAAGATTATGATTCAAGTCCTCAACAAGCAAGAAATTTCCTACTTTATTTCTCTTATCTCCATGACTGAATGTACCTTTTTCCAACTATCTCGACAGAGGCATTATCTCCAAAAGTAACATTGCCTCCCTTTTCTTTCCTTAAATTGAGAAAATTATTATGATCCCCAGTCATATGCTTTAAACATCCACTATCAATGTGCCTTTTTCGATTCCTTTGTTGCGATCATACAAGGCTAATTTACATTCTTCCTTATCTTCGTCTTCTTGTTTTTTCTTCCATAACTTAGTGGGTTCTTTGTTGTTTCCAATAATAATTTTTTCTTCAATAGGAGACTTCATCAAGATTATACATTCTTGAAATTTGTGGCCAAATTTGTTGCATCTGTAACATTCAATGTTGTAATCAAGAAATGGAGCAAATGAATTTTAGTTTCTATCCCGATGATAATTTCTAGTTTTTTTTTCACATAATTGTCCTTTGGGGTATTATAGACACCTCTATTTATCATATGATCATCTCTTGCATATGATCTACAATTTATTTCTTTATGATCAAAATTATTGTAAGAAAAATAGTAGCCAAGAAAGAGATGTTGATACCTAATTGGAAATGTTCTTCTTGGTGTCATAATTTTTGTGAACTCGTCCCTTTTGTGGAAGGAGACATGCTTCTTTCGGTCATCATTTTTTTTCATGATGTTTTATTTCATTATTGATGGAGTAACTCTTTGGCTCTTCTTCACTTTTATGTATTATGTAGCTTGAGGTTTCATTAGAAGTCTTTTTATTCTTATTATAGACAAGTGTAGTCTTATTGTTCGGAAATATTTGGTAGTTGAGAATGTTTTCTAGAATTTCAATACCCTTTCCAAACTTTAACTTATCAGTGGTTTTCTCTAGTTCCTTTGTTAAGAATACAACTTCTGCTTCAAGCTTCTCATAGTTTTCTTTCTTTTCATTAAGTTGTCTTATTATTGCTTCTTCAATACTCTTTGCTTCTTGTAGTTGAATTTTTAGATTAAGGGTGGTCTTTTCTGATTCCTCGATGTTGAGCTATATGTTTCCTTTTGAGTTTTGGTATTTCTTTTCATATTTTTGCACCTTTTATTTCAATGATATTTTCTTATTTATAAGTCTCTCTATTTCATTTAATGCACAAATGAGTTCTCCTTCAATGTCTACTTCCCCATCGATTTCTGAATTTTCTTCATCTTACAGTTTTTGTTTTCATTGTTAATGATATCATTCTGTGTCTCTAGACCCAATAAGAGAACTTCCATTTCATCATTATCACTTTGATCAAATGATATATTGTCCTCCTTAGAGTATAGACTTTTCTTTTTATTTTGAAATATGTCTTCCTTTGAGTTTTGCCTCTTTTTCTTTCTTTGAAGCTATGATCCTCTTCATCACTATTATCTCTATTTTTATTAAGAGGACATTTATTAGCAAAGTGCTATACTTCACCATAGTTAAAACATTTGAAAGGAAGCTTACCTTTGTATTTGTCGGTTCCTTTCTTGAGCTTCCTTACAAAGTTGGCTTCATTTGCGTCAAAGTCATCATTTAGGTTGTCACTTGATTTGTCCTCCCTTGTAATTGCCTTCTTCGAAGCTTTGAAAATTGCTTCCCTTATTGATGGTTTATATTTTTTTTGTTCACATTTCATATGCTGTGAGGACCCCATGCAACTTAACCATCCTTAGTTTTTCTAACTCCCTTGATTCCTCTAGGGCAAAAAACTTAGCATCAAATCTTAATGGAAGTGATATTAGCACCTTTTGTATGATCACAAACTCTTCAATATGCTCACCCAATCCTCTGATAGTATTGATAACTTCATCTACTCTAAGAAAATAGATTGCAGCATCTTCTTCTTCTTTCATCTTCAAACTTCAAATTGTATTCTATGTGTTTTAAGTTTGGCATGTTTGAATCTGTCATGTCCCTCATAAATTTTCCAAATTTGATCCCATATTTCTTTTGCTGAGTTGCAATACATTACTTTGACAAGCTCTTTTTTCTCATAGATCACTTAAAATAACACTCATATATTTTGCATTGTTATTATATGGATTCTTTTAATCAATATTGGTTGGTGGATTTGTATGGGTTGTGTAACCAAAGACAACAGACTGCCATACATCAAATCCCAAAGACATCTGATAGGTTCGCATTCTTATGCTCTAAAAGGCATAATTATTTCCATTAAATATTGGAGCTTTAGAGTATGCTTCCTTTCAATCCATATGTGCTCAAAAGATCTTCCTTCAAGTGGTTAAACTATCTTAGAAGGAACCTTCTCTGATACCAATTGTTGAACTCATAGTGATGATGAGAGGGTGGGGGGAATCAGTATCACACAAATTTTGTCACCTTATCAAATTGTACGGCTAACAATTACACCAGTACACAAAACACAAGTTTTAATGTGGAAACCTTTATTGGGAAAATATCAAAGATTTATTTCTTATAGATCCACTATAAATACCAATTTACAAATTACAACAATTTGCAAGCTATGGCTTGCAGGACACACCAATCTCCAATATAAAAGGATTTGTAGACACCAATCTGTAGTAGACAGCAATCCCCCAAATTTTTATAGGCACCAACCTATAGGAGACACCTAACTCCTCTGTTCATAAGATCATACTAGGTTTTTATTTTGTTATGCTTATACTCTGTATGTGATCCTTTCTTTGTCCATATGTGATCTAACCCTCAGTATGCTCCCTTTATTTTTATTTGTGTTCATTTAATTCTCAATATACTCTACAATACCTTCATCTATAGGAAATATGCAAGTAATTGGTTTCCTATAGTTCTTTTAACAACATGTCCTACAGTTCTGGTAATAACACGTCCACTGCACTTCTGGAAACAAAGTAGTAACTAAGCAACTACTATTCACTTTTTGATTTATTCATCCTCAAATCCTCCTTAGAATCCACATATCAAAGCTTTACACACAAAACCAAATGTGTAAATAGTAATAGTATCCCCATATCAACAATTTGCTTTACAATGTGTATCCAATTAGCTTTCTTGCTCATTAATCAAGTTGTGTCACTAGAAGTCATATCAAAGAAGATTCTCCATCCCTATTGCACCCATAACTTCACCACTGATTTTCTTGCTTGTTAATCAGGTTGTGTCACTGTAAGTCATATCAAAGAATATTCTCCATCCCTGTTGCACCCAGAACTTCACCACAGATTTGTATTTTTATAATTAAACCCAAAATTTTGCTAATAGTTAAATCGTCCTCTGTATTTGTTGTTTGTAATAACTGGAAATTTTATTGCCTACCTTTTCCTATATATTCTTACCATCATATATACATCATTAACTGAATTCATTCTTTGTCCCATTCCATTTAAAGATAATTCATTGTTCGTATCTTCTAGCACAACAACTACCCACTTCTTCATCCTTCAAATATGTCAAACCAATTTTTATTTATGCAGTTCATTGTTTCGTTTTGAAGCCAACAAGTTAATTTTTATCATTGGATTTAGCTCGGTCATTTTGGCATAGGGTTTTGTATTTTCAAGGCCAACTTGTTAATGAATATCATGAGTATTTTCTTTGGCTGCGCTGACCATTTCATGGATTGCAAAAACTAAAAGAAAGATTTTATGTTGTATACGATGAGCTTATAATGATTTCATGACCGTAGGCATGAAATTGACGAACTCCAATTATTCATTGTTGTTTTGGAGAGGCAGCGAAATTCACATCACAAAAAAATTCTTGGATAAATCTACAAGAGTTCTAGTAATTACTGGTTACAAGAAATTGTTGTCTGCACATTTGATAATCGCTGGTTACAAGAATCTGTGGTTTCAGTAGTCATTGAATTACGAGAATCCACGGTTCCAATCGTCATTGTCTGCACATCCGGTAATCGCATTGGTTAATAGTCATTGTCTGCACATCCGGTAATCGCATTGGTTACAAGAAATTCCAGTAATCATTGTTTGTGATTATTGTGGTTCTAGTAGTCACTAATGACACCCAAATACTTTTTCAATTGCATCTCCCCCACACTTAATTAGGTCTCCATTCACTGATTGAACCACCTTCTTCAGCTATTGACATCAACGAAAACCACATTTCAGCGAGTATGCCACTACCTTTTTTGCTTCAGGGAATCATTGGTCGATAGTTTCTAGAGTCTATTTCTAATATGAGTTATTGTAGATTTATTTAAATAATTACAAAAATTATCTTCTTCTCTTGTAAAATCCGTTGACTTATGGTTACATATTGCACATAATTCTATAATATTTGAGCTATTGATTTCATTTGTGTTGCTATGTTCAATACGACACACTTTAGCTAATTATGGAATATCTTCATATTTTGATACACTAATCTCATTAAGCCTTATATTGATTGATGTTTTGTTCGCTCTCGATAGATTTTTTCTCCATTTAACTTTATTTGTGAGGATTGATATTTTAAGCTTTTTGGTATGTAGAAAATATTAAGTTTTTTTATGTGTTGCAATTTAATTAAAGAAATTAATGGAAATTGAGGATTGGTATTTTAAGCTTTTTAGTATGCAAGATACACTCGTTGAAGGCATTGTAAAATCCTATAATTGCTTACAATTCATATTTAGGTGGTTTGTGCATGACATTATAAATAATTGGCTTCATAATGAATCTATGCATTGTGGTATGTACATATTTTTGGTGTACTAGGTTTTGATATCATATATTTTAATTTTAGCTGACTTGATCAAAGTTGATGATGATATTATCAGTATTATCTTGTTACTTGTATATATTGGAAATTGTCGATGTTATTTTGATGAAGAATTACTATGTATGATGATATTACTACTTTTGGATGGATGTTGTGAATTTCCTAAAGTTATTCACAAATGTTTTGCTATAAATTTGAATTCTTAAATGATATTTGAAAATTTTCATAAATTTCACTATTTAATTGAAATCGATAAAATAAACCAATAAAGGGGGTAATAAATTGGAAGAAAAGTAAAATTTAAATAGGAATCCAAATGTGGCACTAAAGTCGAAGCAGACTTTGGCACAAAACTATAAGCAAAATTATGTGCTAAAGAGGAATCCAAATGTGGTGTTAACATGGATGCAAATATTAGAGTAAATGTAGAAGCATCATTGGACTCAAAACTAGGCGCACAACTAAACGAAAAAATTGGATGCAAAGCAGATGTCAAATTGGACAACAAATATGACACAAAAGTGGATGCACAATTAGATATGTTCACTATATGCAAAAGTGGATGTCACACTAGATGCAAAAGTGGATGCAACACTGGATGCAAAAAGGGATGTAACACTAGACAAAAAAAACAGGCGCAAAATTGGTCACCAAACTAGACTCAAAACGGGGTGTAAAACTAGATGAAAAACTGGATGCAACATTGGATGCAAAACTGGGTGCATAACTAGGCACAACACTATGTTAGTTTTTCATCGTTTAATTCAATATGATCTAGGATCTTAACTGAGAGAACAACATGTACAACATATCAAACACAAGAGACAAGAGACACAAAGCATTTCACCAAGGAAAACCAAGAAGGTGAAAAACCCCGCAACTTCCTCAGAGATAGAATGAGCACCAATACAAAGATCACAAAGATCAAACCCCAAAAGATAGATGTCTTCAATAGCCACTCCTCCTCCACTTGTGCGCACTCCTCTCTCTCAACTATGCGAGTTGGATGAGTGAGTGAATAGAATGAGAGAGTCACACTCTCTATTTATACTTTACTTTGACTTTCCTTTTACTCTAATTGGGCCGACCTCCCTTAGGAGAGTCTAATAACCCATTACCACTTGTCATTGGTCCGACCCCACTAGGGTGGTCTAATAACACTTTAACTCATACTGGTCCGACCCCTCTAAGGTGGTCTAATAACCCATCAAATATAAGTTATGACACTTATAATGTAACTCAAGCGACACTTGCAAATACAAATGATGACACTTCCATTCAGAGGAATAATACATCTCCGTTGGGGATACAATAAAGTACAAATGTAATACATACAATATACAAGTGAATATCTTCCAAAGTTACAAATACATCAACACTCCCTCTTAACTAGCAAGGTATTCTCTTGACACAGGTCATCAATACATATAGGCACAAGTCTTCAATTCTGGAGCTGGATCATCATCACTGGATCATGGAGCATCATCGTCACTGCTGCTGTACTCGTCATCTCGATCACTGGTGCTATATCTCAATTCTTCTCGTCATAGGAAGTTCTACAAAGCCAACCCTTTTTCATGTTGGATGTAGGCCTGGCCTCCTATAGGTCTTCATCATCTCCGCGAGTGGCCTGATAGAGGTGGAATCTCAGGACTGATTATGTGCCTTTGCAAAACCTGACAAGAGAATCCCAGGATCCTTTATGTGCCTTAGCACGACCGACAAGATCTCCCAGGATTGATTATATGCAGCCTTCACAAAACCTTTAAAGAGCATCTCAGAATCCTTTATGTGCCTAGCACGACCGGCAAGATCTCTAAAGAGCATCCCAAGACTGATTACGAGCTTACTGCTCAACCTATCGGATCTCCAGGATTGATTACATGTGAACTTCACAAAACCTTAAAAGAGCATCTTGCGACCTGCAAGATCTCTAAAGAGCATCCTAGGACTTTTACGTGACTAGCACAACCTATCAGATCTCCAGGACTGATTACATGTGAATAGGAAAAACCTTAAAAGAGCATCTTGCCACCTGCAAGATCTCTAAAGAGCATCCCAGGACTTTTATGTGCCTAGCACAACCTATCGGATCTCCATGACCGATTACATGCCTACCTTGAAAAACCTTGAAAGAGCATCCCAGGACTGATTATGAGCTTACTGCTCAACCTATCGAATCTCCCAGGGAGCTATTATATGCTATTGCACAAACTGCCACATATCCATGGCCTCGAAGTATCATCCTGATACTCATGATCAACCTGATCATCCTCGCACAGAGCATCATCCTGATGCTCATGATCATAGTGATCATCATCATATAGTGCATCATCCTGATGCACATCATCATCACATGATCATCTTGATCATCATCATATATAGCATCATCCTGATGCATATCATCATCGCATGATCATCCTGATCATCATCATCTGGAGCATCGTCCTAATGCTCATAACACAACACTTACATCCACATCCATGGGAAGGATCCTCCTACCAGCATGCTTGGAATGGCTCCTGCAAATGTGTCCCATCTCTTCCTCCTCGAAGTATCTTCTCTATGAAGAACACCAAGCCTCTCTCTAAAGTACTCGAACTTGACCCTGGCTAGTGGCTTGTGGTGAGCTCCCAATATGGATGCCTAATGAGGGCAGTTGTACTAAGATCCTACTTTAATTATCATCCTAGGGGACGTACAAACTTTAGAGGTGCAGGCACTATCTATGCTCTTATAGGATAATCTTTGTCATGGTTGGGTATCGGTATCAATGTTTTAAGGGTTTCCTACTCAATACATAAAATTGTTTATACTAGGGAATTAAATACTAGGAAACAGTAAATCTATTTTAAAGAATTAAAATACTAAAAGCAGTAAATCTATTTTTAAAGAATTAAAATACTAAAAGCAGTAAATCTATTTTAAAGAATTAAAAATGTTGAAAGTGAAAGAGATATTCCTATGAATCTACCTAATGCAGAATGGTGAATATAGACTATGAAAGTGAAATGCCATAACAGATCTATTCTAAATTAAAGAAAGCAACGTCTGTAATTACTTATGCATAAAACTAGAATTCTGATCTAAATCATTTAAATATCAAAACTAAGTTTGAAGTGCAATCATCTCATGCTACACATCCATTATTAAGAAATCAAAGCAATTAATCATGATGGGAAACATTCATAAACCTTAGATCTAAACCATGACTTTTGAAATCAATGCTAATGTATATGGAATCATTGTTTAAAATGTGCGTTGGAAGAAAGTAGCTACAGGACTACTGAAATTGTATTGCTGAACTACAGAACATGTTATAAATTACTACAGAATCAAGACATCATTCAAATGCTTCCATATGCGATATAATTTTTCATCACTGTAAAACACATAATCGAAAATACCTGAAAAATGGAAATCCCTTAACTTACGTGTTGGAGGGGCCCTCTCCAACCCGTACTCAGGAGGGAATGAAACTTATAGACGCTGACTAGGATTTAACATCAATCTTCTATTAAAATAAAAACTCCATGTCTTCACAAAGGTTTGTAACTCAGAAGTATCTCAATAGTGTAAAAACGTGAAACAATGTTTCTCCAAAAATGTCAACAGAGACCTCTCGCTACCCGAGAGGTCCATATTTATATGATTTTTAATGCTGAACCTAACTAACTGTCTAAATGCCAATTTTCCTTGAACATGAGTGCATTCTCTATAAATCAGGAAACAGGGCGTCGAGTTGCATGATCCCTCAGTCTTCTACGCTTTCGTCCTTTAATGCCCCTGAACCTACTCAATCATGCTTGATTTTCACAGAATTAGTTTATTGAATACACATTTTAAACATACAAGAATAATCGTCAAAAACAACTTCATTAAATAATTAAAGTAAAACATTTTTCCCACAAATGAGTGTGTTTCTTCGCCATTGCTTGAGCTTGACTGTGGGGAAAAGGCTTATCAAATACCTGAAAATTGGACTCATCATTCTCTCCCATACTTGAAGGATTCACCCATCCTTGGGTGACTTATTCAATTCGTCAACAACCTCCCTGATGTCCCATGCTACCACCCTAGGGATCCTTGCCTGCCTGTGATATCCAAAATTCTGATCCTCCTTGTCCCATGCCCTCCTCTCTTCGTCTTCATTAATATGTCCCTTGATGACTGGGGAAAGAAAGAATGGAGGATTCAGCCTCATCCCAATCCATCTGAGTTGATTTCTTGCCAGGGATTCTTTGTAGAGTGTGGCTTTGAAAAGAGCATCATCAAGCCTGAGGGGGGAGTGGAGTTCTCTTCTTTTTAGATCGTTTGCCACTCTGCTCCACCTTTCCTGAATGGACTCATGAACTTTCTTCTGTGTGATTCGGAGTGTAATGTCAAAATGAGTCATAGTCTCCTGCTGTTTTGCAAGGAGAATGGGGATCAGTTCCTCATCCTGGGTGAGGATCCTATGGTTGTAGATTACCCCTCAGGGTGAGTTGGCTCTGCTCTGACCATCAATGGGGTTTTCCATGTGGATGCCACATAGATATGGTAGTCCTAGGCTCGCTCAATTTCGCAGTTCATCCACGAACATAATGCCCTCAACTGGAAATCGCCCACATATGGGTTTGGCGACTAGTTGGGCGAGCCAGACACTACAAAATTATGCAAGAAGAATTCACTCAATTGGTCCTTCTCCAGCTCTGTGGAGTTCAAAGATGCATCCATAAACTCTTTGGGAGTGCTTATCTCTATAGGGAGTCCTTGCCTCAACCTCTGGAGCTGGAATTTGCCCCATTTCTCCTGTATATAAATTGCATATATTTTCGACGGCGGTCTGAGGTCCCGCAGTCTATCATATATGTCAGCAGTAGTGGCCAAAACATCCTTCAATTTGGTAATTTCCTGGTCCTTTTTGGATAATTCATTTTGTGCCTTGGCCAATATTTCTTGAAGCACTGAATTCTTCTGCTTAGCCAGCTGTAGCTCCTCTACATGATGCATCTTTAGGATTTGTGTCTTCTCAGCTGAGAACGGGGAAGGTGTGGGACGACTTATTGGCCCAATTCTTAATGTTTCCAGCTCATTTATGAGCTTTTCCAATTCTTCCCGTGCCTCAGCGAGTTGGGTAATGACCCCAGAGTTTTCATTGTGCTCTGGAGGGTTCCCCTGGAAGTTGTCTTGCTCTTGTATGCCCTACTCTTCTTCTTTATCCATTTCTTCTTCTTCATCCTACTCCTCTTCTGTAGTGGGGTCTCTTTGATCTACCCACTGATCATCGTCCCCATCCGACACATTTTTAACAATGGGACTGGGTTCCCTACTCTTTTCCTTGTTTATTTGGATTCGGGATGCTTGGGTGAATCTCTTACTCCTTCTCTTTGGCTCTTGATTTTTGGCAGGAATCTCTGGGTTTGCCTTGGGGGAGTTCTCTCTTGAATGTTTGATTTTCACCAGGGTCTCTGCCACATGGTTGAAGTCAATCTTCCTTTTCGCCCCTGATGCAGAGGCAGCTTTGTTCATTTCTCCTGGTGGTATTCTAGTTGTGGGTGTACTTTTCATCCTTTGAACATCTTCTGCGGATACCAGCACGAATTCTTCCCACAAAAGATCTAGTATCTGCGCCCTTAATTCCTCGTAAACGATTAACTTGATTATCCCATGATGGGCCAAGGCATCCTCCTTACCTTTAGCCACCTTCTTGCTCATTTCTGCTAGGGATTGGAGCAGGTAAAATGGAATACTAATGTTGTTGTTTGGTGGATGATGGGTTCTGTATCTTAACAGCTCTAGGATATGAAAATGAAAGATGGGAACATAGCTCAACCTACAAGAGCATGTGATGTACCTCAGAACAATTTCAGCCACGTCCTCCCATGGCGGTGGCATGGAGAGTCTTTTGACTCCATTTTTGTCTTCGTCGTAGACCTCTCCTTGCTCGAAGAAGGCTGTTTTTTCTTCCTGGTTCGCCTCCCTGTCATCCCTGCTCCAATGCAAACCTCTCTGTCGTCCAGTGTATTTGGCAATTACATCCTCATCAATCTTAATATGTAACCCCTTCACTCGGGTGACATACTGTTCAGTATTAATATGTTTGAAGTTTCTTGCAAACTCCTAAGCTACCCCTGTATTGTATCCTCTTAGTCCAAGGATGAAAGGCATCCAACCTGCATTTCGAATGATCTGCAGGACTCTCAGGCTCTGATAAATGGTGTTGTGATCCTCTGGTTCACTTTTCTTGAAACCCTTTGTCATTTTAAAATCTTCTTTATGATCAGACAAAACCAGAACTTTGGAATGTGGTTTATACCCTCAACTGGTCGGGCTCTGCCTACAGGCTCGAGGATTGCAATGCTGGGTGAGTGAGCGCACTAGATTTTTGTTTGTTGCTTCTTGGGAATTTCGAGAGGTTCCTTATATGCAAAATCGTGGAAGATTATGCAACCTTACTTACTATCTTTCCGCACCTATCCTTTCCATCATTCTTGTAATTGCCATTTTTAATCCCTTTTTTCCCATGATCGATCTCTGTACTTCATATGATGAGGGTTGTGATCATGATTTGTTGAGGGTGACAGGACTTAGGTAGTAATCATGACTTATTAAGGTGACAAGACTTAGGTAGCGATCATGACTTATTAAGGTCATTCTACCATGCTGCTGATTTAAAATAGAAGCTGTCCTCAGCTGACTAGAAATGAATGTAGTGTGGGATAATGTTTTACCTTAAGAATAAAATAAAATCATTCTAGAGATTACCTTGCTATGTGTGCGTACCTACATTGATGATCTAGTGTGTTTTTCATGGATGGCGGATTCTGTAATAGATTTATGCATGTCAGTAGTTATGTGTGTGGGCTGCTTTTTCCTTTTTGCTCATTTGAATTTGCTGAACTGTCTTCTTTTGAAAGTTGTGCCAGTTGTTGATATGACTCATGTGATGATGCTTCATATTGGATGATTGCATGGCAGTATGTGACTTGCTCTCTTGAATAAATGGCAGCCTCGCTTGAATCAATTGCAGGCTCTCTTGAAGTATGGTCAAGTTCTCGTGATGATATGGTAGAGTTGAATGAAGAGTGTGCTTGGATTGTTCCTATAGTGGTAGATAATTTTGATGGCTCTCTTGAATGCATATATGGCTCGCTTGATTGCTGAAAATGTTTGAGAATTTCCTGGATCACTTGAATTGAATTGCAGGCTCGCTTGAGTGCTGATATGTAATGTATCTGGCTCACTTGAATTGAATTGTAGGCTCACTTGAGTGCTGATATGTAATTTATCTAGCTCGCTTGAGTGCTGATATGTAATTTATCTGGCTCGCTTGAATTGAATTGCAGGCTCGCTTGAGTGTTGATATGGAATGTATCTGGCTCTTTGTAGGGTGGATGCTTCATATTGGATGTTTTTTCTCTTTTTTTTTTTTCTTCTTCTGTAAATGAGTTTTATTTCACTGATTTGTCGCATCCTCTATCAGCATCAATTGTTGCTGGTAGAGTACCTGTGTAAATTCTTCTTTTCATTATGGTTTCTTGTAAAGTTTTAGGCGATGCCCATTCACTATCATGGGGAACTCCTCTTCATCAATTGTAATAATTCTCACAGCTCCATTTTCATAAATTTCTGTATAATGTAAGGTCCAAGCCATCTAGTGGTTAGCTTCCCTTTGAATGTGTGAAATATGGAGTCGTAAAGTAGTGCCCAATCACCTTCGTTGAACTTTTTATCCTTCAGATGTTGTTCATGCCATTTCTTTCTTTGTTGTTGGATGATTTCAGTATGTGTAAGTGCTTGTTGGTGGTGCTCATCCAGTTGATTCAACTGTAGCATGCATTCTTTTTGAATTTCTGATAGGTCGATATGTAAATCTGCTGCAATTCTTAATGCCTTTATTTCAAATTCGATTGGCAGCATGACCTTTTTTCCATAGACTAGTTCATAAGGTGTGAATCCTGTAGTTGTTTTCCATGTAGTATTGTAAGCCCAAACTGCCTCACTAAGTCTGTCAGCCCAATCCCTTTTGTGAAGTTGGATAGTTTTTGTCAAGATTCTCTCTAATTCCCTGTTGGTTACCTCAGCTTGACCATTTGCTTGAGGGTGGTAGGAGGATGACTATCTGTGCTTTACATTGTTTCTTTTCATCAAGTCTTCAATTAAATTTGATGTAAATTGTGGGCCCTGATCAGAAACTACTTCTCTTGGCACCCCAAACTTGTGAAAGATATGCTCAGTAAAGAATTTGGCCACATTGGTTTCATTTGCAGCAGCCAGTGCTGCTACTTCTTTCCATTTTGTAAGGTAATCAGTGCATACGAGGATGTATCTTTTCTGATTTGACTGTGGGTTGAATGGGCCAACAAAATAAAATCCCCACTTTTCAAATGCCTCCAAGGATATTTGTGGATGGAGTGGAATCTCTTGTTTTTGTGTTGGTTTGCCCATTCTCTGGCAATCATCATAGTGGGACACATACTCATAAGCATCTTTGTGGAGTGTTGGCCAATAATATCATGTTTGCAAGATTTTGTAGGCTATCCTTTTTGCTACATAGTGTCCACCACAGGGTCCATTGTGAGTGGCATGCATTATGTCATGTACTTCATCTTCCCTAATGCACCTTCTAAGTATCTGATCTGGTCCCTGTTTAAAAAGCATGCCCTCTATCCATGTATATGTGGCACTTTGCCTTATTAATTTTGTCCTTTCTTTATAACTGTAATATTCTGGAAACTTTCTGGATACTAAATAGTTTGCTATGTCAGGAAACCATGGGCTTTTTATTGATATGGCAAAAAGGTGCTCATTAGGCAAGTTATCTTGAACCAATTTGTTATCTTTTCCATGTGTGACTCTTGACAAAAAGTCAGCTACCACATTATGCTTTCTTGGTTTATCTATTATAGTAATGTCAAATTCTTGTAGAAGTAGCATCCATCTAATAATTCTTTCACTAGTATTAGGCTTGTTCATAAGATATTTGATTGTTGAGTGGTCAGTGTGGATAAAACTTTGGTATCCTGTGATGTAATGCCTGAATTTATTGATTGCATGTATGATTGCCAGAAATTCCTTCTCTGTGACTGTGTAGTTGAGTTCTGCCCCAGTCAAATTTTTGCTTATATAGTATATGGCATAGGGTTTCTTGTCTCGTTCTTGTCCAAGCACAGATCCGATTGCTTTATCTGATGCATCTGTGTGGATGTGAAATGGAATTTCCCAGTTTGGTCCTTGGAGTACTGGTGCTGTGATTTTTTTCTGCTTAAGACTTTCAAATGTTTCATGCAATTGCTTGTCCATATGAACTCATTGTCTTTTGTGAGAAGTGCAAACATTGGGGCAACAATTCTTCTATAATTTTCAATAAACCTTCTGTAGTACCCTGTCTGTCCAAGGAAACTTCTCACATCCCTTTATTTGACAGGTGGTGGCAGCATTCTGATTACTGATACTTTGGCTTGATCAACCTCTATCCCCCTTTGTGATACATGATGTCCTAGAATGATGCCTTCTTCCATTAACATCCTGCATTTTTCATTGCTTAGGCACAAGCTCATTTCAATACATTTTTTTAATACTAATTAAAGATTGTTCAATGCCTGGTCAAAGTTCTATCCATAGGGTGTGAAATCATCCATGAAGACTTCCATTTTGTCATTTATAAAATCAAAGAAAATACTCAATATGGCTCTTTGAAATGTTGTTGGGGCATTACATAAACCAAAGGGTAGGACCCTATAGGCATAAGTTCCCCATGGGCATGTAAAGGTCATCTTATCTTGATCAGCTGGGTGTATTAAAATTTGGTTGTACCCACTGAAACCGTCTAAGAATGAAAAATACTTGTTTCCAGATAATGTATCTAGAACTTGATCTATAAATGGAAGTGGAAAGTGATCTTTCTTGGTTGCTTTATTCAGCTCCCTATAGTCCACACAAATTCTCCATTTGCCTCCTTTTTTGGGTACTATAACTAGTGGTGAGACCCACTCACTATCAGATATTGGATAGATGAACCCTGCATCTAATAACTTTTGTAATTCCACTTTGACTATGTCTTTTAATACAGGGTTCATCATTCTTTGTGGTTTCCTGATAGGAGTAGAACCTTCTTTGATGTAAATGTAGTGTTTGTAGATATCAGGATGCATTCCTTTCATGTTTGCATATGTCCATGCAAATGCTTTACTTTGTTCTTCTAGTATCTTCATTAATTTCCTTTCTTGCTCTGGTTCCAAATTGGAATTTATGTTGACTGTTTTGCCAGGGTGAATTTCCATGACTTTTACCTTTTCAATCTATTCTTCCAGTACTTCTGTCCATAAGTCATCCATGTTTTGTTTTGAACTGTCACCTGTTTCTGTGGAAAAAAATTCTTGAATAACATGATTGTTAGAAGATAAATTTTGTATAAATCTATCTATATGGCCATCTTCGTCTATTGCTTTTAGTGATATTGCAGCATCAATTATTAGGATAGGTCGGAGGTTGTGATTTGGTGTGTTTTGGTAATCACCAGTCCAATTTTGATATTCTAACTCTGAAGAATTCATTGTTGGTGGGTAGATTGTGATTTTCTTCCTGGTATGTCCACTGGTGATTGTCATATTTCTTGATCGGCAACCTATGTAAGTGTTTGCAGTTGCTAACCAAGGTCTACCTAGTATAATTGAATAGCCACTAAGTTTGCTTTTGATTTCAATTATTATAAAATCAGCTGGGTATTCCTAGGATTCAGTATTGATCATAATGTCTTCTAGCATTCCTTCGGGTTTCATAGTGGATGTGTCTGCTAGTTGGAGTACTGTTGTGGTTGGTATGACCATTGATTGGAGTCCTAGGTATAACATGGTTTCCTTAGTCATGGCATTGATCGCAACTCCCAAATCTATTAAGCTTTTATTTATTTGCTTGTTATTTATGGTGACGTTTACTACAGGACTACGAGGATCAAGATATTTAGGGTTTATTATGACATCCATCTTTAAATCGTCCAATTGTCCCACTACATTTATGGTTGGTGGGTCACGCTTCCTCCTTCCTGGTTTCTTTCGAAAATTTTCTCTAATAAATTTGTTATAGATGGGCACATCGCTTATGGCTTGTAAAATCGGGATTTGGATATTTAAGTGCTTGAATTCATTTAAAATTGTATTCTCTTCCTCTTCTTTTGCACTTCGGACTAGTTTTTTTGGAAATGGAGGGATTCTGTTGCATGGGAGTGGTTGGGTTTCTTCCTCAGGAGGGTCTGATTCGTCTGGATGCTGAACATAGGGTTCTGTTGTTTGTTCTTGAGCTTCAGGTTGTTGGATGTTGTGTGGGGATGTATTCTACAACATTTTTCCAGATCGCAGGTTTATTTCATTTATTTCTATGGTGTCTACAACATAGGTAGGGAATTGTGTGATATCAGCATTATATGTCTGTTGCTGTTGTGGAGGTCTATTATTATTAGGATTTGGGATTGGTTGGGTTGGAATGGGTGGAGGTCTGGGGGGTGGTTGAGGTTATGCGGGTGGCATAATAAGTGGTTGTTGTAATGGCGCCCTCCAATTTGATGGATGGGGGTATTGATTTGCATAATT
The DNA here is from genome assembly GCA_027924585.1 of Larix kaempferi. Lineage (NCBI taxonomy): Eukaryota > Viridiplantae > Streptophyta > Pinopsida > Pinales > Pinaceae > Larix > Larix kaempferi. The sequence continues at coordinate 9,234,910 of BSBM01000789.1, read as the reverse complement.
TGTGATGGATGGAAAAGGTGGGGGGTATTGAGGATAAGACGGTGGATAAAACGGTTGTTGATAGGATGGTTGATATGTTTGTTGATTCTGTTGCCATTGATTTGGATTTGGCTGTGCTTGCCATGGAGTTGGTGCAGAGTTCCAATTTGGATATCCTTGATTATAGTAGGCTTGATTGCTCTGTTGATATGGTCTAAGAAAATTATTCCTCCTCTGATTTATAAAATAGAGCTGTTCTATTTCTCCTTCAGCTGCTGGGTCTTGAATAGCCGCCTTACATGAGGGTAAGAGGGGACATTTATCAGTGGAATGGTCGTCACTGCAGAGACCACATACTTCGATGGTGTTCAGTGTGCACTGCCCCTTCTCATCCTTCTTTCTACAACGAGGACAGAATACTACCAAGGCTTGGTTAATTTCATCCTGTGTCTTTTTTATTTGAAGAGCATCAAGTTGCATGGCCAGAGATTGCAGGATGTCAGTCTTCATGTCGTCCAGTAGGTTTCCTAAATTAGATTTTGTAAGTGTTGGTCTTGAAGATGTTGATCCACCAGTAGATGTGTGTGTATCCCTTGTCCCATTCTTAGTTTTCCTAGATCTAGAGTAGTTTTTGAAGATTTGTAGGATCTGGTCAAAAGATTTTTGGAATATATCTCCATCTCCTAGAAGATTTAAGACTTCAAAATTCTCCTCTTTTACACCTCTAAGAAGGACAAGTTTTAGTGATTCAGGATCCAAGGTGCAATGACTAGCTTGTTTGTAGCTGAGTTGAAATCTTTGGGCATAATCTTCTAATGATTGTCCTTCTCCTTGTTGCATCCTAAAGATTTCATCCCTTGTATCTTTGGCCTTGCAGTAGTCCCTATATTTTTCTAAGAATGCCTGTTTCATTTGATCCCATCTAAAGATACTATTCTCTTCAAGGCTCATGAACCACCGAAGTGATAGGTATTTCAATGTGGAAAGAAAAATCCTTAGCTTTTGTGCATCAGTAGTGTAATCAAATGATCTGCAAACTACCTCAAATTCAAACAGGAATGTGTCAGGATCTTCTGAAGTCAAACCATGGAAGTTTGGTAGATTATTATGATTGATGTTCTTCATCCTGGCATCTCCAAGAGGTATGCTAATGGGAAAGGTGAAAAGCTCCCTAGGTTCCTCCTCTTCGTTTTCCATTGTGGTGTTTGAGCTAGAACTGGTAGTGAAGTTGCTTCTGTTTGGATTGTATGTGGAGTCAGTTTCGTTTTCAGAGTGTAGAAATTCAAACTGAGAATGGTCAAAATTGTTATTACCGTTGTTGCTCGTGGAATGATTGGGCAGAAAGCGGCCAAACCTATCCCTTTGCCAACGAGACATTCATTGGTAAAAAAAGTATTTATCTTTTTGTTTTATGTGATTTTTGTTTTATTTTTGTGTTGTTTTTAGGTGATGTCTCCTAAAAGATTTAGCACCTCCCCGGAAATGGCACCAAAAAGTGGTGAGCTCCCAATTTGGATGCCTAATGAGGGCAGCTGTACTAAGAGCCTACTTTAATTATCAACGCGGGGGACGTACAAACTTTAGAGGTGCAGGCACTATCTATGCTCTTATAGGATAATCTTTGTCGTGGTTGGGTATCGGTATCAATGTTTCAAGGGTTTCCTACTCAATATATAAAATTGTTTATACTAGGGAATTAAATACTAGGAAACAGTAAATCTATTTTAAAGAATTAAAATACTAAAAGCAGTAAATCTATTTTTAAAGAATTAAAATACTAAAAGCAGTAAATCTATTTTAAAGAATTAAAAATGTTGAAAGTGAAAGAGATATTCCTATGAATCTACCTAATGCATAATGGTGAATCTAGACTATGAAAGTGAAATGCCATAACAGATCTATTCTAAATTAAAGAAAGCAAGGTCTATAATTACTTATGCATAAAACTAGAATTTTGATCTAAATCATTTAAATATCAAAACTAAGTTTGAAGTTCAATCATCTCATGCTACACATCCATTATTAAGAAATCAAAGCAATTAATCATGGTGGGAAACATTCATAAACCTTAGATTTAAACCATGACTTTTGAAAGCAATGCTAATATATATGGAATCGTTGTTTAAAATGTGCATTGGAAGAAAGCAGCTACAGGACTACTAAAACCGTATTGCTGAACTACAGAACATGTTATAAATTACTACAGAATCAGTACATCATTCAAATGCTTCCATATGCGATATAAATTTTCATCATTGTAAAACACATAATTGGAAATACCTAAAAAATGGAAATCCCCTGACTTATGTGTTGGAGGGGCCCTCTCCAACCCGTACTCAAGAGGGAACGAAACTTATAGACGTTGACTGGGATTTAACATCAATATTCTATTAAAATATAAACTCCATGTCTTCACAAAGGTCTGTAACTCAGAAGTATCTCAATAGTGCAAAAATGTGAAACAATGTTTCTCCAAAAATGTCAACAAAGACCTCTCGCTACCTAATAGGTCCATATTTATATGATTCTTAATGTTGAACCTAACTAACTGTCTAAATGCCGATTCTCCTTGAACAAGAGTGCATTCTCTATAAATCAGGAAATAGGGCACCAAGCTGCATGATCCCTCAGTCTTCTACGCGTTCGTCCTTTAATGCCCCTGAACCTACTCAATCACGCTTGACTTCCACGGGATTAGTTTATTGAATACGCATTTTAAACATACAAGAATAATCGTCAAAAACAACTTCATTAAGTAATTAAAGTAAAACATTTTTCCCAAAAATGAGTGTGTTTCTTCATCATTGCTTGAGCTTGACTGCGAGAAAAAGGCTTATCAAATACCTGAAAATTGGACTCATTAGCTTGGTCAACACATCTGCTATCTGCTCGTCTATCGCAACATACAGAATATCCATTGCTCATATTTGCACCATATCCTTGATATAGTGATATTTGATCTCGATGTGCTTTGACTTGTCATGGAACACCGGGTTCTCAGACAACTTAACACAACTCTGGTTATCACAGAAGAAACAAGTAGCATCCAACTGGAGATCAAATAAATCAGACAATAGCTTTGTTAACACCTAAAAAGTGCTCACTAGCTCATTCCCTTATTCACATGACCCATTTGTCCACTTTTCCACCATCTGAGCCTCTGAAACCAACAAAAGGTTACCAAAAGACCTTAGTACACCCCTTTTTCCATTAAAAAAGATTATTTTTCCTGAAAAGCATAAAAAACCCTCAAAAAGGGTCCAAATTCCCAAAAATATTAAAAAGGGAATTAAAATATTAATTTTATTCAAAAAAGGAAAAAGGAGGGAAAAGTACTTAAACCATGTTGGTCAATACCATTTGGTTTCCACAAAACCACAAATGGTATTCCCCACCACCAAAACCTATAAAAAGGTGGTAGGGGCTCCTCATTTGACATCCATCCATTAGCTCATCCTCATGCTGCCGAAATCTTCCTTGAGCATTTTGGCAATTGTAAGCAACCTGCGAGAAGGAGACCTCTTGGAGCTTGGAGCTACTCATCTTGGGAGTTGCTCAACATCAACCTTCACCATTGAAGGTATTATCGCAAGCACTTGCTTGCCCCCCATTTTTCAATACAAATTCATTCTTTAATATTTTCTTGTTCTTGTTTTTTAAATGTTTACATTATTTGCTTATATTCTTGCATAGATCCATGATTAGTTTTGTTTAGATTAGTTTCTTGTTTAATTCTATTGAAACTGCTGCTACTAGTTAGCAGGTGCCCATAGCACTAAGCCTGGTTGCAAAACCGGGCCAACAGTTTTTGGCGACTCCGCTAGGTTTGAACAATAGATCTCTAGTTTTGTTTTTAATCTTAGTTTTTTATTAGTTTTAACCTTTAGATCCATAGATCTGCCATCTTAGACAGCAGATCCATTGCTGCTCTAAGTTTTGGCCCCATTTATTGCCTTTAATAGCCCGGAATTCTCAATTTTTGGGTTTGTTTTTCGGCTTCCGTACACGGCTTTCGCCTCGCAGTTTTTAGCCTGACAGTCGCGTGGTCCATCGCGGCTTTTGGTCTTTTTTCCACGCGGTTCACCGCGGCTTCGCAGCCTGTTTCCACACTGCACATCGCGGCTTCGCGGTCATTTACCGCACTGCACATCGCGACTGTGCGCCCCTTTTCCGCGCGGTTCCCCGCGGCTTCGAGGCCTATTTGCGCGCTGCACATCGCGGCTTCACGGATTTTTTCCGCGCTGCACATCGCGACTGTTTGCTGAAATCCCGCGCGGTCCACCGCGACTGTGCGACAGAAACCCGCGCGGTCCATCGCGGTTTTTCTGTCAGAACCCGCGCTCCTAATTTTTTCTTTCGGCCATTCCGATTTAAAAAATTAAATTTTTACTGTATTTGCTGAGTACATAGCACATTTTTACAGTATTAAAATCTGCATATTTTACAGCCATAGAAAATTTTTTTACTATTTAAATGCATATTTAGAAGTCTTTATAAAAATTTTCAAGAAAGTGAAAGAAAGACTTATTTTGCAGTTTATCTAGGTTAAAAAATCTTTTCCTGTTTACTTCTTCAAAATATTGCCCTTAGCAATTTCCTTGAAAAAGAAATCCATTTTTTTTAAGAAGTAATATTATTTGCTTTTATATTTCAAAAAATCTTTTTTTTTTTAATAAATCATTGAAAAGCATTTAATTTCCATTTATTGAAAAAAGTCATAAATTTGCTTTTTTATTTTCAAAAGATCCTTTATTTTTTGAAATTTTCAGTAAAGCATTTACTTCTTTCAAGTTCAGTTTACAATACCACATGTGCACCCACTCGATCACTTAATTGAACTAAGCCTTAAAACTTACCCTAATTTCAACACACTTTTAACCCCACTTGGGGAACACTAAAAGAACTTTGTAGCTAGGTAGTATTGGGGGGATAGGTGTTCCAATAACACCCCTCAGTTATTACATCTGAGACATAGTTGTTGTCCTTTAGGGAGCTAAAACCTCTTAGTATTTATTGGCGCAGTCACAACCGGTTTGTGGGAAGGCCTCTCCCCTAGGAGGGTTGAAGTCGCAAGGATGGTTCCGGAAGCCTGAGTGGAATACCGAAATCCATTCAGTAACCGAAGGGCTACCATTCACATTTCTCAGGATATCCCTGTATTGGGATATTGCGATCAAAGGACCAAACGGCAGATTTACCTTTTCTCGACGCGTCATGAACGGAGTATCCTAGTAGCCTTTCTTTAGGATTGATTACCCGGTGTCCCTCCCGGTAGGGGGATATCTAGCCGTTGTCTCAACTATCATATTGTCTGACTTGGATTTCATCACCTTGCAGAGGATATCGTTTGTTTGAGTCACAATACTTTTAGTTAGGTGTTTGCATGATTCAACCCACCTTTGGTCTAGTTACACCTATTTTTTCTAGAAGTCGTTTGCATGTTGGTACTCTGACCATTTGTTGCATTCCTCCACTTATTGTAGCACAGCTGCTCGAATAAGTTCCTTTTTTGAGGTTGATTTTTTTGTCCTGAGAGCCTTCTTTTTCACTCCCCTTCTTGCACCCTTGGTTGCATTAGGGTTTTGAGCTGTGTTATATATATCACCACCTGATACTTAAACAGATTTTTTACACAAAAACTTAATTCTCACCATTGAGAATTTTAGACGCTCTCGTCGTCTCCAGGGCGAACTCCCAGAGTTTAGTCCACTTGGCTCTCCACGTCACCGACGCAGAGCCTTATCCCTTGATTCGACACATCGTCGGTCAACCAAACGGTCATCCGATTCTGACACGCCTCACTTCACATATGATTCTGAGGCAGAATCCGAAAACTACATTATATTGCCACCATCCACCATTATGGCTGGAACACCATTTGACCCACTATTTACCAGCACAATAGGTAAGACATCCACAGACCCTTCTGTTGTGGTGCCATCCATGGCAACAACCACCGCCTTGGGTATGCCCAACATGGGCAACACTCCACATTTAGGAATGCCCAACACAGGGCCACCTCCTATTATAGGAATTCCCAACACAAGGCCACCACCCGTTATGGGTATGCCCAACATAGGGGTCACACCCCCTCTGGTTTCCACAAACCCTATCCCAGGAATCCCCACTGCTATTCCTAACCCAAGTGTAACCCATGTTGCACTTGGAGGCGCTGGCCCATACCAGACCACACCTATCGGAGGGCACATACCCTCCATACCTAGCATACCTTTAGGCACTACTGGACCCCTACATCATACCACAATGACTAGGCATGTCCAAGTTCCAGTCACTACATCTGCTAGCTTACCGTACATGGCAAGTCTGAACCTGCCAGACTTAGCTAGGCTCACCAATGACCCCATCAGACACGATCCTGCGTGGCCTCACATGCCCACCAAACTCCCCTCTGACATCCCTAAGTTTGAGGCAAAGACGGGTGAAGACCCCCAGAACCATATCATGTCCTTCCATCTATGGTGTTCCTCCAACTCCATAGTGGACGACTCTGTCTGCCTCCAGCTTTTACAGCGCACCTTCACTGGCTCTACAGCCAAGTGGTATATCGAGCAGCCCCATGGGACGCATGCCACCTTTACCTCCCTTGCCTTGACCTTCCTGCAGTTTTTCCAATTACCTTTCCGCTATGATGCGGGAGTCGAGATCCTACTATCTTGCAGACAAAACACGGCCACCCATATCACTGACCACATTCATGAGTGGCATCGACGTCGAAGCCTCTGCAAAATCAAGTTAGACGACCATATCTTCTTAGATTGGTTTCTAAAATCCCTCCTCCCTCTCATTGCGAAGGATGTGGCATGTGAAAGACCCCAGTCTGAAGAAGAGGCCATCCTCAAAGCCCAACAATTTGATCTCATTTACGCCCAGTCAAGTTATCTATACACAATCATACCAGACGCCCCACGATGCGACTCTTTACGCAGTGATGCACCGGGGGCATCTCATGCCGCCGATGGAATTATTGGCCAAATCACACCCCAACCCTTTTCCATTACACATCCTAGCCATGGTCCCGACCTTTCGCGGGCTACATCTCAGTCTGGAGCAACCAGTTCATATGCTCCCATGGCACATCACCACCATACCCATGGACCTTCATGTCCACCTCAGTGTTTTGGTCATGCACCACCTGCATACGCCCCCCCATCTGCACCTCAACCATTGTACTATCCAATAGCTCAGGGTTACCAACAACCCCAGCAGGCAACTGGACCACCTCCAGCACCACAGGATTATTATCCACCACAACCTGCTCCCGCACCTGCAGCGAACCAAAATCCTCCCACTGCTCAAGGGCAAGTGTATACACAGCACAACCAGCCCCAGAACCAAAACAACCAGCGCAACCAAGGTGCGCAACAGAACCGTGGTAGAGGTCGTAACCGTGGTAATAACCAACAACATCAGCAAGGTCCTCCACCTCCCAATCCTCTGCAGAATAACAATGCTGCTCCTCCCAACCGTAATCCGGATCGGAATCCTAAGCAGCCTAGAAATAATAACCTCAGAACAAACCACCCTTGTTCTATCTGCGGAGTCTATGGTCATTACACGCATTCTTGCCCACATTTGGAGCGAGCTCGGCAACTCTGGACCGACGATGCACATCGTCAAGGGCAAGCGGCTCCTGATCTCATTTACGCCCAGTTAGTTTATCTATACACAATCATACCAGACGCCCCATGATGCGACTCTTCACGCAGTGACGCGCCGGGGGCATCTCATGCCGCCGATGGCATTATTGGCCAAATCACACCCCAAGCTAAACCTTTCAGCATGGTGAGTACCATGCCTGCCCCAGACCTCTCTAGGGCTACATCCAGTTCCGGAGCGACAACTTCTTACGCTCCAACAAACCAGACACATCATATTCATGGACCCTCTTGTCCACAACATTGCTATGGACAAGCACCATTAGCATATGTACCTCCTACATACTATAACCAACCTGCTACACAGAACCCCATTCAGTTCTCGCCACAACAAATGCAGTACCCATAGCAAGCCGCACCAGCTAATCCAACACATCCAATAGCTCAGGGGTACCAACAACCCCAATAGGCAACTGGACCACCGCCAGCTCCACCTGCATATTACCCACCGCAACCTACTCCCGCACCTGCGGCTCCCCACAATCCACCCAATGCTCAAGGGCATGTGTACGCACAACAACATCAGCCCCAATACCACAATAACCAACGCAACCAGGGTGGGAAACCGAACCGTGGAAGAGGACGTAACCATGGAAACAACCAAAACCATAACCAAGCTCCACACCCTCCCCATCCTCCGCAAAATAATAACGTGGCGCCTGCTCATCAGAATCCTGATCGGCCACCTAAGCAAGCCAAAAATGCTAATTTACGAACAAACCATCCTTGTTCTATTTGTGGGGTCTATGGCCACTATACCCACACTTGCCCACATCTGGAGCGAGCTCGGCAGCTATGGACAGATGACGCCCATCGTCAAGGGCAGGTGGCTCCTCAGCCGCCACCCAACCCCCCACCACCTCAAAAACAACCTTTGGTGCTACAAAACCCTTTTCCAACACAAGGAGTGGTGAACACTCAGCCGTTAGCTCCCCCACAGGGCAACGTGCCACCACAACAAATCACTTACGCCGCTCCTGATCAACCCATGTTTGATTCAGGCACTCACCACTTATTGATGATGTCCACTGCCGATGTCAACATTCAGACACGTCGGAACCAGTATGGCCCTACCTCCGAAGCCCCCCCCGTCGATAAGGATACTAACGCTCATCCCACTGATCAAACGTTACATATACCTCCGGCTCCACTTGATGGCGCTTCCAAAGCACCTCGCTTCCCACTTCGTCGCATCAACAGTAATCCCAATGCTTGCGCTGCGTCGAATTACAACATTGTCGACGACTTAGCCCAGTCTTCGGTAGCCATGTCTGCTTTAGAAGTTTTGAAAAACTATCCTTCACAGCGCAAGACTTTACTCCCCAATGATTCACAACTGATCGCATTCGATTCAGACCAGTCTAAACCACGCCTGCCTTCCTCTTTAGCATTCCAAGTTTCCATTTCTGTTCAGAATCTTGTTATCCATCGGTGCATTATCGATGAAGGGGCCTCTACATGCGTCATGTCCACATTCGTTTGGCAGAAGTTGGGATCCCCTACTCTCCAGCAGTCCACCACTGCATTACGAGCCTACGACGGCCGTTCGGCTCAACCCCAAGGTCTTTTAGCCAATGTCCCTGTCCAGCTGGTGGGTAAAACTGTGCTCATTGACATTGAGGTCATCAATGCCCAACTAGACTATAACCTTTTACTTGGTCGCAACTACATGTATGCCATGCGGTCTGTTGCCTCATCCGTATTTCGCACCATGCAGTTCCCCCATGAGGGACGCGTGGTCAAGATCGACCAGCTCACCTATTACGATCCCAAGGCCCCCCGCCACACCTGAAAATGTTCTCCCCATGGTTGAGCAACCTGTTTGTGGTGCAACTACCTCATTCATTTCCTCAGTAGGACCCGGACTTTACTCCGAGGTGCCGATGACCTCTACATTCCAGTCCATTCCACCACCGTCACCAGAGGCCCACGTTGCGAACCTTTGCACCCTTTCACAAACACCTGCTAATCAACCCTCCTTGTTACCCAAACCACCATTGGTCTCTGGTCACATTGGGGTTACACCCATCCACACAATCCCCTTTCTATTTCCTCCTTCGGGCGTAGTAAGTGCTCCGGTTATGGCTACCCTCAGTCTCCCCGGGTTAACATTGGGATTACCCGTGTGGTATATTACGCCTCCCGTTCCACCACCGACACCAAATGTCATCCTGCAACCGGTCCAACCCATTGTTACTTCTACTCAACCACTTCCCGGTATCACGACTCCTTCGTCATCGACGAATCCCCCTCCACTCATCAGACCCACTGGGGGCAGAGGCCCGCAACCATACACTGCGGTAACCCCACCCAAGGCAGTTAAACCTCCCCCCATGTTCCGTGCTCCTCCCAAATGCTCGTTGTGTGATGAGTTAGGCCATCCAACCCATCAGTGTCCACAATTACCTGCACTACAGGAACACATGCAAATGCTTGACGACGACCCCAACATCCTGGTTGTCAAAATCAACTCAAACCCCAAACCTTGTGATAAATCATTGCGTACCAACCACCCATGTGCAATATGCGGTATTTACGGCCACTACTCCCACAACTGTCCTGACATCCCAGACTACAGAACAGCTCTCTACGAGATGAACAATTTGGACCTAGAGACGGCACCCCCTACTATCGAGGAGATCTACCCTCCCGCATCATCCTCATCCGGAGAGATTAACACCATCTACATGATCTCTTCGACTACCACTACCTCATCACTCGATTTGACGACTCAAAGCTCCCGCAATGATGAAGAGGTTCTCAAGACTCCTACTACCTTTGATTATCACAGGGAAGACATGCACCATCGTCCGTACTTCCTCCTGGAAGAGACTTCATCCACCACCGCTACCCAATCCACGGTTGAGTCCAAGGATTTCCTTCCTACTAAAATCGACTGGTTAATGGATCCCATGGCCGATATTTCTCCCATCATCCACATTGACATCTCTGACCCACTTGGTGCCCTTCATACAATCACATTAGGAACCTCCCACAATGAGCATGAGATCGGAGAATACCAACAACTGTTCCAAGAATTCACTGATGTCTTTACTTGGTCAGATACCGAAATGCCTGGCCTTGACCCCGCCATTTATACGATCTCCACTGGATACCCCTCTGTCCGGTCGGTCCCTTCCATTGATCCCTTTGACACACAGGTTAAACCCTTTCAAATCGACCAGGAAACCACATGTCCACAACATGGGGGCAGGCCCAAAACCTTGCCTACTCATCATCATCGTGATCCTCGTCGGAGATACTGGGGGCATCCACCCCACAAAGGGAATCCCCCATCATCATATCATCACTTCAGTATGCCACCACGACCCACAGCCTCATGGTATAACACCCCGCCAGCAGTTGCTCAATGCCCTATTGATCTCTCTCTGAGACAACATCTGCACCACATTGACACCTCTGAGTTAGGGGGCATAATAGATTACCTTGACCCCGGGATAGGGGGCATGATCAATCATTTTGAACCTTCCCCATCATCTCTATCTCAACACCTCAATGAGCCCATCGTTCAAACCAACACACATGTTGTCATTACCCGAAATTTCTGAAAAATTTAAAATTTTTATTATAACAATAAATGTTAACTAACTGCGTTCCCGGTCCTGTTTAATTTCAGTAACTAATCGAAAACTTGTTAACAAAGTTCTGTTTAATACAAATGAAATTTTTATATTTTTTTTTTTTGATTTTAAAAGTTGACTGTTTTCTTTCAAACTGCAAGGAAGAGCTAGCCATAGCTGACTGGCTTACTTAGCTTACGAGCTAATGCATAAATTGTCTTCTGTTCGCAGGTACACCGGTGAAGTAAGGATCACTGTAATTTCATCTTGGTAAGCATCAAGCTCCTTTCCCTGTACTGTAAAACTTAAAGAAGATCTATTTACTATTGCTGGTTGTAGTGCAAGACAGTAAAGTTATTCTCATGAAATTACACTTGAAATAAGATTGATAGTCTGCCTCGACATGATAATTCTTATTCGGGATAGTATCATCAGGTTTTGCGATGGATTACATTGTTTCAGTTATAACTATTGTGTTATGAATATGACTCTATATTAATGCTGTAACTATCACTGGAACAATAGTTTGTATCATATTTATTGTCTGCATAAAGCGTTGTTGGCGTCATGTGATATAATGTCAACTAATACCGGTGATTACTGTTGTGTTCACGTAGTATTAGCGTGAGTTGGAAATGTGACGCCTCTAGCGTTGTTCCATTATATTCATCTATACTTCAAGGTCCAACGTCTACTTAATGTTTAACTTATGTCACTTGACTGTGCCTTGTTTTTTTTTTTTTTTTTTAAACTACATTCATGGTGTGAACCTGTAGATGCGTTTATATTTCAACATCATAATAATAGAGATTATTATTCTAATTGTTTATTGTTTAACCATAGTATCGGAAGAAATCCGATGATAGGACATAATAGCAAAAGTGTATCCCATCATATAGTTATGGTATCATTTAAATGTATTAAGTGATAGGGTATATTCATTTGAAAGTTGACTACATCACTGTCTAAATGATTGTTGGTAGAAATATAATGTGCTCTTGGCATTATTCGATGGCTTGGTTTCATTATAAATATACATTACAATGATTGTGCAACAATCATAGTGTTTTCCCCGCCTTGGACAAGATTTATATCCAATATAATGTTAAGGTAGTGTCTACCATACTAAGGTTACGAGAACTCAATATTTGAAGTTGACTATATCTCGTTCATATCATTGTAGGGAATATACATATTATGTACTTTGGAATTATCGAAGGTTCGATTGCAAAACATGCACTATATGCTAATTGAGTGTATATCATAGTGTATTTCCATACGTTTGAAATTGACTTATATCTATGCAATGATTTTGAAATCGGTGAACAATGATTCGAATGGCAACTGAACTATATGAACTCGACCCATATTACGTTGATAAATTTCCTTGCTACGTGGTTGACTCTCCTCCATGCATTGGTTGATATATAAGATAATAACGAAACCCTACCAGGTTATTGTCTCTGCCTTCGGGCTCGGGTTCTAAGGGAGAAACCCTCCATGTCGGAATTTTGTAGTTGGGCACTGTTAAAATGCAAAATGCTGAGGTTCTGGTCTCGTCGTTTCATTCTGTTTAAGTCCCAGCTACCTACCGTCTTTCACTGTCGCTGGTGTGAATATGAGGCAGGGTTTTGTTACTTGTTTTTATCCCAGAGGTGGAACCACTTATACTATGAAACGAGAACTCGACACAGTTCTCGTTTTTCTCTCTCCTAATTTTAGTAGCTATTTTTATCTCCGTTTCAAAAAGGGTTGATGCCAGTATCACACATTTTCATTTTGAGGCATTTTTTTGGGCCTTTGACACATCTTTATTGTAAAGTATTTTTAATTTCTATTTTCAAGTGTGTTTTTTAGAAATTTAACAAAAAACATACATTTAGAAGCTAGCTATAATGAAAAACACATGCATTTTCGAAATTTATCTTTAAAATTTAATCATAAATAATATATTTTTATGGAAAAAATAGTAAACAAATCGAGAAAAAAAAAGACATTTAAACCCATTTTTAATAGATTTTTAGTCATTTTGTATAAAAATGATACTCTTTCACATTATTTTTCATAATATTTAACCACCTAACCAATTATTATTAAAATTTAAAAAGAAAATATTTTAAAAAATTACATTGCCCCCTTCTACCCTAACCCTATCCCTACCCCCCCACAAACTATTACAAAAGTTAAAAAAATAATTATAATGCGTCCCTTCTACCCTAACCCCCTAACAAACTATTAATAATTTTTTAAAAAAATTACATTTAAAAAAATAATTACATATCCTACCCTAACCCCTTAACCAACCATTAATAAACATTTAAAAAAACAAAGTACATTTCCTAATGCCCTAACCCCCTACATTACCCCCCCGAAAATTACATTCCCTAATGCCCTACCCACTACCCCATTACCCCTCACACATCGTTTTAATTAAAAACAATTTAAAATCCAGCTTAAAAAAATTAAAAAATAAAAATAAAAACCTAAACTTAAAAAATAAAAAATAAAACCTAAACTTTACCAAAAAAAACAAAACAAAACACAAACTCGACTTTACAAATTAAAAAAAAAAAGACTTTACAAAAAAAAATTTAAAATTTTAAAAAATACTTTACAAAAAAAATTAAAAATTAAAAAGAAAACTAAACTTTACAAAAAAAAAAAAAATCAAAATCAAAATTAAACAAAACCAAACTTTAAAAAAAAATTAAAAATTAAACAAAACAAAAATTAAAAATAAAAATAAAAATACCAACAAAAAAAACAAAGATCGCACCCAAAGAGGTGGGCGGATGCTGGCTCCGCTCCCTTGGGTGCCCAAAGGGCTGCCCCGTGGGGCGGCCCTTTGGGCGCCCAAACACGTTAAAAATTAAAAATTAAAAAAAAAACTTTACAAAAAATAAATTAAAAATTAAACAAATTAAAAATTAAAAAAAAACAAGTTACAAAAAAAAATTAAAGATTCAAAAAAAACCTTTACAAAAAACAAATTAAAAATTAAAAAATACACTTTACAAAAAAAAAATAAAAATTAAAATAAAAAACAAAACTTAAAAAAAAAAAAAATCAAAATGGGGGCCCAAAGAGCTCAGCCTGAGCATCGAGCTGCCGCCCGTGGGGCGGCCCTTTGGGCGCCCAAGGGGGCGGAGCTCCGCCCGATGGGCGCCCAAAGGCCGCCCCACGGGCGGCATCTCGATGCCCGGCATCGAGCTGCCGCCCGTGGGGCGGCCCTTTGGGCGCCCATCGGGCTGAGCTCTTTGGGCCCCCATTTTGATTTTTTTTTTTTTTAAGTTTTGTGTTTTATTTTAATTTTTAATTTTTTTTTGTAAAATGTTTTTTTTAATTTTTAATTTGTTTTTTGTAAAGGTTTTTTTTTAATCTTTAATTTTTTTTTTTAACTTGTTTTTTTTAATTTATTTTTGGTAAAGTTTTTTTTTTAATTTTTTTTTTTTTTTTTAACTTGTTCTTTTTAATTTTTAATTTGCTTTTTAATTTATTTTTTGTAAAGTATTTTTTTTTAATTTTTAATTTGTTTTTTTTGTAAAGTCTAGATTGTTTTTTGTTATTTTTTTTTTGTAAAGTTTTGGTTTTATTTTTGATTTTTTAAATTTAGGTTTTTATTTTAATTGTTTAATTTTTTGAAGTTGGGTTTTAATTTTTTTTAGTTAAAACAATGTGTGAGGGGCAATGGGGTAACATTGGGGGGTTAACGTAGTGGGTAGGGCATTAGGAAATGTAATTTTTGGGCGGTTAAGGTAGGGGGTAACGTAGGGGGCTAGGGAATTAGGAAATGTACTTTGTTTTTTAAAATCTAATTTTTTCAAACATTTATTAATGGTTCGTTGGGGGGTTAGGGTCAGATATGTAATTTTTTTTTAAATGTAAATTTTAAAAAAAATTATTAATATGGGGCAAATGAGACAACCCTGACCATTTAAGGTAGGAGGGGCGCATTATAATTTTTTTTTAACTTTTGTAATAGTTTGTTGGGGGTTAGGGTTAGGAATTTATTTGTTGAAAACATAAAATTTCAATTTAGGGGTTGATTTTAAGGATTTCGTAAACAACAGTATGATATTTTTAAGCCATGGCTATATTTTTAACCCAGAGAAAAAAAACGTTGATACTAGTATCAACACTTTTCGATTTGGGGGTTGTTTTTGGTGTTTTTTATGAAAACATGATACTGGCATCAACACTTTTTGATTTGGGGGTTGTTTTCGGTGTTTTTTATGCAAAAATATGAGTTTGTATGGCTAGAGTTCTCGTTCTTAGTATATAGTTCTCGTTTCATAGTATAAGTGGTTGTGGTTGTGTATTTGGGTTTGGGGTGTGCTTCTCGACTTGTTTAATCCCATCTTAAGGGTTTCGTTTGGAATGTTTCCTGTTGCGGCTGTCAATAGAATAGTACTGGAGACTTCCCGTGCCCATCTAACTGTCAATGAAATGGGGTTTCACTGCTTGTTCAACCTGTGGCTACCAGGTGGTCTACGGTTGCATTCCTCCAATGGCTCAGGTAAACAATTACTCATATTTTCACAGTTTTAGGTTTTGCAAAAGATTGTTTAGATTTACATTTGTATTAACTACTCTCGGCATTCAATAATGTGACTAATAGCTCTCGTCATTCGTTAATGTACAGATCACACGGCTCTGAAGGTGTACAGGGCTTCATCTCCAGCACTGGCTCCTCCGGGTAAGCCTGGTTATCCACGGCTGTCTCTTCCTTTGTTGGTTTTGTGGTTAGGGTTGAGTCTTGGAGGGAAACTCCTGTATAATGAGGTCGTTAATGTTCTTGTGACATGAGTGCAGTCACCTGTATAAATTTGTTTTTGTTTGTAATGGAAAAGGGTTTGATACCTGGCATGTCTATGGTGAGCCATTCACGGCTCAGACTATATGAGACCAGGGTTTTTGTTATTGTAATTGTAGTTGCTATGCGTAGGGTTTTACCCACGCTGTATAAATTAATATTTAATGTAATAATGGGCCTGTCATGGCCGCGTTTCATTCTGTGTTTTGTTACATAAATAGAGTGTTTAAGATATAAGGATCTTATGAGTTCTCCGATACCTGCATGGGATGATAACTCTGCTGTAATGAAACCATGTAATTATCTCTCTGCGTTTTCTTTGATTTTGAGTGTTAAATGAAAAGAATGTTGTTGTTTATTACCATTACTGTAATGGTTATTTAATATAGGGTAAATCCTGGCGAGTTGGGGTTTTGTTCTTGGTTAAAACACATATAACTGTGGATAAAATTATATACATAAACTATGTATAAACCTCCTGTAGGTTCTGTCTGTCCTATAAGGCATTCTTTTCTTTTGATTTCAGTATGTCAAATGAATGTGATCAGGCTACGGCCGTGTTAGGTTTGTGGTCTACTCTTAATGAGAAATATTTATAATGAAATAAATATTATTATAGTGAATAATACGATGGTTGGTGACAGCCAATAATGGTTGCATTCGTTGATAGTTTCTCTGCGTGTTAAGGTTTGTCTAGAGGTAGGAAATTCCTTCAACAGCGCTGCTGTATTACGTGTAATACGAGTTCGATAACGAACAGAAATCTATGCCTGTGTTTTGTTTAAAGAAACATTGAAATCTCTTGAGTTTTGGCTTCGAGCCTTTCAATACGTTTGTTCTGTTTTAAAACAACTCTGTCAACTCTGTTGTAATAATGTGGCTATTTAAATCATAATATTAGGTTTTACAGAGGATAATAATCTACAGTTTATGTGTTTGTATTTGACTACTATTTTTGTTGAATGAGATTGTATGGATAGTTTTTAAACAATGAAACATTGTTGTAGCCCCATCTTTTGGATATTCGATAACTGTGAATGATATTCTGGGAATAGATAAATATAATGATATGTGTTTTGTTTACCTTTAGCTCGACAAAAAGAATGACCTGTATCTATAGTTGACTGAAATATGAAACCGATATATATATACAAGTATATTGCTCAAATAGAATCTATTCCTGTACATTTCTCTAATAGGAAATATCTCACAGTAAATCTAAGATTTAACTATGTCTGTTCTTATGATTGTTTTAATAAATATAATTATGGAATAACTACTATTTAATATTCTGTCTATTATTTAACTAATAAGATAAATTCTAGAAATACATAAACATGATATTTGACTACTGTACAGTAACAATTATATTCTGCATAGGATAATTACTCTATTTAAGTGATAATAGGGAAAATACTAAAACATATGAGTTCTGAAATTTATACCAAAAGACAATACAGAAAGACTGATCTACTGAAAATGAATACAGTCAAAACACAGTTGAAATAGTCTATTCATATGAAAATTAATTAAACAAACAGCAGGAAGAGTGACAGAACCTGTAGCTATGGTAGACGATACCAGCAATGGGAGGCTGTTCCTCCCTACCAATTCCTGGAGAGTGCCCAGACAGCACTTCTCAGGACCCCCGAGCTTGATCTGGTCTAACTGGCTGGAATCTAGGTACAGCCAACAATTCCCTCAGCCAAAGCAGCTACACTGGAACCAAGTTACTGCAACTTCCTGACTCAAAACACTTCCTTACTGATTTTCCCACTTCCTCAATGGGACTCCTGAATAGCATTCACCTGAATGTATTCTCCCTCTAGAACAATTGCTGAACCCCCAGCTCAGTTCATTGAGTAGTATTTAAAAGATTGCCTAGGTCTTAGTTGGGCTAACTGTCATTAATGAGCCACCTGCTCAGATTCCACTTTCTTGGGGAATCATGACCCCAAAATATAGGGAAGTTGCCACCTGCAACTCAGGAAGTGTTTGAGGATGCTGCCACTTGTCTTTTGTCCTTCCACCTAATTCCATCCACCAGTTAGACCAGTAACCTCTTTTAACAGCTCTCCCATGCTGTTGTCTCCATAATTTATTTATTAATAATAATTATTCAGAATTTACATTCCATTTCTGGAGACTCTGCTGAGTCATCCATTCCTACTTAGCATTAAATTTAACATAATGTCTCAGGAATATTTATAAAATAATTACATTATTTTAATAAAATTGGGGTATGTGACATACACACCCCCATAAAATGTAACATCGTCCTCAATGTTACTTATTCTTCTTCTTCAGCCACCTGCTGGAATAGATGGGGATATGCTTCCCGCATCTTACTTTCTAGCTCCCAGGTAGCTTCTTCAGGACTAAGGTGCTTCCATTGCACCTTCACTTGTCCAATTATGCGGTTCCGTAGAGTAATTTCCCTCCTCCCGAGGATACAATCCGGTTCCACCAGAACTTCCCCTTCTGGTTCTACCTGTACAATGTTCCAATCAATAACATGAGTAGCATCATGAACATACTTTTTTAAAACAGAGATATGAAAAACATTGTGTACTTTTAGATTTGGTGGTAATGCTAACTGATAAGCAACTTGACCGATTCTAGATAAAATTTCAAATGGACCACAGTAACGTGGTGCTAATTTTGCACAGCTTCCTAATCTTAGGGAGCTCTTCTTTGGCCTTACCTTGATGAACACATGTTCACCTACCTGGAACTCTTTAGGAGTTCTTTTCAAATCTGCTTGACTCTTTTGCCGATCCTGGGCAATCTTCAAGTTTTCCTGCACTTGTTTCACAATCTGTTCCATTTCTTTCAATAAATCAGGTCCTAACACTAATCTATCTACTGGATTACTCCAAGAGATAGGAGTGTTGCATTTTCGTCCATACAAAATCTCAAAAGGACTAAACTTAGCTGATGATTGATAGCTGTTATTGTATGCAAATTCAGCTAGGTGTAAATAATCCTCCCACTTACCTGGTTGATCTTTAACATACATCCTTAACAGATCTTCTAATACTTGATTAACTCTTTCAGTTTGTCCGTCAGTCTGAGGATGGAAAGAGGTGCTGAAATTCAAAGTGGTGTTTAATCCTTTGAACAAGGATCTCCAAAAATTTCCTGTGAATTTAGGATCCCTGTCTGATATAATAACTTTTGGAATACCGTGTAACCGAAAAATCTGTTTTAAAAAGATATCTGCTATGTTTGCAGCCTTGTATGTGGTTTTAAGAGGAATAAAGTGTGCTGATTTACTTAGTTTGTCTACCACTACCATAATTGAATCATTTTGATGTTGATTTTTGGGTAAACCTGTAATGAAATCCAGGCTGATTATTTCCCATTTCCAGCTAGGAATAGGTAAAGGTTGCAGCAATCCAGCTGGATGTTGGTGTTCTGTTTTTACTTGTTGGCAGTCCAAACACTTAGCTAAATATTCAGCTGTTTCAGATTTCATGTTAGGCCAAAAATATTCTTTTCTCAACATGGTGATAGTCTTTTGATAGCCTGGATGCCCGGAGTAAGGGGTTTTATGAATTTCGTCTAAAATTAACAGCTTAACTTTAGGTGAATTAGGAATATACAGCCTGTCTTTAAACAACAGAAATCCGTTTTCATTTAAACTATACCCTTTTATCAAACTTTCTGTGGGTTGTTCTTTGGCTGCAGTTTGTAAATGCTGATAATTTTCGTCAAATTTTATCCCTTCAGCCAGCTGTTCATTTAAGTCAGAGGTATAAGTGCTGCTAGCTGATATAAAATTTAGTTTTGCATTTCTGCTCAAGGCATCAGCCACCTTATTTTCCTTCCCTTTTATGTGTTGGATTTCAAAATCGTATTCACTTAGGAATGCCAGCCACCTGGCTTGTCTTGCATTTAAATTTGGATGATCTAAAAGGTATTTCAGACCTTTGTTATCTGTTAGTAAGGTGAATTTTCTGCCTATTAGGTGGTGTCGCCACATCTTTAAAGCATGAATTACAGCAGCTAATTCTAGGTCATAAGTGGCATAATTCTTTTCATGAATTTTCAGCTTCCTAGATTCGTAAGCAATGACATGTCCTTCTTGAGTCAGCACTCCGCCTAAACCATCATTACAAGCGTCGGTGCAAACTACGAAATCTTTATTTGGGTCCGCTATTCTAAGAATAGGTGCAGTTGTCAATAAGGTCTTAAGTTTCTTGAAACTTTCTTCACATTTCGCATTCCAATCAAACTTCTTGCCTTTCTTTTGCAAAGAAGTGATTGGGTTGGCTATTTTTGAAAAGCCTTCGATAAACCTCCGGTAGTAACCGGTAATCCCCATGAAAGATCTAACGTCCGTCACATCTTTAGGTACTGGCCATTCTTCAATTGCCCGAATCTTTTCGGGATCCACTGAAATCCCTTCCTTAGTGACTACATGTCCTAAGTACTGGATTTCATCTTTGAAGAAGTCACACTTACTGAATTTCGCAAAGAGCTGTTGTTCTCTCAGTTCTTGTAAGACTATACGTAAGTGTTCTTTATGCTCCTACTCACTCTTAGAATAGACTAAAATGTCGTCGATAAATACAACAACAAATTTATCTAAGTACTTATGCATTATTTTGTTCATTAAGCACATAAAAACAGCTGGGGCATTAGTAAGCCCAAATGGCATTACGACAAATTCGTAATGTCCGTACCTTGTTCTAAAGGCTGTTTTGAAAATGTCTTCTTCTTTAATTCTTACCTGGTGATAACCCGATCTCAGATCGATCTTGGAGAATACCGTAGTGCCACGTAACTGATCAAACAGATCATCAATACGAGGTAACGGATACCTGTTTTTGATTGTCATTTTGTTTAGTTGATGATAATCTATGCAAAGTCGCATAGTTCCGTCCTTCTTTTTAACGAAAATCACTGGTGCTCCCCAAGGGGATACACTGGGTCGAATATAGTTCTTGTCTATTAACTCCTTTAACTGAGTTTTCAACTCGTTAAGCTCCAAGATATTCATACAATACGGGGCTTTTGAACTGGGAACAGCACCTGGTACCAGCTCAATTGTAAAGTCTAGCTCCCTCTTGGGAGGTAATTCTGGGATTTCCTCAGGAAAAACGTCAATAAATTCATTGACTACAGGGATGTTCTCTACTGTTTTGTGGTTGCTTTCAGACTTATCTGTCTCATCTGTAATAGTTACAGCATAGTTCTTGCACCCTTTTCTGACTGCTCTTTTAAGTTGTAAGGCAGAAATTTGCCTAACTACTGTTTTTCTAGGGATACCCCTGACGGTTACAGGCTATCCACTACTGTTTACACACCTAAAAGTTTTGTCAAAACAGTTTAAAACGACCCTATGTTGTTCCAACCAGTCCATTCCGATAAGTATGTCATAAGAGCCAAGTGGTAAGATGTTCAGTTTGACTGTAGTTCTAAAATCATTCATGTTTAAGATGCATTCTTTTACATAGCAGTTTACTTTCCTCTTTGCCCCAGTAGCTAATTGTACCGACCAAGAATTATCAAACCTTTAAACAGTCAAATTACATTTTTCTACCAGCTGAGGTGAAATATAACTAAGACTATCACCTGGATCTATTAAAATAGTAACAGGGGTTTTGTTAATCATACCTCCTACTTCCACCATGGAAGTTTGGTAGTCAGCCTGGCGGTTTTCCAATGCTGCATTGATTCGGGGCATAGTTCCTGCAAAATCCCCGACTGTCATTTCATCTTGAACAGTATGAATGTTGCTGATTTGTTTCTTTCTGTTTGGGCAAACTGAAGCGTAATGTGGCCCATTACACTCCCAGCACTTGACAGGTTCTTTTCGCTCAAAGTTTTTAGTGTAGTTTCCATGGTTATTAGGAGTCTCCTTGCTGTTTTTGTAATTATTGAAATGGCTGGCAGCTCCATTTTTATTTCCCTGGAAACTTTTACTATTAAAGTGGTTTCCGTTTTTGCCATTCTTGAAACTTTTATGGGGGACAAATTCCTTTTCCTTGTACTCGATCGGATTGCTGTTCTTTTTGGCTTTCCAGCTGGCTATCCCCTCTTTCTTTTTATTCTGTTCATAACAGAAACTGGCTTTGCGCATGGCTTCTTCCAGTGTTTTGGGATTATCATATTCAATTCTGTCCTTGATGTGATAGGGCAGGCAACTAAGAAACCGCTGTATTTTTGGTTTCTCTTCGACAAAATACGGTACATACCGCAACAGACTTAAAAATTTACTGTTCAGGTCCTTCATCGTCATAGATCCGAGCTTTAGTTCATAAAATTCCTTGGCCCTCTCTTCATAATACTGTTCGGACAGAAATTTCTTCTTGAAGTATCTTTTAAAGGTACTCCAATTAACTTCTCTCTCTTTAATCCCCTTGACCCTTTTCAGATCTTGCCACCATATGTCCGCCTTTCCCGAGAGGTTGTAGATGGCCATTCGTGCCTTCAGCTGATTTGAGTAGTTATAGATCTGAAAATATTTTCTCATCCCGGATAACCAGGATTCTGCCTCTTCTCCAGTTTCAGATTCTCCATTGAAAGTTGGGGGCTTTATCTTCTTAAACTCCCCGGAAATCTCTTCATAAGGCCTGTACTTTTTCCTTCGGTTGTGCAGCTCAGTTTCACTACTGTCACTGCTTGTGTGATAACTGGGTTGTCCTTTTCTTTCTTCCGATGATGAACTACTGTCGGACTTAGCCGGTTTTGTCCTTTTTGACCCTCTTTGACGACTAACTTATTCTGAGTCAGCTCTTTTGCTCCTTCCTTCTGTCTGAAATTTTTCTATCAATCGCTGATTTAACTGCTCCTGAGTCTTTAGGATTCTTTCATTATCCTTCTTGACTGTTTCCATCTCTGTCTTTAATCCTCTTATGGTCTGCATCAGCTCAGTGGTGTGAGCAATTACTTCTTCTGTCTCAGGTTCTCTTGACATCTGTCTTGTCACTGCATTTGGAGATTCTACCTCGGTGTATTCTCCCAGTTTTTCCATACCTGTCTGAAAAATTCAGAAAAAGGAAATTTTCTGTTCTGTTCATGAAAACGAAATATATGTTAGTACTTTATATAAAAAAAAATCTTCTTTTATGGTCACTGTTTTTCGGAAGTTAGTGGAGGCACCTCCAAGCCTAGTGTCTGAACCTCGCTCGGATACCACATGTCATTACCCGAAATTTCTGAAAAATTTAAAATTTTTATTATAACAATAAATGTTAACTAACTGCGTTCCCGGTCCTGTTTAATTTCAGTAACTAATCGAAAACTTGTTAACAAAGTTCTGTTTAATACAAATGAAATTTTTATATTTTTTTTTTTTATTTTAAAAGTTGACTGTTTTCTTTCAAACTGCAAGGAAGAGCTAGCCATAGCTGACTGGCTTACTTAGCTTACGAGCTAATGCATAAATTGTCTTCTATTCGCAGGTACACCGGTGAAGTAAGGATCACTGTAATTTCATCTTGGTAAGCATCAAGCTCCTTTCCCTGTACTGTAAAACTTAAAGAAGATCTATTTACTATTGCTGGTTGTAGTGCAAGACAGTAAAGTTATTCTCATGAAATTACACTTGAAATAAGATTGATAGTCTGCCTCGACATGATAATTCTTATTCGGGATAGTATCATCAGGTTTTGCGATGGATTACATTGTTTCAGTTATAACTATTGTGTTATGAATATGACTCTATATTAATGCTGTAACTATCACTGGAACAATAGTTTGTATCATATTTATTGTCTGCATAAAGCATTGTTGGCGTCATGTGATATAATGTCAACTAATACCGGTGATTACTGTTGTGTTCACGTAGTATTAGCGTGAGTTGGAAATGTGACGCCTCTAGCGTTGTTCCATTATATTCATCTATACTTCAAGGTCCAACTTCTACTTAATGTTTAACTTATGTCACCTGACTGTGCCTTGTTTTTTTTTTTTTTTTAAACTACATTCATGGTGTGAACCTGTAGATGCGTTTATATTTCAACATCATAATAATAGAGATTATTATTCTAATTGTTTATTGTTTAACCATAGTATCGGAAGAAATCCGATGATAGGACATAATAGCAAAAGTGTATCCCATCATATAGTTATGGTATCATTTAAATGTATTAAGTGATAGGGTATATTCATTTGAAAGTTGACTACATCACTGTCTAAATGATTGTTGGTAGAAATATAATGTGCTCTTGGCATTATTCGATGGCTTGGTTTCATTATAAATATACATTACAATGATTGTGCAACAATCATAGTGTTTTCCCCGCCTTGGACAAGATTTATATCCAATATAATGTTAAGGTAGTGTCTACCATACTAAGGTTACGAGAACTCAATATTTGAAGTTGACTATATCTCGTTCATATCATTGTAGGGAATATACATATTATGTACTTTGGAATTATCGAAGGTTCGATTGCAAAACATGCACTATATGCTAATTGAGTGTATATCATAGTGTATTTCCATACGTTTGAAATTGACTTATATCTATGCAATGATTTTGAAATCGGTGAACAATGAATCGAATGGCAACTGAACTATATGAACTCGACCCATATTACGTTGATAAATTTCCTTGCTACGTGGTTGACTCTCCTCCATGCATTGGTTGATATATAAGATAATAACGAAACCCTACCAGGTTATTGTCTCTGCCTTCGGGCTCGGGTTCTAAGGGAGAAACCCTCCATGTCGGAATTTTGTAGTTGGGCACTGTTAAAATGCAAAATGCTGAGGTTCTGGTCTCGTCGTTTCATTCTGTTTAAGTCCCAGCTACCTACCGTCTTTCACTGTCGCTGGTGTGAATATGAGGCAGGGTTTTGTTACTTGTTTTTATCCCAGAGGTGGTTGTGTATTTGGGTTTGGGGTGTGCTTCTCGACTTGTTTAATCCCATCTTAAGGGTTTCGTCTGGAATGTTGCCTGTTCCGGCTGTCAATAGAATAGTACTGGAGACTTCCCGTGCCCATCTAACTGTCAATGAAATGGGGTTTCACTGCTTGTTCAACCTGTGGCTACCAGGTGGTCTACGGTTGCATTCCTCCAATGGCTCAGGTAAACAATTACTCATATTTTCACAGTTTTAGGTTTTGCAAAAGATTGTTTAGATTTACATTTGTATTAACTACTCTCGGCATTCAATAATGTGACTAATAGCTCTCGTCATTCGTTAATGTACAGATCACACGGCTCTGAAGGTGTACAGGGCTTCATCTCCAGCGCTGGCTCCTCCGGGTAAGCCTGGTTATCCACGGCTGTCTCTTCCTTTGTTGGTTTTGTGGTTAGGGTTGAGTCTTGGAGGGAAACTCCTGTATAATGAGGTCGTTAATGTTCTTGTGACATGAGTGTAGTCACCTGTATAAATTTGTTTTTGTTTGTAATGGAAAAGGGTTTGATACCTGGCATGTCTATGGTGAGCCATTCACGGCTCAGACTATATGAGACCAGGGTTTTTGTTATTGTAATTGTAGTTGCTATGCGTAGGGTTTTACCCACGCTGTATAAATTAATATTTAATGTAATAATGGGACTGTCATGGCCGCGTTTCATTCTGTGTTTTGTTAAATAAATAGAGTGTTTAAGATATAAGGATCTTATGAGTTCTCCGATACCTGCATGGGATGATAACTCTGCTGTAATGAAACCATGTAATTATCTCTCTGCGTTTTCTTTGATTTTGAGTGTTAAATGAAAAGAATGTTGTTGTTTATTACCATTACTGTAATGGTTATTTAATATAGGGTAAATCCTGGCGAGTTGGGGTTTTGTTCTTGGTTAAAACACATATAACTGTGGAAAAAATTATATACATAAACTATGTATAAACCTCCTGTAGGTTCTGTCTGTCCTATAAGGCATTCTTTTCTTTTGATTTCAGTCTGTCAAATGAATGTGATCAGGCTACGGCCGTGTTAGGTTTGTGGTCTACTCTTAATGAGAAATATTTATAATGAAATAAATATTATTATAGTGAATAATACGATGGTTGGTAACAGCCAATAATGGTTGCATTCGTTGATAGTTTCTCTGCGTGTTAAGGTTTGTCTAGAGGTAGGAAATTCCTTCAACAGCGCTGGTGTATTACGTGTAATACGAGTTCGATAACGAACAGAAATCTATGCCTGTGTTTTGTTTAAAGAAACATTGAAATCTCTTGAGTTTTGGCTTCGAGCCTTTCAATACGTTTGTTCTGTTTTAAAACAACTCTGTCAACTCTGTTGTAATAATGTGGCTATTTAAATCATAATATTAGGTTTTACAGAGGATAATAATCTACAGTTTATGTGTTTGTATTTGACTACTATTTTTGTTGAATGAGATTGTATGGATAGGTTTTAAACAATGAAACATTGTTGTAGCCCCATCTTTTGGATATTCGATAACTGTGAATGATATTCCGGGAATAGATAAATATAATGATATGTGTTTTGTTTACCTTTAGCTCGACAAAAAGAATGACCTGTATCTATAGTTGACTGAAATATGAAACCGATATATATATACAAGTATATTGCTCAAATAGAATCTATTCCTGTACATTTCTCTAATAGGAAATATCTCACAGTAAATCTAAGCTTTAACTATGTCTGTTCTTATGATTGTTTTAATAAATATAATTCTGGAATGACTACTATTTAATATTCTGTCTATTATTTAACTAATAAGATAAATTCTAGAAATACATAAACATGATATTTGACTACTGTACAGTAACAATTATATTCTGCATAGGATAATTACTCTATTTAAGTGATAATAGGGAAAATACTAAAACATCTGAGTTCTGAAATTTATACCAAAAGACAATACAGAAAGACTGATCTACTGAAAATGAATACAGTCAAAACACAGTTGAAATAGTCTATTCATATGAAAATTAATTAAACAAACAGCAGGAAGAGTGACAGAACCTGTAGCTATGGTACACGATACCAGCAATGGGAGGCTGTTCCTCCCTACCAATTCCTGGAGAGTGCCCAGACAGCACTTCTCAGGACCCCCGAGCTTGATCTGGTCTAACTGGCTGGAATCTAGGTACAGCCAACAATTCCCTCAGCCAAAGCAGCTACACTGGAACCAAGTTACTACAACTTCCTGACTCAAAACACTTCCTTACTGATTTTCCCACTTCCTCAATGGGACTCCTGAATAGCATTCACTTGAATGTATTCTCCCTCTAGAACAATTGCTGAACCCCCAGCTCAGTTCATTGAGTAGTATTTAAAAGATTGCCTAGGTCTTAGTTGGGCTAACTGTCATTAATGAGCCACCTGCTCAGATTCCACTTTCTTGGGGAATCATGACCCCAAAATATAGGGAAGTTGCCACCTGCAACTCAGGAAGTGTTTGAGGATGCTGCCACTTGTCTTTTGTCCTTCCACCTAATTCCATCCACCAGTTAGACCAGTAACCTCTTTTAACAGCTCTCCCATGCTGTTGTCTCCATAATTTATTTATTAATAATAATTATTCAGAATTTACATTCCATTTCTGGAGACTCTGCTGAGTCATCCATTCCTACTTAGCATTAAATTTAACATAATGTCTCAGGAATATTTATAAAATAATTACATTATTTTAATAAAATTGGGGTATGTGACATACACACCCCCATAAAATGTAACATCATCCTCAATGTTACTTATTCTTCTTCTTCAGCCACCTGCTGGAATAGATGGGGATATGCTTCCCGCATCTTACTTTCTAGCTCCCAGGTAGCTTCTTAAGGACTAAGGTGCTTCCATTGCACCTTCACTTGTCCAATTATGCGGTTCCGTAGAGTAATTTCCCTCCTCCCGAGGATACAATCCGGTTCCACCAGAACTTCCCCTTCTGGTTCTACCTGTACAATGTTCCAATCAATAACATGGGTAGCATCATGAACATACTTTTTTAAAACAGAGATATGAAAAACATTGTGTACTTTTAGATTTGGTGGTAATGCTAACTGATAAGCAACTTGACCGATTCTAGATAAAATTTCAAATGGACCACAGTAACGTGGTGCTAATTTTGCACAGCTTCCTAATCTTAGGGAGCTCTTCTTTGGCCTTACCTTGATGAACACATGTTCACCTACCTGGAACTCTTTAGGAGTTCTTCTCAAATCTGCTTGACTCTTTTGCCGATCCTGGGCAATCTTCAAGTTTTCCTGCACTTGTTTCACAATCTGTTCCATTTCTTTCAATAAATCAGGTCCTAACACTAATCTATCTACTGGATTACTCCAAGAGATAGGAGTGTTGCATTTTCGTCCATACAAAATCTCAAAAGGACTAAACTTAGCTGATGATTGATAGCTGTTATTGTATGCAAATTCAGCTAGGTGTAAATAATCCTCCCACTTACCTGGTTGATCTTTAACATACATCCTTAACAGATCTTCTAATACTTGATTAACTCTTTCAGTTTGTCCGTCAGTCTGAGGATGGAAAGAGGTGCTGAAATTCAAAGTGGTGTTTAATCCTTTGAACAAGGATCTCCAAAAATTTCCTGTGAATTTAGGATCCCTGTCTGATATAATAACTTTTGGAATACCGTGTAACCGAAAAATCTGTTTTAAAAAGATATCTGCTATGTTTGCAGCCTTGTATGTGGTTTTAACAGGAATAAAGTGTGCTGATTTACTTAGTTTGTCTACCACTACCATAATTGAATCATTTTGATGTTGATTTTTGGGTAAACCTGTAATGAAATCCAGGCTGATTATTTCCCATTTCCAGCTAGGAATAGGTAAAGGTTGCAGCAATCCAGCTGGATGTTGGTGTTCTGTTTTTACTTGTTGGCAGTCCAAACACTTAGCTAAATATTCAGCTGTTTCAGATTTCATGTTAGGCCAAAAATATTCTTTTCTCAACATGGTGATAGTCTTTTGATAGCCTGGATGCCCGGAGTAAGGGGTTTTATGAATTTCGTCTAAAATTAACAGCTTAACTTTAGGTGAATTAGGAATATACAGCCTGTCTTTAAACAACAGAAATCCGTTTTCATTTAAACTATACCCTTTTATCAAACTTTCTGTGGGTTGTTCTTTGGCTGCAGTTTGTAAATGCTGATAATTTTCGTCAAATTTTATCCCTTCAGCCAGCTGTTCATTTAAGTCAGAGGTATAAGTGCTGTTCGGATATCCATCATCTATTTTGGGATACATATCTATTTCAGGATCATCTATTTCGGGATACATATCTACTTCAGGATCTTGCATGATCTATTTCAAGATATGCAGTCCAGTCACCAGTTTGATGCCTCCAGCACCTTATCCACCTTCTTCTAGCACCCGGGAGCCACTTTCCACAGAGTTTTAGCCCTCCTAAGCTGAAAGGCACCCTCTTCTCACCTACTGACAGAGAAGGGCGCACTTGTTCACCTACCACTGCAGATTCACTCCAGTTACATTCAGTTAGCTCCGATTCTGATTGATTTCACTCCGATTTCACTCCTGACTGACTGTTTCACCTCCGATTGACCTCCAATTCGATTAGGTGACTTGCTCTGACTCCAGTTAGCCTCCCATACGCCCCCACTGAGCCTCCAGATCCTATATCAGTGCTACACACTTCAGTTACATTTATTATGATCAGTTAGACTCAGCTTGACACCTGGATGACTGGTTGTTGTGATTGATGAGCAACACCGATGATTGATGAGGACTCCTAGATTGAGTCAAGCTACTCCATTCAGTGATTCGAATGACCTCCTTAGGCAATTCAAATTGCTCTGTTCATTGTAACAGTTTGTATTGTAATTCATTCACCCTTTCTGGGATAGAGAGCACTGCTGCATGTTTTGCACAGTTTTGCACCATTTCTTCTATGTTCATCTGTTGTGACTGATTTATTTGTTCATTAGATCTGCTGTGACTAACTTTACATGGTATCAGAGCCATTGCAGGGACAAGATCTCTTTTCTACAGGTGTTTATACAAGAAGATTTGACTGAATTGCTAAAAAAAAAATTGCAAAAAGTTTGGCATGAGATATCTCAAGGGCATTCGCTCCTGTGCATGCAAAGCTTGAAAAATATTCCAATACCACTCCAGAAGCTTGAGTTACCACATAATTCCTGGATCTGATACATTGGACCTATTCAACATTGCTTGAAATCCAATCCCAGGTGTGATGCAACTCTCAAAGGGTGGATTGTTCGACCTTATTGTGATTGTTCTTATGTGATTTGCAGGTTAATTATCTCCTCCAAGTGCACTCGCTACATTCTGCATGCAAGCTTCCCTACAGCATTTCCATTCGCTATAGTCTGCATGCAAGCTTCTTCTTCATCATTTGACTCGCTCCTAGCAATGGAATACTCTTCTTCAAAGCCTATCCTCACCCCATTCAATTATTTTGATTGGAAAGATGATATGGAGATCATATTATGTTCAAAAGGATACTACCGAGTCACTCTTGGTCTTGAATTGGAGCCAAACAATGTGGCAGAAAGAACCAAACACTACAATAAGCTTGATGAAGCTTACGGTCTTCTTTGTCTCTCCATCTCCAAGGATCTTCACTTCCATCTCAGCGGATTGAAGACTCCAAAAGCCATATGGGAGCAACTTGAGACACTATTCGGCAAGCAGGATGAGCTTAGGGCTTTTCAATTAGAGAATGAATTGATTGGCCTTAATCCTGAGAATTTCGAGAGCATCAATGAATTCTTCACAAAATTCAAGAACTTGAACTTGCAATTGAAGAACAGTGGTGTTATCAAAGAGGATAAACAGTTGATCCTCTCCATTCTAAGCAAGCTTGGGAAAGATTATTCGGTATTTGTCTCCACTTTCAATTCCGGTCGGCTAACTACCCCGAATTGGAAGATGCCTACCTTGAATGCCTTCATTGAGTCCGTTACGAAAGAGCATGACAAGTTGATTCAAATGGGGTCCATAAGCTCCAAAGATTCAGCCCTATTTGTTCAAGGACCCAAGATTTCGAATGGTAAAGGAAAGCTAAAGAAGGAGAAGCCCAAATTCGAGCCTCACAAGCAAAAAGACAAAGGCAAGCAAACGGATGCACCATCCAGTTCGAAATCCAAGCAAAAGGGCAAAGAAGGTAACCAAAAATCTAAATGTACTTATTGTAACCGTGGCTTTCATCCCGAAAGTTCATGTATGAAGAAGACTATAGATCAAATGGCCCTCCTTTTGGAAAAGAACAACATAACCCTTCCTGACGGTGCAAGGAAGAAGGATCGGAATGACGATCATGAAAGAGGACAAGCACTCATGGCAACGGTTTCGAAGCCCACTCTCTTGATAGATTCGGGTGCATCAAATCATATGGCTGCAAATATTGATTCTTTTTCCTCATTCGATCCAAACAGCTCCATCCCCATCCATTTGGGAGATGACTCAAAAATTTCTTCAAAGGGCAAAGGTACGATTCATGTAGATCATGGATGCTTTCAGAATGTTCTCTATGTGCCTTCTTTAGCTTCGAATCTCCTTTCTGTGTATCAAATGACACATACTGGTGATCCAAAGAAAGTCACATTCAGCCCTAATACAGTTGAAATTTCTGATATCAAAAGTGGAAGACTAGTTGCGGTTGGAAAGGCAAACCACACTGCTAAATGTTATGAGTTTTCGCACTTTATTCCGCTTGCAAAGCCCACTGCTCTTCGCACACATGGTAATGAGGTTAGTAGGCTTTGGCATGAAAGATTTGGACATCTAAATTATAAGTATTTGCTGCTGCTATCAAATAAATCCATGGTTGATGGGCTTCCACAACTCCATTCCTCGAAGGGAATATGCTCCGGTTGCATTATTGGGAAGCACCCCGAGCACAGATTCGACCGCGGCAAGGCTAGCAGAGCCTCTACTATTTTGGGATTGATCCATTCTGATATCAGCGGTCCGCTGCCCCATATGTCATTAAATGGTTCAAGGTATGTTTTGACATTTATTGACGATTATTCTCGCTTTACATGGGTATTCTTTCTCAAAAACAAGTCAGAAGTGCTTGGAAAATTCAAGGATTTTAAGGCTTCTGTTGAGACCACCACTGAGAGCAAGATCAAAGCTCTTAGATCTGATAATGGTGGGGAATATATCAAGTCCGAGTTGCTGCAACTTTGTGCCCAAAGCGGAATCAAGATCCAACATACAGTTCCCTACACACCCCAGCAGAACGGTGTAGCGGAAAGGAAAAACCGGTCACTGAAAGAGATGGCTACATGCATGATTGAATCTAAAGGTTTGGCTGCAAATCTTTGGGCTGAAGCAATCAATGTTGCTGCATATATACAGAACCGAGTTCCACATTCATCCGTGAAAGGTATGACTCCTTTCGAAGCATTCTTTGGTCACAAATCGGATGTGTCAAATTTGAGAGTTTTTGGCTCTACTGCATGGGCTAGAATTCCTTCTGAGAAGAGACGAGCTTTGGATCCACAAAGTATCGAGTGCATATTGATAGGATATGGGGAAGAATCAAAAGCATATAAACTCATGGATATCAGATCTAAAAAGATATTCATAGAGCGCAGTGTGCAGTTTGAAGAACCGCTTCAAGAATTGCAACTAGTTGAGGAGAAAACTGCCGATTCACCGCCTTCACCAGAAGAAGATTCGAGCAGCGATAATGAAGGTATGAGTTCTGATATTTCTGATATTGTAGCAGCATATGATGATCATGACATATCAGGTTTGGAATCCGACCATTCAGATCCCCCTCAGTTACCAAAGTGGGCCCAAAATACTCTACAATCTGCTGGTTCGAATCTTGGAAATCCTGCTGATCCAAGACGAACAAGAGGAGACTTTCAAAGGGCAGGTATGGCTCTTTCTATTGCTGATCCATTTCTT
The DNA here is from genome assembly GCA_027924585.1 of Larix kaempferi. Lineage (NCBI taxonomy): Eukaryota > Viridiplantae > Streptophyta > Pinopsida > Pinales > Pinaceae > Larix > Larix kaempferi. The sequence goes on along the minus strand of BSBM01000789.1, from coordinate 9,202,065 downwards.
CCTGAGATTTGTTATTTGATGGCTGGTTCAGATCCCCAATCATATTATTCAGCCCATCGAGATCTGAGATGGAAAGATGCCATGGATGAAGAGTACAGTTCTCTTCAAAAGAACAATACATGGGAGCTAGTTTCTCTTCCACCTGGAAGAAAATTAGTGAAGTGTAAATGGGTCTACCGTACTAAAGTTGCTGCTGATGGCACTATCAGCAAATATAAAGCAAGGTTGGTGGCAAAAGGTTTTTCCCAAGTCCAAGGAGTGGACTACACAGAGACCTTTGCACCGGTTGCAAAGATGGATTCCATCCGCCTTGTTTTAGCTATTGCCGCATCCAAGCACTGGGAGGTGCATCACATGGATGTGAAGAGTGCATTTTTACATGGAGACCTTGCTGAAGAGGTCTATATGCAGCAGCCAGAGGGTTATACATCAGATCCATCATTGGTTTGTAGATTGAAGAAGTCTTTGTACGGGTTAAAACAGGCCCCAAGAGCTTGGTACGCAAAGATGGACTCCTTCCTTCTTTCTCAGAATTTCCAAAGATGCAAATCTGATCCGAATGTCTATATTCAGCGAGTTAAAGGTAATTTGTTGGTTATTGTACTTTATGTTGATGATCTGCTTATTACTGGTAGCACACTTACTTCAATAAACAAGCTAAAAACTGCCTTAAATCTAGCTTTTGACATGAGCGATTTGGGCTTGCTGAGTCACTTTTTGGGCTTGGAGATAGCTCAAAATTTCGATGGGATCACTATATCTCAGCAAAAATATGCTTCCGACCTGTTATTGAAGTTTAATATGGCTGAATGTAAGGCAGCCCCATTCCCATTCCTCTCAGGAATCAGTCTTGAGGAGGGAGATTCCACACCGCTTGCAGATTGCAGTATGTATCGACAGTTGATTGGTTCACTACTTTATTTGACACATTCACGGCCTGATATCTCATATGCCGTGAGTGCCGTGTCAAGATATATGCAGCAGCCACATGAGCTTCATTGGCAAGCAGCCAAGCGGATCTTGCAGTATGTGCAAGGTACGAGACAGTTTGGCATACATTATGCTGCAGATTCTGAGCTAGATTTCATTGGTTTTACTGATTCAGATTGGGCAGGTGATAGCATTGATCGGAAGTCCACTTCCGGTTATGTTTTCATGATTGGTCATGGTGCTATTTGCTGGTCGAGCAAAAAGCAAGCAGCCATTGCACTTTCTTCAGCAGAGGCAGAGTATCGAGGGGCAGTCAATGCCTGCATTCAGGCAGTTTGGTTGCAGGGTATTCTTTCCGAGTTTGGTTTTGGTGGCACTACTTCGACTGTCCTATTTTGTGACAATCAAAGTGCTATCAAGATCTCCACAGATCCAGTTCAGCGGCAGAGGACCAAGCACATTGAGATTCATATGCATTACATTCGACAGTTGGTGCATGACTGCACCATCATTCTGCAATATTGCCCTACTGATGAGCAAATTGCAGACATCTTCACCAAGAGCTTCACTGAGAAGAAGTTCTCTTACCTCCGTTCACTATTGGGGGTGAGTTCCATCATGGTGGAGACAGATTGATTCATTATTATGCTTTAGACTTGAGGGGGGGCTTTCTTCCCACTGGGTTTTCCCTCTTTCCTCACTTAGTTTATTTTTCAGCATTTTTTGGATTATTGTATTGGGGTGACCTTTGGTCTTAGTTACCAGGGCCCCACATTATTTTAGTTGGCACATCATAGTCTAGCTTGAGGGGGGGTGTTCGGATATCCATCATCTATTTCGGGATACATATCTATTTCAGGATCATCTATTTCGGGATACATATCTACTTCAGGATCTTGCATGATCTATTTCAGGATATGCAGTCCAGTCACCAGTTTGATGCCTCCAGCACCTTATCCACCTTCTTCTAGCACCCGGGAGCCACTTTCCACAGAGTTTTAGCCCTCCTAAGCTGAAAGGCGCCCTCTTCTCACCTACTGACAGAGAAGGGCGCACTTGTTCACCTACCACTGCAGATTCACTCCAGTTACATTCAGTTAGCTCCGATTCTGATTGATTTCACTCCGATTTCACTCCTGACTGACTGTTTCACCTCCGATTGACCTCCAATTCGATTAGGTGACTTGCTCTGACTCCAGTTAGCCTCCCATGCGCCCCCACTGAGCCTCCAGATCCTATATCAGTGCTACACACTTCAGTTACATTTATTATGATCAGTTAGACTCAGCTTGACACCTGGATGACTGGTTGTTGTGATTGATGAGCAACACCGATGATTGATGAGGACTCCTAGATTGAGTCAAGCTACTCCATTCAGTGATTCGAATGACCTCCTTAGGCAATTCGAATTGCTCTGTTCATTGTAACAGTTTGTATTGTAATTCATTCACCCTTTCTGGGATAGAGAGCACTGCTGCATGTTTTGCACAGTTTTGCACCATTTCTTCTATGTTCATCTGTTGTGACTGATTTATTTGTTCATTAGATCTGCTGTGACTAACTTTACAAGTGCTGCTAGCTGATATAAAATTTAGTTTTGCATTTCTGCTCAAGGCATCAGCCACCTTATTTTCCTTCCCTTTTATGTGTTGGATTTCAAAATCGTATTCACTTAGGAATGCCAGCCACCTGGCTTGTCTTGCATTTAAATTTGGCTGATCTAAAAGGTATTTCAGACCTTTGTTATCTGTTAGTAAGGTGAATTTTCTGCCTATTAGGTGGTGTCGCCACATCTTTAAAGCATGAATTACAACAGCTAATTCTAGGTCATAAGTGGCATAATTCTTTTCATGAATTTTCAGCTTCCTAGATTCGTAAGCAATGACATGTCCTTCTTGAGTCAGCACTCCGCCTAAACCATCATTACAAGCGTCGGTGCAAACTACGAAATCTTTATTTGGGTCCGCTATTCTAAGAATAGGTGCAGTTGTCAATAAGGTCTTAAGTTTCTTGAAACTTTCTTCACATTTCGCATTCCAATCAAACTTCTTGCCTTTCTTTTGCAAAGAAGTGATTGGGTTGGCTATTTTTGAAAAGCCTTCGATAAACCTCCGGTAGTAACCGGTAATCCCCATGAAAGATCTAACGTCCGTCACATCTTTAGGTACTGGCCATTCTTCAATTGCCCGAATCTTTTTCGGGATCCACTGAAATCCCTTCCTTAGTGACTACATGTCCTAAGTACTGGATTTCATCTTTGAAGAAGTCACACTTACTGAATTTCGCAAAGAGCTGTTGTTCTCTCAGTTCTTGTAAGACTATACGTAAGTGTTCTTTATGCTCCTACTCACTCTTAGAATAGACTAAAATGTCGTCGATAAATACAACAACAAATTTATCTAAGTACTTATGCATTATTTTGTTCATTAAGCACATAAAAACAGCTGGGGCATTAGTAAGCCCAAATGGCATTACGACAAATTCGTAATGTCCGTACCTTGTTCTAAAGGCTGTTTTGAAAATGTCTTCTTCTTTAATTCTTACCTGGTGATAACCCGATCTCAGATCGATCTTGGAGAATACCGTAGTGCCACGTAACTGATCAAACAGATCATCAATACAAGGTAACGGATACCTGTTTTTGATTGTCATTTTGTTTAGTTGATGATAATCTATGCAAAGTCGCATAGTTCCGTCCTTCTTTTTAACGAAAATCACTGGTGCTCCCCAAGGGGATACACTGGGTCGAATATAGTTCTTGTCTATTAACTCCTTTAACTGATTTTTCAACTCGTTAAGCTCCAAGATATTCATACAATACGGGGCTTTTGAACTGGGAACAGCACCTGGTACCAGCTCAATTGTAAAGTCTAGCTCCCTCTTGGGAGGTAATTCTGGGATTTCCTCAGGAAAAACGTCAATAAATTCATTGACTACAGGGATGTTCTCTACTGTTTTCTGGTTGCTTTCAGACTTATCTGTCTCATCTGTAATAGTTACAGCATAGGTCTTGCACCCTTTTCTGACTGCTCTTTTAAGTTGTAAGGCAGAAATTTGCCTAACTACTGTTTTCCTAGGGATACCCCTGACGGTTACAGGCTATCCACTACTGTTTACACACCTAAAAGTTTTGTCAAAACAGTTTAAAACGACCCTATGTTGTTCCAACCAGTCCATTCCGATAAGTATGTCATAAGAGCCAAGTGGTAAGATGTTCAGTTTGACTGTAGTTCTAAAATCATTCATGTTTAAGATGCATTCTTTTACATAGCAGTTTACTTTCCTCTTTGCCCCAGTAGCTAATTGTACCGACCAAGAATTATCAAACCTTTCAACAGTCAAATTACATTTTTCTACCAGCTGAGGTGAAATATAACTAAGACTAGCACCTGGATCTATTAAAATAGTAACAGGGGTTTTGTTAATCATACCTCCTACTTCCACCATGGAAGTTTGGTAGTCAGCCTGGCGGTTTTCCAATGCTGCATTGATTCGGGGCATAGTTCCTGCAAAATCCCCGACTGTCATTTCATCTTGAACAGTATGAATGTTGCTGATTTGTTTCTTTCTGTTTGGGAAAACTGAAGCGTAATGTGGCCCATTACACTCCCAGCACTTGACAGGTTCTTTTCGCTCAAAGTTTTTAGTGTAGTTTCCATGGTTATTAGGAGTCTCCTTGCTGTTTTTGTAATTATTGAAATGGCTGGCAGCTCCATTTTTATTTCCCTGGAAACTTTTACTATTAAAGTGGTTTCCGTTTTTGCCATTCTTGAAACTTTTATGGGGGACAAATTCCTTTTCCTTGTACTCGATCGGATTGCTGTTCTTTTTGGCTTTCCAGCTGGCTATCCCCTCTTTCTTTTTATTCTGTTCATAACAGAAACTGGCTTTGCGCATGGCTTCTTCCAGTGTTTTGGGATTATCATATTCAATTCTGTCCTTGATGTGATAGGGCAGGCAACTAAGAAACCGCTTTTTTTTTTGTTTCTCTTCGACAAAATACGGTACATACCGCAACAGACTTAAAAATTTACTGTTCAGGTCCTTCATCGTCATAGATCCGAGCTTTAGTTCATAAAATTCCTTGGCCCTCTCTTCATAATACTGTTCGGACAGAAATTTCTTCTTGAAGTATCTTTTAAAGGTACTCCAATTAACTTCTCTCTCTTTAATCCCCTTGACCCTTTTCAGATCTTGCCACCATATGTCCGCCTTTCCCGAGAGGTTGTAGATGGCCATTCGTGCCTTCAGCTGATTTGAGTAGTTATAGATCTGAAAATATTTTCTCATCCCGGATAACCAGGATTCTGCCTCTTCTCCAGTTTCAGATTCTCCATTGAAAGTTGGGGGCTTTATCTTCTTAAACTCCCCGGAAATCTCTTCATAAGGCCTGTACTTTTTCCTTCGGTTGTGCAGCTCAGTTTCACTGCTGTCACTGCTTGTGTGATAACTGGGTTGTCCTTTTCTTTCTTCCGATGATGAACTGCTGTCGGACTTAGCCGGTTTTGTCCTTTTTGACCCTCTTTGACGACTAACGTATTCTGAGTCAGCTCTTTTGCTCCTTCCTTCTGTCCGAAATTTTTCTATCAATAGCTGATTTAACTGCTCCTGAGTCTTTAGGATTCTTTCATTATTTTTCTTGACTGTTTCCATCTCTGTCTTTAATCCTCTTATGGTCTGCATCAGCTCAGTGGTGTGAGCAATTACTTCTTCTGTCTCAGGTTCTCTTGACATCTGTCTTGTCACTGCATTTGGAGATTCTACCTCGGTGTATTCTCCCAGCTTTTCCATACCTGTCTGAAAAATTCAGAAAAAGGAAATTTTCTGTTATGTTCATGAAAACGAAAAATATGTTAGTACTTTATATAAAAAAAAATCTTCTTTTATGGTCACTGTTTTTCGGAAGTTAGTGGAGGCACCTCCAAGCCTAGTGTCTGAACCTCGCTCGGATACCACATGTCATTACCCGAAATTTCTGAAAAATTTAAAATTTTTATTATAACAATAAATGTTAACTAACTGCGTTCCCGGTCCTGTTTAATTTCAGTAACTAATCGAAAACTTGTTAACAAAGTTCTGTTTAATACAAATGAAATTTTTATATTTTTTTTTTTGATTTTAAAAGTTGACTGTTTTCTTTCAAACTGCAAGGAAGAGCTAGCCATAGCTGACTGGCTTACTTAGCTTACGAGCTAATGCATAAATTGTGTTCTATTCGCAGGTACACCGGCGAAGTAAGGATCACTGTAATTTCATCTTGGTAAGCATCAAGCTCCTTTCCCTGTACTGTAAAACTTAAAGAAGATCTATTTACTATTGCTGGTTGTAGTGCAAGACAGTAAAGTTATTCTCATGAAATTACACTTGAAATAAGATTGATAGTCTGCCTCGACATGATAATTCTTATTCGGGATAGTATCATCAGGTTTTGCGATGGATTACATTGTTTCAGTTATAACTATTGTGTTATGAATATGACTCTATATTAATGCTGTAACTATCACTGGAACAATAGTTTGTATCATATTTATTGTCTGCATAAAGCGTTGTTGGCGTCATGTGATATAATGTCAACTAATACCGGTGATTACTGTTGTGTTCACGTAGTATTAGCATGAGTTGGAAATGTGACGCCTCTAGCGTTGTTCCATTATATTCATCTATACTTCAAGGTCCAACTTCTACTTAATGTTTAACTTATGTCACCTGACTTTGCCTTGTTTTTTTTTTTTTTTAAACTACATTCATGGTGTGAACCTGTAGATGCGTTTATATTTCAACATCATAATAATAGAGATTATTATTCTAATTGTTTATTGTTTAACCATAGTATCGGAAGAAATCCGATGATAGGACATAATAGCAAAAGTGTATCCCATCATATAGTTATGGTATCATTTAAATGTATTAAGTGATAGGGTATATTCATTTGAAAGTTGACTACATCACTGTCTAAATGATTGTTGGTAGAAATATAATGTGCTCTTGGCATTATTCGATGGCTTGGTTTCATTATAAATATACATTACAATGATTGTGCAACAATCATAGTGTTTTCCCCGCCTTGGACAAGATTTATATCCAATATAATGTTAAGGTAGTGTCTACCATACTAAGGTTACGAGAACTCAATATTTGAAGTTGACTATATCTCGTTCATATCATTGTAGGGAATATACATATTATGTACTTTGGAATTATCGAAGGTTCGATTGCAAAACATGCACTATATGCTAATTGAGTGTATATCATAGTGTATTTCCATACGTTTGAAATTGACTTATATCTATGCAATGATTTTGAAATCGGTGAACAATGATTCGAATGGCAACTGAACTATATGAACTCGACCCATATTACGTTGATAAATTTCCTTGCTACGTGGTTGACTCTCCTCCATGCATTGGTTGATATATAAGATAATAACGAAACCCTACCAGGTTATTGTCTCTGCCTTCGGGCTCGGGTTCTAAGGGAGAAACCCTCCATGTCGGAATTTTGTAGTTGGGCACTGTTAAAATGCAAACTGCTGAGGTTCTGGTCTCGTCGTTTCATTCTGTTTAAGTCCCAGCTACCTACCGTCTTTCACTGTCGCTGGTGTGAATATGAGGCAGGGTTTTGTTACTTGTTTTTATCCCAAAGGTGGTTGTGTATTTGGGTTTGGGGTGTGCTTCTCGACTTGTTTAATCCCATCTTAAGGGTTTCGTCTGGAATGTTGCCTGTTGCGGCTGTCAATAGAATAGTACTGGAGACTTCCCGTGCCCATCTAACTGTCAATGAAATGGGGTTTCACTGCTTGTTCAACCTGTGGCTACCAGGTGGTCTACGGTTGCATTCCTCCAATGGCTCAGGTAAACAATTACTCATATTTTCACAGTTTTAGGTTTTGCAAAAGATTGTTTAGATTTACATTTGTATTAACTACTCTCGGCATTCAATAATGTGACTAATAGCTCTCGTCATTCGTTAATGTACAGATCACACGGCTCTGAAGGTGTACAGGGCTTCATCTCCAGTGCTGGCTCCTCCGGGTAAGCCTGGTTATCCACGGCTGTCTCTTCCTTTGTTGGTTTTGTGGTTAGGGTTGAGTCTTGGAGGGAAACTCCTGTATAATGAGGTCGTTAATGTTCTTGTGACATGAGTGCAGTCACCTGTATAAATTTGTTTTTGTTTGTAATGGAAAAGGGTTTGATACCTGGCATGTCTATGGTGAGCCATTCACGGCTCAGACTATATGAGACCAGGGTTTTTGTTATTGTAATTGTAGTTGCTATGCGTAGGGTTTTACCCACGCTGTATAAATTAATATTTAATGTAATAATGGGCCTGTCATGGCCGCGTTTCATTCTGTGTTTTGTTAAATAAATAGAGTGTTTAAGATATAAGGCTCTTATGAGTTCTCCGATACCTGCATGGGATGATAACTCTGCTGTAATGAAACCATGTAATTATCTCTCTGCGTTTTCTTTGATTTTGAGTGTTAAATGAAAAGAATGTTGTTGTTTATTACCATTACTGTAATGGTTATTTAATATAGGGTAAATCCTGGCGAGTTGGGGTTTTGTTCTTGGTTAAAACACATATAACTGTGGATAAAATTATATACATAAACTATGTATAAACCTCCTGTAGGTTCTGTCTGTCCTATAAGGCATTCTTTTCTTTTGATTTCAGTCTGTCAAATGAATGTGATCAGGCTACGGCCGTGTTAGGCTTGTGGTCTACTCTTAATGAGAAATATTTATAATGAAATAAATATTATTATAGTGAATAATACGATGGTTGGTAACAGCCAATAATGGTTGCATTCGTTGATAGTTTCTCTGCGTGTTAAGGTTTGTCTAGAGGTAGGAAATTCCTTCAACAGCGTTGGTGTATTACGTGTAATACGAGTTCGATAACGAACAGAAATCTATGCCTGTGTTTTGTTTAAAGAAACATTGAAATCTCTTGAGTTTTGGCTTCGAGCCTTTCAATACGTTTGTTCTGTTTTAAAACAACTCTGTCAACTCTGTTGTAATAATGTGGCTATTTAAATCATAATATTAGGTTTTACAGAGGATAATAATCTACAGTTTATGTGTTTGTATTTGACTACTATTTTTGTTGAATGAGATTGTATGGATAGTTTTTAAACAATGAAACATTGTTGTAGCCCCATCTTTTGGATATTCGATAACTGTGAATGATATTCCGGGAATAGATAAATATAATGATATGTGTTTTGTTTACCTTTAGCTCGACAAAAAGAATGACCTGTATCTATAGTTGACTGAAATATGAAACCGATATATATATACAAGTATATTGCTCAAATAGAATCTATTCCTGTACATTTCTCTAATAGGAAATATCTCACAGTAAATCTAAGCTTTAACTATGTCTGTTCTTATGATTGTTTTAATAAATATAATTCTGGAATAACTACTATTTAATATTCTGTCTATTATTTAACTAATAAGATAAATTCTAGAAATACATAAACATGATATTTGACTACTGTACAGTAACAATTATATTCTGCATAGGATAATTACTCTATTTAAGTGATAATAGGGAAAATACTAAAACATCTGAGTTCTGAAATTTATACCAAAAGACAATACAGAAAGACTGATCTACTGAAAATGAATACAGTCAAAACACAGTTGAAATAGTCTATTCATATGAAAATTAATTAAACAAACAGCAGGAAGAGTGACAGAACCTGTAGCTATGGTAGACGATACCAGCAATGGGAGGCTGTTCCTCCCTACCAATTCCTGGAGAGTGCCCAGACAGCACTTCTCAGGACCCCCGAGCTTGATCTGGTCTAACTGGCTGGAATCTAGGTACAGCCAACAATTCCCTCAGCCAAAGCAGCTACACTGGAACCAAGTTACTGCAACTTCCTGACTCAAAACACTTCCTTACTGATTTTCCCACTTCCTCAATGGGACTCCTGAATAGCATTCACCTGAATGTATTCTCCCTCTAGAACAATTGCTGAACCCCCAGCTCAGTTCATTGAGTAGTATTTAAAAGATTGCCTAGGTCTTAGTTGGGCTAACTGTCATTAATGAGCCACCTGCTCAGATTCCACTTTCTTGGGGAATCATGACCCCAAAATATAGGGAAGTTGCCACCTGCAACTCAGGAAGTGTTTGAGGATGCTGCCACTTGTCTTTTGTCCTTCCACCTAATTCCATCCACCAGTTAGACCAGTAACCTCTTTTAACAGCTCTCCCATGCTGTTGTCTCCATAATTTATTTATTAATAATAATTATTCAGAATTTACATTCCATTTCTGGAGACTCTGCTGAGTCATCCATTCCTACTTAGCATTAAATTTAACATAATGTCTCAAGAATATTTATAAAATAATTACATTATTTTAATAAAATTGGGGTATGTGACATACACACCCCCATAAAATGTAACATCGTCCTCGATGTTACTTATTCTTCTTCTTCAGCCACCTGCTGGAATAGATGGGGATATGCTTCCCGCATCTTACTTTCTAGCTCCCAGGTAGCTTCTTCAGGACTAAGGTGCTTCCATTGCACCTTCACTTGTCCAATTATGCGGTTCCGTAGAGTAATTTCCCTCCTCCCGAGGATACAATCCGGTTCCACCAGAACTTCCCCTTCTGGTTCTACCTGTACAATGTTCCAATCAATAACATGAGTAGCATCATGAACATACTTTTTTAAAACAGAGATATGAAAAACATTGTGTACTTTTAGATTTGGTGGTAATGCTAACTGATAAGCAACTTGACCGATTCTAGATAAAATTTCAAATGGACCACAGTAACGTGGTGCTAATTTTGCACAGCTTCCTAATCTTAGGGAGCTCTTCTTTGGCCTTACCTTGATGAACACATGTTCACCTACCTGGAACTCTTTAGGAGTTCTTTTCAAATCTGCTTGACTCTTTTGCCGATCCTGGGCAATCTTCAAGTTTTCCTGCACTTGTTTCACAATCTGTTCCATTTCTTTCAATAAATCAGGTCCTAACACTAATCTATCTACTGGATTACTCCAAGAGATAGGAGTGTTGCATTTTCGTCCATACAAAATCTCAAAAGGACTAAACTTAGCTGATGATTGATAGCTGTTATTGTATGCAAATTCAGCTAGGTGTAAATAATCCTCCCACTTACCTGGTTGATCTTTAACATACATCCTTAACAGATCTTCTAATACTTGATTAACTCTTTCAGTTTGTCCGTCAGTCTGAGGATGGAAAGAGGTGCTGAAATTCAAAGTGGTGTTTAATCCTTTGAACAAGGATCTCCAAAAATTTCCTGTGAATTTAGGATCCCTGTCTGATATAATAACTTTTGGAATACCGTGTAACCGAAAAATCTGTTTTAAAAAGATATCTGCTATGTTTGCAGCCTTGTATGTGGTTTTAACAGGAATAAAGTGTGCTGATTTACTTAGTTTGTCTACCACTACCATAATTGAATCATTTTGATGTTGATTTTTGGGTAAACCTGTAATGAAATCCAGGCTGATTATTTCCCATTTCCAGCTAGGAATAGGTAAAGGTTGCAGCAATCCAGCTGGATGTTGGTGTTCTGTTTTTACTTGTTGGCAGTCCAAACACTTAGCTAAATATTCAGCTGTTTCAGATTTCATGTTAGGCCAAAAATATTCTTTTCTCAACATGGTGATAGTCTTTTGATAGCCTGGATGCCCGGAGTAAGGGGTTTTATGAATTTCGTCTAAAATTAACAGCTTAACTTTAGGTGAATTAGGAATATACAGCCTGTCTTTAAACAACAGAAATCCGTTTTCATTTAAACTATACCCTTTTATCAAACTTTCTGTGGGTTGTTCTTTGGCTGCAGTTTGTAAATGCTGATAATTTTCGTCAAATTTTATCCCTTCAGCCAGCTGTTCATTTAAGTCAGAGGTATAAGTGCTGCTAGCTGATATAAAATTTAGTTTTGCATTTCTGCTCAAGGCATCAGCCACCTTATTTTCCTTCCCTTTTATGTGTTGGATTTCAAAATCGTATTCACTTAGGAATGCCAGCCACCTGGCTTGTCTTGCATTTAAATTTGGCTGATCTAAAAGGTATTTCAGACCTTTGTTATCTGTTAGTAAGGTGAATTTTCTGCCTATTAGGTGGTGTCGCCACATCTTTAAAGCATGAATTACAGCAGCTAATTCTAGGTCATAAGTGGCATAATTCTTTTCATGAATTTTCAGCTTCCTAGATTCGTAAGCAATGACATGTCCTTCTTGAGTCAGCACTCCGCCTAAACCATCATTACAAGCGTCGGTGCAAACTACGAAATCTTTATTTGGGTCCGCTATTCTAAGAATAGGTGCAGTTGTCAATAAGGTCTTAATTTTCTTGAAACTTTCTTCACATTTCGCATTCCAATCAAACTTCTTGCCTTTCTTTTGCAAAGAAGTGATTGGGTTGGCTATTTTTGAAAAGCCTTCGATAAACCTCCGGTAGTAACCGGTAATCCCCATGAAAGATCTAACGTCCGTCACATCTTTAGGTACTGGCCATTCTTCAATTGCCCGAATCTTTTCGGGATCCACTGAAATCCCTTCCTTAGTGACTACATGTCCTAAGTACTGGATTTCATCTTTGAAGAAGTCACACTTACTGAATTTCGCAAAGAGCTGTTGTTCTCTCAGTTCTTGTAAGACTATACGTAAGTGTTCTTTATGCTCCTACTCACTCTTAGAATAGACTAAAATGTCGTCGATAAATACAACAACAAATTTATCTAAGTACTTATGCATTATTTTGTTCATTAAGCACATAAAAACAGCTGGGGCATTAGTAAGCCCAAATGGCATTACGACAAATTCGTAATGTCCGTACCTTGTTCTAAAGGCTGTTTTGAAAATGTCTTCTTCTTTAATTCTTACCTGGTGATAACCCGATCTCAGATCGATCTTGGAGAATACCGTAGTGCCACGTAACTGATCAAACAGATCATCAATACGAGGTAACGGATACCTGTTTTTGATTGTCATTTTGTTTAGTTGATGATAATCTATGCAAAGTCGCATAGTTCCGTCCTTCTTTTTAACGAAAATCACTGGTGCTCCCCAAGGGGATACACTGGGTCGAATATAGTTCTTGTCTATTAACTCCTATAAACTGAGTTTTCAACTCGTTAAGATCCAAGATATTCATACAATACGGGGCTTTTGAACTGGGAACAGCACCTGGTACCAGCTCAATTGTAAAGTCTAGCTCCCTCTTGGGAGGTAATTCTGGGATTTCCTCAGGAAAAACGTCAATAAATTCATTGACTACAGGGATGTTCTCTACTGTTTTCTGGTTGCTTTCAGACTTATCTGTCTCATCTGTAATAGTTACAGCATAGGTCTTGCACCCTTTTCTGACTGCTCTTTTAAGTTGTAAGGCAGAAATTTGCCTAACTACTGTTTTCCTAGGGATACCCCTGACGGTTACAGGCTATCCACTACTGTTTACACACCTAAAAGTTTTGTCAAAACAGTTTAAAACGACCCTATGTTGTTCCAACCAGTCCATTCCGATAAGTATGTCATAAGAGCCAAGTGGTAAGATGTTCAGTTTGACTGTAGTTCTAAAATCATTCATGTTTAAGATGCATTCTTTTACATAGCAGTTTACTTTCCTCTTTGCCCCAGTAGCTAATTGTACCGACCAAGAATTATCAAACCTTTCAACAGTCAAATTACATTTTTCTACCAGCTGAGGTGAAATATAACTAAGACTAGCACCTGGATCTATTAAAATAGTAACAGGGGTTTTGTTAATCATACCTCCTACTTCCACCATGGAAGTTTGGTAGTCATCCTGGCGGTTTTCCAATGCTGCATTGATTCGGGGCATAGTTCCTGCAAAATCCCCGACTGTCATTTCATCTTGAACAGTATGAATGTTGCTGATTTGTTTCTTTCTGTTTGGGCAAACTGAAGCGTAATGTGGCCCATTACACTCCCAGCACTTGACAGGTTCTTTTCGCTCAAAGTTTTTAGTGTAGTTTCCATGGTTATTAGGAGTCTCCTTGCTGTTTTTGTAATTATTGAAATGGCTGGCAGCTCCATTTTTATTTCCCTGGAAATTTTTACTATTAAAGTGGTTTCCGTTTTTGCCATTCTTGAAACTTTTATGGGGGACAAATTCCTTTTCCTTGTACTCGATCGGATTGCTGTTCTTTTTGGCTTTCCAGCTGGCTATCCCCTCTTTCTTTTTATTCTGTTCATAAAAGAAACTGGCTTTGCGCATGGCTTCTTCCAGTGTATTGGGATTATCATATTCAATTCTGTCCTTGATGTGATAGGGCAGGCAACTGAGAAACCGCTGTATGTTTGGTTTCTCTTCAACAAAATACGGTACATACCGCAACAGACTTAAAAATTTACTGTTCAGGTCCTTCATCGTCATAGATCCGAGCTTTAGTTCATAAAATTCCTTGGCCCTCTCTTCATAATACTGTTCGGACAGAAATTTCTTCTTGAAGTATCTTTTAAAGGTACTCCAATTAACTTCTCTCTCTTTAATCCCCTTGACCCTTTTCAGATCTTGCCACCATATGTCCGCCTTTCCCGAGAGGTTGTAGATGGCCATTCGTGCCTTCAGCTGATTTGAGTAGTTATAGATCTGAAAATATTTTCTCATCCCGGATAACCAGGATTCTGCCTCTTCTCCAGTTTCAGATTCTCCATTGAAAGTTGGGGGCTTTATCTTCTTAAACTCCCCGGAAATCTCTTCATAAGGCCTGTACTTTTTCCTTCGGTTGTGCAGCTCAGTTTCACTGCTGTCACTGCTTGTGTGATAACTGGGTTGTCCTTTTCTTTCTTCCGATGATGAACTGCTGTCGGACTTAGCCGGTTTTGTCCTTTTTGACCCTCTTTGACGACTAACGTATTCTGAGTCAGCTCTTTTGCTCCTTCCTTCTGTCTGAAATTTTTCTATCAATAGCTGATTTAACTGCTCCTGAGTCTTTAGGATTCTTTCATTATCCTTCTTGACTGTTTCCATCTCTGTCTTTAATCCTCTTATGGTCTGCATCAGCTCAGTGGTGTGAGCAATTACTTCTTCTGTCTCAGGTTCTCTTGACATCTGTCTTGTCACTGCATTTGGAGATTCTACCTCGGTGTATTCTCCCAGTTTTTCCATACCTGTCTGAAAAATTCAGAAAAAGGAAATTTTCTGTTCTGTTCATGAAAACGAAATATATGTTAGTACTTTATATAAAAAAAAATCTTCTTTTATGGTCACTGTTTTTCGGAAGTTAGTGGAGGCACCTCCAAGCCTAGTGTCTGAACCTCGCTCGGATACCACATGTCATTACCCGAAATTTCTGAAAAATTTAAAATATTTATTATAACAATAAATGTTAACTAACTGCGTTCCCGGTCCTGTTTAATTTCAGTAACTAATCGAAAACTTGTTAACAAAGTTCTGTTTAATACAAATGAAATTTTTATATTTTTTTTTTTGATTTTAAAAGTTGACTGTTTTCTTTCAAACTGCAAGGAAGAGCTAGCCATAGCTGACTGGCTTACTTAGCTTACGAGCTAATGCATAAATTGTCTTCTGTTCGCAGGTACACCGGTGAAGTAAGGATCATTGTAATTTCATCTTGGTAAGCATCAAGCTCCTTTCCCTGTACTGTAAAACTTAAAGAAGATCTATTTACTATTGCTGGTTGTAGTGCAAGACAGTAAAGTTATTCTCATGAAATTACACTTGAAATAAGATTGATAGTCTGCCTCGACATGATAATTCTTATTCGGGATAGTATCATCAGGTTTTGCGATGGATTACATTGTTTCAGTTATAACTATTGTGTTATGAATATGACTCTATATTAATGCTGTAACTATCACTGGAACAATAGTTTGTATCATATTTATTGTCTGCATAAAGCGTTGTTGGCGTCATGTGATATAATGTCAACTAATACCGGTGATTACTGTTGTGTTCACGTAGTATTAGCGTGAGTTGGAAATGTGACGCCTCTAGCGTTGTTCCATTATATTCATCTATACTTCAAGGTCCAACTTCTACTTAATGTTTAACTTATGTCACCTGACTGTGCCTTGTTTTCTTTTCTTTTTTAAACTACATTCATGGTGTGAACCTGTAGATGCGTTTATATTTCAACATCATAATAATAGAGATTATTATTCTAATTGTTTATTGTTTAACCATAGTATCGGAAGAAATCCGATGATAGGACATAATAGCAAAAGTGTATCCCATCATATAGTTATGGTATCATTTAAATGTATTAAGTGATAGGGTATATTCATTTGAAAGTTGACTACATCACTGTCTAAATGATTGTTGTTAGAAATATAATGTGCTCTTGGCATTATTCGATGGCTTGGTTTCATTATAAATATACATTACAATGATTGTGCAACAATCATAGTGTTTTCCCCGCCTTGGACAAGATTTATATCCAATATAATGTTAAGGTAGTGTCTACCATACTAAGGTTACGAGAACTCAATATTTGAAGTTGACTATATCTCGTTCATATCATTGTAGGGAATATACATATTATGTACTTTGGAATTATCGAAGGTTCGATTGAAAAACATGCACTATATGCTAATTGAGTGTATATCATAGTGTATTTCCATACGTTTGAAATTGACTTATATCTATGCAATGATTTTGAAATCGGTGAACAATGATTCGACTGGCAACTGAACTATATGAACTCGACCCATATTACGTTGATAAATTTCCTTGCTACGTGGTTGACTCTCCTCCATGCATTGGTTGATATATAAGATAATAACGAAACCCTACCAGGTTATTGTCTCTGCCTTCGGGCTCGGGTTCTAAGGGAGAAACCCTCCATGTCGGAATTCTGTAGTTGGGCACTGTTAAAATGCAAAATGCTGAGGTTCTGGTCTCGTCGTTTCATTCTGTTTAAGTCCCAGCTACCTACCGTCTTTCACTGTCGCTGGTGTGAATATGAGGCAGGGTTTTGTTACTTGTTTTTATCCCAGAGGTGGTTGTGTATTTGGGTTTGGGGTGTCCTTCTCGACTTGTTTAATCCCATCTTAAGGGTTTCGTCTAGAATGTTTCCTGTTGCGGCTGTCAATAGAATAGTACTGGAGACTTCCCGTTCCCATCTAACTGTCAATGAAATGGGGTTTCACTGCTTGTTCAACCTGTGGCTACCAGGTGGTCTACGGTTGCATTCCTCCAATGGCTCAGGTAAACAATTACTCATATTTTCACAGTTTTAGGTTTTGCAAAAGATTGTTTAGATTTACATTTGTATTAACTACTCTCGGCATTCAATAATGTGACTAATAGCTCTCGTCATTCGTTAATGTACAGATCACACGGCTCTGAAGGTGTACAGGGCTTCATCTCCAGCGCTGGCTCCTCCGGGTAAGCCTGGTTATCCACGGCTGTCTCTTCCTTTGTTGGTTTTGTGGTTAGGGTTGAGTCTTGGAGGGAAACTCCTGTATAATGAGGTCGTTAATGTTCTTGTGACATGAGTGCAGTCACCTGTATAAATTTGTTTTTGTTTGTAATGGAAAAGGGTTTGATACCTGGCATGTCTATGGTGAGCCATTCACGGCTCAGACTATATGAGACCAGGGTTTTTGTTATTGTAATTGTAGTTGCTATGCGTAGGGTTTTACCCACGCTGGATAAATTAATATTTAATGTAATAATGGGCCTGTCATGGCCGCGTTTCATTATGTGTTTTGTTAAATAAATAGAGTGTTTAAGATATAAGGATCTTATGAGTTCTCCGATACCTGCATGGGATGATAACTCTACTGTAATGAAACCATGTAATTATCTCTCTGCGTTTTCTTTGATTTTGAGTGTTAAATGAAAAGAATGTTGTTGTTTATTACCATTACTGTAATGGTTATTTAATATAGGGTAAATCCTGGCGAGTTGGGGTTTTGTTCTTGGTTAAAACACATATAACTGTGGATAAAATTATATACATAAACTATGTATAAACCTCCTGTAGGTTCTGTCTGTCCTATAAGGCATTCTTTTCTTTTGATTTCAGTCTGTCAAATGAATGTGATCAGGCTACGGCCGTGTTAGGTTTGTGGTCTACTCTTAATGAGAAATATTTATAATGAAATAAATATTATTATAGTGAATAATACGATGGTTGGTAACAGCCAATAATGGTTGCATTCGTTGATAGTTTCTCTGCGTGTTAAGGTTTGTCTAGAGGTAGGAAATTCCTTCAACAGCGCTGGTGTATTACGTGTAATACGAGTTCGATAACGAACAGAAATCTATGCCTGTGTTTTGTTTAAAGAAACATTGAAATCTCTTGAGTTTTGGCTTCGAGCCTTTCAATACGTTTGTTCTGTTTTAAAACAACTCTGTCAACTCTGTTGTAATAATGTGGCTATTTAAATCATAATATTAGGTTTTACAGAGGATAATAATCTACAGTTTATGTGTTTGTATTTGACTACTATTTTTGTTGAATGAGATTGTATGGATAGTTTTAAACAATGAAACATTGTTGTAGCCCCATCTTTTGGATATTCGATAACTGTGAATGATATTCCGGGAATAGATAAATATAATGATATGTGTTTTGTTTACCTTTAGCTCGACAAAAAGAATGACCTGTATCTATAGTTGACTGAAATATGAAACCGATATATATATACAAGTATATTGCTCAAATAGAATCTATTCCTGTACATTTCTCTAATAGGAAATATCTCACAGTAAATCTAAGCTTTAACTATGTCTGTTCTTATGATTGTTTTAATAAATATAATTCTGGAATAACTACTATTTAATATTCTGTCTATTATTTAACTAATAAGATAAATTCTAGAAATACATAAACATGATATTTGACTACTGTACAGTAACAATTATATTCTGCATAGGATAATTACTCTATTTAAGTGATAATAGGGAAAATACTAAAACATCTGAGTTCTGAAATTTATACCAAAAGACAATACAGAAAGACTGATCTACTGAAAATGAATACAGTCAAAACACAGTTGAAATAGTCTATTCATATGAAAATTAATTAAACAAACAGCAGGAAGAGTGACAGAACCTGTAGCTATGGTAGACGATACCAGCAATGGGAGGCTGTTCCTCCCTACCAATTCTTGGAGAGTGCCCAGACAGCACTTCTCAGGACCCCCGAGCTTGATCTGGTCTAACTGGCTGGAATCTAGGTACAGCCAACAATTCCCTCAGCCAAAGCAGCTACACTGGAACCAAGTTACTGCAACTTCCTGACTCAAAACACTTCCTTACTGATTTTCCCACTTCCTCAATGGGACTCCTGAATAGCATTCACCTGAATGTATTCTCCCTCTAGAACAATTGCTGACCCCCCAGCTCAGTTCATTGAGTAGTATTTAAAAGATTGCCTAGGTCTTAGTTGGGCTAACTGTCATTAATGAGCCACCTGCTCAGATTCCACTTTCTTGGGGAATCATGACCCCAAAATATAGGGAAGTTGCCACCTGCAACTCAGGAAGTGTTTGAGGATGCTGCCACTTGTCTTTTGTCCTTCCACCTAATTCCATCCACCAGTTAGACCAGTAACCTCTTTTAACAGCTCTCCCATGCTGTTGTCTCCATAATTTATTTATTAATAATAATTATTCAGAATTTACATTCCATTTCTGGAGACTCTGCTGAGTCATCCATTCCTACTTAGCATTAAATTTAACATAATGTCTCAAGAATATTTATAAAATAATTACATTATTTTAATAAAATTGGGGTATGTGACATACACACCCCCATAAAATGGAACATCGTCCTCGATGTTACTTATTCTTCTTCTTCAGCCACCTGCTGGAATAGATGGGGATATGCTTCCCGCATCTTACTTTCTAGCTCCCAGGTAGCTTCTTCAGGACTAAGGTGCTTCCATTGCACCTTCACTTGTCCAATTATGCGGTTCCGTAGAGTAATTTCCCTCCTCCCGAGGATACAATCCGGTTCCACCAGAACTTCCCCTTCTGGTTCTACCTGTACAATGTTCCAATCAATAACATGAGTAGCATCATGAACATACTTTTTTAAAACAGAGATATGAAAAACATTGTGTACTTTTAGATTTGGTGGTAATGCTAACTGATAAGCAACTTGACCGATTCTAGATAAAATTTCAAATGGACCACAGTAACGTGGTGCTAATTTTGCACAGCTTCCTAATCTTAGGGAGCTCTTCTTTGGCCTTACCTTGATGAACACATGTTCACCTACCTGGAACTCTTTAGGAGTTCTTTTCAAATCTGCTTGACTCTTTTGCCGATCCTGGGCAATCTTCAAGTTTTCCTGCACTTGTTTCACAATCTGTTCCATTTCTTTCAATAAATCAGGTCCTAACACTAATCTATCTACTGGATTACTCCAAGAGATAGGAGTGTTGCATTTTCGTCCATACAAAATCTCAAAAGGACTAAACTTAGCTGATGATTGATAGCTGTTATTGTATGCAAATTCAGCTAGGTGTAAATAATCCTCCCACTTACCTGGTTGATCTTTAACATACATCCTTAACAGATCTTCTAATACTTGATTAACTCTTTCAGTTTGTCCGTCAGTCTGAGGATGGAAAGAGGTGCTGAAATTCAAAGTGGTGTTTAATCCTTTGAACAAGGATCTCCAAAAATTTCCTGTGAATTTAGGATCCCTGTCTGATATAATAACTTTTGGAATACCGTGTAACCGAAAAATCTGTTTTAAAAAGATATCTGCTATGTTTGCAGCCTTGTATGTGGTTTTAACAGGAATAAAGTGTGCTGATTTACTTAGTTTGTCTACCACTACCATAATTGAATCATTTTGATGTTGATTTTTGGGTAAACCTGTAATGAAATCCAGGCTGATTATTTCCCATTTCCAGCTAGGAATAGGTAAAGGTTGCAGCAATCCAGCTGGATGTTGGTGTTCTGTTTTTACTTGTTGGCAGTCCAAACACTTAGCTAAATATTCAGCTGTTTCAAATTTCATGTTAGGCCAAAAATATTCTTTTCTCAACATGGTGACAGTCTTTTGATAGCCTGGATGCCCGGAGTAAGGGGTTTTATGAATTTCGTCTAAAATTAACAGCTTAACTTTAGGTGAATTAGGAATATACAGCCTGTCTTTAAACAACAGAAATCCATTTTCATTTAAACTATACCCTTTTATCAAACTTTCTGTGGGTTGTTCTTTGGCTGCAGTTTGTAAATGCTGATAATTTTCGTCAAATTTTATTCCTTCAGCCAGCTGTTCATTTAAGTCAGAGGTATAAGTGCTGCTAGCTGATATAAAATTTAGTTTTGCATTTCTGCTCAAGGCATCAGCCACCTTATTTTCCTTCCCTTTTATGTGTTGGATTTCAAAATCGTATTCACTTAGGAATGCCAGCCACCTGGCTTGTCTTGCATTTAAATTTGACTGATCTAAAAGGTATTTCAGACCTTTGTTATCTGTTAGTAAGGTGAATTTTCTACCTATTAGGTGGTGTCGCCACATCTTTAAAGCATGAATTACAGCAGCTAATTCTAGGTCATAAGTGGCATAATTCTTTTCATGAATTTTCAGCTTCCTAGATTCGTAAGCAATGACATGTCCTTCTTGAGTCAGCACTCCGCCTAAACCATCATTACAAGCGTCGGTGCAAACTACGAAATATGTATTTGGGTCCGCTATTCTAAGAATAGGTGCAGTTGTCAATAAGGTCTTAAGTTTCTTGAAACTTTCTTCACATTTCGCATTCCAATCAAACTTCTTGCCTTTCTTTTGCAAAGAAGTGATTGGGTTGGCTATTTTTGAAAAGCCTTCGATAAACCTCCGGTAGTAACCGGTAATCCCCATGAAAGATCTAACGTCCGTCACATCTTTAGGTACTGGCCATTCTTCAATTGCCCGAATCTTTTCGGGATCCACTGAAATCCCTTCCTTAGTGACTACATGTCCTAAGTACTGGATTTCATCTTTGAAGAAGTCAAACTTACTGAATTTCGCAAAGAGCTGTTGTTCTCTCAGTTCTTGTAAGACTATACGTAAGTGTTATTTATGCTCCTCCTCACTCTTAGAATAGACTAAAATGTCGTCGATAAATACAACAACAAATTTATCTAAGTACTTATGCATTATGTTGTTCATTAAGCACATAAAAACAGCTGGGGCATTAGTAAGCCCAAATGGCATTACGACAAATTCGTAATGTCCGTACCTTGTTCTAAAGGCTGTTTTGAAAATGTCTTCTTCTTTAATTCTTACCTGGTGATAACCCGATCTCAGATCGATCTTGGAGAATACCGTAGTGCCACGTAACTGATCAAACAGATCATCAATACGAGGTAACGGATACCTGTTTTTGATTGTCATTTTGTTTAGTTGATGATAATCTATGCAAAGTCGCATAGTTCCGTCCTTCTTTTTAACGAAAATCACTGGTGCTCCCCAAGGGGATACACTGGGTCGAATATAGTTCTTGTCTATTAACTCCTTTAACTGAGTTTTCAACTCGTTAAGCTCCAAGATATTCATACAATACGGGGCTTTTGAACTGGGAACAACACTTGGTACCAGCTCAATTGTAAAGTCTAGCTCCCTCTTGGGAGGTAATTCTGGGATTTCCTCAGGAAAAACGTCAATAAATTCATTGACTACAGGGATGTTCTCTACTGTTTTCTGGTTGCTTTCATACTTATCTGTCTCATCTGTAATAGTTACAGCATAGGTCTTGCACCCTTTTCTGACTGCTCTTTTAAGTTGTAAGGCAGAAATTTGCCTAACTACTGTTTTCCTAGGGATACCCCTGACGGTTACAGGCTATCCACTACTGTTTACACACCTAAAAGTTTTGTCAAAACAGTTTAAAACGACCCTATGTTGTTCCAACCAGTCCATTCCGATAAGTATGTCATAAGAGCCAAGTGGTAAGATGTTTAGTTTGACTGTAGTTCTAAAATCATTCATGTTTAAGATGCATTCTTTTACATAGCAGTTTACTTTCCTCTTTGCCCCAGTAGCTAATTGTACCGACCAAGAATTATCAAACCTTTCAACAGTCAAATTACATTTTTCTACCAGCTGAGGTGAAATATAACTAAGACTAGCACCTGGATCTATTAAAATAGTAACAGGGGTTTTGTTAATCATACCTCCTACTTCCACCATGGAAGTTTGGTAGTCAGCCTGGCGGTTTTCCAATGCTGCATTGATTCGGGGCATAGTTCCTGCAAAATCCCCGACTGTCATTTCATCTTGAACAGTATGAATGTTGCTGATTTGTTTCTTTCTGTTTGGGCAAACTGAAGCGTAATGTGGCCCATTACACTCCCAGCACTTGACAGGTTCTTTTCGCTCAAAGTTTTTAGTGTAGTTTCCATGGTTATTAGGAGTCTCCTTGCTGTTTTTGTAATTATTGAAATGGCTGGCAGCTCCATTTTTATTTCCCTGGAAACTTTTACTATTAAAGTGGTTTCCGTTTTTGCCATTCTTGAAACTTTTATGGGGGACAAATTCCTTTTCCTTGTACTCGATCGGATTGCTGTTCTTTTTTGCTTTCCAGCTGGCTATCCCCTCTTTCTTTTTATTCTGTTCATAACAGAAACTGGCTTTGCGCATGGCTTCTTCCAGTGTTTTGGGATTATCATATTCAATTCTGTCCTTGATGTGATAGGGCAGGCAACTAAGAAACTGCTGTATTTTTGGTTTCTCTTCGACAAAATACGGTACATACCGCAACAGACTTAAAAATTTACTGTTCAGGTCCTTCATCGTCATAGATCCGAGCTTTAGTTCATAAAATTCCTTGGCCCTCTCTTCATAATACTGTTCGGACAGAAATTTCTTCTTGAAGTATCTTTTAAAGGTACTCCAATTAACTTCTCTCTCTTTAATCCCCTTGACCCTTTTAATATCTTGCCACCATATGTCCGCCTTTCCCGAGAGGTTGTAGATGGCCATTCGTGCCTTCAGCTGATTTGAGTAGTTATAGATCTGAAAATATTTTCTCATCCCGGATAACCAGGATTCTGCCTCTTCTCCAGTTTCAGATTCTCCATTGAAAGTTGGGGGCTTTATCTTCTTAAACTCCCCGGAAATCTCTTCATAAGGCCTGTACTTTTTCCTTCGGTTGTGCAGCTCAGTTTCACTGCTGTCACTGCTTGTGTGATAACTGGGTTGTCCTTTTCTTTCTTCCGATGATGAACTGCTATCGGACTTAGCCGGTTTTGTCCTTTTTGACCCTCTTTGACGACTAACTTATTCTGAGTCAGCTCTTTTGCTCCTTCCTTCTGTCTGAAATTTTTCTATCAATAGCTGATTTATCTGCTCCTGAGTCTTTAGGATTCTTTCATTATCCTTCTTGACTATTTCCATCTCTGTCTTTAATCCTCTTATGGTCTGCATCAGCTCAGTGGTGTGAGCAATTACTTCTTCTGTCTTAGGTTCTCTTGACATCTGTCTTGTCACTGCATTTGGAGATTCTACCTCGGTGTATTCTCCCAGTTTTTCCATACCTGTCTGAAAAATTCAGAAAAAGGAAATTTTCTGTTCTGTTCATGAAAACGAAATATACGTTAGTACTTTATATAAAAAAAAATCTTCTTTTATGGTCACTGTTTTTCGGAAGTTAGTGGAGGCACCTCCAAGCCTAGTGTCTGAACCTCGCTCGGATACCACATGTCATTACCCGAAATTTCTGAAAAATTTAAAATTTTTATTATAACAATAAATGTTAACTAACTGCGTTCCCGGTCCTGTTTAATTTCAGTAACTAATCGAAAACTTGTTAATAAAGTTCTGTTTAATACAAATGAAATTTTTATATATATTTTTTTTTTATTTTAAAAGTTGACTGTTTTCTTTCAAACTGCAAGGAAGAGCTAGCCATAGCTGACTGGCTTACTTAGCTTACGAGCTAATGCATAAATTGTCTTCTGTTCGCAGGTACACCGGTGAAGTAAGGATCACTGTAATTTCATCTTGGTAAGCATCAAGCTCCTTTCCCTGTACTGTAAAACTTAAAGAAGATCTATTTACTATTGCTGGTTGTAGTGCAAGACAGTAAAGTTATTCTCATGAAATTACACTTGAAATAAGATTGATAGTCTGCCTCGACATGATAATTCTTATTCGGGATAGTATCATCAGGTTTTGCGATGGATTACATTGTTTCAGTTATAACTATTGTGTTATGAATATGACTCTATATTAATGCTGTAACTATCACTGGAACAATAGTTTGTATCATATTTATTGTCTGCATAAAGCGTTGTTGGCGTCATGTGATATAATGTCAACTAATACCGGTGATTACTGTTGTGTTCACGTAGTATTAGCGTGAGTTGGAAATGTGACGCCTCTAGCGTTGTTCCATTATATTCATCTATACTTCAAGGTCCAACGTCTACTTAATGTTTAACTTATGTCACCTGACTGTGCCTTGTTTTTTTTTTTTTTTAAACTACATTCATGGTGTGAACCTGTAGATGCGTTTATATTTCAACATCATAATAATAGAGATTATTATTCTAATTGTTTATTGTTTAACCATAGTATCGGAAGAAATCCGATGATAGGACATAATAGCAAAAGTGTATCCCATCATATAGTTATGGTATCATTTAAATGTATTAAGTGATAGGGTATATTCATTTGAAAGTTGACTACATCACTGTCTAAATGATTGTTGGTAGAAATATAATGTGCTCTTGGCATTATTCGATGGCTTGGTTTCATTATAAATATACATTACAATGATTGTGCAACAATCATAGTGTTTTCCCCGCCTTGGACAAGATTTATATCCAATATAATGTTAAGGTAGTGTCTACCATACTAAGGTTACGAGAACTCAATATTTGAAGTTGACTATATCTCGTTCATATCATTGTAGGGAATATACATATTATGTACTTTGGAATTATCGAAGGTTCGATTGCAAAACATGCACTATATGCTAATTGAGAGTATATCATAGTGTATTTCCATACGTTTGAAATTGACTTATATCTATGCAATGATTTTGAAATCGGTGAACAATGATTCGAATGGCAACTGAACTATATGAACTCGACCCATATTACGTTGATAAATTTCCTTGCTACGTGGTTGACTCTCCTCCATGCATTGGTTGATATATAAGATAATAACGAAACCCTACCAGGTTATTGTCTCTGCCTTCGCGCTCGGGTTCTAAGGGAGAAACCCTCCATGTCGGAATTTTGTAGTTGGGCACTGTTAAAATGCAAAATGCTGAGGTTCTGGTCTCGTCGTTTCATTCTGTTTAAGTACCAGCTACCTACCGTCTTTCACTGTCGCTGGTGTGAATATGAGGCAGGGTTTTGTTACTTGTTTTTATCCCAGAGGTGGTTGTGTATTTGGGTTTGGGGTGTGCTTCTCGACTTGTTTAATCCCATCTTAAGGGTTTCGTCTGGAATGTTGCCTGTTGCGGCTGTCAATAGAATAGTACTGGAGACTTCCCGTGCTCATCTAACTGTCAATGAAATGGGGTTTCACTGCTTGTTCAACCTGTGGCTACCAGGTGGTCTACGGTTGCATTCCTCCAATGGCTCAGGTAAACAATTACTCATATTTTCACAGTTTTAGGTTTTGCAAAAGATTGTTTAGATTTACATTTGTATTAACTACTCTCGGCATTCAATAATGTGACTAATAGCTCTCGTCATTCGTTAATGTACAGATCACACGGCTCTGAAGGTGTACAGGGCTTCATCTCCAGCGCTGGCTCCTCCGGGTAAGCCTGGTTATCCACGGCTGTCTCTTCCTTTGTTGGTTTTGTGGTTAGGGTTGAGTCTTGGAGGGAAACTCCTGTATAATGAGGTCGTTAATGTTCTTGTGACATGAGTGCAGTCACCTGTATAAATTTGTTTTTGTTTGTAATGGAAAAGGGTTTGATACCTGGCATGTCTATGGTGAGCCATTCACGGCTCAGACTATATGAGACCAGGGTTTTTGTTATTGTAATTGTAGTTGCTATGCGTAGGGTTTTACCCACGCTGTATAAATTAATATTTAATGTAATAATGGGCCTGTCATGGCCGCGTTTCATTCTGTGTTTTGTTAAATAAATAGAGTGTTTAAGATATAAGGATCTTATGAGTTCTCCGATACCTGCACGGGATGATAACTCTGCTGTAATGAAACCATGTAATTATCTCTCTGCGTTTTCTTTGATTTTGAGTGTTAAATGAAAAGAATGTTGTTGTTTATTACCATTACTGTAATGGTTATTTAATATAGGGTAAATCCTGGCGAGTTGGGGTTTTGTTCTTGGTTAAAACACATATAACTGTGGATAAAATTATATACATAAACTATGTATAAACCTCCTGTAGGTTCTGTCTGTCCTATAAGGCATTCTTTTCTTTTGATTTCAGTCTGTCAAATGAATGTGATCAGGCTACGGCCGTGTTAGGTTTGTGGTCTACTCTTAATGAGAAATATTTATAATGAAATAAATATTATTATAGTGAATAATACGATGGTTGGTAACAGCCAATAATGGTTGCATTCGTTGATAGTTTCTCTGCGTGTTAAGGTTTGTCTAGAGGTAGGAAATTCCTTCAACAGCGCTGGTGTATTACGTGTAATACGAGTTCGATAACGAACAGAAATCTATGCCTGTGTTTTGTTTAAAGAAACATTGAAATCTCTTGAGTTTTGGCTTCGAGCCTTTCAATACGTTTGTTTTGTTTTAAAACAACTCTGTCAACTCTGTTGTAATAATGTGGCTATTTAAATCATAATATTAGGTTTTACAGAGGATAATAATCTACAGTTTATGTGTTTGTATTTGACTACTATTTTTGTTGAATGAGATTGTATGGATAGTTTTTAAACAATGAAACATTGTTGTAGCCCCATCTTTTGGATATTCGATAACTGTGAATGATATTCTGGGAATAGATAAATATAATGATATGTGTTTTGTTTACCTTTAGCTCGACAAAAAGAATGACCTGTATCTATAGTTGACTGAAATATGAAACCGATATATATATACAAGTATATTGCTCAAATAGAAACTATTCCTGTACATTTCTCTAATAGGAAATATCTCACAGTAAATCTAAGATTTAACTATGTCTGTTCTTATGATTGTTTCAATAAATATAATTCTGGAATAACTACTATTTAATATTCTGTCTATTATTTAACTAATAAGATAAATTCTAGAAATACATAAACATGATATTTGACTACTGTACAGTAACAATTATATTCTGCATAGGATAATTACTCTATTTAAGTGATAATAGGGAAAATACTAAAACATCTGAGTTCTGAAATTTATACCAAAAGACAATGCAGAAAGACTGATCTACTGAAAATGAATACAGTCAAAACACAGTTGAAATAGTCTATTCATATGAAAATTAATTAAACAAACAGCAGGAAGAGTGACAGAACCTGTAGCTATGGTAGACGATACCAGCAATGGGAGGCTGTTCCTCCCTACCAATTCCTGGAGAGTGCCCAGACAACACTTCTCAGGACCCCCGAGCTTGATCTGGTCTAACTGGCTGGAATCTAGGTACAGCCAACAATTCCCTCAGCCAAAGCAGCTACACTGGAACCAAGTTACTGCAACTTCCTGACTCAAAACACTTCCTTACTGATTTTCCCACTTCCTCAATGGGACTCCTGAATAGCATTCACCTGAATGTATTCTCCCTCTAGAACAATTGCTGAACCCCCAGCTCAGTTCATTGAGTAGTATTTAAAAGATTGCCTAGGTCTTAGTTGGGCTAACTGTCATTAATGAGCCACCTGCTCAGATTCCACTTTCTTGGGGAATCATGACCTCAAAATATAGGGAAGTTGCCACCTGCAACTCAGGAAGTGTTTGAGGATGCTGCCACTTGTCTTTTGTCCTTCCACCTAATTCCATCCACCAGTTAGACCAGTAACCTCTTTTAACAGCTCTCCCATGCTGTTGTCTCCATAATTTATTTATTAATAATAATTATTCAGAATTTACATTCCATTTCTGGAGACTCTGCTGAGTCATCCATTCCTACTTAGCATTAAATTTAACATAATGTCTCAGGAATACTTATAAAATAATTACATTATTTTAATAAAATTGGGGTATGTGACATACACACCCCCATAAAATGTAACATCGTCCTCAATGTTACTTATTCTTCTTCTTCAGCCACCTGCTGGAATAGATGGGGATATGCTTCCCGCATCTTACTTTCTAGCTCCCAGGTAGCTTCTTCAGGACTAAGGTGCTTCCATTGCACCTTCACTTGTCCAATTATGCGGTTTCGTAGAGTAATTTCCCTCCTCCTGAGGATACAATCTGGTTCCACCAGAACTTCCCCTTCTGGTTCTACCTGTACAATGTTCCAATCAATAACATGAGTAGCATCATGAACATACTTTTTTAAAACAGAGATATGAAAAACATTGTGTACTTTTCGATTTGGTGGTAATGCTAACTGATAAGCAACTTGACCGATTCTAGATAAAATTTCAAATGGACCACAGTAACGTGGTGCTAATTTTGCACAGCTTCCTAATCTTAGGGAGCTCTTCTTTGGCCTTACCTTGATGAACACATGTTCACCTACCTGGAACTCTTTAGGAGTTCTTTTCAAATCTGCTTGACTCTTTTGCCGATCCTGGGCAATCTTCAAGTTTTCCTGCACTTGTTTCACAATCTGTTCCATTTCTTTCAATAAATCAGGTCCTAACACTAATCTATCTACTGGATTACTCCAAGAGATAGGAGTGTTGCATTTTCGTCCATACAAAATCTCAAAAGGACTAAACTTAGCTGATGATTGATAGCTGTTATTGTATGCAAATTCAGCTAGGTGTAAATAATCCTCCCACTTACCTGGTTGATATTTAACATACATCCTTAACAGATCTTCTAATACTTGATTAACTCTTTCAGTTTGTCCGTCAGTCTGAGGATGGAAAGAGGTGCTGAAATTCAAAGTGGTGTTTAATCCTTTGAACAAGGATCTCCAAAAATTTCCTGTGAATTTAGGATCCCTGTCTGATATAATAACTTTTGGAATACTGTGTAACCGAAAAATCTGTTTTAAAAAGATATCTGCTATGTTTGCAGCCTTGTATGTGGTTTTAACAGGAATAAAGTGTGCTGATTTACTTAGTTTGTCTACCACTACCATAATTGAATCATTTTGATGTTGATTTTTGGGTAAACCTGTAATGAAATCCAGGCTGATTATTTCCCATTTCCAGCTAGGAATAGGTAAAGGTTGCAGCAATCCAGCTGGATGATGGTGTTCTGTTTTTACTTGTTGGCAGTCCAAACACTTAGCTAAATATTCAGCTGTTTCAGATTTCATGTTAGGCCAAAAATATTCTTTTCTCAACATGGTGACAGTCTTTTGATAGCCTGGATGCCCGGAGTAAGGGGTTTTATGAATTTCTTCTAAAATTAACAGCTTAACTTTAGGTGAATTAGGAATATACAGCCTGTCTTTAAACAACAGAAATCCGCTTTCATTTAAACTATACCCTTTTATCAAACTTTCTGTGGGTTGTTCTTTGGCTGCAGTTTGTAAATGCTGATAATTTTCGTCAAATTTTATCCCTTCAGCCAGCTGTTCATTTAAGTCAGAGGTATAAGTGCTGCTAGCTGATATAAAATTTAGTTTTGCATTTCTGCTCAAGGCATCAGCCACCTTATTTTCCTTCCCTTTTATGTGTTGGATTTCAAAATCGTATTCACTTAGGAATGCCAGCCACCTGGCTTGTCTTGCATTTAAATTTGGCTGATCTAAAAGGTATTTCAGACCTTTGTTATCTGTTAGTAAGGTGAATTTTCTGCCTATTAGGTGGTGTCGCCACATCTTTAAAGCATGAATTACAGCAGCTAATTCTAGGTCATAAGTGGCATAATTCTTTTCATGAATTTTCAGCTTCCTAGATTCGTAAGCAATGACATGTCCTTCTTGAGTCAGCACTCCGCCTAAACCATCATTACAAGCGTCGGTGCAAACTACGAAATCTTTATTTGGGTCCGCTATTCTAAGAATAGGTGCAGTTGTCAATAAGGTCTTAAGTTTCTTGAAACTTTCTTCACATTTCGCATTCCAATCAAACTTCTTGCCTTTCTTTTGCAAAGAAGTGATTGGGTTGGCTATTTTTGAAAAGCCTTCGATAAACCTCCGGTAGTAACCGGTAATCCCCATGAAAGATCTAACGTCCGTCAGATCTTTAGGTACTGGCCATTCTTCAATTGCCCGAATCTTATCGGGATCCACTGAAATCCCTTCCTTAGTGACTACATGTCCTAAGTACTGGATTTCATCTTTGAAGAAGTCACACTTACTGAATTTCGCAAAGAGCTGTTGTTCTCTCAGTTCTTGTAAGACTATACGTAAGTGTTCTTTATGCTCCTCCTCACTCTTAGAATAGACTAAAATGTCGTCGATAAATACAACAACAAATTTATCTAAGTACTTATGCATTATGTTGTTCATTAAGCACATAAAAACAGCTGGGGCATTAGTAAGCCCAAATGGCATTACGACAAATTCGTAATGTCCGTACCTTGTTCTAAAGGCTGTTTTGAAAATGTCTTCTTCTTTAATTCTTGCCTGGTGATAACCCGATCTCAGATCGATCTTGGAGAATACCGTAGTGCCACGTAACTGATCAAACAGATCATCAATACGAGGTAACGGATACCTGTTTTTGATTGTCATTTTGTTTAGTTGATGATAATCTATGCAAAGTCGCATAGTTCCGTCCTTCTTTTTAACGAAAATCACTGGTGCTCCCCAAGGGGATACACTGGGTCGAATATAGTTCTTGTCTATTAACTCCTTTAACTGAGTTTTCAACTCGTTAAGCTCCAAGATATTCATACAATACGGGGCTTTTGAACTGGGAACAGCACCTGGTACCAGCTCAATTGTAAAGTCTAGCTCCCTCTTGGGAGGTAATTCTGGGATTTCCTCAGGAAAAACGTCAATAAATTCATTGACTACAGGGATGTTCTCTACTGTTTTCTGGTTGCTTTCAGACTTATCTGTCTCATCTGTAATAGTTACAGCATAGGTCTTGCACCCTTTTCTGACTGCTCTTTTAAGTTGTAAGGCAGAAATTTGCCTAACTACTGTTTTCCTAGGGATACCCCTGACGGTTACAGGCTATCCACTACTGTTTACACACCTAAAAGTTTTGTCAAAACAGTTTAAAACGACCCTATGTTGTTCCAACCAGTCCATTCCGATAAGTATGTCATAAGAGCCAAGTGGTAAGATGTTCAGTTTGACTGTAGTTCTAAAATCATTCATGTTTAAGATGCATTCTTTTACATAGCAGTTTACTTTCCTCTTTGCCCCAGTAGCTAATTGTACCGACCAAGAATTATCAAACCTTTCAACAGTCAAATTACATTTTTCTACCAGCTGAGGTGAAATATAACTAAGACTAGCACCTGGATCTATTAAAATAGTAACAGGGGTTTTGTTAATCATACCTCCTACTTCCACCATGGAAGTTTGGTAGTCAGCCTGGCGGTTTTCCAATGCTGCATTGATTCGGGGCATAGTTCCTGCAAAATCCCCGACTGTCATTTCATCTTGAACAGTATGAATGTTGCTGATTTGTTTCTTTCTGTTTGGGCAAACTGAAGCGTAATGTGGCCCATTACACTCCCAGCACTTGACAGGTTCTTTTCGCTCAAAGTTTTTAGTGTAGTTTCCATGGTTATTAGGAGTCTCCTTGCTGTTTTTGTAATTATTGAAATGGCTGGCAGCTCCATTTTTATTTCCCTGGAAACTTTTACTATTAAAGTGGTTTCCGTTTTTGCCATTCTTGAAACTTTTATGGGGGACAAATTCCTTTTCCTTGTACTCGATCGGATTGCTGTTCTTTTTGGCTTTCCAGTTGGCTATCCCCTCTTTCTTTTTATTCTGTTCATAACAGAAACTGGATTTGCGCATGGCTTCTTCCAGTGTTTTGGGATTATCATATTCAATTCTGTCCTTGATGTGATAGGGCAGGCAACTAAGAAACCGCTGTATTTTTGGTTTCTCTTCGACAAAATACGGTACATACCGCAACAGACTTAAAAATTTACTGTTTAGGTCCTTCATCGTCATAGATCCGAGCTTTAGTTCATAAAATTCCTTGGCCCTCTCTTCATAATACTGTTCGGACAGAAATTTCTTCTTGAAGTATCTTTTAAAGGTACTCCAATTAACTTCTCTCTCTTTAATCCCCTTGACCCTTTTCAGATCTTGCCACCATATGTCCGCCTTTCCCGAGAGGTTGTAGATGGCCATTCGTGCCTTCAGCTGATTTGAGTAGTTATAGATCTGAAAATATTTTCTCATCCTGGATAACCAGGATTCTGCCTCTTCTCCAGTTTCAGATTCTCCATTGAAAGTTGGGGGCTTTATCTTCTTAAACTCCCCAGAAATCTCTTCATAAGGCCTGTACTTTTTCCTTCGGTTGTGCAGCTCAGTTTCACTGCTGTCACTGCTTGTGTGATAACTGGGTTGTCCTTTTCTTTCTTCCGATGATGAACTGCTGTCGGACTTAGCCGGTTTTGTCCTTTTTGACCCTCTTTGACGACTAACTTATTCTGAGTCAGATCTTTTGCTCCTTCCTTCTGTCTGAAATTTTTCTATCAATAGCTGATTTAACTGCTCCTGAGTCTTTAGGATTCTTTCATTATCCTTCTTGACTGTTTCCATCTCTGTCTTTAATCCTCTTATGGTCTGCATCAGCTCAGTGGTGTGAGCAATTACTTCTTCTGTCTCAGGTTCTCTTGACATCTGTCTTGTCACTGCATTTGGAGATTCTACCTCGGTGTATTCTCCCAGTTTTTCCATACCTGTCTGAAAAATTCAGAAAGAGGAAATTTTCTGTTCTGTTCATGAAAACGAAATATATGTTAGTACTTTATATAAAAAAAAATCTTCTTTTATGGTCACTGTTTTTCGGAAGTTAGTGGAGGCACCTCCAAGCCTAGTGTCTAAACCTCGCTCGGATACCACATGTCATTACCCGAAATTTCTGAAAAATTTAAAATTTTTATTATAACAATAAATGTTAACTAACTGCGTTCCCGGTCCTGTTTAATTTCAGTAACTAATCGAAAACTTGTTAACAAAGTTCTGTTTAATACAAATGAAATTTTTATATTTTTTTTTTTTGATTTTAAAAGTTGACTGTTTTCTTTCAAACTGCAAGGAAGAGCTAGCCATAGCTGACTGGCTTACTTAGGTTACGAGCTAATGCATAAATTGTCTTCTGTTCGCAGGTACACCGGTGAAGTAAGGATCACTGTAATTTCATCTTGGTAAGCATCAAGCTCCTTTCCCTGTACTGTAAAACTTAAAGAAGATCTATTTACTATTGCTGGTTGTAGTGCAAGACAGTAAAGTTATTCTCATGAAATTACACTTGAAATAAGATTGATAGTCTGCCTCGACATGATAATTCTTATTCGGGATAGTATCATCAGGTTTTGCGATGGATTACATTGTTTCAGTTATAACTATTGTGTTATGAATATGACTCTATATTAATGCTGTAACTATCACTGGAACAATAGTTTGTATCATATTTATTGTCTGCATAAAGCGTTGTTGGCTTCATGTGATATAATGTCAACTAATACCGGTGATTACTGTTGTGTTCACGTAGTATTAGCGTGAGTTGGAAATGTGATGCCTCTAGCGTTGTTCCATTATATTCATCTATACTTCAAGGTCCAACGTCTACTTAATGTTTAACTTATGTCACCTGACTGTGCCTTGTTTTTTTTTTTTTTAAACTACATTCATGGTGTGAACCTGTAGATGCGTTTATATTTCAACATCATAATAATAGAGATTATTATTCTAATTGTTTATTGTTTAACCATAGTATCGGAAGAAATCCGATGATAGGACATAATAGCAAAAGTGTATCCCATCATATAGTTATGGTATCATTTAAATGTATTAAGTGATAGGGTATATTCATTTGAAAGTTGACTACATCACTGTCTAAATGATTGTTGGTAGAAATATAATGTGCTCTTGGCATTATTCGATGGCTTGGTTTCATTATAAATATACATTACAATGATTGTGCAACAATCATAGTGTTTTCCCCGCCTTGGACAAGATTTATATCCAATATAATGTTAAGGTAGTGTCTACCATACTAAGGTTACGAGAACTCAATATTTGAAGTTGACTATATCTCGTTCATATCATTGTAGGGAATATACATATTATGTACTTTGGAATTATCGAAGGTTCGATTGCAAAACATGCACTATATGCTAATTGAGTGTATATCATAGTGTATTTCCATACGTTTGAAATTGACTTATATCTATGCAATGATTTTGAAATCGGTGAACAATGATTCGAATGGCAACTGAACTATATGAACTCGACCCATATTACGTTGATAAATTTCCTTGGTACGTGGTTGACTCTCCTCCATGCATTGGTTGATATATAAGATAATAACGAAACCCTACCAGGTTATTGTCTCTGCCTTCGGGCTCGGGTTCTAAGGGAGAAACCCTCCATGTCGGAATTTTGTAGTTGGGCACTGTTAAAATGCAAAATGCTGAGGTTCTGGTCTCTTCGTTTCATTCTGTTTAAGTCCCAGCTACCTACCGTCTTTCACTGTCGTTGGTGTGAATATGAGGCAGGGTTTTGTTACTTGTTTTTATCCCAGAGGTGGTTGTGTATTTGGGTTTGGGGTGTGCTTCTCGACTTGTTTAATCCCATATTAAGGGTTTCGTCTGGAATGTTGCCTGTTGCGGCTGTCAATAGAATAGTACTGGAGACTTCCCGTGCCCATCTAACTGTCAATGAAATGGGGTTTCAGTGCTTGTTCAACCTGTGGCTACCAGGTGGTCTACGGTTGCATTCCTCCAATGGCTCAGGTAAACAATTACTCATATTTTCACAGTTTTAGGTTTTGCAAAAGATTGTTTAGATTTACATTTGTATTAACTACTCTCGGCATTCAATAATGTGACTAATAGCTCTCGTCATTCGTTAATGTACAGATCACACGGCTCTGAAGGTGTACAGGGCTTCATCTCCAGCGCTGGCTCCTCCGGGTAAGCCTGGTTATCCACGGCTGTCTCTTCCTTTGTTGGTTTTGTGGTTGGGGTTGAGTCTTGGAGGGAAACTCCTGTATAATGAGGTCGTTAATGTTCTTGTGACATGAGTGCAGTCACCTGTATAAATTTGTTTTTGTTTGTGATGGAAAAGGGTTTGATACCTGGCATGTCTATGGTGAGCCATTCACGGCTCAGACTATATGAGACCAGGGTTTTTGTTATTGTAATTGTAGTTGCTATGCGTAGGGTTTTACCCACGCTGTATAAATTAATATTTAATGTAATAATGGGCCTGTCATGGCCGCGTTTCATTCTGTGTTTTGTTAAATAAATAGAGTGTTTAAGATATAAGGATCTTATGAGTTCTCCGATACCTGCACGGGATGATAACTCTGCTGTAATGAAACCATGTAATTATCTCTCTGCGTTTTCTTTGATTTTGAGTGTTAAATGAAAAGAATGTTGTTGTTTATTACCATTACTGTAATGGTTATTTAATATAGAGTAAATCCTGGCAAGTTGGGGTTTTGTTCTTGGTTAAAACACATATAACTGTGGATAAAATTATATACATAAACTATGTATAAACCTCCTGTAGGTTCTGTCTGTCCTATAAGGCATTCTTTTCTTTTGATTTCAGTCTGTCAAATGAATGTGATCAGGCTACGGCCGTGTTAGGTTTGTGGTCTACTCTTAATGAGAAATATTTATAATGAAATAAATATTATTATAGTGAATAATACGATGGTTGGTAACAGCCAATAATGGTTGCATTCGTTGATAGTTTCTCTGCGTGTTAAGGTTTGTCTAGAGGTAGGAAATTCCTTCAACAGCGCTGGTGTATTACGTGTAATACGAGTTCGATAACGAACAGAAATCTATGCCTGTGTTTTGTTTAAAGAAACATTGAAATCTCTTGAGTTTTGGCTTCGAGCCTTTCAATACGTTTGTTCTGTTTTAAAACAACTCTGTCAACTCTGTTGTAATAATGTGGCTATTTAAATCATAATATTAGGTTTTACAGAGGATAATAATCTACAATTTATGTGTTTGTATTTGACTACTATTTTTGTTGAATGAGATTGTATGGATAGTTTTTAAACAATGAAACATTGTTGTAGCCCCATCTTTTGGATATTCGATAACTGTGAATGATATTCTGGGAATAGATAAATATAATGATATGTGTTTTGTTTACCTTTAGCTCGACAAAAAGAATGACCTGTATCTATAGTTGACTGAAATATGAAACCGATATATATATACAAGTATATTGCTCAAATAGAAACTATTCCTGTACATTTCTCTAATAGGAAATATCTCACAGTAAATCTAAGATTTAACTATGTCTGTTCTTATGATTGTTTTAATAAATATAATTCTGGAATAACTACTATTTAATATTCTGTCTATTATTTAACTAATAAGAGAAATTCTAGAAATACATAAACATGATATTTGACTACTGTACAGTAACAATTATATTCTGCATAGGATAATTACTCTATTTAAGTGATAATAGGGAAAATACTAAAACATCTGAGTTCTGAAATTTATACCAAAAGACAATACAGAAAGACTGATCTACTGAAAATGAATACAGTCAAAACACAGTTGAAATAGTCTATTCATATGAAAATTAATTAAACAAACAGCAGGAAGAGTGACAGAACCTGTAGCTATGGTAGACGATACCAGCAATGGGAGGCTGTTCCTCCCTACCAATTCCTGGAGAGTGCCCAGACAACACTTCTCAAGACCCCCGAGCTTGATCTGGTCTAACTGGCTGGAATCTAGGTACAGCCAACAATTCCCTCAGCCAAAGCAGCTACACTGGAACCAAGTTACTGCAACTTCATGACTCAAAACACTTCCTTACTGATTTTCCCACTTCCTCAATTGGACTCCTTAATAGCATTCACCTGAATGTATTCTCCCTCTAGAACAATTGCTGAACCCCCAGCTCAGTTCATTGAGTAGTATTTAAAAGATTGCCTAGGACTTAGTTGGGCTAACTGTCATTAATGAGCCACCTGCTCAGATTCCACTTTCTTGGGGAATCATGACCCCAAAATATAGGGAAGTTGCCACCTGCAACTCAGGAAGTGTTTGAGGATGCTGCCACTTGTCTTTTGTCCTTCCACCTAATTCCATCCACCAGTTAGACCAGTAACCTCTTTTAATAGCTCTCCCATGCTGTTGTCTCCATAATTTATTTATTAATAATAATTATTCAGAATTTACATTCCATTTCTGGAGACTCTGCTGAGTCATCCATTCCTACTTAGCATTAAATTTAACATAATGTCTCAGGAATATTTATAAAATAATTACATTATTTTAATAAAATTGGGGTATGTGACACATGTGATCCACAATCACAAACCCCATGCACATAGCATAGGGGCAGGTCATTAACCCTGCTCACTTTTTCATATTCGTGATCTCAACCATTTTTGAGGTCACGTGTCACTTGTATATTTGAGTTGATTTTATGCAGATAGTATTTCCCCCCGCGGGTCATCATTTCTCCCCACCACTGCATCATTGGCTTGGTGGGCTCACCTTTATTTGTAGCAATTTTTTAACCTAGTTATTTGCTTTGACCATTCCCGAGTCCTTTTGACATCCGTTTTTCGCACCATTTGCACTGTCGGATTCATATTTCCGCACTCGTGATGATGCTTGAGATCATTTCTCGCTCTCACGCCTAGATTTTTCGGGCATTTTTTCCATGCCCCCTCGTCGCCTCGGTTTGCGTGCCACATCCACCGTTCTCCATTTTTGACATTCTTTATATCGTCGGATTTAGTTTTCCGCGCTCGTGATGATGCTTGAGATCATTTCTTTCTCTCACGCCCATACTTTTCGGCCATTTTTTCAAAATGCCCTCTCATAGCCTCGGTTTGCGTGCCACAACGGCCGCAGCCCCCTTTGTGACAATCTTTATGTCACTGGATCCAGTATCCCACACACATAATGACGCTTGAGACCTTTTCTTGCTCCCATCTATCCATTGTGTTCGGTATAATTTTATCCCTTTTTCGGGCCGAGCAATCCCTTTTACGAAAAAGGCACTTAGGGAGTTTCTGTTAAGCTCTTTTATGACTCCTAAAACAATGAAAAGATCGCCGAGCAATCTTGCTTCCTTTCATGCTCGCTAAAACGTATCTGAAAGGGCGTCTACCTGGTATAAGTTTACCCCTTTTCCGGACCTCGTAGACTAATTACGAAAAAGGTATACTCTAGTCACATCAGCTAGAAGAGTTCTCCATCTGCATCATTTTATGCTTTTTCGGGCCTTGGAGACTAAACTTACGAAAAAGAAACACCAATGGAGTCCCCTTACCACTTTCAGACTCTCTAAACATGAAAGCGACCACGAGCAATTACCATCCTGGGCTCGTAAAACAAACAGGACAGTAGTCATAACCACTGCAGAGTCTTCTTATCACTTTCAGACTCCTTAAAAATGAAAGCACCAATGAGCACGAACAGTCCTGGGCTCACAAATCCACAGGACAGTACCATCTCAGAGCACACTTTTATCCCTTCTTGGAGCTCATTAAAACTATGAAGAAGGAATCAATGGTGCCTCTCGGCGCCACGACAGATCACATCTACTCATTAGGCAGCTTCCCCATTTTGGTTGCCTTTGTTCAGAGTATTCTGCAGTACGTCACCTTGAAAATCCCTCAACAGCACCTATCAGCTCGTCCTCCCCCCCCAGAGTCAATATATACCATTCAGTCAATCAAAGCAATGATCCCCTCACCTACAAGTCAGTTCCCTACGCTGCCAGGTCAACCATGTCATCATGCTCTAAACAAAGGAAGTTTGAGTCTACCCACTCTTTCACCCAGTTATTTCCCATCCCCACAAGTATGTCAGTCCTACCATCAGTACTACAACACTTCAGTTCTACACCTCGTGCTCCTATAAAGAAAAAATCATTGCCTTGTTAGTTTCTGGTCTCCCTCTGTCGACGACAACCACATTTATTCCAAAGGATAGACCTAGAGGTCCCTGTGTCTTGGACTCATTACCATTTATGATGAGTGCCTACGAGTCATTCCGAGAGGAATCCTCAGTGCCTTTCCAAATGATTGTTTCTCACATGCTCGACTTCAACACCTTGATCGCATCGTTGAGATTCGCACAGGACATTGATCCTTTCAGTTATTAGTCAAAGACCCCGGATACCTCCTGAATCCTCCACATTTGAGAATCTTCCAATGGATACCAGTTACACTTTTTCTAGAGATATCCGGGTTGCACATGGTGACAGTATTTAGAAATACCCCAGTTTCATACTCCCTTGAGTATACAGTTACATTATTTCTCAGAGATAACTCATAGTCTTTGAGTCCCTACAGATGTTGGACACCCTCAGTTTCAGCAGTTCATCAGTTTACCCAGTGTATCAGTTATTGAGATCAGTTATGATCAGGAGTATATCCCAAAATAATGTCCCCCCTGGACCATTATGATGTACCAGTAGATTCTTTATGTATTAGATCCCCCTTCTTGGGACTAATTGTTATGTATATGTCTTGATACGAGCATGGGAATGCCCACCTCGTCCATTATCAGAGATTATACCTCATTCATATTGAGGCCATGTAATATTTTTTGTTTCTTGCAGCTTCCAAGGGCCGTGGCTCTAGTCTCCAATCGGTCTCTTCTCCTTCCCAAACCCCTGAAAAAAGACAAAAGAACTATGATGTCTATCGGCCATACGATGAGCTCCTTCCCTCACACATCAGGGGGCAATCTGTTAACACCTAAAAAGTGCTCACTAGCTCATTCCCTTATTCACATGACCCATTTGTCCACTTTTCCACCATCTGAGCCTCTGAAACCAACAAAAGGTCACCAAAAGACCTTAGTACAACCCTTTTTCCATTAAAAAAGATTATTTTTCCTGAAAAGCATAAAAAACCCTAAAAAAGGGTCCAAATTCCCAAAAATATTAAAAAGGGAATTAAAATATTAATTTTATTCAAAAAAGGAAAAAGGAGGGAAAAGTACCTAAACCATGTTGGTCAATACCATTTGGTTTCCACAAAACCACAAATGGTATTCCCCACCACCAAAACCTATAAAAAGGTGGTAGGGGCTCCTCATTTGACATCCATCCATTAGCTCATCCTCATGCTGCCGAAATCTTCCTTGAGCATTTTTGCCATTGTAAGCAACCTGGGAGAAGGAGACCTCTTGGAGCTTGGAGCTACTCATCTTGGGAGTTGCTCAACATCAACCTTCACCATTGAAGGTATTATCGCAAGCACTTGCTTGCCCCCCATTTTTCAATACAAATTCATTCTTTAATATTTTCTTGTTATTGTTTTTTAAATGTTTACATTATTTGCTTATATTCTTGCATAGATCCATGATTAGTTTTATTTAGATTAGTTTCTTGTTTAATTCTATTGAAACTGCTGTTACTAGTTAGCAGGTGCCCATAGCACTAAGCCTGGTTGCAAAACCGGGCCAACAAGCTTCCTTAGCTATACTTCCTCACAACTAGCCTAATAAGATGCGACATACTCTGCTTCTCCTATACTCAGTTCTACGTAGGATTGCTTCTTGCTAAACCAAGAGATCACACCTGATCCCATACTAAAGCAACACCCTGAATTGCTCTTCCTATCTGCAACACTTCCTTCCCAATCTTAATCAACATAACCCTTCAGGTTAAACTTTTGATTCGCATCATACTTGAGCCCATAATCAACCATACCCTTCAGGTACCTCAGAATATCTTTTATAGCAATCAAGTGAACATGTCTAGGATACGTCAGGAATTGGCTCAAGGTGTTCATAGCAAAGCAAATATTTGGTCTCGTATTCGTCAGGTACATCAAGGACCCAATCATCTGACGATACATTGTGGAATCAACTAACTTTGATGAAGCATCACTCAATAGCTTCAGGTTCAATGCCACAGGTGTGGCCATGGCTTTGTAGTCCATCATCCTGAACAGCTTCAGGATCTCTACTGCATACTTCCCTTGTACTAGGAAGATTCCATCTGCACTCTTCCACGCCTCCATACCTAGAAAGTAATGCATCATACCCAAGTCCTTCATCTCAAACTCGGAAGCAAGCTTCCTCTTTGTATCATCAATCAACCCATCCTCACCTGTCACAAACAGGTCATCCACATACAGTAGGAGTATCAATGGATTGCCTTCCTCAACCTTGTAGTAAAGGTTGGAATCCACTTTACTCTTGGTAAAACCCAAACTAGTCAGGAAGTTGTCTATCCTGCTGTACCATGTTGTGGGTGCTTGTTTCAAACCATACGAGGCTTTCTTCAATTTGCATCATATGACTCCTTGTCATGTGTCTCAAAACTGAGTGGTTTCTCCACATACACTTCCTCTTCGACTACATCATTCAAGAAAGTTGTATTAACATCCATTTGGTGTATCTTCCACTTCATCCCTGCAGCCAGGGAAAGTACTATTCTGATGGAAGTGTATCTGGCTACTAGTGCAAAATTTTCTTCATAATCTATCCCTTCTTTCTGGGAGAAGACACGAGCCACAAACCTTGCCTTGTATCTATGCTACCATCTGCAATATGCTTGATCTTGCAGATCCACTTGGAAGTCACAGTAGACTTCCCTTCTGTTTTCAGGACCACATCCCAGACATCATTCTTCATGATTGACTGGTACTCCTCAATCATGGAATCCTTCCATTACTGCATCCCGGATCATGGGAACTTCAGATTCTTCAATATCTTCAATAGTTAGTTTTCTGGATATGTTGAGTCTTCGTCACTTGCTCTTCAAAACAAGTCTCTCTTGTAGGTGATGGTACACGGTCTTTCCTACAAGAGAAGTTCAATTGCATGATTAGAAATATCTCATATATTTCAGAACAATTTCTTACATATAAAGACATATGTCATACAGTCATGCAATTATCTTAGCCAATGCTTCAATACAACATTTATCCATATCCTGTAACTTTCTAGATGCCTTCTATCTCTACCAGAACATTGTTAAGAGTGTGCACAACTCCCAACATGTCAACAAAGAGGTTTCATTCTGTATAAGTAGCAACGGAATGTTGTATAGTACCATAGGCCACTTACCCATTACTTGTATATTAGTAGTATCTTGTTCATTAATGCAATTTTTCTAAAATGCATAATATGCATCCTAAATCTAGGAACATAAGTATGTACATGACTGAACAACATCATTTAAGTAATCATATATATAATAAATGACAATTCAAATACTTATCTTTGTTTCTTGTTGGGTGGACTCCCTCTTAATCTTTGCATCCTTACAGGAATTACTGGAGTGTGGTCCCTCTTGATCTTTGCTTCCTTGTAGGAACTAATCGAGGGTGCTCCCTCTTGATCTTTGCTTCCTGGATTATCTATTTTTTAACTTATATCCATACTGGACCACTATACATGCTTAAGTGTGCACTAGTGTCATCATTGTGTCATCCTCAAGATCTCATACATAATCATACATGCATTAGTATAATCTCAATACTATTAAAACATTATCATTCTAAATAATCTTAAACATGTATGGTTATGTTCATTTCATACACATGTAATTTATCACAAGCATTAGTATTCAAGGTTTCAGGGAGGACTTCTTTCACTCATGCATATTCTTATTTGACCATAGGACTCTTCTGGTTTGTTATATCATTAATCAAAGTAAGAATCATAATATGCATAAACCCATGATTATTCATACCTATAACTTCATGAATAATCATTATCAACTATATGAAAGTGTACTTATATAAGATCCTAACACAAGGTAGGATTCTAACTTGCTACAGGAAAAACATACCTGGATTATCATGTTTGCTAGTTATGTCTAACATACCCAAACAGTCTTCTTTGTTCTCTTCAATGATTTAGAGACCTTGTGCTAGTAACCTGCATATCTCATAAGTTAAGCATTGTAGAACCAAATTATACATACCTTGTAAGTAGAGCTTCTATGTGATCAATGGCTATGGATGATTCCCTGTCTTCATGTCACCATGGTCATATGTTCTCGATCTAAAATTTGATTTGACTTTCTTGATGCACCTTTCATGTTAGCGGACAACATCATCCTCATACAACAACACAGTGCATTAGTACAATCATAAGTGTCATAACCCTAATCAATGAATGTCTTCTATCATTCATATTCATTCATACTTTTACTAAGGTGATAAGACAAGTCTAAAATTAATCAAGATTGTACTAACCTCAATAATATAAAGACAAACTTAATCATGAACAGATTTCAAAACATACCTATATCTCCTCAAGTCATACCTATCAATATTTCTTGTAGTCTTATTTTGTAAGGACTTAGTCTAATCCCCCTCTGGAACTAGAACTTCTTCACTTATGTAGGTGTCCAAATCATTCTCTTCTAGGATTAATCCAATCCACTTTGATTTGCTGAAACTGGATATGGAGTTGGCTAGGGTTTGACAGAGAAACCCTAAAAATCCAAACTTGGAGTTTAAAACTTCTGTCTGGACTAGGAGATGCAATTGACTGAGGCGAGAAAGCTGGTGTGATTAGAATTTGAAAACTCCAAAAATTGACCCTCCAAAAATGACCTACGAATTTTGAATCTGCAACTTCTGTCAAAATCCGGTTTTCTGGTCCAAAACCCGAACTAGGGTTTGATAGATCTTGGGGTTCTACCCAACCAAAAACTTCGATCTTGGTCTCTAAATTTTTATTTTACTGATGAGAGCAATCCTTTGTTGAGAGAAATCCAAAATTCCACTTCTGTCAAAAGCCCTAATTTACGCAGTAGTGACAAACCAAAAATGAAAGTGCTCAAAATCCAATTCTATTTTGACAGAAATAT
Source organism: Larix kaempferi (assembly GCA_027924585.1). Classification (NCBI taxonomy): domain Eukaryota; kingdom Viridiplantae; phylum Streptophyta; class Pinopsida; order Pinales; family Pinaceae; genus Larix; species Larix kaempferi. The sequence continues at coordinate 9,157,218 of BSBM01000789.1, read as the reverse complement.
ATGCCATATTGTTTCTGATGTATCTCTGAAATTTCAGATCCTCGAGGTCTGAAACTTCATCCTGTGGTATATTGACCTGTCATCTTTCTAACCCCACAGATCTGAGCTTCAATGGATTCTCCATGAGAGCGATATGCCAAGTGTCACAACATGACCTGTTTATAAGATGAAACAACATAGCAAACTTGTACGGAGTGCCACATGTCACTGTTTCAACTTCGGCCTCTGAAACTCAGACTTGTGAAACTACAGTTTGTGCCCTAACTGCCAATTTTTACGGAATTCCATTTGGAGCTTCCTATCCTGAGATATGACCTTTGTTCCTAGTTCACATGTTTAGGGATGCATTCTGGAAGAGCAGAAACCCTAATTTGTACGAATCATATCTCACAAAGTACAACGAATATGAGGCTGATATTCGGACACAAGATACATGAACATTTCATCTTCGTCCTATAAAATTTTCAAATCTTAAACCTTCTCCAAAACTTATTTATAGCGAAATTTCCGCGATGACTGGTTTTTACTATACCAAGCCCTAGCTTCCAATTTGTTGCAAGTGCAACAAGTGTCATAAATGCCATACAATCCCTTCCTTCAGGCTAGATATGATACCATGTTAGTTTTTCATTATTTAATTAAATATTATCTAGGATATTAACTGAGAGAACAACATGTACAGCATATCAAACACAAGAGACAAGAGACACAAAGCATTTCACCGAGGAAAACCAAGAAGGTGAAAAACCCCGCAACTTCCCCAGAGATAGAATGAGCACCAATACAAATATCACAAAGATCAAACCCCAAAAGATATATTTCTTCAACAAATACTCCTCCTCCACTTGTGCGCACCCCTTTCTCTCAACTATGTGAGTTGGATGAGTGAGTGAATAGAATGAGAGAGTCACACTCTTTATTTATGCTTTACTTTGACTTGCCTTTTACTCTAATTGGACCGAACTCCCTTAGGAGAGTCTAATAACCCATTACCACTTGTCACTGGTCCGACCCCACTAGGGTGGTCTAATAACCCTTTAACGCATACTGGTCCGACCCCTCTAAGGTGGTCTAATAACCCATCAAATATAAGTTACGACACTTACAATGTAACTTGCGACACTTGCAAATACAAATGACGACACTTCCAATCAGAGGAATAATACATCTCCATTGGGGATACAATAAAGTACAAATGTAATACATACAATATACAAGTGAATATCTTCCGAAGTTACAAATACATTAACACACTAGGTGCAATGCTAAGTACAAAAATAGGAGCAAAATTAGACAGAAAACTAGATGCAAACCTGGACGTAACACTCGATGCAAAATTGGGTACATAACTGGACACAATGACTAGACACAACAACAACATAAAAAATTGAAATTTACTCATAAAAGAAGAAAAGTAAAACATATTAACATGTTTATCCATAAAATTCTTATGTGTATTAATAAAAAAACAAACAAAATTAATGTGTTGCATCTTTAACATTAATGTGAATATTGAATTTTTGTTGACATGTTAAGAGATTTTTAGCAATGTGACAAGGTTGGATACTGTAAAGGACCACTATTTTTAGTTGGAGGTGGTACAATCAATTTATTAGATACCTTTTAAATCTATTATGATGTTGAATTTCAAGTGCCATTTATGTTAGCAACTTATAGATTTATGCCTTTATTATTAGAGGGATCTCATTTTATGTATGTAATATATATAAATTTAATTAACTTATATTTAATTAAAAAAATTGAATAACTAAATCAAATTTGAAAGAAAATTCTAATGTGAGTGAATATTTATAATTATCATCATTATAACATTTTACAAATACATTTTCAATTTTTTTATATTATATTTTAATAAATACATTTTTAAGATAATATTATTAGTAGTAGTAGTATGTATTTCAAAGTTAATGGCATGAACTTGGAAGGAGTGAGAGATAGGTAGAAAAAGTTTGTCAAATAGTTGTCATTTTCCATTTTACACGCATCAAAATATTCCACTTCATAAAATTAAACCTTATTAATGAAATGTGAATTTTAATTTTACCCGTCATTTTAAAGTGCATTTTTATTTTTACACATGATTAATATCTATCTTCCAAGCCCATATCCATATATATATATATATATATATATATATATATATCCAACTGGGGATCTAGTGATGCACAATTTGCACTCAGAATTTTATCGGAGGGTAGCTAAGGCGAGCAAGGGTTTCTGATTTCAATGAGGGTTTTTGGCGGAAGCAATGGGGACACAGGGAGGGAGGTCTAGCCTCTCTATTGAGAAGAACCAAGGTGAACAGAGCAGTGGGGCGGAAAAGAACCATAGGTAGGAGCGTGGGAAGGACGGAAGGAAGGATATTGGAGATCAAGATCAGTAAGGGGCCGGATGCAGGAAGGGAGGCTATATACCCAAATCTACAGATATCTCGTCTTTACAGATCCGATTCGACAAACTGTAAGAACGAGTAGAACAATGGAAGGAGAAGGCCCTAATCGGGAAGTTTGTTGGGATTTGGCCAAAGGAGAAGGATCTTCTCAGATGGGTTAAAGTGACATGCAACCCTAAGGGTCATTATGACCTTCAACTAGGGTCAAAAGGTCTTTTCACAATCATCTTCTTTAATCAGGAGGATCGGGATGGGATCATGGAAGGAGGGCCATATTTCTTTTTCTCGAAAGAGATCTACCCAATACCTTGGAAGGAGAGGTTCAACCCGGAAAAAGAGGACATGAGTGTGGCTCCGGTATGGATCTAGATTTATTCATTTCCCTGCGAGTACTGTGAGCCAGAAATCCTGCAAGATATAGGGAATTCCCTGGGTGAATTTTTGAAATTTTTGGAGCAAACCAAACAACGGAGATACACGTCATTTGCTCAGATCTGTGTTTACATGAACCTGTCTCAGGAACTTCCAGAGGCCATCAATCTCAAATGGGATGATGAAGATTGGGTCTAGCCGGTGGATTATGAGAATTTCCCATTTAGGTGTAGACAATGCCATGAATGTAGTCATTTCAATAGGAATTTCCCACAAAATACCCCAACTCCACCCCCTAATCTGCCTCAATATAAAGGGATTGATACTGGGGGTTTTAACTAGGTTGGATAAAGACAACAAAAAGGGAGGAGAAGTGCCAATCAGATGCAAAATTGATTGACTACTGAAACAAGGGTTGCAACCATTAATAATTTTGAAACCCTAAAGTCGATGGCAGAGGATCTAGAAGGTCAAGCCAAGAACAATTTGAAGGGCGATACTCTAAATATAAAATTATTCCTAGAAGGTTCCCAGACGATACCGGAAAATCAGGAAGAAACAACGAAGGCTATGGAGGATGATCAATTGGATGGATCAGAGGATATGGATCTAGGTGAGCTAGATATGGACGAAATAGAAAAGTAATGTAAAAAAAAAGGGAATGGATATGTCCAAAGAAGGTGGGTCGAGCTTCTGAAAGAAGCCATATTGAAGACAAAGGCCACTCCTTAGCTAGGAGTCACCACGAATCCCCGGAAGGGAAGCAAAAGGAGGTAGCTAGAAGAAGGGGAACGGAGAGGAAGGAAGACAAATAAGTAGAGAATTGCAAAGGTTGGAATAAAATTAGTGGAATCAGGCCAATATCCAATGATTAGGGCATCCTTTTTTGAAATTAACAAGGTTCCTCAATGAAGGTGATAACATGGAACATCCGTGGAATGAGCCACCCTCGCAAAATCAAGACTCGTAGGAATAAACTAAGAATGGAGAAGTCGATGATAGTTTTTTTGTAAGAAACAAAATGTGGAACATATGTAATGAAGGAGATAGGTCAGAAAGTTTGGAAGGGATGTGAAACAATGGAAATTGATACTAAAGAAACGATAGTAGGTTTGTCAATTTTATGGCATCCAGAAGAAGTGAATCTCACGAAATTTTGGGCCACAAAAGGCCTTCTTTCTACTAATTTCCAGATGTGTAATACTCAAGTCAAGGGGATTCTTACAAATGCATATGGCCCAAGAATCTACCCACAAAAGAACTCCTTTATGAAAGCTCTTTTATGGGCAGGGAATTGGTTAGGGGATAAGAATTGGATCCTGGGAGGGGACTTCAACCTAATTACCTCCTTGGGAGAGAAAAAAGGAAGTAGGCAAAATTTGGGAGATGCAAATGAGGCTTTCAAATAATTTATTGAGTAAAATAATCTGGTTGATGTGGAAACGGGGAATGGATGGATTACATGGCACAACAAAACAGGAGGTGAGTACCATCTCACCTCTCGTTTAGATAGATTTATGGCATCGGAGGGTAGATTCAATGGGGGAGGTGATGTGACAGCCCTGGTCTTACCCTCGGCTAGCTCGGATCATTGGCCTGTTTTCCTAAGATGGGATGAGTGGGGTCCCCCGCACAGGAATCATTTATGTTTTGAGCAGTTTTGAATGGAACACAAGGATTTCAAATCATTGGTTGATACATAGTGGAAGAACATGATCCCTCCCAAGGGAACCAGGATGTACCAATTTTAACAGAAACTGAAGATGTTGAAGGCTAAGATCTATACCTGGAATAGAGAGTAATTTGGAAACATCTTTGAGGATAAAAAGCAATTGACATAACAACTGGAGGAAATCCAACGAATAGGTATGGGTGAATTCTATGATGAGGAGCTAAAAAAAAATGAGAAATCCACCCTTGATCAAATCCATGCCCGGGAGCATCAGGAGGACATCCATTGGCAACAAAAGTCCAGGAACCAAGGCTTCAGGAAGGTGAATGCAACACTAAGTTTTTTCATCATTTAGTCATCCGTAATAGGTAGAAAAATAAAAATCCATAGATTGAACACAAAGGCTGGTCCTTATGTAGAAAATTGGGAGGATATGCAAGAAGAACTAGTTAATTATTTTGGATACATAATGGCAGATGATAGGGTTGATAGGTCTAGGGACATTGCAAACATTACTTAGCACATTCCATCTTTGGTCACCTCTTGTCAGAATGAGCTTGAATAAACTAGTTGAGATGACGGAGGTCGAAGAGGCGGTCGACCAAATGGTTGAAGGGAAAGATCTAGGTCTTGATGGTTTTACTACAAACTTCTTTCATCACTTTTGGTATCTTATCAAGTAAGAATTCTGGAGGATCGTGGAGGACTCACGGAAAGCCAAAGGGTTGTTGAAGCCATTCAATGCTACATTTTTTACCCTCATTCCCAAGAGTGAGGGGGTGGATTCTCCAGTTAAATTTAGACCCATAGCTCTGTGCAATGTTATCTATAAAATCATTACAAAGTTTATTGCCAATAAACTAAAACCCATCCTCTCATATCTGATTTCTCTGGAGCAATTGGGTTTTGTGGAGGGGAGATAGATCTTGGATGGTGTGATTATGGTCCATGAGGTGATACATTCTTTAAATATTACCAAGAAACCAGGTATGCTCCTTAAGCTAGACATTTCAAAAGCATATGATAAGTTGAGCTGGCAATTTATGAGAGCAACTCTTAAATCATTTGGGTTCAATAAAAAATGGATTGAATGGATTATGAATATGACCTCAATTGCATTTTTTTCCATTTTTCTAAATGGGTCTCCTACCAAAACTTTTATCCCCTCCAGAGGTATTCGGTAGGGGGACCCTTTATATCCCATTCTGTTTATCATTATGGTAGAAGGACGTAGTATAAATTTCAAGGCTATGATTGCAAGAGAGGAGATCAAAGGTGTAAGGCTCCACCCAAGATCTGACATGAAAACTCATCAACAGTTTTTTGATGACACGATGATTATGGGCCACCCATCGATCCAAGAGGCCAATGATTTTAAGAAATGTTTGACTTCCTTTGCTAAGGCTTCAGGTCTTGATATCAACAGAGAAAATTCACAAGTGTTTTTATTCAACACCTCTAGGATTGCTCAAAGGAATATAACTCACATATTGCGCTTCCAGGGAAGCTCCCTTCCATCCAAATATCTTGGTGCTACTCTGGTGGAGGGAGTTATTAGGAAAGTGTCATGGGAAGATTTGTTGGACCGCATGAGAACAAGACTATCCAGCTGGACTTTGAGGTCTCTCAATCTAGTTAGTATATTTACTTTAATTAAATTAGTCCTGAAAGCGATGCCCATATGCATTTTCTCTGTGATGGCAGCTCCAAAGAATATCCTTAAAGAGATAAGAAGTATCCAAAAAAAAAATTTGTGAGGAGGAAACGATGATAAGAAAAAATGGGTGTTTTTCAACTAGGATAAGATATGCCAACCTAAATCCCAAGGAGAACTGGAGCTTAAAGATCCAAAGAAAAACAATGAAGTCTTAAGGGGGGAATATGGTGGGGATGGGTCACACATCCTCAGAACCATGGTAAAAGATGTGGCATACTAAATATGTCCCAAACTGACTGAAGAAGGACATGGTTAGATATAATGAGGAAAAACAAGGGTCGCACATCTTCCAGACGACCTTTCACAGCAGGACTATAATTAAGGATCACAGTTTTTGGGAAGTTAGAGACAAGGAGTCGAGGAATTTCTGGAGGACTCCTGGAAGCATATTCCTAAGATTTCTGCCCAAGACAACATGGAAACAAGCCAAGATAGATATAGGGCTCTGGGTCTGACAAAGGTTAGTCAATTCTAGAAACCTGCTATTGGGGAAGGGGAATTCCATGAAAGGCACCCGCCTGAATGGTGGCTCCAGAGAGTTCATAAAGAAGAATGGCCTCGGATTTGTGACAATATTCAGGGAAGATGTATCAAAATCCAAGATGGCCTAGAAAAATTGCGATGTGGTTACTCGTAAAATTTTTCCCTTAATACTAATGAATCCTATGATCTATGGGCTAACAATCGGAATGAACAATAGGATGAACTTTGGAAAAAAGTGTGGCAGATGAATCCATGGCCGAAGGTTGCTACTTTTATATGGCTCATCATCTATTGGAGGATCCTGACCAGAGAGAACCTTGGGAAATGTGGGGAGGTTGGCCCATTGCAGTGTCCCCTTTTCCAACATGACGAGGAAATGATGGATCATTTACTTGACTCATGCCCCTTTTCTTCAAAATTTTGGGATAAAGGTGCATATTTTTTTAGACGATCAGGCCACGTAAGAGGGAGTTCTGATCAAACAATCAGAAATTGGGATCTGATGGATTTTCAAAACACCATAGTGAATTATATTTGGATTTATTTTCTAGGGTTCCTAATGTGGGAAATTTGGAAAGAGAGGAACCACTAGATCTTCCAGGATGTGAACACCCCTCCTAATTAGTTGTGGGCGAGGATTGAAACCCATATTTAGGAAACCATCAACATCACCCAATGGGATGATAAGTACTTGGAGGTAGGAGACTGTGAGAAACGAATTCTCACAGAGTGGGGTATAAGTGCTTCCAATCAAGGCTGCATTCAAAAAAATATACTGTGGGTCTCACTCGCTAGCTTGAATCACCGGGATCCTCCTCCAGTTAGATCCTTTAAACTTGACGGGGCATCCAAGGGGAATCCTAGATATGCAGGTTTTGGGGGTATTATGAGGAACTCAAATCTATTTTGGATACATTGGGAGGAGACAAATACCGCAACAGAGATGGAAGGTATTCTCCTTGGTTTGAACCTCGTTAGGCGCCATGGATTGGGGCCTACAATCATTGAGGGAGACTCTAGGATTATCATCTAGATAGAAAGAAGTCTTCAAAATGTGAAAAAAATTTCCAAGGTGGCGAAATTTTGGAGGCTTGCTCACAGGGTGGAAAAGCTGGCCACCGTGCTTAGAAATCCCCACACATGGACATTTGGCCACGTCAAATGAAATGGGAATAAGGTGGCTCACTTTCTAGAAAATGTGGGTAAGTCTAGGAAGCAAAGATACTGCGAAGGACAATTGGCAGACTTTAGGAACCAGGAATGGGCCTCCCAATGCACTGAGTTTGCGTTGAAGGACACTAGCTCATCGCCGAGGGGTGGTACTGACACGAGGAGCTATGATGAGGTCCACAACAAGACCAGACGTGACAATTTCGACAATCACTCAAAACGAAGATAGCCCATCGCGAAGGAAAGGCAAAGGTATGGGTCGATTTAACCCTCGCGTGAATGAACTATTAAGGACCACTGCAAATGATGATGAAAAAAGAGTACTACCAGACTCTCGTGCAGTGGGTGACATCTGGAAATCTACGACAAGATCTACTCATGATGAATGAGGTGATCATGTGAATGGATGATAGTTATGGAGTTATAATGGTGGCATGTACGGGAGTAAAGGGGGAATGTGCTATAAGAAAGAGGGAAAGGTTCACGCTTTTCTGCAATTTCCCTATATTTCATCTTTTGTTTAAGTTTAGGTGGGGATCTTATAGGAGAAAGGATAGTCAGGCCATTAGTTGTTTATTTTGGAATGAAATAATGGCTCCCTATGGGAAAAAAACGCAGAGAAGGAAGAGTGCCAAGAAGAAAGGTAAAGCTCCATGGGTCAAGAGGGGGCAGAGTAAAACCTATGAGGACACTCATTTATTTAGGGATAGAATCCCACAGGACATAAGGGAATAAATTGAGAAAGTGGAGAGGGGCCTGTGGGAGCAGGTCAAAGATTTTTCCCCGGAAAAATTAAAGGAAGAGGTGGTTGAGTGGGTCCTTGACCTAGGTTCAAATGAGGGTCATCTCGTGGCTTATGATAGGATTATGGCCACCTTCTTGGTCACGAAAGGGCTCATCTCGTGTGTCCTCGTGGAGAGAGAGAATAAGGCTTCTAGTGACGAGGAACCCGCCTGTGCCTCGAAAGAACATAATCGGGACTACAGGCTCATGCATCGAAAAATCAATCTCATTGTTGGTAAAATGGGCATTCAACTCTATCCGAGCCCTACCTTGGTTCCTGATGTGGGTTGCTCGAGTGCTCAGGATCCTTCGTGGAGCATGGATGCTCGGTATACGAAGGTGGTCGCTACTAATGGTTCTAGTCCCAGTGCAGGTCGTGCGTATTTTCCACTCCATACTTCTCAGTCAAAGTCGATCAAAGATATTTGATAGGGTCCACGGACTTTGTGTCTAGTGTAGGTAGCATTTTTGTCTCTGTTTCTCTTGGTTTGTATTCATGTGTATGGGTGTTTGGATTTAAAGCGGATGTATAAGTTCCTCGGTCTTTTAATTTGTCCGTGTCATTTTGTTATAGTAGTTGATAAGTTGTCAATTATAGAAGGGATGAATAGTTTTTACAGTTCCTTTTTTATAATGTATAAGATGGATCTCCATAATGGCAATATAGGATGATTATCAGTCTTGTGGTTTCTTCCACATATGGAACATTATGAAGGGTTGGGAAGAGATTATCTGGCAGTCGACGTGTCTACATACATGCAAGGCCATCTATTTTGAAGCCATGTATTTTCTCGGATGATATAATATAATGTTGTATTTAAGATATATATATATATATATCATCTATTACTATTACTAATTAGTTATTAATAATTAAATGTGAGTGTATTCTCTTTATATTTTTATTTGTAATATGGAATTTTTTTTTTGTTTTCTCAACTTGTTTTTTTCCAGCGAAGACGCACGGGAAACCCACCAATACTTCCCCACATTTTATGGATGGTAAGGATGGTAAACCGTCGGCCAACAACAACGGCTGGCCTAACCCCTTAGGACTCAAGGCTTGAAGTCGTGACCTCCCCCCGTACCAAGAGAGTGTGCGCACGTCTTACCAATTGAGCTAACCCTTGGGGCTTTGTTTTCTCAACTTGTTATAAACTTAGCTCATGGTTTTTTGGGCCCATGGTATTTGGTAGCCTATGGTAATTACCCATTGTATTGTTTGTGACCAAGCATTCTTTGTCTAATGTGTGCTTGGTTTTTTTTGGTTGAAAAATAACTTAATTAACATAAAGTAAACTATATAATAATATAAGATAGGCAAACAAATCATAATCATCAAATATTTATGCCACTTCAAAAACAGAAATTTGATCTTTAAGGATATATAATATAATGTAGGCAAACAAATGATAGTCATTGAAATTTGTGAACTTAATTGAAAAAAAAGCTTTAAATATATTTTTTTATTAATGAATATGTAATTTAATTGTAATATAAAGTATTAATTAATTATTATTTACATATGATAACACAAATTAGTATAATTCTGTATTAGATTGGAGAAATTATTATAAACACACTTAGGGACAAATTAAATTTTAAAAAATTAAAATTTAATTATTTAAACACTATAAAATATAAATAACATTCAATTTCATTATATTTAAAATATATTATTATATATTTGATTAAAAATATTACTATATTTTTTTTATAATTTTTTTTTGCATTGGATTTTTTTATTACATATTTCTTTTTTTATCAAATATTATTTATATCTTTATTGGTACTAAAACTATACTACTATGATATACCATACAATGTCATTAATATTCTTATGTTTAGTATGGAAAGTTGGTGAATCTTAATCACTGTACTACCAACGTAATGTAATATTGCAGCACTAAATGCATAGATGTTACATGCATATGGACTACCTAATAGGCTGCAAATGCATAGATGTTACATGCATATGGACTACCTAATAGTTATTCATTTAAATTAATTTTTTACAGAATGGTTTACGTACCGTTAATTGTTTTATTGGCAGTGATTGTTGCCAGCTTTTTGGCAACAGCTAAACTTTAATGCTCTGATTAACGAGGCTTTCAAAACTTTTAATGCTCTGAATAAAAGAAGTCATCACGTGGGGTAGGGTAATATTATTAATTCAACTATATCTGGTAGCCTGGTCAGACTCTTAAAACTATACTACTATGATATAACATACAATGTCATTAATATTCTTAGGTTTAGTATGGAAAGTTGGTGAATCTTAACCACTGTAATACCAACGTAATGTAATATTGCAGCACTAAATGCATAGATGTTACATGCATATGGACTACCTAATAGTTATTCATTTAAATGAATTTTTTACAGAATGGTTTATATGCCGTTAATTGTTTTATTGGCAGTGATTGTTGCCAGCTTTTTGGCAACAGCTAAACTTTAATGCTCTGATTAACGAGGCTTTCAAAACTTTTAATGCTCTGAATAAAAGAAGTCATCACGTGGGGTAGGGTAATATTATTAATTTAACTATATCTGGTAACCCGGTCAGATTCTTAAAACTATATTACTATGATATAACATACAATGTCATTATGGAGGTTAATATGGAGGCGGATATGCTTTCCAAGGGGGCTCTTACCTCTCAGGCTGGGGTCATTATGTGGCAGGAGTGGCCGGAAGATATACTGTTTTCTCACGGCTCATATCATTTGCATTGGACTTGAGGCTTCTTGTCTTTACTTTTTCTCATTTTTATTATACTGTATTTTGCGGTCTTCTAAACCTTGACTAGTAGTTCTATGTGCAGATTCTTGAAGGTACAGGGTCCAACTACTTGTTGGGCGTATATCCATACTTACCATTTCTTGCGGCACGTATTTATAGTATAGTTGATACTTGTTTATGATGCACTTGGTGGCAGACCTTTGAGGATGACTGTATATGAGTCTTATTATTTATTTTGGTTTGTATATTTATGCTATGCTCAGATGACTGTTGAGTACGTTTCTACTTCAGGTTATATTTCTGGTCTGGGCTATGGATGATCTAGGGGCATATGGCTCTATTTATTTTGGACTATACGGTTATGGCTGATGACACTTTTCTGTCACTTGATGACATATGGCTCTATCTGATAAGGATTATGTAAATTGTATGATTTGACAGCTGGCTTTATTTACTATTTCGCACATTAATAATAAGTTGAATTTTTCTGTGAAAAAAAAAATGTCATTAATATTCTTATGTTTATGGAAAGTTGGTGAATCTTAACCACTGTAATACCAACATAATGTAATATTGCAGCACTAAATGCATAAATGTTACATGCAGATGGACTACCTAATAGTTATTCATTTAAATTAATTTTTCACAGAATGGTTTACGTACCGTTAATTGTTTTATTGGCAGTGATTGTTGCCAGCTTTTTGGCAACAGCTAAACTTTAATGCTCTGATTAACGAGGCTTTCAAAACTTTTAATGCTCTGAATAAAAGAAGTCATCACGTGGGGTAGGGTAATATTATTAATTTAACTCAGCTGACGTTACATTACCCTAATGCTCATGTTGTGCCTTCTGCTAGGGATTGTTGATAAGTCATAATCATGAAGGGATAAAGTTTATACATTTCTTTCACAGGTTCAGGTAAGGTATGTAAAATTATTAGTTTACTGGAGTTTTGCTACCTTTGGAGATATCAATATTTGTCAATTTTTTTTAAAGAATTCAACATAGCTGCAGATGAACTATGGAAATAAAGCCATTGGGAACCTGTGGGTACTCTATTTTTGAAGAATATGTGAAAAGTTCTCTCTTTACATTTAAAGATCTGTTTACTTTTTCTCCTCGTCTGTCTATCTATGTTTGATGTTACGATGACTTCTATTTGATGTCTCATCTTTTTTAACAGAATGGTTTATGTACCATTAATTGTTTTATTGGAAGTCATAGTTGACAACTTTTTGGCAACAGCAAAACTTTAATGCACTGATTAACGGGGCTTTCAATCCACGTCCTCCACCTGCCAAAGTGTTCTTAGTGCGGCGAGGGAAGGCTATGGATAATTCGCGGTTTACTGGTTTCATATGTAGGGCCCTGGGGGCACTGGCAATCAAACACGTAGCTAGGGAAAGGAAGGAATAAAAGTAGTCATCACGTAGGGTCATATTATTAATTTAACTATATCTGGTCACCTGGTCAGACTCTTGGCAGTGCGATGCCTATCCATTTGCATCCAGTAATTATAACACTCAGCTGACGTTACATTAACCTGTAGGTCCTATTATATTGGATATCATTAATGCTCCTGTTTTGCTCCTAAGAATTCTATTGCTTAAACATCAGTATACTTACATCAGTATACTTGCAGTATTTCCTCAATTTGTGTAAACAATTACTTAGATTGCTTAGCCATTATTAATGTTGCAGTATTTCCTCAATTTGTGTAAACAATTACGTTCAATTTGTGTAAACAATTACGTAGATTGCTTAGCCATTATTAATGTTGAAATGCTAATGCAAGTTTGCGATATTTACATAGCAACGGGTAGCCATGGGGATTGCATTATTCTAAAATTCACTACCTTTTCTTGGGCTGGGATAATGACATACTTTAGCTAATTATCGAACATCTTCACATTTTGATACACTAATCTCGTTAAGCTTTATATTAATTATATTAATTGATGTTTTGTTTTCTCTCTCAATAGATTTTTGCTTCATTTGCGAGGATTGATATTTTAAGTTTTTTATTAAGAAGAAAATATTAAGTTGTTTTATATGTTGTAATTTAATTAAAGAAATTAATGGAAATTGATGATTGGTATTTTAATCCTTTTAGTATGTAAGATACATTCATTGAAGGCATTTTAAAGGCTTATAATTGCTTATAATTCATTTTCTGGTAGTTTGTGTATGATATTATAAATAATTGGTTTCACAATGAATTTGTGCATTGTGTTATGTACATATTTTTGGTGTAATAGGTTTGGATATTATATATTTTAATTTTAGTTGACTTGATCAAAGTTGATGGTGATATTATCACTATTATTTTGTAACTTTATATATATTGGGAATTGTCAATGTTTTTTTTAATGAAGAATTACTATGTATAATGATATTAGTACTTGTGAATTTCCCAAAGTTATTCACAAATGTTTTGCTATAAATTTGAATTTTTAATGATATTTGAAAACTTTCATATATTTCACCATTTAATTGAAATCAATCAAATAAACAAATAAAGGGGTAATAAATTGGAAGAAAAGTAAATTTAAATAGGAAGCCAAATGTGGCACTAAAGTGGAAGCATACTTGGCACAAAACTATAAGTAAAATTATGTGCTAAAGAGGAATGGAAATGTGGTGTTAACCGTGGATGCAAATATTGGAGTAAATGTAGAAGCATCATTGGACGCAAAACTAGGCACATAACTAAAAGCAAAAATTGGATGCAAAACATATGTCAAATTGGACAACAAATAGGACACAAAAGTGGATGCATGATTAGATACAACACTAGATGCAAAATTGGATGCAAAACAGGATGCAAAAGTGGATGTCACACTAGATGCAAAAGTGGATGCAACACTAGATGCAAAAGTGGATGCAACACTAGATAGAAAAACTAGGCGCAAAATTGGTCACCATACTAGATTCAAAACAGGGTGCAAAACTAGATGAAAAACGGATTGCAAAATTGGATGCAACAATAGATGCAAAACAGGTTACATAACAGGGCATGGCACTAGCTGCAACACTGAATGCAAAACTAAGAGCAAAATTAGATAGAAAACTAAAGACAAACCTGGACGTAACAGTGAACCCAAACTTGGGTACATAATTGGACACAATGACTAGACACAATTTTTTTTCTTTTTTTTTTAAGTTTACCCATAAAAAAAAAAGTAAAACATATTAACATGTTTATCTATAAAATTCTTATTTTTATTAATAGAAAAACAAACAACATTAATGTGTTGCATCTTTAACATTAATGTGAATATTGTTTTTTTTGTTGATATGTTATGAAATTTTTAGCAATGTGAAAAGGTTGGATATTGTAAACATGATTGTAAAGGATCACTTCTTTTAATTAGAGGCGGTATCAATTTATTAGACACATTTTAAATCTATTATGATGTTGAATTTCAAGTGCCATTTATGTTAGCAACTTATAGATTTATGCATTTATTATTAGAGGGATTTTATAAAATTTATGTATGTAATATATATAAATTTAATTAAGTTATATTTAATTAAAAAGGTTCAATAAATAAATAAAATTTTAAAGAAAAATCAATGATTCTTTACTTTAGAGTGAATATTCATAATTATCATCATTATAACATTTTACAAATACATTTTCCAAATTTTTATATTATATATATATTATATTTTAATAAATACATTTTTAAGACGACATTATTATTACTAGTAGTAGGTGTTTCAAAGTTAATAGTATGAACTTGGAAAGAGTGAGAGGTAGGTAGGAAAAGTTTGTCAAATAGTTGTCATTTTTCATTTTAAACGTGTCAAAATACTTCACTTCATAAAATTAAATCTTATTAATGAAATGTGAATTTTAATTTTACGAGTCATTTTAGAGTGCATTTTTATTTTTACACATCATTAATATCAAAATCGCAAGCCTATTTATGAAGTGGAGTATTTTGACATGTTTAAAATGGAAAATGACAACTATTTGACAAACTTTTTCTACCGACCTCCCACTCCTTCCAAGTTCATGTTATATGGGCTTGGGATATAGATATTAATGATGTGTGTGTGTATCATCTACTACTATTACTAATTAGTTATTAGTAATTAAATGTGTGTGTATTCTCTTTATATTTCTATTTGTAATATGTAAATTTTTATTTTGTTGTCTCCCCTTGTGAAGTAAACTTGACATGCTCATGGTTTTTTGGGCCCATGGTATCTAGTGGCCGGTGGCAATTGCCCATTGTATTGATGGTGACGAAGCCTTCTTTGTCTTATGTGTGCTTGGTTTTTTTTATTAAAAAAAAACTTTTATTAACATAAAGTAAACTATATAATAATATAAGATAGGCAAACAAATCATAATCATCAAATATTTATGCCACTTCAAAAACATAAATTTAAGCTTTAACGGTATATAATATAGTGTAGGAAAACAAATGATATTCATTAAAATTTGTGAGCTTAATTTAAAAAAACTTTAAATATATACAAAATTCTTAACGAACTATGTAATTATGCCGTAGGCATTTCACCACGGAGGTCCATAACCTCCACGTTGGCTAGATTCCTCACTCATGGAGCGAATGGAATCTTGCCATGTGGATGATTGTGCTTCGCCGCCGTTGTAGTAACGCTAACTGCAAATACTCCAAAAATGCTTCAGTACACGGATGCTTATTTGAAAATGATTCATTAGCAAAATATGTCGTGGGTGGATTATTTTCTCTAGGATTTTCTTCGATTCAATGGATTTCTCCCCTTCGGTTCATGCTAGCTGCCAAACCCTCTCCGAATTCCCAATTTTTGGAACCTCGTAGACTACAAAATAGCGTGCCAACGATCCCGAAAGGGCCCAAAACAGTCAAATATCTCTCGCACAGTGACGTAGTTCGTCTAATAATCGAAGAACGTGACCTTCAAAAATCGCTGGACATCTTCAACAATGCCGCAAAACAGCAAGGGTTTTACCACAACTATACGACCTACAATACCCTCATCGAAAAACTTGGCCGAGCCAAGAAATTCAAAGCCGTTGAAGGGCTTCTAAAATAGATGTCAATAGTGGGCTGAGAGTCTCTTCACGATAGGTAGAAACAAACTTGCCTCAGGCCACGAGATGTCGATAGAGCCAAATGGTTTCGTCGTTGCGGAAAAGATAGGCGGACTTGCCCTCCTTTGCTGAAAGAGAACCCAAATTTTCCCATTGTGGAAAGGCACGAAAGCGTAAGGCGAGATATTTAACCGATTTTTATCCGTTGTTGCGGAAAAGATAAGCAAATTTATTCGGGGCTACAGTCGATTTAGGCGAGTTTTATCCGCCATTGCGGAAAAGATAGGCGGACTTGCCCTTTTGCGTTGATCGGAAATGTCCGCCGTTGATCTCTGTTGATCTATTCATAGAAATTTGCAATGGATTCTTCATAACATGTGCCGCATCAATGGGTGTGAAACTTGCAAGCGTTGGTTGGTAAAATGGTATTAAAAATCTGTGAATTGGTTGAAATTTTTATGGAGGTAGATCCGATTGGGCAGGAATATGGAGTAAATGCGTAGATTATATACAAATCTCTGTATTTCTTGCATAGATAATAACAGTAAATCGATTTAGATAGTATCGAGAGTTTACAGCCGGAATTCTTTCATGGTATCTCGATAGATATTTCCTGGTCTATTCAATACAACATTCTTCTTGTTGCTCAACTCTCGGAGCTTCAGCCGATTAAGTAAATGGTGGGACGGAGCCACGATCTCGTCAATTTCTCTAGAGTTCAAAGAGTTTATAAAACGAAATCAAAATTTAGAAATTACCTAAGTGCTAAAGCCCAGCAAGCAAAAACCACAAAATAAGAAGTTTGACGCGATTACAAATTTAAAAGCATTTTAACCACAAAATAAGAATTTTGACGTGATTACAAATTTAAAAAGCATTTTAATACTGTAATGATCTAAATGCATTTTAATACCGCAAATAGAACTTGAAAGAAATAATCTTTTGAAATTTATACCAATTAGTAGGTTGATTCTCTTCAATTCTGATTGCAAGTGTCATGCAGGCGATACCCAGGGGCGATAACCAGGAACTGTATATATGAGTATCATTTGTAAAAGTCCCTTTAGACAAGAATCTTTCTAGTTACCTGCAAATAGTCCGAAAATGCTTCATTACCCTGAGGAAGCTTGGATTGGTTTATCACTCTCTTCTCACTATGTACATTGCCTAATACTCTAATCAGCCGTCGCCTGCACTAACGTTACCTACAAATAGTCGAAAATGCTTCATTAGCCCAAGGAAGCTTGGATTGGTTTATCACTCTCTTCTCACTATGTACATTGCCTAATACTCTAATCATGCGAATCCCAATGTTAAAGGCTATGTATGAGGATTCAACAAAAAAATTGATGGTACAGATGGTTGTTTTGCAGTGTATTATTTGGTACACTATTTTGCTAATTTTATATGAGTACAGAAGTGCTAAAATGTTGTATGATAATGCACCTTATGTTCTTAAGGAAGGAGAAGACCCAAGTTTGTCAAGAAATACACGTTATAGTCAGAAAATCATCTGCCTCATCATTTTCACAAGGATTTAACTCTGCTGCATCATTTCAAAGATTTCAAAATTCAAAGTCACTGCATTTGATGCCAGTAATGACCGTGACTCATTCAGATTTGGAGATGGCGTATAAATCTGATCATTCTTCGAGAAACTCAGTGGGAGATGCCATAACAGTAATATTAACAAAGAGAACCCAGATTAAGAAGGGATTCTCTTAATTATCTACCTTGGGAAATAACAAATTATCTGCACCTCCGTGGAAATCTAATTAAACGGGATAATAAGATTCCTCACTATTAATTGCTAAATTCGGCACATTAATAGTTATATATAGAAATACTCTAGATATCGGGAATGTTTATTTATATTATTATTAGTAGTAAGAAATATTTCCGATTGCATTTTCACCAAAATAATGACAATAATGGTGACTTGCAAGATTAACATAACTCCGGAGATTAAGAATATTATGGGTAATTCAACTGTAGGAAAATATTTTGGTGAAATAATCGATTCTGCAATGTCCTATGGATTCCAGCTACACAATTACGGGAGAAATAATATCAGATAAAACACCAAATTGTCAGAGTGAAGAGAATTTTTCTGACGATAGCTTAACCATTAATTTGGGAACGATTCCTCCAAATGCAATGCAGCTGAGAAGATGCACACCTCCCCCTTTGCAACTAACTATCACCCTGAACTTGAAGATGGATGTTCAAAGGAGCTTCACAAGTTTGTTTCGAGCTATGAAAGTTCTTTAACCTCTGAAGGCAAGTATATCTCATTTAAAACATTTTTTCATAGTAACTATTGGCGGGATTGTGGATTTGCTGCCACTATATGAGATTTAATCGATTCTTTCAGTATTAAATGCGACCGTAGATAAGGCCAAATGGTTTCGCCGTTGCTGAAAAGATAGCCAGACTTGCCCACCTTTGTGGAAAGAGAACCCAAGTTTGCCTGGCATGGAAAGGCGTGAAAGTGTAAGGCGGGAGATTTAGCTGATTTTTATCCACTGTTACGGAAAAAATAAGCGAATTTATCCGGGGGCTGCGGGGAGCTGCAGCCAATTTTATGTAACTTAAGTGAAACAATTCATCTGAGAAGAAGGAAAGGTTCATCTACCCTTTTGCAGAAGAGTTGATCGGAAATGTCCGCGGTTGCGGAAAAAATTGGCGAGCTCCTCTGCTGTTTAGGAAAAAGAACAATAACTCTTCCATCCTGCCAAACAAAAGGGCGTTGCGATAAACTTAGGCGAGTTTCTCTGTCGTTGCGGCAGACTTAGGCGAGTTTCTCCGCCGTTGCGGCAGACTTAGGCGAGTTTCTCCGCGGAAGACTTTAATTAAAACAACCTTCCGGTTATAACCTATATCAAATATAATTCCATATTTATGAATATCAGGATTCCTTCTTCATTGAGGATTTTTATTTAGTCCAATTTATTTTTAAACACAACCCCAACACTTAAAATCTATCAATAGATATATGAAAAAAGCAGGAGCCAGCTATTGTAATTGAACGTTGGTAGTTCTTAGGAGAACTAATGGATCTGTCCACTATATTTCATTACATAGTTTATTTTTACATAAATATGTTGTGTTCCTTCTTATTACTTTGCTAAATATCGTGAGGATCGTTAAAGAACTGGTGTGTTCCTTGTTTTTAAATCTAAGCGCAGATACTGGTTAATAATATTCTGTAATAGCTTTCGTGCAATAGTCTTAAAAATAACTATATCATATGTGAAAAAAAAGTGCAGATTCATGGTGGGAAAACGTTTAGAGGCAGAACCAATATTCCTTTATCTACTAGAGCACCAACAGAAATACACACAACCCAAAAGAAATGAAAGAAATTCACACTGTAAATTGTTTTTGAAAATATTTTGACAAGAGGATTTTGATTGAGGAAACCAGTGAAATCCTAACCTCGTCCTTTTCTATATCCTTATGAAAATTTAAATATATTTTTGAATTAGTTTTTTAAAAATTATTTTTATTTTAAAAAATTAAAAAATATAAATATAATATTATTTTATTTTATAAAAATTGCAAATTTATTTTTTAATTGACCTGTGCAAATTTTATATAAAAATAATAATATATCTTTTATTATTCCTTTATTCTTTCTCCTTTTTATATTCCTTTATATATATATATAGGATTTTTTATATATTTTTTAAAAATATATATTTAAAATCAAATATATACATATTTCTAAAATATTAATAGAGAAAGAATAAAATAAAGTGATTTTATGAAAACATAAATATTTAATTTGATTCTGTCATATTATGTTTAATCTATAAATAAATATAAATACAAATTGACTTAAAAATATATCTTATTTAGATGAGAGTTTATTCAAATTCAAAATAACATTATACATAAATAAAAGGCACAATATTTATACAACAAAAATCACTAAAAATAATTGAATTTAACTAATTATATTTAAATTAAAAAATAGAAATAGAAAACAAATCACATATTTGTAACCTACTTCATCCATTAATTCTAAAAAGTTTTCATCTTATATATTTTTAAATTTTATTTTTATTATTATTTTTAATAGTACATATTATTTATATCTTACTTTTTAATCATTTCAAAATAAGATTATAATTACAAAGCAAAATTCACTAAAATATTTAGTCATAATATATTGATATTAATTTTTTTAAAATTAACACATTACATTAAAATAATGAAAAACAAATAAATGAAATAAAAAATAAAAATAAAACTAATTATATTTAAATTACAAAATAGAACTGAAAAAGAAATACATTTTTTAAATAAAATGTGGCATTAAAAAAATTATATTCACTTAAAAATAATATATTTATTTTTTTAAATATAAATTGTAATTATAAATAAAGTTTTGTAATTTCAAACTTTAAACCAATATCAAATAGAACATTTTAAATAAATATATATCTTATGTGTACAACATTGTACACAATACAACACAACACGTCACATCATATTACAAATATTACAAATACAATACAACATAACACAAACACAAATAAGTAAAATTTATATTATTAGTTTTATTAGTTTTATATTATATTATATAAAATTTTAAAATGTAAAATTTTAAAATGTAATGTTTATATGTAAAATGCAATGTTTATAAGTAAATGTAAAATGTAATGTAGTGCAAATGTAATGTTTATAGTAAATGTAAAATGTAATGGAAATATTGGTTTCGTCAAGAATGGTTTTGTCATAAATAATGGTTTCCTCATAAAGAACGCATATTACATCATCGGCTAAGTACAACTCATGCTTTTACGATGAAACATGTCGCAGTTGTTTTGTGAATTTTCGCATCATTTTGACGAATTTGCGCTGAGAGTTTCGCATCGGTTGTGTGAGTTGCGTCGACATTTTTTCTTCATTTGAACGAGACATGCTGACCGGATAATGACGATTTTTTTTGGCAAAAGTAAATTGACGCCAAAGTCGGTATAAAACAACAAACATCACCAACCATTCCAATGCAAATGAGCGAATCATGCCGATCGCGGACAATTACAAGAGATCAAGGTCGGAACTTTCACACAAGGAGCCAGCTGCGAGGGTTGATAGAGGAGGGATGATGAAACTCCTAGAAATGGAACAGTAGGGGCAAGAGAAGGAAACACTACTATAGAATTGTCAAAATCAAATTCCCCCATTGTTTAACTCGAAAAAAGAGAGTTGCAGGTCATGTATGAAATCCCAAATGGCATCACCTAGATTTATTGATGGTTTTCACTACCTTAGTTGCTGTGGTGAATACAAAGTTTCCAGAAGTTGGTAATATGCTTTTGAGAATAATTATTTTCCAACTTAAAAGGTCATTCAAACGTAATGACAAGGTTGGTTTGCCTTTATCTTATTAACTAATTTTTGGCCTTATCAATTCCTGTTTTATTCCGAAACTATCTTTTGCATGATATGCTTATTTTATGTTTAGCTATTATGCATCCTCTGTTATTGGCAGCCAAATTCAAATTAGGGGAGAAAAATTCAAAGGAAAAAAACGCAGAAAAAGGTAATAGTTGGAGGAGAGTAAACCAATAATGGGGGAAAACATGAGGGGTTAAAAGAAGAGAAAAATGACAGAAGTTAGAGAGTAGGTTGGGAAGGAGGAAAAATGACTGAAAACATTTCCATGGTTGATTTTTCATAAATTTAACTTATTATACATATAAAATAGAATATATTTATAATATGTACAATCATATATATAATATATAATATAGATTTTATATATAAAGGGCGCTCGCACGAAGTTGGTTCCACTTTTTAGTGCCACTATAGAAATAAAAAACGCACCTCCAAAACGGAAATCCATTACGCATATGCGTTATTGTGGCTAGGTTCGGACAAACTCGAATCGAAAACCGAGGCTAAGCTTAGTTAGCCCATATCGCATATGCGATAAATCGGACATGCGTTTTTTAATAGTTACAAATCGCAAGTGCGATATATCCTACTTTCGTTATATTGCAAGTGCGATATATCCCACTTGCGTTATAACGAAACTACGATTTTGATCATGTAGATCATCTTAAATTTTATTTTCTTTCACAATGATCATCTTAAATTTTATTTTCTTTCACAATAATCATCTTAAATTTTATTTTCTTTCACAATGATCATCTTAAATTTTATTTTCTTTCACAATGATCATCTTAAATTTTATTTTGTAGTGGGCATGGTAATATCAATGCTCTATCTAAACTTAGTAACCCACCTTTCTTCTACGTCCATATGGCTCCTCAACTCATCCTACTCTCTGATCACTATAACTAGCCTTTTTGTAAGAGAGTCCCATCATGACAACTTTACATGGTCACCCTATGTTCCTCGATGATATGTGACTATAAAATTGGATTTATTAGTAAAATGTATAATGTTCTCTAGTTAAATTGTCCTTCCCCTCGTACCTCAGGAAAGTCCCTCCGGGTCGTTTATTAGTAAAAGGGTTTCGTATAATAAATTAACTCTTTTATAATGCTTAGGAGGGGATTCTCATCGCATGTAAGAAAATGATTCTATTATTCCTCAGATTAAGATATGCCAGCTCTAGTCAGTAAGGAGTAGGTTATAAATTATAGAGTTAATTACTTATAAAACAGGCTCTGTTAGAAAGTATAAGCATTACTAATGTTGTATTTAGGAAGTAGTACTAAGCTGCACGTCATATCAATAAATGGAAAGAGCTGAGTGAGAATCATGATCTGTAATGGTATATGTACTCCCAATTCCTCTCATTCCTCTAGAAGGATTGAATCCCTCCATATCTCTTCCATATTTCAAAGTTGTAGTTGAACTAGGGTTCGATTCATATGGTCTTCTTATTTCACCATCATTTGTGTTTATTGTTTTTTTTCTCCGTTTGTTTGAATGATTAGAGTTTCATTTATTGTACTAATTTTTTTGTCTCTATGCATATAATTTTACTTGTAAAGGCGTAGTTAGAGAGATTCAATTGATTTATGAGAGAGGGGACCATATATACAAACTTTGTTTGTTCTCTAGATGTGAATACTAGAGATGATTTGAAACATTAATTTTCTTGTCTTATATCCGTTTTTATTTGAGATGTTATCCTTCTGTATAAGGCACCGTGGATCTCTTCTACAACTAATGTCACATGTACAATTTGTGCACTAAATTGATTTCTTGTTTCGATATCTTCTCCTCTAATTTTTTTTCTTCCTTTTATGTCTTCTATCATACCCTTCTCCATATAACTCCCTCGTTGCTTATCCAACCACACCATGTCACCCATCCATGCACCCACTATATCAACTAAAGATATTAAAATGGAGGCTAATATCTCTTATTATAGATCATAAAAATAAGCAACCCACTTCCTCTCTTCTACCATTACCTTTTCTTCCTTCAAACCTATTTGCCCCTATCCTACAAAGATATAAAATTAGACATTTGAAAAAAACTATTCTCTATATTTATCTCATTACTCACGTGATATCTTTATGAAAATATATTTGATGACTACAAATATGGTAATTCAATTACAAATAAACTCCATGGAGATAAAATAACACATTTTGGTAATGATGTTTTCTAATCAATACTTATAATGAACATTACTAATTTATAATACACATCCCAAGGTATTTTGAGTTCTTTTCTTCGATGAAACTTTATTTTGATTAATTATGTATTCTACACAAGCATACGATAATTAACATGAAGGAGAAGAGCATTCCTCGAATTACTCTATATCTAGTATAGTTTTATATGAGGATGTTGATTGTTTGGTAAACCATTGGAAGATAAAAGGGGATCCATAAATTTATATAATATAAATACCATTAATAGCAAAGGAGAAATTGTGACACAAAATCCCAGAGGGTTAGCTCAAGTGGTTGAGTGTTGTAATCGCAAGCAAAAGAAATCCCTAGGTGGCTATGCAGGGCCTCACTTGATGTCCAGGCTCAAATGGTGCAAACATGATTATCGCTCCCCTAAGGCAAGACATAGCTCGTGAAAATGTTGTAATTATCACTCCCTAGTAGGCTTGCAAGGAGTGACAAAGTTGTAATTGTCCCTCCCTAGTCAAGGAGAAAGGGGTGAAAATCCTTATACATTGGCAAAAATCAAGGTCCAAATGATGGGATTTCGACATACTAATTAAGGATTTGTAGAATTCAATGTGCCCTTGTCTCCCTCGTCCTTGGTCCAATGAAATCCCCAATCATTTATTCATTCATACATAGAGGATTAATAGTCCAAGGAAATCCCCAATCATTTATTCATTCATATAAAAAGGATTAATAGAGTTAAAAAATGTAGTTGTGATATATCGCAAGTGCGATATATCTTACCTTCGGTATATCACACTCGCGATATATCGCAAGTGCGATTTGTAATGCAAAAAAAATATATATATAAAATAGAGTGACCGCAGCCTCATTTTCTTTCATATATATCTTAAAGGATTAATAGAGTTACAAAACGCACTTGCGATATATCACAGGTGCAATTTATAATGCAAAAAAAAAAAAAAAAAATTTAAAATAGAGTGGCTGCGCGGCCTGATTTTCATTCATATTATATATTTAGGATTAATAGAGTTAAATAATGCACTTGTGATATATCGCAAGTGTGATTTTTAATGCAAAAATAAATAAAAGAACAAAATACAGTGGCCATGCCCTCGGTCCCAAATTCATATATATTTAGGATTTACAAACGTAATTTCATTTATAAAGTTAAAAAACACACTTGCGATATATTGCATGTGCGATTTGGAATGCAAAAAAAAAAAAAAAAAATATATATATATATATATATATATATAAATCATAGTGCCCGCGGCGTCATTTTCCCAAGTTACACAGTGAAGGACTGGTGATATCGGGAAGGCAAAAAAACGCACCTGTCGATTTGCATTTGAGAGAAGGAGGAGGCAAGCCATTTCACAATTCGGCAAAAATGGAAGGTGGGTGGCAAGAAATTTACTAGTTTGTTAATTCGTTTTGAATTTTTAGTTATTGTGTTTGTTAATTTAAACTAGTTTTTGTTTTTTTTTAAACCAATTTAATAAAATTTGTTACATGTATTAAAAAAAAGTAATGAAATTGATTAATTGAATTTTGAAATTGAACTGTTTTGTTCTTAACATAGAGCAGAAACCCAGACACAAACCCAAACCCAACCAAAATCAAGACACAAACCCAAACCCAAACCAAAATCCAGAAACAAACCCACCAATGGAGGAGGAATAGGACCGTAATTCTGAGATTTTGGCTTGTTTGGGTTCACTGAGACGCCTTAGCTCACTCTTTAGTGGGGGGGACCACTTAAGACAATATTTAGCGGAGGTCTTATACTCCATAACAAATACAATTTCCAATGCCCAGGGAGCATTGTACAACATTAGCTCGTACAGAGATTCCCAGAGGATATACTATTCCACTGGGTTGAGCTATAAAGATGTCAAAAAATTAAAAATAACCAAAGACCAATTGTTTTCCTTATTCTAGGACCCCAGCACCGGATTGGTTCCACCCACCAGTCGACCTCACATTTCCATAGACTGGTGCGTGGAACCAAATATTAAAGCCAATTGGATGGATCGCTGGTACATGGTCTTCGATGAAGACCCTCACGGGAATAGAGACATCCCGTTTTATTTCCTTAGGAAGCTGTATGCAGAATTTATCCCGGGGAAACATGTTAACTATTTGGACATTTTAGAGTTCCAGGGTGTGGGTCATGGGATGCCCCAAGAAGAGAAGGGGCTAGGACCGATGCTAATCATGTGCGATACCCTCCACGCACACCAAACCCCCCTCAGTTATATCCTCCAGCCGGTCCAGTTCTTGATGATACACATGAGTCCTTATTAGATTTGGCTGATACATTGCTTCGGCATGGGACTGCCATCCAAGGCAATGTAGGCCAAGAGGTTGGCACTTCCGAGGTTGGCCCATCTGGGGTTGGACCATCTCACAGTCAGGATCCACCTTTTAGGTCCCCAGACCAAACCAGAGCTACACATCGCACCAATGATGTGGAGTCTTCAGAGCATCGAGTTATTCCACACCCTTGCACATTGTGTCGAAGCATATGCTATGGGCCTGCTTCAGAGTTTCGGGGCAATGGATTACTCCGATATGTAAGTAACATTCATTCTTTACATAGTATATAAATTTTGTTTTATATCACAGTTTTCAATTGTTTAGTAATTTATTTATATTTGAATAATTATCTGACAATTTACATGAACAAATATACAGCTGGTGTCCAATGACACCCCATATTCACATAATCCGGTCGTTGATGCTGATGCCATTGATGCAGTGGTCAATGCTGCATATGATTTTGGTGCTTCACCATTAGCTGTAAGAACTTTATTTTTAATTTGTCATCGAGTAATTTACATATTTATAATTTAGAGACTGCAACATTAAATACGTCTTAAACTCAATACAATATGTTTTATGCAGGGTGGGCACAATGAGTTTGTGGAATCCCAAGTCAGTCCCTCCCATGTAGAGGAAGATTCCTAGACTCGGGTATTCTTTTCATTACATGCTTTTAATTATATGCTTTTAATGATTTGAAACATGTATATGCGTTTAATTATTTAAAGAAATTTTCTAATTGTATCTGTATGTTTTGTTACGTAGCCTGGTTATGGTCAGGTTTTTTTGACCGTCTCGTAGGGCCAATGTTTAGCATTCCACCCACCAGTGACCCTCTTCCTCCCCCCCAGGTATGTGTACATGTCTCGCTTTCTTTGAAAAAGCCATTTTCCGTCCATGTAGTATATATATGTAGTCTTGTTAGATCTTTGTATTTGCTGACATTGACATATATATGTTACCTTATGCAGGCATCTAGTGATGCAATGGTGCTTGAAGAGCACCAAATCGACGTTGTTGATGACCCACCTCTCCCCCCCCCCCAGGTACATGTATGTGGAGCTCTTTCTTTGAAAAGGTCATTGTACGTCCATACATAGTACATATATATATACAGTCTCATTTTCTTTGTATTTGCTGACATTGTTCCATATGTTACTTTATGCAGGCATCTAGTGATGCAGTGGTGCTTGAAGAGTACCAAATCGACATTGTTGGTGACCCACCTCTCCCCCCCCCAGGTACGTGTGTACATGTCTCTCTTTCTTTGAAAAGGTCCTTGTACATCCATACATATTATATACAGTCTCATTTTCTTTGTATTTGCTGACATTGGTCCATATGTTACTTTATGTAGGAATCTAGTGATGCAATGGTGCCTGAAGAGCAACCAACCGAGGTTGTTAGTGACCCACCTCTGCCCCCCCCCCCAGGTACGTGTATGTCTCACTTTCTTTGAAAGAGTCATTGTCCGTCCATGTAGTATATATGTCTTGTTTTCTTTGTATTTGTTGACATTGACATGTATGTTACTTTATGTAGGCATCTACTGAGCTAGTGGTGCCTGAAGAGCACCCAATTGGGGCCACTGATGACCCTGCATGCCCCCCCACCCAAGTACATGTAGTTTCAGTGCCGAGGACTTACACACACAGGGTAAGTAAAAATGTTATATTTGCTTGGAATTTGAACAAATGTACATCATGTGGTATTTATTTTTATAGCTTGGTAAACTAACTTGTAACAAATTTTTGTTTGTGTGTAGTCTCTGATATTGAGAATGCGTCCTCCTGCGGATTGTTGGGGAACACCATCGAGCAGCCGCAAAAGAAAGATAGACTTCTCATTAGCCACTGACATTGTCAGTGAAAAGGGGGATAAATAGAAATCATGTATAGGGGGGTACATATAGAATCCATGTATAGGGGGAATACATGTACATTTACTTTTGTTTGTATGTACACACATATGTACAGTATGATCCACAATTTTGTATTATGGCCATGGCATGCCATTTTTGAAAACATTATACATGTACATCTATAATATAAAGCAGCGTTCAGATTTACCTATATATGGTTGACTTGATATGGGATGGAGACATGTGTATTATATGCCTTGCAGATATATGCTTGAATATGTTTTTAGGTTTATGGCTTTGTGTTTATTGGAGAAGAGTTGGCATTGCAAATAATGAATCTAATGTGTTCAGTATAGAAAGGAAGGCTCTAGATGCCTTACTGTATGATGATGTGAATGTTGTTTCTTATAGTGACAAGCCCAATATAGAAGTTTAATTTCTAATGAACAAACAAGTGACTGTTCATAGCCCCTTCCTCTCCTAAACCTTCTTCACCTCCTAAACTTGTTTATCTTTACAATCATACTACAACTAACCCATCCTTACTATTTATGATACATTCCTAGTCCCACTCAACTCTAGCACTCATTTTTACTCACAACTATTAAATCAAATACCAAGTAGCCACTCTAGTCCTTAGAAATGGAATCCAAAAGAACCTCATCTCTTAGACCTTTTTTAATCGTGCTTACAACTTCCTACTACCCCATAGGATTCACCTTATCAACTAGGTTGGGTCCAATAATACAACCATTGTCTTCTAATAAACAAATATATTATGGCGTATCACTTCACATTTTCATTCAAATTTTTATTTGAGGCTTCTTGAGGAAATATTTAGAGTGGTCATCATCATTTGTAAGGGTGTTTTTGTGCCTTGTCCTTTTCACTCTCATGCTGGGAATATTGCTGCTGTCATAACAGTCATTTTCTAGACCCTAATTTAAGTTCTAATATATGCTATGTACTTGTGTTGTTCTCTTAAGTAAAAGATTACAGTCTTCTACTTCATTTTCAGATTCTGATTGTATTGTGAATAGGCAAGAATGCAATAAAAATACCATTTTATCTTTGAGTTTGGTATGGTTGGATGGAATATGATTTTGTGGCACTATTATAACTAGGATTGATTGTTGTTTCAAGCATATTCTTTTGTTTAATATTGTCTCTCATTAAGTCTTTCAATCTTCAAAGTGTTTTGACTCCATTTAGCCCAGGGATAGGCACTAATCTACTTGAATTCACCACAATAATAACCATTGTACATCATAACCTGTTGGACTGCTAAATCTGTTTGGGTAGGGTTTTTAATAAGTTGCCCTAAGTTTCCATTCTTGCATGGATTTGGGTATTTATAATTGCAGGCTTAGAAGGTAACAAAATGGCATTGTTTCTGGGAATAAAGTCCCTTTCCTGAATTCGGTAGACATAGCTATAATGATGTGATAAGTTGGTATGAATGTATTATTTTAAGTTTTTCCCGAATTCTGGAACTTCATTAGTATGAATGTATTACTTATTATTATTTTTAGATTTCATATTACCATTTCTTTTTGAATATTTGGGAGGAAATCAATATGGCATCATTCCTATAAAAGATGCATCATAGAGTATATGCCCCTTTAAATTTTCTAGGCATTGCTAGGTATCCAAATAAGGCCCCTCCAAAATGGACCAAACATGTTCAAAATTTTCATGGGGACATGTTAATAATCATGAAAAAGACTCTATAACCTTTGGACCTCACTCTACTCATAGATCTTAATTTAATTACAAAATAGATCTTAGGTTAATTACAAAGTTTGTGATTGTTTTAAAGTGGATTACATTGGACGACATATATATGCTAAGACATAAAACCATGACTTGGTAATCTTAATATCACATAATATTATGGAGCACACACTAGCAATATTGCAATATTCACATACTTATAAATCAATTATCCCTATGCAACATTTTCACTACCATATCATAAAAGGCTATAAACATAACTTTCACTCTATAAAAGATACTCAAGAATCCTCCATGTAAGCAAAACTAGAGGGTCAACTCAAAGTGGCTCTTTTTGACCATATATATTTTACAAGACAATTTTCCTTCTTGGAGACTCAATGCATCACCTATATCTCTACTATCATCATTAATGCCAAAACATCTTGATCGAGTGCAGTTGTCTTATCATTATTATTCATAAAGAACAAAAAAAACACTTTTTATACTTAACATCTCAGACCATTACTCCAATTTGATACCTAATGCTTGACCATGCTTATAGTAAAATAATTTTATCCTATGGAATTTGGTTATCATTTTATGCTTAGTAGATAAAAATCGAAATTGGAACATCATTTGAAAAAAAAACATCTAAAATTAGCCCATGGGTTAAACTTCACCCCTAAGGTTTTTCTTAGGGCATATATAGAACAAAAACACATTCCTTGTAGTCATTGTCTTCCCCTTGGACACATTCATTTATACCATGAGGCATGGAATACACATTGGCACTTTATCTAACTTAGCTCCGTAGTGTGTATTATCCCTAGTTCTATGTCTACAACGTCATGTTTCACATTTAGTTTAACCACAGATAATCATGGATGGTCTACATAACCTACATCGTTGGAGGAAAGAGAGGATGTTTTATAGCTAAATTGATAGGAAATGATAAGGAACATGAACATACTCTACAAGCCCATACACACTACCGGTAGCCAACGGCATGCAATCTTGCCGCTCCATTTGTTATTTCGCTCCCGAACAGAAAGTCACCAAGTGTCCCTGAACGACATTTTCATGCAACTTGCAACTCGACATAACTCGCAAACCGGAGGTCGGATCGACAAACCATCGATTCCGTTGCTATCCTGGCATGCGATTACCACTAGGTAGCCTCCCCTCCGTGTTTCCATGGACCAGTGACTTCATTGTGCATTCATTTCGTAAACTAGGGTTTTGCTCAGTTTCCATCAATGCAATCTCGCATTGTTGGGTCAAATCCACAAAACACTCCACTGAGCCAGTGTTGGCAGTGGTCCCACGTTGGCATTTCCCATACACATTACCAGGAGCCAATGGCATGCAATCTTGCCGCTCCATTTGTTATTTCGCTCTCGGATAGAAAGTCACCAAGTGTCCCTGGACGACATTTTCATGCAACTTGCAACTCGACATAACTCAGCAACCGGAGGTCGGATCGACGAACCGTCGATTCTATTGCTCTCCTGGCATGTGATTACCTCTAGGTAGCCTCCCCTCCATGTTTCCATGGCCCAGTGACTTCATTGTGCATCCATTTCATAAACTAGGGTTTTGCTTAGTTTCCATCAATGCAATCTCGCATTATTGGGTCAACTCCGCAAAACACTCCACTAATCCAATGTTGGCAGCGGTCCCACGTCGGCATTTCCCATACACACTACTAGGAGCCAACGGCATGCAATCTTGCCGCTCCATTTGTTATTTCGCTCTCGGACAGAAAGTCACCAAGTGTCCTTGAACGACATTTTCATGCGACTTGCAACTCGACATAACTCGGCAACAGGAGGTCGGATCGATGAACCGTCGATTCAGTTGCTCTCCTGGCATGCGATTACCTCTAGGTAGCCTCTCCCCCATGTTTCCATGGCCCAGTGACTTCATTGTGCATTCATTTCGTAAACTAGGGTTTTGCTCAGTTTCCATCAATGCAATCTCGCATTGTTGGGTAAACTTCGCAAAACATGTTGCAGCATTAAGAAAACATTATGTGTCTAGAGATCATAGGCTATATTATTCTTGTACCAACGTATAATCCAACAAGAATATGCCTAAGCTACACTTACAAATTACAAACCAACTAGGGTTTCATGAACTAAACACTGCATAATAAAACTAGGGTTCACAAATTGAGACATGGAACTAAAAAATATGGTTTTATGAACTCTCACATGCATGCATGACTAAGATGTAGAAACACATGTACATGAATTATATGCACATACATGAAACAAAATGCCATATACCTAGGCTATGCACATACATGAAACAAAATGCCATATACATGAATTTCACATGCATGCATGACTAAGATGTAGAAACAAAATGAGGTATTGAAAGAAGTTAGAAGAGAACTATCATACATGTTGATAAATGCTAGTTTTAAGGTTTATTGGTCATATGTAAAAATTGGCATAAATATTCATAAACTTGACATACAAGAGAACTTTTGGAATATGAAGATGATGAAGATAAACTTGACTTGAGAGCATGTTATTTTCCGATTTGTATTTGGTGGTGTCTAAAGACACCGGTTGTTCTTGGCGCCTCCAATGTGCCATAAATAGTGTTTGTATCCTAGGCACAGGAAAGGCTAAACATTAGTACTATCGTAAGAAAATAAGGAAAATGTGCAAACATTATTTATAGATAACTCACCTGAGGTTGTAGGATCGTGTTTATAACTTGTCCAATAACACTTGACAATGCACTCACTCAAGTAGGCCATCTGGATCATCTCTGCTGCCTATGGTGTCCATCAATCTCTCATGCTCTAAATGAGGTAGCAAGTATTGTACATGTGACTTTTTTTTTTCAAAATTGTGCACAGCTTGATGTTTATACCAACTACCAGGTTGGTGAAGTGGTATACAATAGCTCCTAGTTTATAATCCTGATATACATACCCACCCTTACTTTTTTGTTGTGCTGCTAGTGTCAGGTACTCCCCTTTTATAACCATCGAGCCAGTTGGTATTCAATATTTTCATCATCTGTAACAGGTTCGAGAAGGGTTTGTTTCCCCTCTAAGCAACGTGCCAACCAATAGTCAGAACCCCATTCATTATTTTATGGGGCAACCACTGCATATATCTGACCTATGAAAGGAAATTGAAAAAGGTTAAAAATACATAAATATTAAAAAAGGTCTTGCATGTAACATAAATAAAATTTCTTTCAATGTAAGGGCTTGTAGTGATTTAGGTACTACTAATTTACTTTTTTGTACCTGCTTGTATGAGATCCGATATATGATCATAGTCTGCAGAAATATATGTCTGATCATCTTCCAAATGGTCTATTTCATTAACACCCTTGAAATCAGTGCCAAGTGTCACTCGATCCCATGTATCGACTGTATCTGTATACTCACAATCATCCCATTCATCTATGCTATAGGAACTGCAAAAGAAAGCCTTCAATCTTGTCCAAATTTGTAGGGCCGAGTTGTCTGAGATTCTAATTGAATGAAAACCTCGAGTTCCATGCATTGTGTTCACCCGATGTGTTTGGGATCGGTCCACATCTGTCACCTCCCAGAATATTCTCTGCACTAGGTGTTTCCTTGTTGCTTGTTCTCCCATCACAGATGCACACCATTCGACTATAGATGAAGCGTCTCGAAGGTGAGCACCTGTAAACTTCATCTCTTCCCTTCAAAGGGCAGTTTTTATGCATGCACCAACACCATCGTGCTCTCCTTTGCCATGACCTGTTTCAAAGTAGTTCCATGTATGTGGCACCTTGTATTTTATGTGCAACAAACACAACCATTGAAATACACGTGCATTCTTGAACTGTCCAGCACAACCATCTGACCAAATCAAATGACGATAAAATGCTATATCCATAGCTATCACATGATCATAGAACATCTGAAAGCAATTTTGCACGTAATGGATGTCATGGGTCCGGTCGTCACTGATGTAAAAGTGACTCTCTTTCAATATCACATGTTTCTCTTCATTTCTATCTGGCCCATGTCGATAAGTGATATGGACCATTATGCTGACCTACTCTGAGTGATAGTATTGACTTTGTATTTCATTTTGTGGTTGTAGGGTGTAATTTTTCGCAAAGTCAACCATTGATAGTAGTGTTCCAAGAGGGAAGGTGTCCCGGCATATTCTGAATTGCTCATCTTGCCACCGTGCCATATCGACATGCTGAATGTATTGTTCGATCTTTCCATGGAACTCTAGAATAAAATCACATACTTGCACCTGGTGGAAAAAAATAAACAATGTTATAAAACAACATAAAAATATTTACATCAATATTAAAATATACATCAATATTTAAAACAATGTTATAAAACAACATATAAACAATGTACACTCAGTTAAATGAATATGTTTCGTGTAGATTGTCCCCTATGAAGTCACTAATTTAATCTTCTTGCTTTCTTTCCCATCACGTAGCTGATATGTCTCATACTGAAAGTTTTGCTTCTCGACAATTGCATTACCAAATGCTTGATCTTCACTCTCATGGATGCAATCGGACCATAAAGATAGCCCACCACAATTGTTGCAAGAACCCTCTACACATTGTTTTAAGTAATGGGTCTGCCCATCTTGCCTCAGACACATTATCTTATGGATGAAATCTCTAGATGACATTGGCGGTACTGTACTTGAGCATTCCTGCACATGGTTAGGGTGCAAAAAATGACGTATATGTGCAAATGTATGATAATATAGATCAAACTCTATGTGGTATCTACAACAACAAGTGTTCCAGATTCTATTTATTCTAACATACCAAGGCTTGCATTTTTCAAAAGATATTTGCCTGAGCCTTAGCTCTACGTGGGCAACTTTAAACATCTCGAATAGTTGAGTTTGTGTCATGTCAAGGTAATGTTTAACATGCCCTTCATTGTTCATGGAACCCCTACAGCATTTTAACACATCCTTTATGTTAGAATAAGGCCTAGTGTTATCGTGCCAAAAAGTGTGCACTAGTCCCTTCACTGCTTCGACCAAATTCATGTCTTTGCGGGGAAACCTACCGCTAAATGCCCATAATGTATCCATTTGTCCCTCTACATCAAGTTTGTCTCTTCTTATTGAATATTTTTTAAGAGTCTTTGGATGTAAAGGGACAATTTCTGATGTGCATTTAAGTAAACGACGTTGTCTTGTGGATCTAGGTACAATTGATTCAGCCAATACGCGGCGAGCCACATTACAGTCTTTTGAACAATTTTTTTTACCAATTGATGTGAATGCAGTAGCAAGAGATTTAACAATGTGATTACTTGATTCGGTATTCTTCAATGTTCTTATGCCTAACGTTTTTCTAACATTTGCCATACTTCTAGATTTAATCAAAGCTAAAAACAATTGACATTTACCGGCTTCAGATTTTGGTTCAAAATATTGTTTCATTATTTGAGAATAATGAATGCAGTAGCAAGAGATTTAACAATGTGATTACTTGATTCGGTATTCTTCAATGTTCTTATGCCTAACGTTTTTCTAACATTTTCCATACTTCTAGATTTAATCAAAGCTAAAAACAATTGACATTTACCAGCTTCAGATTTTGGTTCAAAATATTGTTTCATTATTTGAGAATAATGACAAATGATTGTGCGTTTAGCCACCTTACCTTCCATGGAATTCAATTTGCTCTCATCCACTTGTATGCGTTTAGGAGTTCTCTTTCGTTTTGATGCGAGATTTCTTGTCGTTTGAAATGCTAGAGAGACATTTACATCCACTGCAAGCTGACAACTTCGATTAGGAGATTGAACCACCTGGCATGGTTGTTGCAGAGTCTCGTCAAGAACATAATGATTGAGCTCTACAGAGGGTTGTCCGGTTAATAATGGAGCAAAATTTTCATCTTGGTTATAACCAGCTTGCATTAAAGTTGCAATATCTTCCTCAGCCTCTTCACCAGGTATCTGTTCAGCGGGAATGGGAAGTATTTGCTCATCCAATGAATGCCGACGATTTCTTGAATGTTCCCTCTTCTTTTCTTTTTTAATTTCAGCTTCTTCGGGTGTAAGAATCTTCCTCGCTGACTTCCGAACTCTATTACATGGATTCCCCATTGAAATCAACCCAAAATTGTACAAAACCTATGGATCTGTGTAATAAATGATTAAATTGTAGGTTGAACAGTATGCTCTGCACGGGTTTCAGAAGAATTATGTCTTTTCCTGTACAGTAAAAATGGCCCACGGCACGCAACCCAAGATTATTTATTAAACAAATATCGCATATGCGATATAACGCATCTTCGTTTTAACACATATGCGATATGAACTATATGCTTTTTACGCTTTTTATGCTTTTTATGCTTTTATGAACTATATGCATATATATGCTTTGTTAAAAACGTGATCACTAAATCGCATATGTGATTTAGTGCATATCAACTATTGAAACCTCATTTAACCATGAACCATGAAAACATCATTTAATCCCTAGAATATTGGATTTATCCTTGGACCATGGTACAGTGTCTTCAGAACTATGTTTTGTCTGGAAATATTCGTAATGGTTCCTATATGACCATGGTCAACGCCTCGAGAACAATATTCAATGCATAAAATAGTCTAATGGCACATATATCCCATATTAAGGCTAAATGTCCCCTTTAAAGGGCATGTGTAGTGGTTTAAGACTTGTTTCTGTTACACTTTTGTCCCATTACCATGGTTAAGACCCTGAGACCCATCCTTAGTGCATAAAACCTCATAATGACACCCAGATCCCACTAAAGGCCAAATATTCCATCTATAGTGCATGTGTATTGATTTAGAGACTTATTGGACCATCTTTTCTTCCATGACTATGGTAAATGTCCAGAGACCCATCCCTACCATCCAAAACCCTATAATGTCGCCCATATCCCTTTATAATACAATTTAGACTCCAAAGATTCCATCCAGGCGATCTATGGAGTGGCTCATGCCCCAACATTACATTAATTGAAAGCTAAAAGAGGTGTGGGGAGAGTCA
This sequence comes from Larix kaempferi, assembly GCA_027924585.1. Taxonomy (NCBI): domain Eukaryota; kingdom Viridiplantae; phylum Streptophyta; class Pinopsida; order Pinales; family Pinaceae; genus Larix; species Larix kaempferi. Next base: position 9,120,311 of record BSBM01000789.1, on the reverse strand, counting down.
AAGGAGGGAGACGAAGTTGTAGAGGGAATCATAGGAGGGAGGGGGAGAGTCATAGAGAGAGAGAGAGAGAGAGAGAGAGAGAGAATTATGGATGCAGGTATGGTTAGAGGGTGAGAGAGTGGGATAATAACAATGAGAGAGTAGGGATTTAGGGAAATGAAGGATGGTCAAGGATGGTTACACCGAGGGATAGAGATGAGAGATTGCGTGTGTGTGTGTGTGAGAGAGAGAGAGAGGGAGATATCATGGATATTAAGGAAATGAGAGAAAGATGGAGATATGAAGGAGGGATGAAGGCTTGAAGGTGGAGAGAGGAGGTAAGGGGAGAAAGTGAGGGATGGAGTGAGTGATAGGATGGAACACATGGAGGGAGGGAGGGATGGAGGGAGAGAGAAAGAGTTTTGGCGGGAGGGAGGGGCAACAAAGGAATTGTTTTAGAGGGTGTGTGGATGTGTGTGAGAGAGAAGGGGGTGGAGAAAGAGAGAAGGAATTATGGGGGGAGAGAGAAGGGGGTGGAGAGAGGAGTTAGGGGGAGAAAGTGAGGTATGGAGTGAGTGAGAGGATCAATCATCAAGATTTCTAGTTAAATTATTTGTTGAAAAATTTCTAGTTAAATGATTTGTTGTTTTTGAATCAATAGTGTAATGTGATTAAACTATTAAAGATCATATAAAAACAAATCACATTAAAATGTCATGTGTACACCCACATTTCATCCCAAATTCAAAATATTTGTTACAATACCAACCTTCCTAACATTTTAACTCATCAAAACTATGGTGATTTATGAATGTTTCTCTTAAAAGTTTCAAGCACAGAAATATAATTCTAAAGAAAACCAAGTGACTCCTTACCTTTTTAAAGGTTTGATAGATCAAAATTGGTCTCAATGGACGTTAATAACAACCATAATCATCATCAACTCAAGTAGAGCATTATTAAGTTATATAATAAATTTGTCATTAAATAAAAAACCCTACTTGAAGTCATTTAACTACACTAATATCAAAGAAAGTTTGATTAACAAAATAAGTGCAAAGACATGTTGGTTCTCATCAATAACATCAATCAATAGATGCATAGTGAACCCATTTGTCATGTTAAACAGTGTTATATTAACCATGATGGGATGCTATCTTACATTTCAAAAGAATAATCTTTATGCCACTCTTTTATCTAATAATCTTTATTCTCTATTTACTCTTTTGTACTAAACCAAAACGCATATCCGTTATATCGCATATGCGATTAGAACAAGTATAAACCGCATATCTGTTATAACGCATATGCGTTAATTTAAAATTTAAAAAACTGGGCAGGAACAAGGCTTGGGATGATGTTCGGAAATAGCTTCAGACTGCCAAACCTATTGGCTAGAACAAAAAAACCAGGGCCATTGCTTGTATTTTTGAACTCTATCAACATGCTCAGTTTCAATGGCGTATTTTGCTATGAAAAACTCAATATTTTTTTATGAAAATATAGAATATTGTACAGTACAATCTGACGATTCTGAATATGTAATTTTTTCATAAAAATGTATGTTTTATTTATTTATTATTAATTTTCTAAATGACACACATCAGTTTTCGAAAATACATACATCGATTCGTTTTTATATAACTTTTGATTTCCTTCACCATTTCCCAAGAAAACTATATGGTGCACTAGAGGAGACTGAGCTCTACAATCTCGTATATAGAAATCAATGATTTCATTAAATTTTGCCCTTAAAGTGTTGCACCCGCACATAACGTTTTAATTTCAAGGTTTTCTGACTTCAATAGTTAATAAATAAAAAAAATCATGAAATTTTTTGAAAAAATAGTGTTGCACTAGACCCATATGTCCTTTATATGTCTGCAAGATTTTATCCAAAATGGACATCATTTACCTCAATAAGTGCTGCACCCGTGCAAACATATATGTTATGATGTGCTGAAAATTTGAAAACCCAATTTAACAGAAACTAATTTTATAATCATTTACATAAATGTTTTATAGATAAATGTTATATATTATGAAAGCTGATTCAATTACCTATCTTTTGTCTTTTTACTTCATCTTCAAATCCGTTACGGAAGTACCCCTAATTGTCACCTAAAGTCAGAGGTTCCAGGTTTTTTCAGTATTATGTGGCATCTAAAGTGTCTTTAAAGGAGTCCATGATTGTGCATCAGCCCTAAAATAAGTTGACACTTTCCTTCGATCACCTAAGGTTTAAAATTTTCAATTCCCCATGCCAACAATCGCCATAGATCACCAACCATAAAAAATTTCTAAGTTTTCATTCACTGAAAAAGTTTCCATGGTTAATTTTTCATCAATTTAACTTATTATACATATAAAATATAATATAATTATAATATGTACAATCATATATATAATATATAATATAGATTTTATATATAAAATAAGTTGACACTTTCCTTCGATCACCTAAGCTTTAAAATTTTCAATTCCTCACGCCAGTGATCACCATATATCACCGACCAGAAAACATGAGATTCCGCGGGTATAACCATAGCGCGCCTCTTGATAAACCACAGATCAAACCTCTAGAACTCAAAATTCCCTGCATATTGAGCAGACCTGTTTCCATGAAGGGCATTTTGATATTTGCAGAACAATTATCGCATTTCAAAGGCCTTGCTGATCACTCTGTGAGAAGCCATTGATCCAGTCGTCACTGAAGAATAAATTTCAACAGAAGCAAGTGCAAAAAATAACTATTGACTTTGGTAATGGGATTTTTTATGTTGTGCATAGCTCTTGTACAATCAAGCATTAGTAAGCCAACAATGGCTTTATATCTTGCTTCAATTTTGCTAATAAATATTGAATGACTTTTAATGACCTGTAGGTGTAGGTGTCCTTTTAAAAAAAGAAAACTATAAAAATAACATGTCGAATATTTTATATATATATATATATAATTACCCAAATTAGATAAATTAAAATGCTTCCTCAATATTTGCACTCTGAAAAGGGATTTGCACTTCTAGAGATTTGTTCCTTGTAGATCCCCTTTAAGATGGATCTATGCTGGTACATAACAACAATTAAAAAAAAATATACAATTTTTCTTAAATTGACAATTTACAAAAATGATAAAACTTGGTGTTGATTTTTTATAAAACTTAATATTAAATTTGGAATGGAACTTAGTGTTGAATGGATCTTCTTTTAGCTCATCCTATGCATGATTTTATGTTTTATTAAAGGCAACCCTTGAAAACACCTCTTCATCTTCATAAAGCATCCAAGATTCAAACAAATTAATGTATTTTACACAATAAAAAAGAATACGCATGTTAGGTGAAGCATTCAATTACAATTCCTTTTTACTCACCTCTTTACATGATTTGAATGGGTTGTAACTAATGGCATTAATCTTCTTCCTTGAACATTGTAACCTCCTCTTATACCAAATATATGAAAAAATTTATGTCAATGTTGCCTTCCTTTATATTGTGACTAAACTCTATGTACTTACTCTACCATCTACAATTTGATGTTTGGTTTTGTTGTGACCTTAAAATTATATTATTATTAATATTATATAAAATTTCATAAAATTATGGATAGATAATATATAATGAATGTTTACCAAAATGAATATTAAAAACTCTATCACTCTGTCATACTTGTCAAAACCTAAGTGGTACATGGACCAAATGATAAATCCAAATGTATTTGATATTTACATATTCAAATTGCAATTTTGGGTATTTGAGTTAGTTTAAAATATGTAAGACATATAGTTCCCGCAAGAACATATTAGTCAGCTCGTACTCGTACAATATGCATTGTGATATGAACTCAAGTTTAACGTTAGACATAAATTTTTGAATTATTTAAATACCTATTTATCTGTGTTTTCATTTAATTTGTAGTGAATGACATATTCTATACGGATAAGCCCGAAGGTTTCGTCTGCCATGTGTCTAGGTTAATGTTAATGGGCATTCAATGCATTGAGTTTGTAGTAATGGGAAATGCCGTTAATTCTGGTGAAGACTTTCCATGTGATGTGAAACCTTCAACCTACCCATAGTGCAATGAGCACAACAACAGTGATGGGGTTGGCCAACATTAAATGGAGGAAATGGATGGCAAGGGAATGAGTGCCAAAGACATTGGGAATCATCACTTGCACATGGTTTGAAGTCGCTCCACATATACCATTTCGCTGCAAATGAACTAAACACGCCGACCGCAGACAATTATAAGAGATCAAGGTTAGACCTTTCACACAAGGAGCCAAATGAGAGGGTTGATAGACGTAACCATGAACAGAGGAGGGATGATGAAACTCCTAGAAATCGAACAGTAGGGGCAAGAGAATGAAACACTACTGTAGAATTTCCAAAAGTGAATCCCCCCGTTGTTTCAACTCGAAAAAAGAAAGTTGCAGGTCATGTATGAAATCCCAAATGTCATCACCTGGATTTACTGATGTTTTTCACTGCTTTGGTTGCTGTGGTGAATACAAAATTTCCAGAAGTTGGTAATCTGCTTTTGAGAAGAATTATTTTCCAACTTAAAAGGGCATTCAAACGCAATGACAAGGTTGGTTTGCCTTTATCTTATTAGCAAACTATCTTTTGCATGATATGCTTATTTTTTGTTTAGCTATTATGTAGCCTCTGTTATTGGCAGCAACAAAATTCATAGCTAATCTAGCAAACCAACAAGTTGCACATCAAATCATTACTTTGGATGAGTTAAAAACTCGAGTCTATTTTATTGTGATTGGAGCAACAAAATGCCAAATAGTATTGACCCATCCCTTAGAAGGTTTGTAAGGTTTAAGTTGTGTATATAAACACTATGGTGCAATGTTGTTTTTCTATCTTTATTTGTTTATTTATAGTAAATAGTGTATAATTAACAACATGTTAAGATTTGTTCAATAGTTTGTTGAGGTGCCCAATGTTTGGAAAATGTCAAGAGGAACCTTCAAACAGTAAATCACCAATGATTCAATGTTGTTTTGTAGGCTATTGTTTTATGGATCACCTCGTTGTAGGAAGACTCTACTTGCAAAAGACATTGCTAATGAGTGTCAAGCTAATTTCATCATTGTAAAAGGCCTAAAATTCTTAACAATGTGGTTTGGAGAAGCTTAGGTTAATGTACAAGAGATTTTTGACAAATCTCGACAATCTGCACCATGTGTCTTGTTCTTTGATGAGCTTGATTCTATTGCTGCATAGGTCACATGTCGTATCTTTAATTGATGTGATATTTGAGCATAGATTTACCCCATCTTTGTTTCTTCTACCTTTCCTCTTTTCCTACCGGCTTTCACTTTGCCCCTCCAGGGGCAAATGCTAGTAATGTAATTTAACTGTAATATAAAGTATTAATTATTTATTATTTACATATGATATAAGACAGAGTAGTATAACTCCTTATTGGATTGGAGAATTCTTAAGATAGTAGGTGTAATGTATTATGAATATATGTTTAGATAAGTTAAATTTTGAAACTCAATTTTAAAAAATCAAAATTTAATTATTAACATTAAAAATATAAATAAAATTCAATTTCTTTACATTTATATATAAATATTAAAATTATTACCTATTGGATTTTTTAATTACATATATTTTCATCAAATATACAGTGTCATTAATGCTCTTCTCTTTGGTATGGAAAGTTGGTAAATCTTAACTACTTTACTGCCAGTATATTATTGTAGCATTAAGAAAATTAGTAAAGTCATGACAACTGTAATATTGCAGCATTAAATGCATAGATGTTACATTTATATTGACTACCTAATAGTTATTCAATAAAAATAATTTTTAACAGAATGATTTATGAACCATTAATTGTTTTATTGGCAGTGATCGTTGACAACTTTTTGGCAACAGCTAAACTTTAATGCTCTGATTAACGGGGCTTTCGATCCACGTCCTCCACCTGCCAAAGTTTTCATACTTGGTCAAAAAATGGAAAAGATTGTTTCTTGTATTTATAATGAAAGCGAATAAATCATAACCACTGTACTGATAAGTCACTATCGAACTGAACATATATTGATTGCCCACAGGACAGACAGCTTAGTGTTCTGCTATGGGTAATTGATGATTATTTTTTCCAATTGTAGGCTCTTGGTCAGACTCTTGGCATCGCGATGCCTAAGCAATTATAGCTCATAAGTATTGCAAAAGCCGATGGTCCCATCAGATCCATGGTCTTCTCAATCAAGTTGATCAAGTTGAGCTGTTGGGTATACGAAACTTAGTCACTCTGTGTAAGTTTAATACACGGTTTTGATCGACAGGTGGGAGAAGACTAATCCATCCAATCTCACAAATATATATAGAGACAGAGCGCAAAGGAAGATACATATAATACATTATCTTTTCAGTGGAATGACGACGGACGCTTGTGGAGAAGGATGTCAAGTGAAGCTCTTAGGTGCGAGTCGCAGTCCCTTCGTGCAGCGGGTTCGCATAGCACTTGCTCTCAAAGGGATCGATTACCAGTTCATCGAAGAGAACATGCAAAATAAGAGCGAGCTGCTGCTGCAATCAAACCCTGTTCACAAGAAAATTCCAGTTCTCATCCACAATGGGAAGCCTGTTTGCGAGTCCATGATTATTGTCCAGTACATAGACGAGAAATGGGACGCTAAGGGGCCAAATCTTATGCCCACAGATCCATATGACCGAGCCATTGCTCGCTTCTGGGCTGCCTTTGTAGACGATAAGGTGATCCATTAATTCGTTCGTTGTCTGTTATTAGGGTTTTTCAATTAGTTTTTAGTATTCTGCCTCTAATACTGGTTACGGTTGGCTGCAGCTCGTTCCAAGTTTTCAAGAAGTTTTCAAGGGCCAGGGTGAGCAGCTACACAGAGCGGTGGAAGAATCGGTGGGAAACTTTCTTTTGTTAGAGGAAGCTCTGCGAACGAGTAGCAGCTCCGGAAAAGCGTATTTTGGAGGAGATGAGATTGGTTTGGTTGACATCGCATTGGGCGGAGTGTTGGAACTCATTAAATTCGTCGAGAAGGTTAGTAATGTAGTTTTAATAGATCCAGAGAAGATGCCGCTGTTAAGTGCATGGACGGACCGATTCTGTGAGGCGGATGGAGTGAAAGAAGTTATGCCGGATCAAACCAAGCTGCTGGAATTTCTATCCTCCTTGAGAGCCGGATTTGCATGACCACCTTCAGCCAGTTAAGGCACATCAAATAAGGTTAAGGCTATCCGCCTTGTTTTATTTTTATATTGTAATTAGTTTAAACGTAGTTATGATCAATTTGATTCTGTGATTGTTTCGCCAATGTAGATACCGTCTGATTCAGGCGTAGGTGCGGGATAACTGTCACTCAAATCGTTTAGTTTTTTTTGTTAATTTGTTTCTTAGGTTTGGTTATAAAAATTGTAGTTCCACCTGATTTACTAGAAAACTATGTTTTTAGAAAACTATGTTTTTAGAGATTTTGGTTCACTTTAAGAGAGGACTCAAATCCTAGAAATGAGAAAAAGTTGAACTATACCTCGTTGAAAATTTTCAGAGAGTCATTTGAGTGCCAGTTTTCACACTCCTCTCCCAGTCTTCTTGTTGTTACATGTACTTTGGTTTCAGTTGGGAAAATAACCAAATTTGCACTTCTATGGAGTTCCATGAAAATGTCGCTGTGTTGGAAAAGGTGTGTTGGTATTTGGCATTTCATGTACATCGCTAATAACTCACTGATTATTCTTTTCTTTTTGATACATTAAAAATAAAATTAGCATGTATGGATGCCAGTGAAGTGAACGCTGAAGGGAATCAAATGTAGAGATCTGGTATAAAAAAAATTGAAATGGTTTAAAAATAAATGTAAATATATAAATTATTTATATGTTTTTAAAATAAATGTTAAATATGGTTTGTGGGGGAAGTTCAAGTGGTAAAGATTACCAACTCCTCTAGTAAAAAAAAGTGATAAATATTAGAAGCACTCTTTTCAAGTTCATACCATTAATTTTGAAGCACTTAGAATAATTATAATAATGTCTTTAAAATGTATTTCTTAAAATATAACATATATTATAATCTATTTTTCTTCCAAATTCACGTCATTAAATGATATGATGCTCTGGTTGAGCCCCTATCTAATGATTGATTGAGTAGATGATGTAATTGATTCTCTATAATAGTAGGTGTTGACATATTTCCAAGTGAAAAAACCTTGATTCTCTGTAATAGCATGTGTTGGCATATTTCCAAGTGAAGAAAAAAACTTTGAAGCACTTAAAATGATAATAATAATAATGTCTTTAAAATGTATTTATTAAAAATAATATATATTATAAATTTTTTGAAAATGTACTAGTAAAATATAATAATGATGGTGTTTATGAATATTTACTCTTTATTTAAAATTTTATTTATGTTTTAAAAAATGTTTATTTTTAATGAAATATAATTTAATTTAATTTTTTATATTTATCTAAATTGTTTATTTTTAATTCAATATAACTTAATAAAATCTCTAATACTTATATGTTAAGATTTCCTTAATAACAAGGGTGCATGATAGCGGATATCTACGGAGGTTGGATAAGTAAGTCGAAACTTTTGTTAAGTTTGGTTGGAGGATACAATGTCGTGGGTTGGTCCTTGTGTATGAGTTTGGTGAGAGGATAAGCTGTCGTGGGTTGGTCCTTGTGTTAAATGGAAATATCTTTCTTATAGGAGAGATCATCAAACTCATTTCACATCCCCATCAAACACATATTCAACCGTTTACAATTTTATTGTAACTATCCACTTTAGAATTTGTTGGGGTCAATGGGATCATGGTTTAATTTCTGACATTGAACATCCTGTCCTCCCGAAAGTGCATCATGCTCAATAACCCTTGAGCAAACTACTTAGAAAAGAAGAAGAAAAAAGTGGAATAATTCAGCGGTGCAAAACATTCTAATAAAAAAAAGCAAAGATGTGATCATTTTCAATTTTTCATTTGAAATTTCAAATTCATGAATGGTAATTCTTTAAAAAGATGTGATCATTTTCAATTTTTCATTTGAGCTTTCAAATTCATGAATGGTAATTCTTTCAAGGTTGTAAGGTGAGCGGCTAACATTTAATTTTAGTTAACATTATTCAAATGTTTATGCTGCCGACTAGGAAACATGAAACTCAGTAATTTAAATGGAGAGCCCATAGTATGTTATATGTTTATCTTTCTCTTTAATGAAAAATTTACATATTTAATGTTTTTGATATTGTGTTTATTGGAAACGCCTTTTGAGCTTTTGGGTTCAATGCTAAACTGTAGTTTCAGATCAATTATTGTGGAGTTCCATATTGAACTACAAGATTTGAACCCAAAATCCGATGAGAAAATCTGACGACATCCGAGGAAAGTGGCTGTCTCGTCGGATTTCACCTTCAAAATTACGAAATTTGATAATAAAAAAATTAATTGATATAAGGATCGGTCGGATCTCTGACGACAGTTGGATATCCAATAACATGTGTCGGATATTCGACTACAGTTGTCGGATGCTCAATTCGTCGGATGTCTGACGAGCATCTTTATTTTAAAATCTATAAATTTCAAAACATTCAGACATGTTTTCTATACAAGCGATGATTTGCAGAAATTATTTTATTCTTTGACGGACTGTTTTCCGTAAAAGAATACATAATTATTTCTATTGTTTTTGTGATTAAAATTAACGAAGTGTGGAGCTTCATTTTCTAAGATCGATAATCTTCATTCAAGCTATTTATGAGAATATGTCCAATAGCAATATTCCTGATCCAGATGAACAAAATTGACAATTGCTTGCTAGATTGTGGGATGGACTAAAAAGAAAGGGTGATGAGAAATGTTATTTTCCATGTAGTCCATGCAAGGGCTTCAAGAGGAGAAGAATAAAGATCACAATATCCAGAAAACATTGTAGGGAACATGGACACAATAAGGGGGGACATGAATATCATCCATTTGTAAGTTTTGCATTATATATGTTTTTATATTGATTGCTTTTGTAAATGTATGTATTATTTTAATATGTCATATATTAACTTTTATCTATTGATGGTTTCATGTAATTATAAAGGAAATACATCCTACAACATATCGTCCAGAGGAAGTGATTTTGAAACAAATACCAGAGAAACATGCAACTATTAATAATTGAGAACAAGTTAATGATCATATTGAAGAAGATGATTATACTGATAACATAGTTGAAGATGATGGGACAAATACTTTGATCCATGATTCATTTAATGTTAGAATGGATGATGATCATCATCATCATGAAAGTAATGATCATTTTGATGATATTCATGATTTACCTCTTCTTCAGAAGGGATACGAACCCCTTTATGAGGGCTCCAACACAAATCTTCTCTCTGTTGTATTGTTGATAATGAACTTGAAGGTTAAGAATGGTCTTTCAAACATATAATTCACATAGATGCTAAGGTATGTAATATATTCCTGCACGACATAATATATTTGATCGCATTAAAGGTTATAACTGTTCGTCTAATAATTTTATTGTTAATTCATAAGTCAAATTAATACGGATGAAATGTGTTTCATTAATATTATTAATATATTATATTAACTAGATTTTTATTTTAATTTGTTGTAGCTTGATAGCTGAATTTTTGTTACCACCGTCAAATATTTTACCTTGCAGATATTGAGATTTATCTGCGATCATGAAAGAAATTGGAATGCAATATGAAGCAATTCATGCATGCCCCGATGACCATGTTATATATTATAATCAACATGAATTTGCAACAGAATTTTCGGAATGTCATCTAAGTAGATATCGAACAGATCAAGTAACAAAAAAGGTGCCTCGCAAGGTTCTTCGTTATATTCCCATTATTTCACGTTTGCAGCAACTGTTCAGGTGCAAAAACATAGCATAATTTATGGAGTACCATGCACAGAACATAAGTCAAGATGACATAATTCGAATGCCTACAGATGGGTCTGCATTTAGAGATATGGAGGAAAAATGGCCTCACTTTAAAGAAGAACCTCGTAATCTTAGGATTTATTTTGCAGCAGATGGTGTCAATCCATTTGCAAAGATGAGATCCGTTTACTCGGTGTGGGCTGTTTTTGTTATCAACAATAACATTCCTCCATGGTTGTCAATAAAGAGGGAGCACACAATGTTGTCGATGATTGTTCCAGGTATGTTGTGTCTACATCTTTTTTTTAATGTAGTGGCATCTCATTTGTCGTATTTTGTTGCATAATGTCATATATATATATATTTATTTTTCTCTTGTGCATTGTTTATATCTAAATGGTACTCATAATTTTATATTTTATATGTTCAAATAAATCAGGTAAGTACCAAGTTAAAGATATGAATGTATATATCGAACCTCTTATTGACGAGCTACTAAAGTTATGGAATGGCATCACTATGTATGCCGTATCTAGACCAATACGACAAAGGCAATTTCAATGCCATGCAATGCTTGTATGGACAATACATGATGCCCCAGGGTTAACCCATTTTTGCGGTTTGCAATTATAAGTTCCACTTTAATTGCATTTAATTTTATCATGAACTAGTTAATATACTGTGCACGCATGTTTTTTTAAATAATCCATTCATTTTGTATATAATTATAATTGACATAGATATTCAATCTCTTTATGTAGGTCTTTAGACAAAGGAAAAATTTGCATGTCCAGTTTGTGGTCCTAAGATCAAATGTCATCGTTCAAAATACTTAGGAAATGAGGTGTTTGATGAGTATAGGCACTTCCTCTCTAAGAATCACAGCTATCGAACTACCGAAAAACATATGCTCAATGGGAAGCAAGATACTGCATTAAAACCCTAGAGAATGACACCTCACCTATGGAAGTTGCAATATAATAGAAATTGTCAAGGTACATATGAATCATCGTATATGAAATGTTATGTATTTTTTTATTGTATTGTTTATTGTAATTGAAATTGATTTCTGTAATTTCTTTATAAACTACGATTCATGATGGCTGTCGTGATCATGAAGGCATTAATGGGCTTCCACGAAGAATAAAAAGTTATCCTAAACAATTCAATAGGTTTCCCTACTATGAGCACCTACAAATTGCTCATCTGTTTGATACAATGCATATTGGAAAGAATGTGACTGAAACATTATGTCGAATATTGGATGGAAGGAGTGAGAAAGAAAAAATTGTCAAAATTTACAAAGACATTCAAGAAGGAAACCATGCAATGAAAGACATCATTCAATTTCATAGCAACGAAGACCATAGTAATATAAACTCACTTCCATGGATGATAACGGAGCAACAAAGTAATGTTGTAAAAGAAGTCATGCGAAAAATTAAATTTCCCACCGGATTTTGTGCGAACCTGAACAATATCATAACAAAGAAATGTAATTTTGCGGAGGTGAAAACGCATGATATGCATGTCTTCATGAAGGTTATTATTATGGCATGCATATAATTATTATGTTTTTTTATTCTAGTGAATATTGTTGGTATTTTTTTTGTCTACTCTTTGTTTAAAAAATGAAACGATTTGTATATTGTTACAGTATGTTCTACCTCTCTCTCTCCCGGACGACTTCGACAATAATGTCAAACAAGTTATATATAATCTTGGGAAATACATGAGGTAAGTAGCGATTTTTTGCCGCCACCGATTAGAGGAAATTTCAATTTAAAATTGGGATTCCAAAAATAATACAAATTCCATGTCATCATGTATTAGCCAATCAAAATGCTTTAAATTTCAAAAAAGGAGCACCTAAAAAAATTGGAGGGAAAAAATAAAAACTACTTTTTTGGATTGTATTTTCAACTTATCTCCTTGTAGGTTTACTCAAATTCCAAGCGTGAGGACTCGTTGGATGCATAATTAAATTATGCATCCAATGCGTATCCATGTTGCATAATTTTAACAACATCCACACCATGAAAAATCGAAATACATTAAGAAACGTGTTTTCTCTCACTAGAAACACGTTTTTTAATGTATTTTCAATTTTTCATGGTGTGGATGTTGTTAAAAGTATGCAACGTGGGTACTCGTTGGATGCATAATTTAATTGTGTATCTAACGAGTCCTCCCGCTTGAATTTTGAGTAAACCTACACAGAGATAAGTTGAAAATACAATCCAAAAAGTAGTTTTTTTACTCTCTCTCTACTATTATTTTATTATTTTCTTATTATTTTCCTTAAGAGGCCCATTTTTTACCCAAATTTCCTCTAATAGTGTTCTAATTAGTTTTTTTTTAATTCATCATAGAACTCATATTTGATTTTTGTGCACTAATTCATGTTATGTAATATAATTTTGTTTTTTGTTAAATCTCATGATTGGGTTGTGTCACTTGTAGATAGTTATCATCTAAATAAATCCATAAGGGTACCCGCACGAAGTTGGTACCCAAAATAATCGCAACAACAGCACATGAATGGAAAAAAAAAATGACGCGCACATGCCTCCAAAGGCACGCACGCGTCGCTGCTTTGGCAATGTCGAATGTCCACGTGGTTAAGTCCATGTGGACAAAAGGGGCGTGCACACGCCTTTGACATGTACGCACAAAATGGCATGCATGCGTCAGTGGCTCGTTCGCGCATATGCTTTTTTATAAAAAAAAATAGAGCTCACGGGTTTGTCATTTTTGACAGACCCGTGAGCCCATTCTCCAACCCGCGAGCGCATTGTGCAACCCCACGAGGGCGTCTTCGAGAAACCAAATCCTCCTCAACACCAAGAAATCACCCCTACACTACAGTGCCATCCATTTCTTTAGGTAGGTTCTCCTCAAAGCAAAAATTTGTGTTTATTTTTGTTTTCCATTTGAATTTGAATTTTTAAAAAAATTTACAATCCATTAAAAAACCAAAGAAATTTAATTGCAGGCCATCTACACCTAACAAGATGTCAGACACACTTGAATCATCCGATGAAACCAATGAAACCCGACCTCGAGAAGACAATATGGGAACCGAACCGAATGAAAACCCTGAAGATCAATTACACCAAAACTTAAATCAATTGAGGGCACTAAGTAATGAATTGAACAGTACCAAGGAACCCTCTCGGGTTTCCTTGGATTCATCACTTCAAAACATTATTGAATCAATCAATATTGCACATAGTGAGATAACAAACTTGAGCCAATACAGGGCTGGAATGAGGGAACACTACTCCACTGGGTTGTCCAAAGAGCAGATAAAAGACCTCAACATCACCAAAGCCTAGTTGCATAGCAAGTTCATAGTTCCCTCGACGGGATAGCCTCCAGCTGTGATGAGGGATCGGGTTTGCATGGACTAGTGCATTTACCAGCCATGGAGAGATAACTGGAGACAGAGGTGGTTCATGGTGTTTGAAAGGCCCATGTGCAACAATCTAGAGGTCCCACAGTATTTCCTTCAAAAATTGTGGGCTGAGTTTGAGCTAGGGTGCCATGTCAACTATTTTGACATCACTGAGTTTCAGGGTGTCGGTCTTGGATCTGCCCAAGATCGACCTCAGGCACACCACAACCCACTTAGAGGACCTCCTGCACCCAGGAGAGAGCCAAACCCCCCTCCTCAGCCACTCGGGTTTGGTAATGGCCTAGATGAGATTCATGACTCCGTCAGACATGCCACACATGACTTGCTTATACATACCAAATTTGTGGCCATGTCTTCCCAGAGTTGAGAGGACATCGATGAGACACAGACAGCTGTACAGTCTATGGGTGGTGGTCGGGACATGCCGGGTACAGGTGGAACCCAAGCGGGGCCTTCTAGTTCTGCTGGAACAACGACACATCATTGTTCTCACTATGGTCATTCTTTCCATGGTGATACGCGACAGCATGGCACAAGGATCTTCATGGATGAGGTTTGCTATTGTTTTATTTAATGTACAAGTATTTGTTGTATTTTATTCGATATCGTATTGTTTAATATATTTAACTTTGAATTACACATTGTTGACTTTATTTGTTTTAATGTTCAGTTATTCGGGGCTGGGTCTCCATCCCCCAGGTGGGAGTATGTCGATTCCTTTAACCTCGATGGAGCCATGGTGACAACAGAGGAGATTGCGGCACCATACACACATGAAACTTCTTTACTTTGAATAACTAGATCCAGTTACGAGTAATTTGTGTTCAGTAATTAAAAATTAATTAGCACTCAGTAATTACCATATTATCATCGTATTTTACAGTTGTGTTTATAATATTGTCTAATTTATTTGAGAGCTATAAATTCGTATAATCCCACCAAAAAAAAATGAAATCTTATAAAACATGAAAACCTAAGAAAACTATAAACATTTGTCCATGTTCACTTTAGGCATCCTAGACCTCTAATAATTATACAAATGGGAGAGAAATTTCTGAAATATGTCATTCTTACTTGACCAATGATGAGTCCGCAACTGGGGTTTTTGTGATGCGCGCGGTGTCCTTCATCCTCATACTACCATCCAATGCTTGCTTGCTCTTCCTGTGCTTGACCAATGCCATGTGTGTTATTGTTGCTTTGCCATTTGTCACCATGTCATCCAAGTTATCTTTGCCATGTACTCTCCTTGTCCAAATCATCTTCAAATGACCACAGTCGGGGTCATTTGACTCTTGGCTCAATAGGTGTGCCAATTTCTCCAATGCCCATCACTTTGTCCACCAAATAAATCTTTGCTGCCATGCCCTTATGCCATGTGTTCTTCAAGCTCAAACTTTGAGAATATATTACCATGGTAATTATCACTTTTCCCCGTATTCTACTAATAGGTTCTTTTAATGGTAAAGGTGGTCAAATCACTTCTATGCTTCTGCTAACTTTGTTGCATCAATTGAGTTCACTGAGATGTTGTACTTGTCACTTTCGCATCCACCAAGACCAATAGGAAAACTATTTATTGCTATGAATTTTCACTGCATTGTGCAAAACTCTCGGGAAAAAGAGAACCATAGTGGCCAAGCTTCTAGAAATTCAAGAACCTGATGTTTCTCATGTCCTTATTACCCTAGTTTATTATCACGGGATTTCCAATTTATTCTAATACTTGATACTGAAAGTAATCATACTACTACTCCTAGAACATGCTATTAGGAAATACATATAAACAACGTAAAACAACTTATCACATGTATTGTCACTAAAGTTTTTGAAAATGATGTAAGGCCCATAAGAAAGAGCGATAATCTTACAAATATGGTCTATGGGGCCTTGCTATTATCTTGATTCAAATACAACTTGGTAAAACATTTGGCATCAAGAATACTCATTTAACTCATTTCACTCAAGATTTCTTCGATTTTAATCAAGTGATATCATTCTGAAAACATAGCTATTCAATCAAGAACACATAATTACTCATTCAATGCAAAAAAACATGGCACATTCAAGCTTGTAAGTAAGTTAATCATGAAAAAGATTTCTCTTTCTTCCTTTTTCTAATGATCAACACTCTAAAGTGTATTAAATAACATGCACACTAACTTAACTGCTATTTAGCACCTCTTTGCAAATTTAAACAATGAGATGCCATTTTATTTGATGATGTAAATGTTATGGAAATAAAGGGACTCAAGATCCTCACTCTAGGGATGCAAATACTTTTCCACTGGGTGAATCAAGCTTGTAGGAAACTACAAATCTATAAGAAGACATCAAAACCTAGGAACTCTTCATCAAGAACCCAAACACATTACATAGATTCCAATTCAAATTTTTAAATGGACATGAATTCCATTCGCTTATGAGGCACTGCACATCTCTCTAGGGCCAAGGAAAAGCTCACCTACTCATGGGGATGACTCTAGAAAAGGAAAATCTCACCATGTCACCTTCTATGCCCTCTCACCTTATTTAATTTTAATTTCATGCCATGCCACCTTCTATCCTTTCAGAATATTGAATATCATCTAACTTGAATATAAATTAATTGCAGTCATGTTTTTTAAGTACCATCGTTGTCATTCTCATTTGTATTGTGTTTAATATTGTTAATATTGTTTTTATAAATTCAGTCTAAAAATTATAGTGTTCGCACAGGTGTCCGAGGGCTCCAGCGACCAGCCACCACCACTAGGGACCAGCAGTTCTCCACGTGCGCAGGTATCGTGCGTATTAAAGCATAAATTTAATTTCAAATACGATGACTTGTCCATGTATATTTATATTTTTGTATATTAAACTATGAGGTTATAAATGTGTATGTAGGTGCGAGCACCTCGACCTGTCAGTGCTGTTATTCCTCCCTCCTTGACCTTTCAGGCACCTTATATGCCAGTTGTATCCCCGAGCATACATGACCCATTCCCCAACCCCTTCCATCCAGCACCGCCCCCCTCCTATATAGCACCACAGTTCCATCCATCTCCCCCTTACATATCATATCTAGCTCCACCTCCATATTAGTTTCCCATGTTCCCACCCTCCCCCATACGACCACAGCACACCACCCATCCACATTCACCCATCCCTCTACTGCAACACAGACCGCACCCCCCCCCCCCAACATTCCCCCACCACACTCCCTTCCCCTTCCAGGGTGTCTCGATCCATACTACATCCAGTTGGGGTTTATAGCCCTAGATGTCCATCTCCACTTCGCCCACCCTAGTCCATGCCTCCTCCTGCCACCCGCCCTTCTTCCACTGTTCCCCCCAGTGATGTAGCCACCGTTGATGTGGATACATCCTCCCCTTTACCGTCCACCCTAGCATTGGAGTAGGTTGTCCAGCCGACTGCTCCATCCGCCAACCCCGAAGACCAGTCGATTTTGTTCACGGTGAGATTGACTAGTTTATGAAAATCTCATTCAATTTTAACGAAAATTACTATATGCATCTAGTTTTAGCATTGATCTGATTGTTCTAAATGTTGCAGGGTGGCATTGCCGAGAGACTTGGATCACGGAGGAGGGAGACTTCCTCACGACTTACAGTCTCGCATGCGGTGAGTTATCCAAGATTTGAAAACTATTTTTATTTTGAAATTATGTTTTATACTTGTATAATTGCCAGGAAAAGTTGACATATTATTGTTGTGGTTTCAGGGCTCAGGGGGATGTGCTCAAAGACGCCATAAGGACCCAACTTCCTCTGGAACGAAGAAGAGGAAGATCGATTTTGGAGATGCAATTGGGAGTTCCGAGGGTGGGAAGGAGGATTGAGAGACCATCCTATGTACACTAGCCATGATGTGGCATTTTTGACATGAGTTTCCATATTTTGTATAGGGCACAAGTTGCCTTTTTCTGTACAGGGCACGAGTTTCCATTATATAGACGCTGGGAATGATGTTCCATTTTTCCAAAAAGTGTACATGATTGGATCATTTTTGCATATTAATAGATGGATCTGCACTTGTGTGTATGAGTTTGTCTTTGATTACGTTTTTGCATACATGATTTTGTCTTCAACAAGAATGTTACGGAAAAGTTCTCACATACATATAGATGTTATTTCTAGACACCAAGTGACCTCAATATGAGTCCCTTGTATTTGAATGGGTCTTGCATCTTTTCCTTTCAGCAACAACATATCTAACCAAGCAAACTGAGTGATATTTACATTACAAAGTGTTGTGACTTTAGGGCTACAAAAATATATATAGCATAAGCAAAATCATCTCCCACTTCCAATCATGGGCCAAAATATTCCTCAAAATCCTCTTGATATATGAAAAGAAACCCTAGGTAACTTGTAGTTGATATAAATAAATTAGGAATGTACCCAAGCCTAAGAGCCCATCTTTCCTATAACTACACCCTTAGAGACAAATCCCCCACCTTTTTACCATGAAATCTTCCAACAAGAGCATGGGAATCCATTCCCACCACCTCATGCATTTTGATATCCTTTCCTAGGACTAGCCTCATAAGAGAGATTTTATGTTTTACACACTTATTCCTCTTCATTTTGACACTACCAACATCATTTACCTGCATCCCTTTGTTGGCTTCACCTTTATCATTATCAACATGATTTAAAGAATTGGCAAATATTTTACTCTCTTCAAGAGGGTCTCATTCAATAATCACTCGTAAACTAATAACTATAACCTTGGCATTATTAGATAATATCATTTGTGGATGATTTTGGGAAACAAACCAACATGTTTTAATGTGAATTTTTATTCTACAACATTATGGTTCATTGTTGATTTAATTTTTGTGAATATCTTTATTTATCCATGAATGATCTTTCATTTTACACATGAGCAAATATTTATGTCTGAAAGGTGTCTATTTGATTAGTTCACTTGCAACTTTCTGAATTAAGCACTCACATGGGACTTTAACTTAATGGAAAACACATCTTAATCTTCAAACAAGTTTGAAATCCTAAGACCTTTTCTCCAACCTTGATCTAGAAGCCTCCCTTGGCCTTTAAAGTAGGCCTAAAACTTGGGAAAATCTTTGTTGAAGTGACAGTGGCAATCATCTTCGAAAGTTGCACTTGTATCATTAGAGGATTAGGACTTTGCCACTTGGGTGTGAAAACAAGATGTAACAGGATGCACTAGCATTTATGGATGAGAGAGATAGGGAGCGCATGCATGCACCATCCTCCATTAATTTCTAGTTTAGATGTTTTTCCTAAATTAGCAGTTCAATTCTAATTCTGCATTTTTTGTTTTATTTAGTTTTGCAGGCACAGTGAGAGAGTGCAGTTCCCTAGGAACTCATACGTGAGAATTACAATCTAAGTTAAGGGGGGCATATCTCTAGGAGGATACATGCTTGCATGCCTCAGATAATCCTAGTACATGTGCACTTAGTTGTCCCATTTATCCATGCAAACAAGGCACTCTAGAGTTAGAGCCTTACACTCTTAGGATGCTCAAACCCAAGCACTAAACCATCTTCTTCATCCTCACCATCACCATCACCATCACCGTCAATGTCTTCATCATCACCACCATCTTCATCATCATCATTATCTCTGGATCTAACCCTAATTCAATTTCCTTCTATAACTCTAGCCCTAACATTCACCCAAACCCTAGCACTAAACCATCCTCTTCATCTTCACCATCACCATCATCATCACTGTCACTATCACCATCATCATCATGTCTTCATCATCATCACCATCTTCATCATCATTGTTAACTCTAACTCTAACCCTAATTCAATTTTATTCTATAACTCTATCCCTAACCCTCACCCAAACCCTGGCACTAAACCATCTTCTTCATCATCACCATCACCATCACCATCACCATCACCGTCAACGTCTTCATCATCATCATTAACTCTAACTCTAACCCTAATTAAATTTCCTTCTATAACTCTAGCCCTAACCCTCACCCAAACCCTAGCACTAAGCCATCTTCTTCATCCTCACCATCACCATCACCATCACCATCACCATCATGTCTTCATCATCAGCACCATCTTCATCATCATTGTTAACTCTAACTCTAACCCTAATTCAAGTTCCTTCTATAACTCTAGACCTAACCTTCACCCAAACCATAGCACTAAACCATCTTCTTTGCCATCACCATCACTGTCACCGTCACCATCACCATCAATGTCTTCATCATCACCACCATCTTCATCATCATCATTAACTCTAACTCTAACCCTAATTCAATTTCTTTCTATAACTCTAGGCCTAACCCTCACCCAAACCCTAGCACTAATCCATCTTTTTCATCCTCACCATCACCATCACCATCACCATCACCATCATGTCTTCATCATCAGCACTATCTTCATCATCATTGTTAACTCTAACTCTAACCCTAATTCAAGTTCCTTCTATGACTCTATCCCTAACCCTCACCCAAACCCTAGCACTAAACCATCTTCTTTGCCATCACCATCAATGTCTTCATCATCACCACCATCTTCATCATCATCATTAACTCTAACTCTAACCCTAATTCAATTTCCTTTTATAACTCTAGCCCCAACCCTCAACCAAACCCTAGCACTAAACCATCTTCTTCATCCTCACCATCACCATCACCATCACCATCAACGTCTTCATCATCATCATTAACTCTAACTCTAACCCTAATTCAATTTCCTTCTATAACTCTAGCCCTAACCCTCACCCAATCCCTATCAGTAAGCCATCTTCTTCATCCTCACCATCACCATCACCATCACCATCAACGTCACCATCATCATCATGTCTTCATCATCATTGTTAACTATAACTCTAACCCTAATTCAATTTCCTTCTATAACTCTAGCCCTAACCCTCACCCAAACCCTAGCACTAAACCATCCTCTTCGCCATCACCATCACTGTCACCATCACCATCAGCGTCTTCATCATCACCACCATCTTCATCATCATCATTAACTCTAACTCTAACCCTAATTCAATTTCTTTCTATAACTCTATCCCTAACCCTCACCCAAACCCTAACACTAAGCCATCTTCTTCATCCTCACCATCACCATCACCATCACCATCACCATCATCATCATCATGTCTTCATCATCAACACCATCTTCATCATCATTGTTAACTCTAACTCTAACCCTAATTCAAGTTCCTTCTATAACTCTAGCCCTAACCCTCACCCAAACCCTAGCACTAAACCACCTTCTTCACCATCACCATCACCATCACCATCACTATCAACATCTTCATCATCATCATTAACTCTAACTCTAACCCTAATTCAATTTTCTTCTATAACTCTAGCCCCAACCCTCACCCAAACCCTAGCACTAAACCATCTTCTTCATCATCACCATCACCATCACCATCACCATCACCATCAACGTCTTCATCATCACCACCATATTCATCATCATCATTAACTCTAACTCTAACCTTAATTCAATTTCCCTCTATAACTCTAGCCCTAACCCTCACCCAAACCCTAGCACTAAGCCATCTTCTTCATCCTCACCATCACCATCACCATCACCACCAATGTCACCATCATCATCATCAACACCATCTTCATCATCATTGTTAACTATAACTCTAACCCTAATTCAATTTCCTTCTATAACTCTAGCCCTAACACTCACCCAAACCCTAGCACTAAACCATCTTCTTCATCATCACCATCACCATCACCATCACCATCACCATCAACGTCTTCATCATCACCACCATCTTCATCATCATCATTAACTCTAATTCTAACCCTAATTCAATTTCCTTCTATAACTCTATCCCTAACCCTCACCCAAACCCTACCACTAAGCCATGTTCTTCATCCTCACCATCATCATCAATGTCTTCATCATCACCACCATATCCATCATCATCATTAACTCTAACTCTAACCCTAACCCTAACTCTAACTCTAACTCTAGGTTCCTCATCAACATATCCATCATCATCATCTTCTCCATCGTCATCATCTTCATCACCATTACCATCACCATCACAATCATCATCAACGTCTTCATCATCATCATCATCATATGTGCCCGATGGACGATTTTGTAGAGTTGACCCCCGTGTGCAAAAATTGCACAGTCCCTCACTGAGCAAAACCCTAGTTTCCAAGATGGACATACAAGATGGCGTCGGGGCCATGAGACTAGAGGAGAGGAGCACCGCTGGAACTATCCCGGTGTCTTGAATCCAACGGATTCGACGGCTTGTCGATCGGAGCCACGGTCGTCATTCTATGGTGCGTTCCGTCTCGCATCCAAAAGGCCTTCAGGGACACCTGCTGGATACCTACTGAGGGCATAGAAGTCCAACCCTGCAGCAAAACCGGGTTCTAGGGAGTCCTATAGGTGTGTCTAGGAAGGTTCTGTCTAGGAATGCTATCTGTAAGTGCCCGATAGACAATTTTGTAGAGTTGACCCCCATGTGCAAAAATTGCACACTCCCTCACTGAGAAAAACCCTAGTTTCCAAGATGGACGTACAAGATGGCACCGGGGCCATAGGACTGAAGGAGAGGGGCACCCCTGTCACTATCCCGGTGTCCTGAATCCAATGGATTCGACGGTTCATCGATCCGAGCCATGGTCATCATTCTATGGCACGTTCCATCTCGCATCCAAAAGGCCTTCAGGGACACCTGCTGGATACCTGCCGGGGGCATAGAAGTCAAACCGTCCAACAAAACCTAGTTCCTAGGAGTTCTGTAGGTGTGTTTAGGCAGGTTACGGCTTGGAACACTAGCCATAAGTTCCTGGTGGATGATTTTCCAAAGTTCACCCCAATGTGAGGGCCATCCAAATTTGCTCAAGGAGGCCATTTCTCATCCAGAGGCCCTCGAGCGTGCGTGGCCACTGTGGACAGGTCCACAATGGCCACGTGGACCTGTGGGAGGCGATGGAATCCAAGTCCTCTCACCGTTTTGGGTTTCGTGACCCCAGGGCAATTCCTCCAAGTGTCCCTGAACGACCCCAGGGTTCCCGACTAGAATTCCCGTAGCACCAGAACAGTGGCTCAGTTCGTGAATCCGTCGATTTCGGTTGGTCTGGGACACCGGGTTTCAGCGAGGGGACCCCCCACAGCGTCCCCCGAAGATTCGAAAGCGATGCCAATGAGCCATCTCTGGAGCTAGGGTTTTTCTCAATGAGGGCCATTACAAATTTTCTCAAGGGGGCCATTTCTTGTCCAAAGGCCCCCGGGTATGCATGGCCACCGTGGACAGGTCCACAATGGCCACGTGGACCTGTGGGAGGTGACGGAATCCAAGTCCTCTCACTGAGTTGGGTTTCGTGGCCCCAAGGTGCCTGACTAGAATGCCCATAGCACCTGAACCGTGGCTTGGTTCGTGAATCCGTCAATTCTGGTGGGTCCAGGATGTCGGGTTTCAACTAGGGGACCCCCCACAGCGTCCCCCGAAGACCCGAAAGCGGTGCTAGTGAGCCATCTCTGGAGCTAGGGTTTTGCTTAGTGAGGGCCATTCCAAATTTGCTCAAGGGGGCCATTTCTCGTCCGGAGGCCCCCGGGCATGCGTGGCCACTGTGGAAAGTTCTAGAATGGCCACGTGGACCTGTGGGAGGCGACAGAATCCAAGTTCTCTCGTCGGTTTGGGTTCTGTGGCCCCGGGGTAATTCCTCCAAGTGTCCCTGAACGGCTTCGTGGTGCCCGACTAGAATGTCTGTAGCACTCGAACTGTGGCTCGTTTCGTGAATCTGTCGACTCTAGTGGATCCAGGACGCTGGGTTTTAGCTAGGGGACCCCCCACAACGTCCCTCGAAGACCCAGAAGCGGTGCCAACGAGCCATCTCCGAAGCTAGGGTTTTGCTCAGTCATGGCCATTCAGGGACACTTCAGGGATTTGCTCCAGGGCCACGAAACCCAAACTGCTGAGCGGACTTGGATTTCGTCAACTCCCATAGGTCCATGTGGCCATTGTGGACCTGTCCACGGTGGCCACACATGCCTGTGGGCCTCCAGACAAGAAATGCCCCCCTTGAGCAAATTTGGAATGGCCCTCACTAAGCAAAACCCTAGCTCTGAAGATGACCCATTGGCACTGCTTCTGGGTCTTCGGGGACACTGTGGGGGGTCCCTTAGTGGAAACCTGGTGTCCCGAATCCATCGGAATCCATGGATTCACGAACCAAGCCATGGTTTGGGTGCTACAGGAATTCTAGTAGGGCACCTTGGGGTCGTTCAGGGACACTTGGAGGAATTGCCCCGGGGCCACGGAACCCAACCCGGCGAGAGGACTTGGATTCTGTCACCTCCCAAAGGTCCACGTGGCCATTGTGGACCTGTCCACGGTGGCCACGCATGTCTGAGTGCCTCCGGACGAGAACTGGCCCCCTTGAGCAAATTTGGAGTGGCCCTCACTAAGAAAAACCCTAGCTACAGAGATGGCTCATTGGCACTGCTTCTGAGTCTTCGGGAGATGCTATGGGGGTCCCCTAGCTGAAACCCGATGTCCCGGACCCACCAGAATTGACAGATTCGTGAACCGAGCCATGATTCAAGTGCTACGAGCATTCCAGTCGGGCACCCTAGGGTTGTTCAGGGACACTTGGAGGAATTTCCCCAGGGCCACGGAACCCAACCCGACGAGAGGAATTGGATTCTGTCGCCTCCCATAGGTCCACATGGCCACTATGGACCTGTCCACAGTGGTCATGCATGCTCGGGGGCCTCCGGACGAGAAATGGCCCCCTTGAGAAAATTTGGAATGGCCCTCATTGAGCAAAACCCTAGCTCCAGAGATGGCTCATTGGCACCGCTTCCAGGTCTTCAGGGGACACTGTGGGGGGTCCCCTAGCCAAAAACCAGTGTCTTGGACCAACCAAAATCGACGGATTCGTGAACCGAGCCACGCTTCGGGTGCTAAGGGCATTCTAGTCGGGCACCCCGGGGCCGTTCAAGGACACTTGGAGGAATTGCCCCGAGGCCACGAAACCCAAACCAGCGAGAGGACTTGGATTCCGTTGCCTCCCACAGGTCCACGTGGCCATTGTGGACCTGTCCACGGTGGCCATGCACGCCCGAGGGAATCCGGACGAGAAATGTTCCCCTTGAGCAAATTTAGAATGGCCCTTACTGAGCAAAACCCTAGCTCCGGAGATGGCTCGTTGGCACCACTTCCGGGTCTTCAGGGGACGCTGTGGGGGGTCCCCTAGCTGAAACCCGATGTCCTAGACCCACCGGAATCGACGAATTCACGAACAGAGGCACGATTCGGGTGCTACGGGAATTCTTGTCGGGCACCCCGGGGCCGTTCAGGTACACCTTGGCCTAATTAACTTGGCCCAATTACTCATGGATGTAGGCTAGAGAAACTTCAGAGAGCCTTGTACCCTAATGATGTTGCCACCTTCATCTACTATGGGAATATTCTTGCAAAGACTGGTAAGCTCTTTGGGCCAGACATAGTTATTTGCAGATGAATAGTGCAAAAAATGTGTAGTGGTGATAACAAGTTTACTGTCTGTTGAGTCTAATACTACATCTAGGAGCCACTCAACAAACTTTGAGATAGAAAGCTCTGTAATTTTAGGATACTGATTCAACCACTCATACAATTTCTCACATTCTCGAGGATCTAAATTTATAATTGCCTTCTGGGTAGATTCATGCATTCTCGAGGATCTAAATTTATAATTTCCTTCTAGGTAGATTCAGGCATGGAATAATATTTGGCAGCACTTCCAAGCTCCCCAGACCATTTGGTCAGCCACAATATGTGTGAGTCCTTTGACGAAAGATAAATTCTGGTGTGGATGGAAGCATTTGATACACTAGCCAAATCAATGTTGTTGGAGAACTTACATATTTCAACAAAGGAGCGTTTTGCAGGTGACTTGAAAATCCCTTCCAATTTTCAACAATAAAATAAAGAAGTTCAACGTATAGATTTTCAGGCAAGCTTGTCAACCAATCAGACAACGGAATACAGGGAGATTGTGATGGTGATGGTGATGGTGATGAAGATGATGACGATGGAGAAGATGATGATGATGGAGATGTTGATGAGGAACCTAGAGTTAGAGTTAGAGTTAGAGTTAGGGTTAGAGTTAGAGTTAATGATGATGATGGATATGGTGGTGATGATGAAGACGTTGATGATGATGGTGATGGTGATGGTGACGGTGTTGGTGATGGTGATGGTGAGGATGAAGAAGATGGCTTAGTTCTAGGGTTTGGGTGAGGGTTAGGGATAGAGTTATAGAAGGAAATTGAATTAGGGTTAGAGTTATAGTTAATGATGATGATGAAGATGGTGGTGATGATGAAGACGTTGATGGTGATGGTGATGGTGAGGATGAAGAAGATGGTTTAGTGCTAGGGTTTGGGTGAGGGTCAGGGCTAGAGTTATAGAAGGAAATTGAATTAGGGTTAGAGTTATAGTTAACAATGATGATGAAGATGGTGTTGATGATGAAGACATGATGATGATGGTGACGTTGATGGTGATGGTGATGGTGAGGATGAAGAAGATGGCTTAGTGCTAGGGTTTGGGTGAGGGTTAGGGTTAGAGTTATAGAAGGAAATTGAATTAGGGTTAGAGTTAGAGTTAATGATGATGATGAAGATAGTGGTGATGATGAAGACGTTGATGGTGATGGTGATGGTGAGGATGAAGAAGATGGTTTAGTGCTAGGGTTTGGGTGAGGGTTGGGGCTAGAGTTATAGAGGGAAATTGAATTAGGGTTAGAGTTAGAGTCAACAATGATGATGATGATGATGGTGATGATGAAGACATGATGATGATGGTGATGGTGATGATGATGGTGATGGTGATGGTGATGGCGATGGCGATGATGAAGAAGATGGCTTAGTGCTAGGGTTTGGGTGAGGGTTGGGGATAGACTTATAGAAGGAAATTGAATTAGGGTTAGAGTTAGAGTTAATGATGATGATGAAGATGGTGATGATGATGAAGACATGATGATGATGGTGATGGTGACGGTGATGGTAATGGTGATGGTGATGGTGATGGAGATGATGAAGAAGATGGCTTAGTGCTAGGGTTTGGGTGAGGGTTGGGGCTAGAGTTATAGAAGGAAATTGAGTTAGGGTTAGAGTTAGAGTTAATGATGATGATGAAGATGTGGCGATGATGAAGACATTGATGATGGTGGTGATGGTTATGGTGATGATGAAGAAGATGATGATGATGGAGATGTTGACGAGGAGCCTAGAGATGATGTTGATGATGATGATGACAAGTCCCTCTAAGTGATTATCTATAGGAATAAAGCATCAATCTCCAACCATAAATGAGCATGTTTTAAAATATATTAGTGGAAACCCTAGGTTGATGACACGATGCTTGGATAAGGGAAAAAACCCAAAATCTAGCTAGATTTGGGTGAGCATTGAGCATGGGGAACCAAATCTATGAAAAAGGTTGGGGATATAAGAGTTTTTTGGGTTATACGAGTATGGGGAACCAAAACCCTAAACCAACATAATCATCATAATATAAGAGTTTTTTGGGTTGGGGATATATCTCAAGGTACCCAAAGCATGAAAAAGGTTTGGGTGGACACAAAACTAAAGAGAGAGAAACTAAGGAGATATTTGATCAATAAGGAATTTCACAGTTCCCCAATGCTTTTCTCAAGTATAGATCTTAAAAATACCACCCTTGAAAGTTTATGATAACTCCCTACCCCAAGTGGAAGACCCTTCTATCCATACATGGATTCCTAGAAGGTTTCATCTACCAAGTTAAATTTTTAAGACCATTGTAATAGATTATGTACTTCAAAAAATTTCCTAAAACCTAGGTAATTCTAATCTTGAGAACCTATCAAAATCGCTATCTTCAAATGCTACAAACATAAATAGATATATTTAAGAAAATACTAACTCAAGTTACTCAAATTTGATCCAAATCACATCACCATTTTATTCAACATAAAAGAGAAGCATGGAACAGTTTGATACATATAGGAAAAATAAAAAACATAGGCAAAGACATGTATGTATGTATGTATCAACAAAAAATGCATGTACCAACGAAATAACATAAAAATACACGTACCTCGATGTCGAACATAACATTCTTTGATGCAATTCTCTTTCTTATGTAAAGTTGACTGGCCTCATTCAATAAATCCATCTGGATCCTCTCTGTTGGTAATTGTCTCCATCAATCACTCATGCTCTGAATGAGGCAGGTAGTAGCGTACCTTGGTTGAGCTCTTGCTTGACATTGTCTGAAGATGGATGTTTGTGCCAACGATCAAATTTGTGAAGTGATACACCACTGAACCTGGTCTGTAATCCATGACTACATGGCCACTAGTCTTTCTTGACTTCCCATCTAGTGTAAGATATTCCCCCTTAACCACCATCGAGCTAGTAGGAAATTCAATTCCTTCATCGTCAATTAATGATCCGTAGAGGGTTTGCTTACCTTGGATGCACCGTGCCAACTAATGATCCACTCCCCATTCATTGTCTTTCGGTGCAACAACTACGTATATGTGTCCTGGTTGTAGAAGATCTAAGATATGGTCGTAGTCTGTCAAAATGGCTGACTGACCCTCCTCTAAATGGGTTGTTTCAACAACTGCACGTTGGTCTACTGCAAGTGACACACGATCCCATTCATCAACCCAGTCCATGCATTCGCATTCATCCCATTCGCCACTACTGCAAGGGCTGCAAAAGCATGCAAGCTTCCGCATCCATATTTCAAATAAGTGGTTGTTTGAGCTTCAAACTGAATGAAATCCACATGTTCCTTGTATTGTGCCGCAACTATAGGAACACGATTGATCTATGTCAACCACTAGACAAAAATTTCTCGCCACACGTCCTACCACTGATGATGTTTGTTGATCTCTTACTCATTCTAACATTGTTGGGGAGCACCATTGAACTGTGGACCGTGCATCTCAGATATGAGGTTCCTTGTCAAACCTCATCTCTTCCCTTCGTAGTGCAGTCTTGATGCATGCACCGGCCCCATCATGCTCGCCTTTACCGTGCCCAGTCTCAAAATAGTTCTAGATATGCGGAACATTATAAGTCTTATGCAAAGTACTCATCCATTGGAATACTCGGGCATTTTTGAACTAGTTCGCACAACCATCCGACCATATCCAATGCTGATCCATTTATATATCTCTCTCCTTCAACGGATCATAGAAAATTTGAAAACAATGTTGCACATAATGCAGATCATGGGTTCTATCATCACTTATGTAAAAGTTTGTCTCCTTCAGTATTATCCTCTTGTCATTGCTGCTCTCTGGCCCATGCCTATACATAATATGTACCATGATGCTGACTTGGTCTGAATGGTAGTATTGACTCTGGATTTCATTCTGTTGCTGAAGGGTGTAATTTTATGCAAAATCCACAATTGACACTATGGTTCCAATGGGAAATGTGTCCCTGCATTTTCTGTACTGCTCATCTTGCCATCGCGCTACATGCACATGTTGAACATACTGCTCGGTTTTCTCATATAATTCAGTCAAGAAGTCACATATCAGTACTTGTTACCATGGAAACAAGGGAAATATTACAATGTGGCCTTTGGAAAAATGTATATGCCAAAAATTGAACATGTAATATGAAAAATATGCAATATTCATTTGTACCTGTGACTTTACCAATGCAATCTTTTTACTTTCTCTGACACTATCTAATTGATAGGTCACGTACTTGAAGCTATGCATCTCCACACCCATCATGCCAAATTATGTGTCCTTGCTTTCATGAATGCAACAGTTCAAAAGAGAAAACCCACTGCACATAGAACATGTCCCATATAGACACGATTTTTCATAATACTTTTGTCCTTCAGGCCTTGGATACATGATGTTGTGGATAAAGTATCTTGATGCATTCAGTCGTAGTATGGATTCATTGCAGCCCTGCACAATGTTAGTATGCAAATCACAAAATATATGTTTATATGTGTCATAATAATATTCATATTCTACGTGGTATCTACAACAACAAGTGTTCCGATCAATGCATATACGAACGTACCATGGTTTTCATTTCTCAAAGGACCTTTGGCCCAGGTTCAATTGTGTGTGCTCGTTCCTGAATCTCTCATAGAGTTCAGTCTATGTGGTGTCAAGGAAGTGTTTAACATGGGGCTAGTAGAAACTTTTCTCAGTTTTAGCACGTCTCTTTGGTTTGATGAAGGTCTAGTATGATCATGCCAAAAATTTTGTACTAACTCCTTAACATCATCAATTAGCTTCCTATCTGCACAAGGAAACCTACCAACAAAATCCCAACAATCGTTTCCACCCGGAGTGTCAAGATTTTCTCTTATAACAGAGTAATTTTTAATAGTTTTTCTATTTAATTTGAGTATGTGATAGCAGGCGACGTTGCCTTGTGGAATTGCTTGCAACTGATTTCGCTAAAACACAATGAGCCACACAAATATCTTTTGTACGAGATGTCTTCCCAATCGCATTAAATGCAGATTGGAGATTTCTAACAATATGACTGTTGGCCTTTGAACTTTTAACCATCTTTATGCCCAAAATTCTCCTAACAACAGCTAAAGAACGTGACTTCAACAAACATAGCAATAATTGAGATTTACCTACATCACCTTTGGATTCAAAATATTCTTTGACAATTTTGTTGCATTTCCATTCAATAGTGCATTTTGGAAACTTTCCTTCAAGCCCCGACATAGCACTCTCATCCACATGAATACGTCTAGGAGTTCTTCTTCTTGCACTGGACAGTCGAGGTAGGGAGGGTGGACATGAGACATGAATACCCAAGCTTGTTTGCTGTGGTGCTTCGTTCATAGATTGGGCCATAATGGGAGTGTGGTCGACAAGGTTGTGGTCTTCTTGGGGAGATTTCAAATTAAGCAAGGCTTGTATGTCCATCTCTACACATGCATCATCTCCCAAAATTCTTGTGTCGTGAGGAACTTCATAATGACTCGTTGATGGATTGTTGGTTGGAGATTATGTTGATGTTGGAATTTGATTTGGGTGCATTGGATGCAACTAATTTACCCATGGTTCTGAACAAGAGGTTGTCATTTCAACAATTGTTTTAGGATCAGTGGCATGATCCGGGGAAATGATAGGACCATGTCTCAATCTTTCCATTCCCAACTTGGCCTTTTCTCTTAAGTCATTGACCTTTTCAATGGGCAGATTCCTTCTATTTTTTTGTTTGTGTTTCGTGAGTTTCCCATCTCCAAAAGTCTCTTTAACACAACTATCAGGCCTACCCCTACAAAAGAAACAACAAATAAGATATTAGTGCCATTATACAATGAACCTGACACATTCCAACATAGCTTACTACTTTACAAATTAACATATACAACTACAGACTATGTTGGTTTATTTGTGTTCGAATAAACATCATTATCCCTTACAATTCCAATCAATATAGATGATGGTTGGTCAAGTGTAGAGAGTAGAAACTAGTGTCTTACCTAGCTATGAATTCATAAAAATTATGGTAGTAACACCCTGCAACAGAGATGGCTAGAGATGCCTTGGGAATAGTTTGATAGTTTTTCTACATCAAATAAGGTAACCTTAATTAGTTGCATTTTTTGCTTTCTCCCTTAATGTTATCAAGTCTAAATTTTGCACCTAGTTTGATTGCTTTGTCTTCGTAGTGGAATGGTATATCCTTCCATTTGAGGTAATGTCCTTTACCATCGTAAATTACTAGGTTATATAACACATTAAGGAGTTGAAGAAACAACACCAAACTATTTCCTTAGATCTATAAACCTTGAGATGATAGAATGTGATTTTGAGTTTAAAATACCCATGGTTGAATTCAACAATGCATCACAATAGAATGAATGTATACCTTGTTTTTTGCAAAACCTTAAGGAGGATGCAAAGGTTTCTAACACGGATCATGGTCTTGGGAAGGGTGATTAGGTGGAATATAATTTGACCTTTCAATGTGCAATATCTAGGGTGGGGAAGTGTTGGAGAGTGGGGAACTAGGGACTATACCAACAATCATCATGTTGAATAGAGCATGAAGTGGGAAAGTCTTGGTTTTGGGAAAAAAAATAATTATTAAAGGTGAAGGTATATTGTAATGATGGTAAATATGGATGAATATTATCATATTTGGATTCATAGAGAAAGGAAAGGTACATATACTTACAGATATCCTCATTCCATACAATGGTATTGAATAAGAGATGAGAGAGTTGAGGTTTTGTGGATGAGTTGAAGTGATATTTTTAGTTATGTTTATTGAGTGTGTGGTTTTGTTTGCTAGCATAATATGAGGTGAAAAGAACAAAATTAACTTGGGAACTAATTACACAATGAGGAGGTTGCATACTTCATCTTGTCTAGTGTTCATATGAGTTTTTTAGATGTGAACTTGGGAAATCTTCTTGTCAAATTCATTGTTGTCTATGCATGGATATTGTTGTGGGCATACGGTAAAAACAAAAAGGCATGGTCTCATCT